>JAACYQ010018428.1:0-12330 GCA_011075105.1 Heteronetta atricapilla | reverse complement strand
TCCCAGACACAGCCAGCTTCAACTCTAGGTGTGCTTTAGCCACACGAGTTTTCTTCCTACAAACACGAACAGCATCCCTGTATTCTTTCCATGTCACTTGATGATCCTTAAAGGGTCCCTTCCAACTCGAAATATTCTATGATTCTATGACAACCCGGTTTCCTGTTAGGAGCCTTAAGATACCAAGTAAGGGGTCTCCATGCTGCAAACAGAGCTCTTTGCTTATTTTCCTGTTGCTTTCTGATGACAAAGGGAGTTTTTACCTTCTCTAACTCTGGAGGTTCAGGATTTATTACAGTGGCTGCTGAACCCGATCGACAGACAGAAGAGACTACCACTCGAAGAAAATAATCCTTTTGTTTGTTCTTGCTCTATAGCTATAAATTCAAATACCTGAAAAATAAATGGAGGGTTGAAAAAGCTTTCCTGGCCTAGCCTATTTAGACTCTCAAGAGAAATCAAATTATTCCATTTGGAGATGAATAAAATATTTGGATGTGAGAATCAGGTAGCCTCTGTCCTTCATCCTGAAATTGCTGTGGGGATATTGGTTAATTTTGTGCATCGAGAAGGAGATTAACAGAAACAACAGGCATTTTATTCTTGCATCTTCCCTGACGTCTGTGGTGCATCGTGTCCTGTGGAGAAAAGGTATTAACTTTGATAAATCTGTGGTAATGAGTTTAATTAAAACCCCAGCAAAGACTGAAGTGATCTGTAGCTTTTGCAAGGGAGCAGGGGCAGGCTTGGGGTTTACAAACATCTCTGGGCTCTCAAGGACACTGGGGGAAGGCTGTTCGCAGTGTTTGGTTTCACATAGCACCAGCCAGCCCATGGTACAAATGAGCATGTAGGCTGAAAGTTCAACCTGTATGATGATGGCTTTTGGCTCCATTCCTCTTCCCTGAAATCCCTCTGGTTCTGTGGCATGACTACGGAAAAGAGATTTCACTAGAAAGGGGTCATTTTAACACAGCTTGCAGCTAATTTCATGTCCTCTGTCTAAAATCTGCTCGAGTGAAGCCACTGTCTTCGCCATCCTCAGTTCCACCAGCCCTGCGGCAATAGCAGCCTCCAGATTCTTCCCATACTGTAACCAACAAGATCGTGGTACCCTCTAATTTCTTATATATGCATCTGATAATGTACAAATCCCACTAGAAATACTTACTCTTGAGAATATTATATTGTTATGGGGCAGTTCTTGAACAACACTGTGTGTGTGTGTGTGTATATATGTGTATATATATATACACGTATATATATATATATACACGTATATATATATACACGTATATATGTATACGTATATATATATACGTATATATATACACATATATAACGTATATATATATATATATACACATATATATATATGTGTGTGTGTGTGTGTATATACATATATATATATATACACATACACACAAAGATAAATCCTGCAGTGGCTGTATCTGAATTGCATGTACCACAAGCCTGAAACATCAGAAATGAAGCCGGTGCCTGATTTCTCTATTGCATTTGTCCTTGTTCTGAACAATTTGTTCCTTCTAAAAAGGGAACTGTGCCCATTTTCTTCCAGCCAGCAGTACTCGCGTTTCAAAAATATGGTAGTAGCATTTTACTCGGAGAGATGGACATGTGTGTGTGCACACGCTGAAACTCCCAGATGAACCCAGATTTCTGTTAACACTCTAATTTCAGCAGCCGAATGGGAACTCTGGAGTTGAGGTCTTAAAATTCAGGCTAACAGATTTGTGCTTGACCTACTTATGAGGGAGAACCATGAGTGCGTGGCTTGGTTGGAAACTGCTCCATGGTATCTGTAGGAATGAGGTTTCTTCTTGGGCTCCTGGGTGCTGCCATGTGCTGACCCTCCCTTGTATGGATATAGCATGTATCTGGTGCAGGATCAAGCTGTGCCTTTTTACAGTCAGTAACCCCACATACGGTCTTCTACTTCCCCCCTCAAACTGGAAAACAAATGTAAGTATATCGATACTGTGATCTTGATGTTTTCATTAGGTTTGTAAATCTCAGAAACTAATTTTGTTAATGCATAGAGTTGTGCTATATTAGGAAATCTTCTCATTTTATGTTTCTTATTTCTTCTCTTTATGTGTGTATATATATATATATATATATACACACATACATATATATATATAAGTAGCAGCTCTGTTATCACAGTCCTGCAGAAAAATTGTTTTAGTGCATTTGCATTTGGCTGCACAGTCCCCACATGTCACCAGAAAGCAGTGACAAAAGTGTCTTTGAATGCACAGCCCCTTACAACTGTCTGCTGGGATGTTTGCGCTTCCCCCTGCCCTATTGCATGGTGGCCATGCCTGGACTTTTTGCTGCAGCCATGAATAAAGCCTGGGGAGTTTTTAAAGCTCCTCATGGAGTTGCTGCACTGCCAGAGATATTTGTTCTTCCACCATTAATCATTTTGCCATATGCATCATAAACCTACAGTCTTTTCTCAGTGGCCATCCCATTCATATCAGTGCTGTCTCTAACCTGTTGTGCCTCTAGATCAATAAACTACTTGCTTAAAACCAATTTTAATATTTATATTATGATTTGGGGTTGGGCTCGATGATCTCTTGAGGTTCCTTCCAACCCCTATGATTCTGTGAATTTATTTTGCCAGGTTAATTTTCTTGGGACGGTGCCCCCCAGACTGATTCACTTTGCATCCATACACATGCTTAGCTGGTATTTAATTTCAAAAAAATAAAAAATAAAACAAATCCCCTCTAGTTAGAAACACAGAACTAAACTCAGAACTGAAGAAATTCAAAATTAATTGAGTATTGACTTGTTCAAGTAAACAACCAAGGAATACATTCACCATGGGCTGAGGCTAATTCTGTTAGGGTAAAGTAGGCTGATTGTGAAATAAATATTAAATAACGTGTCTCATTAAGTTGTGCAGCTTTACAAAAGCTGTCGCCACAGGGAGGAAAAACCTGGCGTGAATTATTGTTTGTTTACTTCAGCTGTCAGTCATTGTGGCGGTGAGCGTGCTGCATCAGTTCGTAGAGTAGCCGTCAGTAACCAGGGCATCCCGCTTCAATGTCAAACTCCTTGCTGAAGAATGTGTGAAACTGCATACAAAATTCTTTCCATCGTGTTAACACATCTTTCACAATATTCCTTGTTTTTGCTTGATGACATCAGTTCTTGGAGATGCCAGAATGCCGTAAATACCTCCTGTGCGATGCTGGGTGATGCTTAGTTAATGAATGTGTCTGTGTCTGGTAGTCTAGAGGGATTGTCCATGTCTGGTTCTGCCTCTGATGCAGGGTTTGAGTCATTCATTTCTTTTTGGCCATTTTTGTGTTTTATTTATCGCTCAGATTTTATTACCAGCGGTGAAGTCTTTGAAATAGGCCTTTTTTTTTTTTTTTCTTAGTCCCCATTTCATGCTATGAGAATATGGAATTACCTGTACCTTGTAGGTGCTACAGTAGTAAAGGTAACCAGTGCATGGGGAATAGCATTAGTGATTTAGGGAATGCAGTCTCTAGTTTCACTGTGAGTAAATCTGTATATAATTTGCATCTTCCTCTAGAAGGACTTTGAAGGCAAGATGGTTGAATTCTGCATCTAACTGCTTTATGGTTAGAGGCAAGGCACTCCCGAAGTTTTTGTCTCTTGGTTGCCTCCATCTGTAAAATGGAGATAACCTCAGAGGGATGCCTTGAATATTCATCAGTGATTTATTGTTTGCTGCTGATGAAAAAGTGTTACAGGCAATGTTGATGAAGTTTACAGCTCAGCCTCTCTGCTGCGCATTGATCAGTATTTCAGACATCTGCAGTCTCCACACTGAGCACTAGCAAATTCTTAACTGGACTCAGTCTGTAGATGACAATAATAACTCTGCTTTATGCAAGGCTTTTCCTTTGGAAGAACTCCAAAGAATTTTATAAGCTGTCATGCAAGCCATGGTGTAACTATTGCCTTTGCAGCCACCAGCTCTCGGTGAGGTGCTGCGTGATGGGTATTGCAACGCAGTTGGCAGCCATGTGAGAGGAGAGCAAAAGAGGAATAATGCTGCATGTGGTGGGGATGGCACAGGCAGGCAAATAAGGAGACAAACTAGTGCTACCCACATTGTGAATTGCAGCTTCGAGATGATCCGTGATTCCTAGAGCTCAAGTGACTGTCATGCAAAACGAGGAATTTTTGTTGCAGTCCCACTGTGCTGTGATTTGGGTTCAATCCCATTCAAGCAGAAAGAGCACTGTTTGCTCTCAGGGGGCTCCTTCTTGCAGAGCACGTGCTTTTCTGGAGAACTTCATTTAAACATTGTGGTACAACAGTGATTTCAGGGATTCGTCAGCCTGGATAACTGCATGTATCATGTCCTCTTATGGAGGCAGAAGGCATAGTCTCTTGCTGTTTGTTCATCTAAAGGAGTTGAAAGCCAAACCCAGGCAATTTACACTCCAACTGAAATCCTGTTAACCCTAAATCCTCTTACAAAGCTTAAATCCCTTTGCAAAGATGTTGGCTAAGGGCTTGTTAAGTTCAGTTGGGTCTGTTCCCTGAATGATGGAGCCTTGCCTTCTCCCCTGAGTTGGAGACACCTGGGATGGGTTGTCTGAAGTTAAATGTTGTTGTTGTAGATGCCAAATACTGTCACTGGAAAGAGATTTGGAAGTGCTCTGAGACGCTTGTCTTATTCACAGATTAGATAAGGAGTCCAGACCTTCTGTAAGACTAATGTGGGCATTTCAGTAAGCTCCTCAAAGGAAGGTGAGAAGAAACAGTGCCACAGTGTAATATTCCAGACCAGTATCACATGTTTCTGCTTTTAAAGACTTGACATGAGGTTCAAGCTGTCAAATGATTTACAAACGAGATTCCTCAGCTTTTGTGAATGCCATGTGAGAACACTTTTCAGAGAGGTTTTGAGCACTTCACGAAGTGCTGTAGCTTCAAGGGCTCAGAACCACTAAAAACCAAGCCAGAGAGGTTCAGAAAGTAGATAATGCAAATCCATAGTGGTGTCTGGAAGGAGCTACGATGGGAAATATGTAGGGAAGAAATGTGTGGCTGCTATGTGTGCTCTTGTTGGATGGGGATGAGTGTCCCGAGCAATCAGGCAGCTGCAGCCAAACAGAAATGGCAAGGGTAAGGGATTGTGCACCTTCACTACAGTGCAGACACTCATTTGGCCTCCTCCTAGCTGCCGGTTGGTCAAAAAACTTATAGAAATTGGATTCCTCTTGTAATTTTTGCTGAAATAGTCTTTCCTTCAGAGAATTCGGAGCCTGCTGGCCAGCCAGGCTAGGTGATTGCTAAAGCCTGCTTTCCTTACAACATGGAGTTAAATGTGCATAACACTTCTAAGAAAAGGGGAGCTTGTTGAATTCAGGTGCTTGTTTGACAATATTCATTCAAAACTCACCTAGTTATGGAGAAGAGCTTGCATTGTATCTTTAGGCTTGGTCCGGGCAAACCAGTATTTCTGTTTGGAGCACCATTACTCCTGGGCTAACGGAGACCACATTAGTCGATAGAGCAGAGTTTGAGGCTTGGCTTCCTGCCTGTGCCTCCCAGTTATATGCTTACACTGATCTTTACAATAAAAACAAAACACAATAATTATAGCCTGCTGGCTGAGTTTATATTTTTGGTATATTGTGTTGCTGGGACTCTGAAGGACTCTGAGTCATGGATTCTGGTCTTTCTAGATATTTAAAACCCAATAAATTCTATATTTCGCTAAACCCCACGCCCCATTGAATATATACAGCAATGACAGTCAATGACTGCATTAATATTTCATCCAGTACATTTTTCAGCTTTAGGATCTCATTCATCCATATTGCTGCAATTGATCCCTCCTAGAAATACGGTGGTAATTAGAGGAGAGGCTGATTTGCAAGCATTACTGTGACATGTATAACCAACCTGTCTTATTTTGATCCTTTCATTACCTCTGCTTATGACTTTAAGTGTGTATCATCTCGAGTAGGACCTGCTGTTTGTGCTCTGAATGAAGGAGGAGCATGAACTTTTCATTTACATGCTAATGGCACTTTGTCTGGAAAGGTGTTATGGGGATTTAAGCAGTGCTGTGCAGAAAAAGATAACATGTCCAGTATGGAATCATGATGGATAGTAGTTCAGATATTGCTAATAATGAGGGCCTTTTTCTTCTGATATTTCAAATGCACCTTTCAAATAGACAAGGCAATTGGCATGATGTAGGAAGAGAATTATTACAGAGAACACCTTCCCATAATCAGCATCTATCTCCTCCTAGGAAGGAAGAGCTCGTAATTTGCATGCCCTTTCAACAGTGAGGATGTATTAATTGGGTCTTAATATGTGATGTGCCACAGAGGGACGCGTTGAAAAATGTTACACACTGAAACTAGCCGGGTTTCTCATGTGTAAGATATGCATGTTGCTGGAAATGCGGGTTGTTCTCATTAACATCAGTGAAGTGCTGGTGTACAGGCTATCTTGTGAAGTTAGTTTGGCTTAAAGGGCTTTGTTTAAGATGTTTTACCCTCAAAATTATGATATTAAAAAGGAACATCTTGTATTTTATCCTAAGCCTAAGAAGGTTCCTAGTGTTGCATACCACAGTGTGTGGCTGGGGTCATTTTTCTTCTTAAAATGGACAAACTCCTAATGGTCATTTTGACCATAGCTGGCAAAGCCACAGTACTCCCCACCACTCTCCTGCTTTCACGTGGGAAGGACTCACTCTGAACAGTTACAGAAATCTCTGTAAATATCAAAAATGCATCTCATGATGCTTCTTCAAATCCCTCTTAGCTCCCTGCTCACCTGATGTCACTTCATCTGTTTCTTTTTTCTCATCTTGCCTACGTGTACTGATAGCTCTGAGGTGGAAAATAATGCTTACTGAGGGAGTTTTGCCTCGTAGGGAGTACAGTGAGGTCATCAGCCTGGCTTGAGTGTTATCCCCATACAGATTAGAAGTTACTCTTAGGGATGAAGAAACGGGAAAAATTTACAAACTGTTCACAACTTGTTCTTTCTTTGCAGTCTAAAGGATGTACGTTTGGGCACGTGTGTGGTGGAAAGCGTGCTTGTACGCTCCTCACAGGGTTTAAGTGCTGAGTGAATTTTTTGTGTCGTAACTCAGGCTTTCCAGACTTTCCTCTTTCAACATGATAGCCCCCACCAAATTATAATATATTATTTCAAAGCAGAACTCGTTTTTATGTTGTTGGACTCTGTACAATCTTCTGTAGAGCCTGGTATATATAAAGCTTGTATCATGCACACCAAAATAGAGCCAAGCAGCAAACACCAGGAGCAAGAAGGAGAAGCTGAGTGTGTGAGGTAGGGAAGCCACACGTGTGGGATCTGTAGCACTGCTCTTGTTTTCTTAAACAACCAAGCTGATGTTTGAGTGACTTTCATGTTTGAATTGCTGGTTGTTGTAATACACGATGAATAATTTAACCTCAGTGCAATATCATATTTTTAATCGTGGCTTCATACCCATTCATTACAGCATACAACATTAATTTAGGACAGATCTGGATTGTCCTAAAAATGCATTTATGCTAAGAGTGAAGGAGATGATGTTCATAGCCATGCTTGAGCTTTATTTTGCTGCCTTTGGAGCAAACACAAGATGACACAGACCTACTCCAAAGAGCATGCACTGTCTTCACTGACTGTTTAATAAATATACAAACAGTGCTTTCTGTGATCTTCATTGCCTGCAACTCCTGTAGTCCTACCTGGGAAGCCTCCTTCTGTGCATACCCAGTTTCATGGAGGGGGAAGAGAGGCTGTTGGTTGCCAAGAGAAGAAACTCGAACCAATTTAGGTGAGGACCTGGAGCTGCCAGCCTTCACCCCATGCAGGGCGTGAGGCCACTGCAGAGCAGCGGAAACAGAGCCAGCAACCAAGGCAGCAGATTAGTGAGCACGCAGTGAAAACCTGGATTTCTTTGCTGGAGATGAAGTTCTTCACTCCAAAGGCTACATACAAAAAGACATTTTTTTTCCTTTCTTTTTTTTTTTTTTGATGTGGAGTATTTTTTTTTGCGACAAGCCAGCCTACATCTTGATGCCAAAATGGTGCTTAAACCTGTCTGCTTGTGTTGCACCACAAATGGGATACTTGACACTTAATGCCTAAATTTCCACGATTGCCTTGGGCTGTTTTTTGCTTTTGACAGCAAACCGAAAGCCTATTTGGAATTTACAAGAGCGTGGTTTATTACAGATGCACGGCTCAGCTGTGGGTAGTGGCGGCTCCTGTTTGGATTGGCATCAAGATTCGTACTCTAACCCATTTTATGCTCGGTTGAATTCAGATTCCTGGATCTGATGCACAATTTCACCAGAATATACATGGCCCTGGTAATTTTAACAATGAAGTGTTTTCTAACTTTTGGCAGAGGTGACCCTAAGGCTCTTGACCTTGTCTCTGAAGGTGTCTGGCTGTGTCTGTCAGGGATTAGGAACATGTTTTGCCATTTCATCCTTGCCACCATCCCCTCCTGGCTGCATTTCTCTTCTTTTGACCATGCTGTACCAGGTGCTAATGTTCCTCTCTGCAGAAGTGTCAGCCAAGCTTGCAGTGCTCCAACAGCCTCTGCAAGGCATCTTTATCCAAGATCCTGTCTTTGCACCCTGAAACTTTTTTTTAATAACCCAAATCTGCCTTACAGTTTCTTTCCACCACTTTTTTTTTTTTTTTTTTTTTTTTCCTTTGTAAACTTAGAATGTGTTTCTTTTAACCGTAAACTCTAGCAATTCTGGGTACTGCCAGCTAAGGAAATACCCCAGTTTTGATGAACACAATTTTGCAAGCTCTGTTAACACTTACTTTTGCTTTTTATCATGCATATATCCGGTACTTCAAGCTCACTACATTTCAGTTGTGCTGCAGGTGACTATTGCGTTTGTGCTAAAAGGGAGCTATTAGTAGTAAAGGTGACAGTAATTAAAATAGTTGGCATTTAGGGTCATCCCTTGGAGAGATGTAAAAGATGGATGTAAAAGCAGAGGAGTTTGAAAAGGTGTTTCCAAGCTGGAATTTGCTTGTTTTTGCTAGGATTGTCTCACCTCAATAAATTTGTGCAAGTCTTTGCAAACTCTCTGATAACCAAGAGAGCAAAGTTGGGGAAAATAACTGACTTTGTAAATCTGCTTTCAAAGTTAAGTTTTATAGTGATACTTCTGGAAAAGTCTCTTACACAGAGCTTTGCAGTGTGGGTGAATTTGGTTTATAGTGCCACTTCAGGGCAATGCTTCCAGAGCAGTTTGTTCTTTTGCTTACTACAAGAAGGACATGGAGGTGCTCGAGCAAGTCCAGAGAAGGGTGACGAAGCTGGTGAGGGGCCTGGAGAACAAGTCCTATGAGGAGCGGCTGAGGGAGCTGGGCTTGTTCATCCTGGAGAAAAGGAGGCTCAGGGGTGACTTTATCGCTCTCTACAGATACCTTAAAGGAGCCTGTAGCGAGGTGGGGGTTGGTCTGTTCTCCCACGTGCCTGGTGACAGGACGAGGGGGAATGGGCTTAAGTTGCGCCAGGGGAGTTTTAGGTTGGATCTTAGGAAGAACTTCTTTACCAAAAGGGTTGTTAGACATTGGAATGGGCTGCCCAGGGAAGTGGTGGAGTCACCATCCCTGGAGGCCTTTAAAAGACATTTAAATGTAGAGCTTAGTGATATGGTTATCGACATAAGCGAAACCTGGTGGGATGAGTCCTGTGACTGGGGTGTTGCGATAGATGGTTACAGGCTCTTCAGGAGGGACAGGATGGGTAGGCGAGGTGGTGGGGTGGCGATGTATGTGAAGCAGGGGCTGGACTGTGTGGAACTTCAGGTCAGCGATGGCAAAGTTGAGAGCCTCTGGGTAAGGATCAAGGGACGAACGAATAAAGGGGATGTCGTTGTGGGAGTCTATTACAGACCGCCTGGCCAGGACGATAGCGCCGATAA
This sequence comes from Heteronetta atricapilla, assembly GCA_011075105.1. Lineage (NCBI taxonomy): Eukaryota > Metazoa > Chordata > Aves > Anseriformes > Anatidae > Heteronetta > Heteronetta atricapilla. Next base: position 2,374 of record JAACYQ010018428.1, on the reverse strand, counting down.
ATTATTCTTTACAGAACTAAGAGAGGCCTCGAGATTAACTCCCCTTGTCCTTGTGGGGGACTTCAACTTGCCAGACGTTAACTGGGAGTGCCACACGGCTGACACGAGCAAGTCCAGGAGGTTCATGAAGCACCTAGATGATAACTTCTTGGTGCAGGTGCTAACGGAGCCAACTAGGAAAGGTGCCCTCCTAGACCTGTTGCTAGAAAACAGAGAGGGTCTGGTGGGAGATGTGGTGATTGGTGGCCGCCTCGGTCATAGCGACCATGAAGTGGTTGAGTTCAAAATTTACGGTGACAGAAGGAAAAGTGCCACCAAAACCTCATCCCTAGATATGGGGAAGGCGGACTTCAGGCTGCTCAGGGAACTAGTCAGCAAGGTCCCCTGGGAAGCTGCTCTTGAAGGCCTCGATGTCCACCAGTGCTGGTCATTCTTTAAGCGATGCCTCCTAGAAGCACAAGAACAGGCAGTTCCTAAATATCGCAAATCAGGCAAGCGGGGCAGGAGGCCGGCGTGGCTGACCAGGGACATTCTAATGGAGATTAGGCGGAAACAGAGAGTGTTTCGCTACTGGAAGGAGGGCCAGGTGACATGGAAAGAATACAGGGATGCTGTTCGTGTTTGTAGGAAGAAAATTCGTGTGGCTAAAGCACACCTAGAGTTGAAGCTGGCTGTGTCTGTGAGAGATAATAAAAAGGGTTTTTTTAGATATGTGAATGGAAAAAGGAGAACTAAAGAATACATAGGGCCGCTCCTTGATAGGGAAGGTCTCCTCACAGACAATGACATAGGCAAAGCAGAGACGCTTAACGCCTTCTTTGCCTCTGTCTTCAATGCCGATGATGGGCTTCGGGACCCAGGGTGCCCTGATCTGGAGGACCGGGACGGTGGGGATGACAAACTCCCAACTGACCCTGAACGTGTGCAGGATTTGCTACTCCACCTGGATCCCTACAAGTCCATGGGTCCGGATGGGATTCATCCCCGGGTGCTGAAAGAGCTGGCGGACGTCATCGCGGAACCTCTCTCAATTATTTTTCAACGATCCTGGGAGTCTGGAGAGGTCCCGGTAGACTGGAAGCTGGCAAATGTTGTGCCGATTTTCAAGAAGGGTCAGAAAGAAGACCCAAGCAATTACAGGCCTGTCAGTCTCACGTCAGTGCCTGGTAAAATCATGGAGAAGATGGTTCTCGATCTTATTGAGGCGCACCTGGGGGACAAAGCAGTCATTGGTCCCAGCCAGCATGGGTTTGTGAAGGGTAGGTCCTGCCTAACTAACCTGATTTCCTTTTATGATAAGATCACCCGTATGGTGGACCAAGGGAAACCAGCTGATGTGATTTTTTTGGACTTCAGCAAGGCTTTTGACACGGTTTCCCATAGGATCCTACTGGACAAAATGTCCACCATACAGCTAAATAAAAACATCATCCGATGGGTGAGCAATTGGCTAAAGGGCAGGGCCCAAAGGGTTATGGTGAATGGGGCTGCGTCAGGCTGGCGGGCGGTCACCAGTGGGGTCCCTCAAGGCTCCATTTTAGGGCCGGTACTTTTCAATATTTTTATAAACGATCTGGATGTAGGAATAGAAGGTATTTTGAGCAAGTTTGCTGATGACACCAAACTTGGAGGAGTTGTGGACTCGGATGAGGGTGGAAAGGCCTTGCAGAGGGATCTGGATAGGTTGGAGAGCTGGGCGATCACCAACCGCATGAAGTTCAATAAGAGCAAGTGCCGGGTCCTACACCTGGGACGGGGAAACCCTGGCTGCACGTACAGACTGGGTGATGAGATGCTGGAGAGCAGCCTAGAAGAGAGGGATCTGGGGGTCCTGGTAGACAGCAAGTTGAATATGAGCCAGCAGTGTGCCCTGGCAGCCAGGAGGGCCAACCGTGTCCTGGGGTGCATCAAGCACGACATCGCTAGTAGGTCGAGGGAGGTGATTGTCCCGCTCTACTCTGCGCTGGTGCGGCCTCACCTCGAGTACTGTGTGCAGTTCTGGGCACCGCAGTATAAAAAGGACATGAAACTGTTGGAGAGTGTCCAGAGGAGGGCTACGAAGACGGTGAAAGGCCTGGAGGGGAAGACGTACGAGGAACGGCTGAGGGCACTGGGCCTGTTCAGCCTGGAGAAGAGGAGGCTGAGGGGAGACCTCATCGCAGTCTACAACTTCCTCGTAAGGGGGTGTCGAGAGGCACGAGACCTTTTCTCCATTAACACCAGCGACAGGACCCGCGGGAACGGGGTTAAGCTGAGGCAGGGGAAGTTTAGGCTTGACATCAGGAGGGGGTTCTTCACAGAGAGAGTGGTTGCACACTGGAACAGGCTCCCCAGGGAAGTGGTCACTGCACCGAGCCTGACTGAGTTTAAGAAG
>JAACYQ010018349.1:0-15214 GCA_011075105.1 Heteronetta atricapilla | reverse complement strand
AGAAGAGAAGAGAAGAGAAGAGAAGAGAAGAGAAGAGAAGAGAAGAGTGGGGAGATAGTAAAAGGGACAGTAAAGAATAATAAAAGAAAATACAAGAATGGTAAGGGTGGTAAAAAAAAAAAAAAAAAAAAAAAAAAAAGCAAAATAATGCAAAATAAAATGACTTCAGAAACTGGACTTTTGGTAAAACCTACAAGAACTCTAAATATCTGAAAGGTTAAACAGATGTCTCACCCAAAGCAAGTTATCCTTGCTTCTCTAGATTTATGACTGTCTCACCTTCTGTGCTGCCAAGTACAATATGAATCATACTCACTAAAAAGCACAGATTGTATGAATTCTTAATCAGTTTTAATTTTAAAATCATTGGTTATTTTTCTTTATATCTCTATTAAAGCATATTAATAGGTTTCTTAATTTACATGGGGTGTATCCCCATGAATTCTTCAATGCTACCTCAACACAGCAACCTGCTGCTAATTTTCAACCACCAGAATCATTCGTCATACTGATAATCTCCAGCCTCAGTGCTGAAGGCCTGGGACTGTGACTGACATCTGTAAAACTGGAGTGAGTCTCTGGGATTCCTCTAACTGCCTTCATCCCTCTGCTTGGAGCATGCTGCTGGGGGCAGGAGGCAGTGTCTTTTTTCTAGACACTGTATGAGCTTTAGAAAGTCCGCACATACAAGCAAGTGTAATATAAGCTTTACAAGAGATTTACACCTTTCTGGACTGAAAACTGGAGGAAAACTACATTACCTTGTAATAACTCAAATAAGCACTAGAAGCCCATGTTCTGATAACTGAATTAAGCTGCAAAATATGTGAGAACTCAACTGTAGCAGTAGGAACTTACCAGTGGGGTTTTGCACATGTGGAGCTGTTTCCTAAATTCCCATTATGATTCATAAAGAGAAAGGGATTCACCCTGAATATCAAATGAGACCATTATCCTTATCTGTCACCACAGGGTATCATGAGTTGATCCCCCACTTCTAGTGAGAAGAACATGTATCTCAGCTCTCAGTTTCATACCACCTAAGTTTAAGAATCTAATTAATTCACTTGCACATCAGAACAGTAAAAGATAGAGATGAGGCATACGTAGTTGGAAGTATGGGAAAGCAATAACTTTTTTTTTTTAAAAAAAAAAAAAAAAAAAAACATTGCTGTCTACAACAGTCATTAGACAACCTTACATATTGCCAAATAAGTGCAATTTGTTACCCTAAGGTAAGGGCTTACAGTTAGAGGTATGAATCTGGCCTACTGTGAACCTGGGTAATGAATGACATATGGAATTATATGCCTAAATCCTCTGGTGGTCTGTAGGTATCTCCATTGCTGGTAAGTATACTGTTTCCTTTATCTCTTCAACACAGTTGCTTATATATGGTTTGGCTTCCAGCTTACTTACATTACTTTTACAAAGTAATCTAACAAACTATGATTCACTAGGGAACGAGGTGGGCTACCTTGATGACATGGAATTATATGACATGGAATCTTATGGCCATTCTCATGTGGGATTTACTATGGTGTAGAACCTTATTGCTGTAGATGATTAACTTAATTGCTGTCATAAAATGTCTTTATCACACCAGGGGAAACAATGTTAATGTAATTGAAATCTTCCTGTTGAATACAGACTAATGCTATATATTATCTAACACTTATCAAACCTGAATGAACTGGTCGTGTCATTTTATTTCCTGTTGTTTTACAGGTAAGAACAGCATGAAGTCTGCAGTTTCTCTTAGGTGCAGAAACTGAAAGAAGACAGTGTGAAGATAAAAACTAGAACTCAGTTGTTATATGGTGGGAGCTGAAATCTAAAGTAACAGAGATTAAGAACAAACCCATAATAGTCCATTGTCCTTGTTCTTTCCTCATCTATAGGGACATTTTCTGGGATGAGGATGCTTATTAAAGGTACACATGAACTGTAGAACCAAACTGTACTAATTTCCATAAAAATAAGGAAAGTACTTTGTGTATAAGTACATTTGTACACACATTTTATATACAAATATAGCAATATAACATAATTGCATCTAAGTACATGATTTATATCTTTAAAATGTATAAATTTTAATTTATATTCTAAATGTATATGTATATTTGTGTGTTATATAATGGAAAGGTATGCTGTCTCTTTGCTATGAACATACAGTATTTAACGGTTTGTTTGGTAGTACTGATGGATCTCAACAAGGCCTGGCCAAACTTTGGACTATGTACTGTAAAAACAGAGTAGAAACTCTTTGAAAGGCTTATGATCTCAAAAGTCAGGGTATATTAAAACAAACAAAAAGTAGCAAGTTAATAAGAATTTTCAAAGAAAACAAACAAACAAACAAAAAAAAACAACAAAAATGTATTGTGCAGTGTGTTCTTAGTTACTTTTCACATGGTAACCTCACCACCCACTCCCCTTTGTCTTGCTGCCTCAACTAGTCTGCTGCACAGCCTTGATTTATGATGTTTCCTCCTGTTATGAGCCATGAAGAAACATGGTCTCTCTGAACAGAAGCTGTTCTAAAAAAGCCAAAAATAAACAGTTTACCATATCAGTCCTGCAGTAAATTCCCAGCCCTTTCTACCCCCTAAGAGTACAACAATTTCTCTTGTGTCTCCTCTATACAACAACAGTTTTTATACCTATGTGCTTGATCACATAGTATTGTTATTCTGCACAATGGTAAGCCTACAAACCACATGATCCCAGAATGTTTTGCTATAAAATAGATTTATTAAATACATACTATCCTGTTCTTTTCATTACTAGACATTTAGCCTGTGAAGCAATTCTTGAAGGGGAAGCAAAAACATATGACAACTAGTAATTTGCAAGAGCTGGATATGCTTCAGTGAACAATAGCATTACCTGAGATGGTCTTGAAGTCCAATAGTGAGCTCATAGGTCAGACAATACTAGACCTCCTTCAAATAAGAGAATGGCTTCTCTCAGACACTTTGTATTTCTGAAAAAAGTGTGTGTGTCATCTTGCTTGAATAAGTAGAGGGAAGGCAGGAAATACAAAAAAAAGAGATACCTGCAGAAAAATATAATAGAGGGGAAAGAAATAATGTAAATCTCTCTGTACCTAGCTAATTATTAAAAAGAAAAGACTGATATCTCCCGTTTAAGTAAATCATTAGTAATTTTCTGCACTAAGAGAAATAGCTGAGTTCACAGAGATATGATAAAGATTTAAGATCATAAGTACCTAAGTGTAATGTAAGATATAGTGGGAAACCCTCTTAAAAGGCAAATGCAGTGACAAAAACTCCCTATTGCATTTAATAGATAATAAATGAGATTCCTCTATTAACCTTTCACTTGTAGATTTCAGGGAAATGGCAAGGTAGTTTTCAGAAGATTCAGACAAAAATGGGTAAGAACTAGAAGGCTGATAGTATAAATTATTTTGGAGAGTACGACATGCATCAAAAACCATGCAGATATTGTGTGTATATAGCACAAAGGTCAAGGGTCCTTCAACATTAAGACTAAGAAAAAATTAGGTAAATCAAAGATGAATTTAGGTAGAACAGCCAGTTTTCTTCCTCACATTATGCATTCATAGCTCTTCTGTTGTTTTTCTTTGCAGTTGTTGGAGTCATAACACTACCTCTTTTGATGCAGCTTTATATAAGAAGGAAAAGAGAAAGTGTTACAGTAAACTTCAGACTATTTGTATCTATTAAAACATTTAATAAGGTAGGAGTGCACAGGCAACAATAAGGACAAAGACTTGGTTCAGCCTAAGTAAATCAATGGCAGAACTGCAGCTTCATTGACTAAATTAACTACTAGAGGCCCGAGTTTCTGCAGTCTCTAGAGAGATCTTCAGTACTGAGACACCTGATCTGAGAGTGGCAACATTTTGACAAATTATATAATTATATGAGGCATAAAATTTGAGAAGAATTGAGATCAGTAAGAAAGACTACAGCTATGATATTTAATGTATGTTTGACCTAAAAGGTTTTGTGGTCTTTTTGTCTCTCCTTTTTTTTTTTTTTTTTTTTTTTTAGAAGTTTATTAAAAGGGAAATATTTCAATATTCTGAGGCCCACATCTTACTAGTTCCATAGTTATTTCTGATATTGAATGCAAGTCTAAAGCAGAATTGTGATACTATGAGCAAATCTCTTATTTGTACAGAGCAACTTGAATCTTGGCAGCACCAGCACTATCAACAGTTTTCTGAAGCACTGCATGTGTTATTCTTCAGGGTATTAAGTCCTCTACTTCCCTACTCTCGCAAAGGTATATTGTACAGTGACAGTAACACAATCTGCTAAAAGTTAGTTCACGTGTATGAAACCATAATGTTTTAAAATAAAATTAAATGCTAGTAACACTGTAAACTAGTTACCACATCTGGATAATTAAAATAGTGGGGTAAGGAAATAAATCCAGTTTCAGGATAGTCAGGATGAATTTGATTAAATGATAGAGGACACTCACAAATGGATCTCTAATCCTTATTTCACAAATCACGCTTCAACACTCTCATTCATTTATTTACTTTCATTATCAATAATCTGGCTTAGTGTTTTATCACTCTACTGCATTCCTTTCAAGTCGATTACTTTAAATTACAATCTCATCAGACAACGCGATGCCTGATACTGCACACATGCTTCATCAACAGAGAGTGAAGACAATGTCAATCTAAGCCAAGCTCTCTTCCTTATAATCTCTGCACCTGGCAGTCTCAGATCACTCAGAAGAGCTACCCATCTGTGTGAAGTGTTCCCTCTGAATGAAACATGTCTCATAGTGTTTGAAGTCCTCTGATTTTCTAGAAACTCTAGTTTGAGGTCTGGCTAAAAACCAGTATGACTGCCTGAGATACAAGGGGTGAAAATCAAATGATCACACCAAAATATGATCTGTGAGCTTCTTCAAACAATGCTGATCCTGTGCTAATGTTGACATATTTGCTAATTCTGAAGAGGTTTGGTACTGAATAGTTCTGCTCCTTGCATAGGCTACAAGTGAAGAAAAAAATTATATTCCCCTTTAAAATCTTAATTCCTTCAAAGGGGGGAAATTGCAAGGCTGTGTTTTCTTTTTTATTCCTTCAGTAAAATGCACACACAAGTTTGTTATGAGTCATTAAAGAAATGTAAATTACAGGGCTCTCATTCTGCAAAAACACAAACTGTTACCTGGAAGGTGTTGGTTCTTTATAACACATTTTTATTGCACTTATTAATAACTATTGGAGTTTACCCAGTTATGAAATTAATACAGTTGCATATACCAATGAAATCATTTGATCATATTTGATTATTATATAATATTTTATACTACAGTTCCTTCTACATGCCATTTATGAATGGCTAATGAACATTTTTTAAAGCTTATACATATAAGCACAGAATAGAATTTATTTTATGCTATTCCTATATTTCATATGTACATTATATCTTAGAATCACCTGAGCAACTGATCTGCTGTATATGAGCATCTTCACATATACTAAAAAGCAACAGAAGGCTTCAAATATTTGCTTATGCACTGATATTTCTGAGGTCATAATCCTGCTCAACCACTGTATTTCTAAAGCGTCATTTACTGCTGACTCATGCGAAGAAAGATATATATGTATATTAGCCACTTTTGAAATTAATTTTATTAGTCAGGGTTATTTACTTTTTGGATGATGTAGCAAGAATTACTCATAAATTTTAAAAAAATCTTAATCGTTTATTCATTACTTTCTGCAAAGAAGTAATAAACATGCCTGTGTGCACCTTGTTTCTCAGCCAAGTCAAATGTTCTGACAACATCATGGCTTATATCAGTAACTGAGTATGCAGTAACACTTTGAACTATTCACTTCAAAACACAAGCTTACATGCACAATCTGCTTTCTAAATCTAACCGGTAGAAATCCTTCCTGAAGGGCTACCTCAGTCTACAATTAAGGATTTCTACAGACTAGGTTTTAGGGAATATTCTGATAAGAAGAAGGTGTAATGTCAATTGTTCCTCATCAGCCATGTTTACATGCCTCAAAATGTATTTGATTTACTAGAGTTTACTTAATACAATTCTCAACATCTACTTGATTTTACTTTGCCAACCTTTAAAAAAATATGTCCAAAAGCAAAATAAAACAATTAATTCTGCAATCTTCATAGGAAATTTCTCTCAAAATTTAAAGTAGACTTAAATCATAGTTGTAATATTATTGGAAAATCAAATTCACCTCTAGGCAGGATGAGCTGCTGTAAAGGAGTACTCTTATTTGTAGATCAGCCCATAATGAATTCATTCAAATCAGTGATCAAATGCCTTGCTAGTGTTAATTTACACAAATATTAAGCTTGTAATTTGTTAAGATGTTGTAGCCTTAAAAAATACGGACCTTGATAAAGGACTATGTTCATCTTGGCCATACCCTATGCAGCTTTTTTGTTTGGCTGGGTTTAGTTCATTTCTGGACCGAACTGCATTTGGTGTCACTGGTTGGTGTATTGGTAAAAGGCAGGATTGGCTTTATCATTAACATCATCCACAGCCCAGAACTGCTGCAGAAAGAGGTGCAAGCCTCCCTGGAGGCTGCAGTGTCTCCCAGCCTTACATATGGAAAACACAAGGGCTGGGGAGATGCGAGGAACTTGGGAAGACCCAGAGCTGTAGCAGATTTGCTGTCTTTTAAGTCTTTTTTAAGTCTTTGCTACAGAGCAATGAGAGGCTGTGGATTTTCTAGCCTGGAGTCAGGGCCTGGTGAGGAAGTTGCAGTTCCTGGAGAAGGAGCGGATGGATAAGGAGGGCCCTGTGCAGGGGCTGAGCAGTTGCTTCACCAGTAACTTTTTTTTTTCCTCCTTTGTTATTTTTATACAAAATATAGCCAAGCAAGAAATTGTTATAGCTGGGAATTAGATAAATTCATTTTCTATTTTTTTTTAAAAAAGTCTTTTAGGGCAGAACCAACAGCTTGAATGCAAGCCTTGCTGTCAGCAAGTACAAAGACAGCAGTGAGAAAATGTGTGGTAGCGGCTAGTTTGTGCATTTTGCTGAACAACTGCCCAGGCAATAGGAAAGTTTGAGATTGATTGCAGCAGTGGGATCGGCATGGCAGGAGCACACCGGGTGGACATGCCTAGCTGCAATGAGGCTGTTTAAACCAGAAGGCTTGCATGGATGCTTGCAAAACATCAGGGCAGGAGACTTGGTAGGCAATAAAATCATCTTTTGTATTACAGGTGCGTTTCCAATGCTAAAAAACATCCACCCGCTTGGACAGAGCTTGGGGCAGAGATGCACAGCACCAGCCCAGCTCTGGCTGGAGGACAGATTACATGACCTCAGGGAGTGCTTTGATTTACTCTTCAGTTCCTGTGATTTCATTTTGCAGCAAGTCATTTAGCTTCCTGCCCCCCCCACTGATTTTGTCAATAACTGACTAAATTCTCATTTTATTTTTAATGGCTCTCTTACAGTGTGAGACAGTTGTCCTGTCCTGTTTGCAATGCAACCCTGGTACCTTTTGGTCAGCTTCTGCTTAAATCATGGATTTCAATTGAGGGAGTTGGGTCAAACATTTCTCAGGTGCTAATACGTTGAATTAATTAGGGCAGAACAGGGATGAACACATCCCTTGTCAATATTTAAACAGAATGAAGACCCTGTGAAAGTATGTCACTGTTATATTAGTTTCATAACTCATCAGTACTATTTAATGTTGGTCCTGAATATAGGGCAAAAGCAAGGTATTAGTGAGATGTGTGTTGTAGGGTTATTTGACTTTGCCCTGCATAGATAAAAATAATAAGAGAGCTTTGTTGAATAGAGCTCTAGATAGATACAGAGGCTGCAAACAGCTTGAGAGAGTTAAATGCTGTTTGTCATCCTTCCTTGCCTGGAGTTACAGCTCTCCCACTTCTCTCTGCACAGAGGTGCACCATTCCCTAATGTACTTCAGGCAAAAATTAAACCACCTGCTTAAACTAACCTAGCTATTACTTTCCAGAGATAACTAGGGAATACTTTTACAAACAGAGGATAAAAACTTCAGTAAGATTTTTATATTGCTCAAGCTGAAATTTCACTGAAATTTGCTACTGTCCTATTCAAGATCTGTGAATACCCTACTTACTTTTTCCTTTTAGAAGAAATACTTCCTTTTTAAGGCACTGCTGAAGTAAAAGTTAACTGTAACCTTTAAGTATCTGAATGGTGTTTTCTTTTAGACCTTGGAATGAGAGAAGAGGAAGGAGAGGGAAAGCTGTGCTGGCATGAAAAAAGATGAGCTTGCACGTGGTTCCCCAAAAGACTGTATTCTGCAGGGTGAGTTTAGAAAAGGAAGGAAAGAAAGATGTTAGAGATGCCAAAGTGTACAGAAACCAAACAGTGCCTGGGTAACTCAGGCCTGCTAGAGATGTTCTCCACAAAGAGAGGGACATGATGTAGGGCCTCAGCAGCCTGACCCACGGTTGCCCTGGGCTGCTCCTCATCTGCAATGAAATCACAGAAACCAAAATTGTGCTTTTTGATTGTGCATTCAGTGAAAAGTCAGTTACTTGAAGGGCAGTGTGTGTGCATTTGAAGTGGGAGTATTTCCTGATACAAATCCATCCTGTTATTCTCAGAAGGGAATCATCATGGGCCCTGGTCCTTGCAGGATGGTGCTGAGTTTTGGCACTGGTTTCTTGGGATGTGAGAGCCTGTACATGATCGGTCCATGTGCTTTTGGGTATTTTTGTCTGATCCCCTTGCACCCATAGAAAGAGCAGCTGGGCCTGCCCCTCTGCCTGGCTATGGAAGGATGCAGTCCCTTCCTGGAGCAGCCAGCTGGTTGTAAGGGCTGTCTCACCTGGGCAGACCCTACCGAGATGGCACTGGCTCAAGAGGGACCATTGCCATGCTTGTGCCCATCTGCTTTCTCCAGTGGAGGATTTTCCCCTTCCTGAGCCTCCCCTTGCCACCCGCTCTAGTGCAGCCACCCTCCCGCTGCATTTCTATGTAGTGATGCTCAGTGATAGCCCTGGGGAGCTTGGATACTCCCCGACTACAAATGAATCTGGGGAACGCTGTGATGGGCAGAAACAGAAGATTTCTATTTCTGCAGAAGACATGACACCAATAGGGAATGGGTTGCTAAAGATGTTGGGTGGAAAGAAGGATGTGTGTCTGATTAGCAAACTGGTCCCCCTATGCTGTGTCCTGTGATGGTGAATCGTAAGGTACAGGAACTTGTCAAGCAATCCTGTCTTTCTAGCTCTTCTGCTCTGAATTCACCCGTAGATACAAAAGTTTTAGGATTTGCGGTAGAAGCTGATATCCATCCGTGTTAAGGATTTAGACCAATGCCTTCATTTTGTAGGTGAATGTCGACGTTGAGCTTTACAGTCAAAGAGCAAGTGGAAGGGATTGCTGAGATCAGAAAAGAAGTCATGTTTCTGGACGCCCAGATTTTGGTTCTGCTGTGTTGCAGAGAATGCTTTCAGTAATAAAAAGCTGACTTGAAAAATAATCATTAGCATCTGTGATTTAAATTTCATTGCCTGAACTCAGAGTAATGGAAAATAGATCAGTCAAAGCTTTTTATCTAACCAGTTTATAAAGGGAACCAGCTTCATTTCTAATTAGTGACAAGTTCTCTGTGGGGCCATCTTTCCTGCTTCCAGGGTCTAATGCACGGTGTAGTCGTGACACTTGTGGATGCAGCACTGAGAGTATTTATTTCAAATAACAACCTTGCTTAAAAACACAGTGAGACAAACTTGTATATAAACTTATTTCTTGGACAAAAGCAAGTGCTGGGTCCTGCACCTGGGACGAGGCAACCCTGGCTATACATTCAGACTGGGCGACGAGACACTGGAGTGCAGCCCCGCAGAGAGGGATTTGGGGTCGTGGTTGACAGCAAGTTGAATATGAGCCAGCAGTGTGCCCTGGCAGCCAGGAGGGACAGCCGTATCCTGGGGTGCATCAAGCACAGCATTACTAGTTGGTCAAGGGAAGTGATCGTCCCGCTCTACTCTGTGCTGGTGCGGCCTCACCTCGAGTACTGTGTGCAGATCTGGGCACCACAGTACAAAAAGGACATTAAACTGTTGGAGAGTGTCCAGAGGAGGGCAACGAAGATGGTGAAGGGCCTGGAGGGGATGAAGTATGAAGAGCGGCTGAGGTCACTGGGCCTGTTTAGCCTAGAGAAGAGGAGGCTGAGTGGGGACCTCATCGCAGTCTACAACTTCTTCATGAGGGGGAGTGGACAGGCAGGTGACCTATTCTCCATAAACACCAATGATAGGACCTGCGGGAACGGGGTGAAGCTGAGGCAAGGAGGAGATTTTTTACTGAGAGGGTGGTTGCGCACTGGAACAGGCTCCCCAGTGAAGTAGTCACCGCACCAAGCCTGTATGAATTTAAGAAACGTTTGGACTGTGCACTAAGCCACATGGTCTAAACTTCTGGGTAGACCTGTGCGGTGCAAGGAGTGGGACTTGATGATCCTTATGGGTCCCTTCCAACTCAAAATATTCTGATTCTGATTCTGATTCTATGTTCACATAAATACATATGCACTGCAGAACTACATACTTAACTGAATTGTATAAAATAATTTCTTGTGTATCTTTACTGCCTTATCAGCTCTGCTCCTCATGTGCCATCAAATGCAAACACAAGCTTTATTTGAACATATTTAATCCTTGAATTGCTTCAAACCTTGGTGGCTTCCTTTTTTAAAAAAAAAAGTTTTATTATTTTTATTTTTTTAAATCACGTTGCCATAAAAATGTTTCCTTCTCCTTACAGATTTGGTATTTCTCTTTCTAAAGCAATTGGGCTGAAGGCCAAAACTGTAGAAGAATCAGTCCTGGATCAGTAACAAGTTTTTATACACAACCACACTGTGATTTTAAAGTCTATTATCACATTTCTCTACAGAGCTAGAAATGAGAGCTTGTTTTCTTGGAAATGAGAAGTTCCCATCTTCCCACTGGGGTTCCCAGCTCCTCTTTCAAGCTCTTTAAAGACACTAGAAAACAAATGTTTAAAAGCATTATGTCTCTTTTTATGAACAAAAATGTGCTTCTTAACATGGAAAATTTTAAAGCAATTGAAAATTTATTATAGTTTAGCCCCAAAACTTGGATATTTATCTTCAATACATAAATATTATTATTAGTTTTAAATCCAGTCACAAAACCCCATATTATCCATGTTCTATAGCCTCTGTCTCTTTACAGACTAAAATGTCTGTTTAGGTTTCTTTATAGAGTTTTCCCTAATGGTGGGAGAAGTACGGTTTTTAGGACAGCTACTGCTGCAACACAATTTGATAAGGTATTTTTGCCAACAAAGAAAATAACAACAAAATAAAACAACAACAAAAAAGAATGCTTTCATATACACCTTTAATGGGTTACCAATAGGATATTTACAGTGAAAAAAACATTTAGCTTTTTCACCAGAATATTTTGACTGTAGACATAACAGTTTGGATAGAAAACTATTATTCTCCCCCCTCCCTTCCAAACATTATTATTATTATTATTATTATTTTAAATACATTTGATATAGCAGATAATTCAATATTCCAGTAGGGTTATTGGTGATAATCAATAAAAGCATTTTAACCAGTCTTCATCTTTATTGAGATCTTTCTACTATTATTGGAGATTTCAGCAGTGACCATACACCTCAGAAATGCAAGAACTTGCAGCATGACAGAGGACAGCCACAGTTGTACAGAACTGGTTATGGTGTGCTGTTGATTTATGTCATTTATGTTTTCATTTTGTTTTGCTATGAAAAAAATATTTTATATGAAAAACATATGTATGTTTATGTTGCTATAAAGCAGACAGGATTTGCTGTATAGCTGACTTAATGTTGGTACAGAAAATAGACACTTTGCTTTTCCTAACTTTCTCAGCCAAGCTATACTACTTTACATTACATTAACATAGCTTTTCATGTTTAATATCCTTGCGGGGGAAGCTGAATGAAAAGAAGGAAAAATTGCCCATGCTTAATAATATTAGCATTTAAGTTGTCTCACTAGACTTTAAGATTTGCACCTCATTAAAGCAAAGATTGTGCTTGAAGGACAGATTGCAAGGGGGTAGGAATGGGAGAAGCAATGAACACACCTCTTTATGATAAATGAGGTAAGAAAATGGAATTTTGGTCTTTAGGATCTGAATTTTTATAGTACTTGTTTAGTTTGTCTATGTTCAAGAAGGCAAGTAAGAATGAACTGAACACTGAAATAGAGCCTAAAGCCTCATTAAAAGACAACAGCATTTATGTGCCTTGTTTAAGGATTATGCTTTTTGAGTGATGGTTCCCAGCATGGTTGAACTTATAGGACATCAGTATTTTTATTTATAATTTTAGGGTTCTATATTGGTTCAAAGATTAATAAAATAAAGAAGGTATAGTTGATATGTAACTGCAGCAACTTGAATTGAATTCCCTGTGGTAGTTAATCTAAATGCTTTTATAGGGACTCCCCCCCAAAAAAAATAAAAATAATAATATAAAAAAAACAACTCAGAGTAGTACATAATATTTCCACATCATCATTACAGAGAACTGTAGATAGACAACTGAAAGTCTGATTATTCTAGTGAGACATCCAAATACAGAGTTATGGACATAAGGAAAGCATAGGGGAACAGGTTTATTTTTGTTATTGTTTGGATGCATACTTGATTTGCTTACCTAGGCACAGACATCTGAGATGCCCAACAGTATCTGAGACGCTCATATGAGGCTATCAACCGTGATCAAGAACACATGCAATGCCTGGCCTTCATGAAGGGGCCAAAGATACCAACTGGCACTAGACTCCCATGTGTAACCAACTGAAACAAATCCTTAGTGTCTTACACTAAAGCCAGGTATGTTGCTTACAGTGTCTATTATTAACTCTACAATCCACTAAGGATTCACTTCCATGCTTGAGGTAAGTATGGACTAATTGGCAGATGAGCAGCGCTCATTCAAGTCAAATTTTGAATAATGGATAGACCGGCTGCGCATCACCATGTCTGTATAGAATTATCTACCACTTTCTCCATCCATTTAGTAAATATGGACTCTGCTCAAATGGTCTGTATAGTTAATACACTGTCCTTTGCTTAAGTTATGCAATCAGCTCATTCTCTAAAATGCCCTGAGCTTTTGATTCTTTGCTAACTATACTATTAATTTATCTATCTGCTACATCTTTTTTACAGGAAGGGAATAGGCAAATGGAGAACCAGCTGGTATATTCTCATATTCCAAACAGACAGAGTGCAGATAAATACTTAGCAGTTAATACTACTTCTAACCCTGAGACATGGTTCAAGGCCAAGTTTTCATGCACTAATTGTACTGTTTCAGAAAAGCTTACCTCCTGGAAGCCACTTTCTGTTCACTGGAGTGGCTAAATAAACACAGTCTGTATGATTTGGCTCCCCAGACTAAATTATCTCTTTTGGATGCTTTGAATACTCAACCAATCCAGTTTTTTTAAAAGAAAATAAACATGACAGTATGGACTCTGTCTGGGCAAAGAAAAGGGTCCACTTTAGAATGAAAATTCTTGGAAAATCATAGTGGAAAGAGGGCTTGAATCTATGTCATTTCTCTATGAGCTCTCTGCAGACTCTCCTCCTTCAGTATTACCACTAAAAGGGGATGAATGAAGGTGAAAAGCTGTGAAGAAGAGTGGATGTTTATAGATCTTTTGACCTGGAAGGCTGACAACAGATATGTTTTCTGCAAGTCATTATTAGTGAGTAACCATTTTTGTTTCATGTTACTTTGGTAGGTTCTTGTGCTGTAATTATGATTGCACAGTAATTCTGGGTCTGTGTTGTACCTAGCAGTGTGTTCCTAGGAAAGCTTTGCTAGAAGTACTTCCTAAATCCCAGGATGGGCTGAGATGAAGTGCCAGAAATACATTTTGCATTACAGACCATTAGCATTTAAGTCTTTTAGTTATGTTTCCTTCAGGAAATAATGAGGTGGGAAACAGCCAAGGAATTTATCCACATTGCAGGTACATAGACCTGAAGGGAAATTCTAAATGCTAGTGAGCACTATCTTTTGTTATTGATGGGAGCACTTATAGCTATCTCAGAGCCAGCCCCCACAACATTTTTAGAGACAACCAATGTGGATGGCAGCTATTTCATCCATGGAAACCACACTGCAGTTCACTATACACAGCAGCAGAGGTACAGCCAACATGCTGATTTATAACAAGACGTATAGAAGTGTTCACAAAACACCTTCTTTATATATTTTTTTCAACTATTTCCTTTTGAAATTCAAAAAAGATCAAATCATCTCTCATTAATATGAATTGATGGTACTCTGGCTGTACAGCTCATATTTCATACAACCAACATAATGCATGGACTCTCCATGACCTTTTTGGCAAAATAAACACTCACTTAGGAGATGTCAAATAAGAATGCATGAACTCTGGATTCAGATGCTTTTATTTGCTTAAAAATATGTAAGAACTTCATTTTAACTTTCTGGTATGTGACCCTTGGATAACTAAATAATCTATTCCCTCCAGGTTGGAATTAATGCTGGAAGAAATGTAAAAATAAGCATTTTCTTTGAAGATTGGCAATATGGTTAAAGCAAAGAAGTTATATCAGTTATTAGGACACATAACAGATATTCAAATTCCTTTATTTTCTAGAAACAAATATCCTGGAAGAGAAGTAAAGAACCCAGGTGACATTTACGGTTAAATTTAAGTGGTTTGTCTCTTTTGCCTGAACTGATGGCCACGTTTACATTTTGGGAGAGCAATGAATTCCCATCTCAAGTGCTGATATGAAATGACTGAGATCCCTGCAGTTATATAAAATCTATCTGGTACTAGCACAGATCAGACAACGGAAGAAAATGTATTAAGAAAGGTATTCTTAGTATACTTCCCTCATTGGCTTTCTAGTGACTGATCTTGATAAATCAATACTCACTTCTGCAGGCAATCCTTTGCCATTTCTAACTGCCTTTGGACCAAATCCTACCTTCATTTTTATCTGTGTGGCAATGCACGGGCAACAGATCTACACACGTAAAGACAAATGAGGAATTTTATCCACCAGGACTTAGTGAATGCCTATAGTTTGGCATCTTTTTAGCAATGTTCTATTGATTACCTTTAGGGAGAAAAAGAAAAGAAAAGAAAGAAAAGAAAAGAAAAGAAAAGAAAAGAAAA
>JAACYQ010018150.1:0-12585 GCA_011075105.1 Heteronetta atricapilla | reverse complement strand
AAAGAAAAGAAAAGAAAAGAAAAGGAAAAGAAAAGAAAAGAAAAGAAAAGAAAAGAAAAGAAAAGAAAAGAAAAGAAAAGAAAAGAAAAGAAAAGAAAAGAAAAGAAAAGAAAAGAAAATGGGGTAGTGAGGACACAAAGGAGTTCAAAACTAAAAATAGGGGCATGAACTTTTCTGATTGCCACATAAATGAATTGCTATTTTCAGGTAAAGTAATTTTTAGTTCACATGAGTAATAAGACATAAATATTCCTTCTGTGTTTTCTGGCTCGTGATATCATCACAATTTCATAGAAAATTTCAGTTTTTATAAATAATGTGCTTGTATGACAGTTTTGAAACTTCAATTATTTTAGAAAATTTTGGTATAAAGTTCTCGAGATTCTCCAAACTCTTTTCTCTCTTGAAGATGTCTCCTTGGATATTTCTCCAGTTTTGGATTTGAAAAATCGAAACCAGTTTGTTGTAATGCTATATGCCAGTGTAGGGAGATATGTCATGTCCTATTGATTTTAAGCCCAAGAAAAGATTTTGTCAGGGTGCCTGTGGACATTTTGTTGGAAGAAAAAGGGAAGTGAAATGCTCTTTTGCCTATCACCAGAAGATAGACACTGTTCCTAGGTCACAAAAGACCTAGAATCAGTAGGCACCCTGACAAAATTATTGCCCAGTCATCATTTATGATTTTTTTTTTCACCTCTGCCCTTGGCTTGGGGGCTTATCTGAGAAGAACGATGAGGTTTCTGAGTCCAGTGCAATATCATACCTGGGACTGGAAGGAGATAAACTGACTCTGGCCACTGGAAAGGGAATTGTGTGAGGCTCCCCTGGTAGCCTTCTTCCCTTGGGGAAGAAGGACAAAGACACCTCTGCAGGCCATTTCATCTTAACCTCAGTAGGTGTCCAAGAGGAGGAAATAAATTGCCCTGTGAATTGCTGCTTGTTGTGTGTTGCTCTCAGATGGTGGGGGGTGGACAAGTAGCTGCCAAGCAAGTAGGTTGCTGAAGTTAAACAAGATGTGCCAGGGCTATACCATGGACTGTTGGCAGTGTTGCATCCTTAAGGTGCTGCCAATCCCAAACTGCTCTGCAATTGTCATCCAGCTTTACTTTCGATGAATTGATATTGCAGATTCTTATTTTGGCTGCAGTGCATTAACTGTATAAACAGTCGAGTAAACTGGGCACTACGAAAGCTTGCTGGCTGGTTGCTGCATGCCCCCTAGGCAATAAAAACATGTGCAAAGAACAAAGGGCTGCACAAATCGACTGCAGATATGACCACACACGTTAAGATGTAACACGTTATTGAGACAGGAGAAAAAGCCTTTGTAGCAACCAGCACTGGGTGGAACTGGCTAATCCCATTAAAGAGCACCAAAACCCATTGATAAAAGGCCAGCTTTTGTGCTCTCACTTACGCTGGGGCAAACCCACTGACCTTGAGGAAAAGGAGCTGGGAGCAGACCTTGAAGCCCAAGTCCTTGCCTGCTGAGGTGGCAGCATGTGTGGTAAGTGGCAGGGCTGACAAAAAAGTGTGTGTGGCATTGGCTTCTTGGAGCATCCTGCCATCTAAGAGGGAGACAGAAGGCTGGAGGAAGCTTCCAAACCTTCTCACACCAGGATGTCGTGGCATGTACATGTGTGGATTTCAGGGGAAAGACAATGGGAGCTGCTCTGAGCTTTGATCTTCTGAGCCTGCAGGCTCTTCCAGGCACCCCCATATTTCAGCAAGTTTGCAAAGCTCTGGTTGCTCTTTGCTTGGATGCCTGGGTGAGAAATTTGGGGATGTCAAAGGCAAGGTGCTCATTTATTCAATCTGTGATGGGGTGCTGACCCATTCCAAGCCAAGGCAGCACCCAGGGTTCCCCAGGACATGTTGTGCTGATACCCTGCTTTCTGATGGAAGAGAGCCAGCCACCTCTGCTCTCATAAGTCATCATGCAAAAAAAATAAATAAATAAAATAAAATGACACTGAACTATCCTGAGTAATTCCAGTTGTGCTATTTTGGACCCTTTGGGATATTATATATAGGATAATTCCAATTTCCATGCCGTGCATTTACAAAAAAAAAAAAAAAAAAAAAGCCCACCCACTCACCTCCTCCTTCCCACCAACATGACAATGTGAATCAAACAAAACCACGTTCTTTGGGTGGCTGGAGCAGTGATGGTTTGTCTCCTACAGGCTTGCATCCTTCTGCTCCCAGCGCCCTGGCTTATTCCAGCTCCCCCCAAGCCTGGAGGCACAGGCTTGTAGCCCGCATGCGTGCTCACTTGCCAGCCAGTAAGTCTGTGCTGGCTGGCCAGGTGGGCCCTGCCAAATATCACAGCTGAGTTTGGCACGTCCTTCCCTCACTGGGGTCACAAACTTGGGTCTATCTTCTCTCCCCTCACTTAATGTTAGCTGAAACTGGATTCAGAATTTATTAGGGTGTGTGCATGGAGAGGAAGGGGAGGCTAAAAGACAGGCAGGCAAGCAGACGGCACAATTGCAGGATTCTTGTTTCCTAAGCTAAAATTAACCGAAGGTTACATGAGCTTCAGTTTGTGGTGAGCCTTGGTTGGGGGAGCAAAGCCTGGTGCCAGACAGTGGGAAATGGCCTGTGGGCAGTGGTGGGATGAGCAGAGAGAGACCTCTTACACCCAGGGAGTGGAGCACACCACCACAGGAGAAGAGGCTCCCTTGGTTGTGATTGTCCTATAGGGCTCAGGGATGCTTCTTGCTTCCTAAATTCACATCAGGATGTGACCCCAGGCAAAGGAACACAGGGTGAGTTCCCTGGGGGACCATCGTGCCCTGCCATTTGTTCAGCCTCGCCAAAATGCACCAGCTTTCCCTAATCTTGCTGTCTCAGCCCGCAGTGCCTCAGCCCACAGGTATTTTGCTTACATTAACGGTTTAATAAGTTTGTGCCTGTCTGGTCAAAATAATAAAAAAAAGATAACTCTCAAACTCTTGCATCTTTCCATATTGGCCTGTTGCTATAGACAGGATGAGTTTAAAATAAAGGTGAGGAATGCATCTCTGGTTTTACAATTCCATTTGGGGGCATATAATTACACACATTTAATTTTGTGTTAGCGCCTTGTCTCACCTTTACGCAGATGTTGGTCTATACCTGAGAGCACGAGAAGGGCTGGCTGGGAGTTGGCTCAGCTAAGGGAGGAGAGAGCAATCAACCCACCAGTGACATTTTATGGGCAATATATTGTTAGACTAAGAATTTTAAAACTTGTGTATGCCTGTGAATCTGGTTGTGCATGTGCTTTCTTTTTGTCTGTCTCCCAGCCCTGCTTTCCTCCTGCTCGTTTCCTACCTCTCCCCCTCCCCATCCTGCCTCAGAAAATTAGCTTTCATTGGGCTTTTATAGCTGCTCTTTTAAGTCAGTCAAGATTATTTTCTGGTGCTTAAATTCCTAGTTAACATGTCATGGTGCCATTCAGTGCTGGAAATGATGTAATTTATTGGGTAGCTGGTCAATTGCACAAATAGCTGGAAAAACAAGTTTAGCTTGATATAAATAACAAGACACAACAGTATATACAGTACAACACCTTGCCTCCTGCTGTGAATCTCCTGATTTCTGTTATTCTGGTTTCAGCATGCCTAGCTGCCTCCTTACATTTGCTACTATGAAATAAGATAATTATAGCACAAGTAAATATTACCCAATCAATCTACCGTAACAACTGTTAAAACAAGCCTTCTTATAAATTTTGCTAACAAAATATGCCTCAACCCAACATACACAGAAGGTAAGTTTCTCTGACCTTGAAATAAATTTCAAGAGCAAAGCACATTACATGCATAATGAACATCCAGTGATGAGAGGCAGAGCTGGGGTCCAGCCCCATTTCCCCCGACCCCCTGAAATCTCTGCAAGCTCAGTGGCAGAAGGATGGTGTATTTTGGGACAGCTTCTCTTTTCATCAACAGTGTAAATGGGAATGGTCCTATGAAGTCAGTGGTGCATGAAATCACAGCTGCACCTCCTTTCTTAAGATCAGTGGCTGGGCTCAGGCAAATTAACTTTTCTCTTCTCAGAACAAACCCAGAGTCCAGTTAGTATGTGTGTGATGGCCTTGCAGTGTGCTGCAAGGAAACCATAAGGTCTCTTTGAAAACCAAAGTATCGTTTCCCTCTCCTTGACAAACCTGTTTAAAAAGAAAAATATATATATAATCAGAGATCAAAATCAGTTATCCAATGTATAACCCTACTCACCTCTCTGCAAGTGGCTCATAACTTCATGAACTGCAGAAGACAGCACACATCGACAGGGGCAAACTGTTGGACCAAGTATAACAGTAAACCAGTGTTGAAATGCTACTGGATTTAAGTCCAGGCATGCTCTATAGGTTTGCCTAATTGACTCACAACGAGAAGAGAGTTTCCCTTGGGATGGGGATAGAGGAGAAAGAGAAGCCAAAATGCCTGATTGTAAAGATTAATGCCTTTTAGAAGAAAATAAAGATGTTCTGAATCTGTGTGTGGGAGAAAGGGGTCTCAGGGGAGAAACTAATAATGATATACTGCTTGAATATCATTAGGCACTAATTACTGGAAAAGATGATGGATTTGAAAACCTTTGTGTTACTAAATGCAAGCAGAGTAAGGCCAGTGTTGGCAGCTTTTGAAAACCCCACTGCGTAACCAGAAGCAGCAGGATCAGGCACTGTTGGGACATCTCCTAGCAAGCATGTGCTGATCCAACACAAAGACAAATCACAGCCATCTACCCCTGTCCAGATCCAGGTATCAGGTGGTGTTGGTTACTGTGGCCAGACCCCATGTGGGATATAAAGCAGAAAGGATGGTGTGTCCCATTTGTATAGCTGGTCTGTGAGCTGTGGGAACTTGCAGGAGAGAAGAGCCCTGTTCTAGTTGATATCACTCAGAAATATTGCCTTAGATTTATCAGTAAGGTCCCCCTCTCACAAGGGTTTTGCAGTGTGGACTAACATCCCTGAGGACTGAGACCACTGAAACCACTGGTGTGGCTCAACTTGCTGTCTCTCTGTACATGTAGATATCTCTCTAAATGTTCCTGAGACCATTTGTTTTAGCACATTCCATTTCTTTACCTATTGGACTGTTTCACCTGCCAAAAAGGGGGACCTGTCCAAACTGCACATCTGAACAGCCTCTTACCAAAGTTAACCATGCCTAGAAACCACATGGTAGGAAGCTGTTGGCAACTTACAAAAGCCAAATCCCAAATTTTTCATGGCCTGTGTCCATAGTGGTCTCCTCAAGGTTCCTGAAACTCATCTGGAGCCTGACTGACCTGAAATTTTTCTCAGGGTCTATTCTAGCAATTGAGCAGGACAGATACCTAACCTCCAGGTGTGGACACTGTTTATTACACTAACGCTTGGTGGTTTCATGATCCCATTTTATTTGATATGACGTGACCGAAGAGTAAGCCTCCACCAGTATGGAAAGTAAAAAAAATGTAGAGAACAAGCAGAAACTCTTAAATGTCTTTGCTTGCTGGGGAGTGATTTCCCATGGGATCTGTCAGAAGCTGCTGCTTCTGGCAAATTTTACACACTATACCAGACAAATGCTGAGGAACATACAGAAGATGTCTGGAAATGCCGTCCATAACCTAGTGCTCTCCTCTGGTCAGAAATCAAATCCATTTTTCCATTACCTTTGATATCTTGTTGGCTGAAAGAGGAAGATGTACTTTCTTTCCCTCCAAGGAGACACTTCTGGTTTGCTCATGCCAGCCATGTTCATCCAGCCCATAAGGCTGAATGGAATTCACTGTCTGACATATGGCTTGTGTTGTTGCTTTTTGCTGAAAATCTGGCTTACTTATCAAGCAAGATTATTATTTTTATTATTATTTATGGAAATTCTTAGGTCTTTTTTTCCCCTTGAACAGAAGTTCAAATTTTTGAAAGAAATTTTGAATAAAACCAAATATATATATATATGTATATGTATATATATATTATTTTTTTTTTTCCCAAGCGAACAAGCATGAGTCATCCTGGTGAGGTGCTGAGCATGTATATGGGAGGAACAACCCCTGTCACCAGTATATGTAGGAAAGCAGCTTTATATAAAAGGATCTGGGCGTCCTGGTGGGCAAGTTGAGCATGAGCCAGCAATGCGTCCTCTCAGCGAAGAAGGCTAATGCACTCATGGACTGCATTAAGAGAAGTGTTGCTAGGAGGTCAAGGGAGGTGATCCGTTCCCTCTACTCAGCACCGATGAGGTCACACCTGGAGTGCTATGTCCCATTATGAGCACCCCTGTATATGAGAGATATAGACATGCTGGAGGGAGTCCAATGAAGAGCCATGAAGGTGACGTAGGGAGTGGAGCATCTGTCATATCTGGAAAGTCTGAGAGCGCTGAAGCAGAAGGCTGCATATGAACATCAAGAAATACTTCTTTACTGAGAGTGGCTGAGCACTGACACAGGCTACCCAGAGAGGCTGTGGGTCTCTCTCCTTGGAGATTGTCACAAGGCACCTGGATGTGGTCCTGGGCACCCTGCGCTGGGGGGCCCTGCTGGAGCAGGGGGCTGGACCAGATGGCCTCTGGAGCTCCCTTCTGACCTTAACCGTTCTGTAGTTCTGAAAACCAACTGGAAGATAATAGAGCAGTACTGTAGCAAACTAAAGCAGCTGTAATCCTGCCTGTGCTCCCCATAAGCAGCAACCCTTGAAGTCAGCTATTCCCAGAATCATACCCGGATTTCATTTTTTGAGAGAAGTACTTGTTTCGATCCAAAAGACAAAACCCAGACATACATGCAGTAGACAGCGGATGGGGAACCTGGGAGTGTAGTTGGGATCAAGGTCACTGTGAGGCACTGTGGGGCACTCTGAACTGGGTCTAAAAGCAGGGGAGGGGTTTCCAGGGGCAATACATTAGCAGAAGAGCTATGGCCTGGGCAGGACAGCTGCACTGCTCTGGCTGGACATGCCAGAGCATGTCCCCAGCAGGGGACCAGCTTCCTCCAAGCTCATTTTGTGCCTGACATTCAAAGCTAGACATTCAAAATGGCTTCAGCACAGCTTTCCAGTCGAAATGCCCAGAGCGAATGTGCAGACCCAACTATATCCACCCAGAAATGGAACAAGCTCTGCTGGTTTTAGAGCACGAACATTTCCTGCCTCAATAGAAAGGCCTAGATTTGTTATTGCGAAGCTAGGGGCAATCTCACAAAGCCAAGCTTAGACCAACCAGGCAGCAGAGAAGAAAAGAGAGCAACACACTGTGCAAGGGTGGAGAACGGGAGCATGGGATTTGGGGCGTGTGGTTTTGGGTGTACATGTAAATTGTTTGTGTGGTCAATTTGCTGTTTTTATAGTGAAAAATCTTGATCTTCCAAAACTGCCTATGTGGAAAAAAAGGGAGTGTATTTTCACTACTCGGATTTATAATCTGCTTTCGAAAGTATGCCCACAGGAAGCAAAATTAGAATTTTCTTCTCAGGACAGTGCTAGCTCAGGAGTTTAAAATATATCTGGAGGTAACATTTTTGTGAGTCATCCTGCATCACTGAGTAAAGATATACATGATGTGAACACTGCAGATTTAGGAATGAGACGGGGTTTTTTGTGCCTTGCTCCACTATTAGGAATTTTCTGATTCTGCCACCAGTTGTTCCTTGGGGTAAGTCTGCCCCCTGTACAGCACCATGGGAGGTGATGGAGTTATAACTTTAGTCCTGGAAACATGCTGCTAAGATCTGAGCAGCCAAGATATGTGACTATGTTTTCTAAATTTTTGTGGTGCTTTCATGGTTATCATTACACAGAATAGACAGTTAGGTGCCAGTTCACAATCTTATATCCTCAAAGGGAGAAATTAATTCCAGTTTCCATGTGTGAAATTATTCTCTTTAGCAGGAGATACAGCAATAAACTATAACAAGGTGTAAAATATGTTTGGTTTGTAATTATACCAGCTGTGTTAGGAGAATAAAGCAGGGGTTAAATAAGGCCAAGTATTTAATAAGAGGTCTCATAGGGCTATGAATACAAGGAAAGCTGATCTTTTTTCATGATATCAATACAATGCAGTCATCCTGTGTGGATTTTGCATACCATCCTGTCCATGGCCAAAGAAGTGACTTCTATTTCAGTAAGAATTAACGCAAAAGCAAAGGAAGAACAAAAGGGTGAGGGAGCTGATCTGGAGAAGATGATGATAAATCCCACTGCCTCTTGTAAAACCCTCCTGCTCTTTCCTCCACAGCGGCATTATTTTCCCATCATAACCACTTCCTTAATAAACAATTAGGCTTTGTGTTTGGAATCTAAACATACTTTTTGGGGGTGAGGGAAAGAGGGACTGGGTGGCTCAGGGTTTGGCAGTATTTCAGTCAAGAGCCTACAGTGGTTTGAACTTAATCCAGGTTGTGTTGCCCTCAATTTATTAGCCACCCTGGTGCACGGGAATCACTGTCTCCCCCCCACACTGTTCTGGTGGATCTGTTCTGTAGTAACATCAAGCAAGACAAAACAGCATGCATTTCTTTACTCAGAAATATTCGACTGATTTATTCTGAAAAGTGAATTCATGCTGATCCTGTTCATGTAACTCTGTAATGGAAACTCAGCTGATGGCCAAGCAAATGCTAAATAAATGAAAACAGGTATTTGGTCCTGACATTTGGCTGCAAAAATAATAGAGACAGAAATGCAATGAGCCAGGTGGCTACATCTGCATGTATGGTCCATACTTCCACTGCTAGCCATGGGGATGCAGCAGGGTCAATCTGGCATCACTGCTTGGATAGCTGACATGTTTCCATGAGCAAAGCAGTCACAAACTCAGATTGCATTGCATGGCAGCTGAACTCTGCCTTGGGAGATGTCTTGCCACCCCCTTCTGGCTATGGGACATGTACCTTGGGGATGGGCCATATGGTGGTGCCTCTGAAGTCCCCAAATGAGCAGCCTGTGGACAATCCACAGGTCGGGAATTATTCAACAATTCTGATGAATAAATCTGTGAAATCATAAGCACACAAAAGACATTCACTTACTGAATCAAAAGGAATATATATATATATGTGAAAAAATGACTTTCTGTGAATAATTCACTTGTCTCCAGGATAAAGCCTGGGCTGCCCTCCTCTGAGCAGGAACTCTGGGGACTGTCATGCTACTACTGTCCATGCTGGTGACGGTGGCCTGAGATACTCCCTTACTTCCCAGTGCTATCAATCTGGCAGATTCCTGTTGCATGCAATTATTATTAATATTATTTTTTTTCCAAATGCTTGGAAAATGATGAGATAGTTTGCTAACAAACAGTTTTCATGAAAGAAACAGCTGGCTCGTTCTCCTGCTAGCCCTTTACAAAGACTTTCTGCATGTCTGTTGAGCTGGGGTGTAGCGTGATGAGCTGTTTCTGTTGAGAAACCAGAGTTTACAGAATAAACAGAGTTGAGGTAAACCCTGATTATGGGGAAAGTCTGTGCATTAGGCTCCCTCGCAGCCTTAACTCACACGACTGGCCTGTATTTTTGGAAACACTTCCAAGGCTTCTCCTTTGTGAATTGGTGCAAATGGCTCGTTGGAGCCAGGCGTGCCTAAATTCTCACCGACTTTTCCTTAATCTTTCTGGCTGGTGCAGGGCCTCAGACAGGCGTGAGGAGATCAAGGGGCTCCCTCGGGAGAGCTCAGTCGGCGCGGGACCATCCAGCAGAGCCGCCTCGGCGCTTCCTCGTCCCGGCTGCACACTTAATTGTACACTTCCCAAAATGGGAGAAGAAACAAAGCAATGTATGTCAATAAACCAAGGGGAATTGTCTCATGTTAAAAGGAGAAGCAGTGATTTTTTGTTGTTGTCGTTGTTGTTTGCTCTGGGATTTTCACTCTTTGTGCTCAGTTTGGTGCACCAGGAATTGACACTGTCTCCTTGAGGGCTGCATTCAGGCATGTTGTGCTCTTGGATTGAGAGCTGCACAGCGAGGAGGATTTGATGAAAAACGGGTTGGAGAGGGAGATGGTGGAGCTCAAGCAGCTTTTCCTTGGTCTTTGCACCGCTGCAGAGCCAAACCACAGCCTAAGCATCCTCAGTGGTTCCAGATCTTCTCATAAGATGTTGCTATGTGGGGTGGAGATGGTGTCCAGTGCCATCAGTCCTCTCCAGGCCTGGTGTGAATTCCCACAAGAAGAAGTATAGAGAGCCCAGGCCTTTTTGTTACACAGCTATTGATATTATAGCATTACTAATATCAGCCTAGGTGGCGTGAGGCATGTGCCGGTGTGTCTCACCAGCCCAGGAAAGACTGTGTGCTGCAAATGCTGATGCAATGATCATCGTCGAGTGGGAGTTATGCAGGTGTCCTTGGTGGGTGTAAAATGCTAACGCGTTATGTGGGCAAAAATCCCAGCCAAAAGCCTGGGATATGGTGTTGACTTCAGTCCCTTGCTTGGACAAAGTCTCTCCCTTGTTTGCTGTGGGATTACCTATAACAGGGCTGGGGCGAGACCTCCAGGTTATGTGCTATTAATCGCCGCTCGTTCCAGTGCAGAGGGATTTTGCAGTTTTGAAGCCAGGAGGTGAGTGGCTTTCTAACAAAATGCTCCAAGATTTGTTTGTTTTATTTCACTCAGGGTCAGGTTCAAAGACAGAAGGCTGATTAAGAAGGATGATGTGCTCCCACTCCATTTTTAACCGTCCCTTAGCCAGACCTTCAAAGTGGGTTTTATTTGTTTGCATTTTGAACAGAATTTCTTGAGATCTGTGCTTACAACAGGCCATGGTATTACCTGGGAATTATTAATTGGGAGATGCTTGCTACCTTCTGCTGCTCAAAAGCAACTATAGCATGTTGTTTGTGAAATGTGAACGAAAAATGAAAACAATTTCCTATTTGCTCTCTTTGAAGTTAAGGGAGGAAAAAACCCTCAGAGTATAGCTGAATTACCACATAAAGCAACATTTTATTTTATTTTTTTATTCAGTAAAGATCAAAGTAGAGGGAGAAAAGTATTGTGAGGAGTTTACTTTGATGAGTTTGGTTAAAAAATCAAAACTTGGTTTGAAGGGGGAGATACAGACACAAAGCACTATGTGCCACGGATTTGCTGAATATGTTTTAAAAAGTGCTGAGCAGTATTAAATTAATGCAAAACTGAAGATTACACAAGGGTAAACACTGCAGCTAATGTTTGACTAGAACTGAACTGAGGGCTGAGTGCCTCCACTTAATTTGCAGACCATGCCCACGGCAACCCCCAGGAGGCTGGGAGTGGAGGAGACAGACATTTTATAGTGAGGAGCCACATTATTATTTTTAAATTTAGAAAAAAAAAAAAAATCTGGCTAAAGTTACTGCTTCTAAACGTTGGGGAGAGGGAACTGAGAGAGAGAGAAAAAAAAAAAAAAAGAAGAAGGAACAGCGAGTGGCTTTTGGAGCTGAAACAGAAAGATCTGCTAAGCTAATACCCAGTAGGTGCGAATGTCTCTAGTAAATACTAGATCATAAATAGAACTGAGAAAATCAGCATCGTTCAAAAGGCACGCAGCAGATAGCTATTCAGTCTGAAACAGGCTTGCAGACACCCTTCAAGCATGTGTATGAAAAGCAGGCTTTCTGTGAGCGTTCATTAATATAACATCCAGCAATGAAACAGTTGTGGTGAGCAAACTCA
The DNA here is from genome assembly GCA_011075105.1 of Heteronetta atricapilla. Classification (NCBI taxonomy): domain Eukaryota; kingdom Metazoa; phylum Chordata; class Aves; order Anseriformes; family Anatidae; genus Heteronetta; species Heteronetta atricapilla. The sequence continues at coordinate 944 of JAACYQ010018150.1, read as the reverse complement.
ACAGCACAGGGAACACAGTGAAATACAGAGTGGCTTTCAAGTTAAAATGAATATTTGACAATTATTTGTTCCACTCCACCCAGTTCGGACCATGACACATTTTCCTTCCCTAGCAAGACAGGCCATCTCTGTAACATTGCCTGGTGTCCTGATCCTGCCCTCTGGGATGGTGAGCACAAAAGACTGCTCTTGCTTTGTGATTAAGAGTTTTGTATGGGATCTTCCAGTAACGAAACACACGTTTGGGCTCCTGACAGTCTGCTATTTGCGTGAGCAGATTGGGAAGAGAGCACTGTCAACAAGAAAGAGAGGAGGGCAGGACCAGGCCAGGACTGTAGCTGATTTAAACTTATTCCTCAGATAACTTTTTTTGAGGGTCATTGAAGCCCTAAGTGCCTTTTAAGCATGATATGCTATGTCTTCAGTAGCACAGCAGTGGATATCTTTAGATTGGGTTTTCATCATATACTTCAATTTTCTAGGCCGGGGGATGACCATAATTGCTGAACAATTCAATGTAATGGAATGGGCTAATTCAGCGCTTTTTACTGCATTTTTCCACATAATATCTAAAATCTTTTTTTCCACCATAACCCATGTTTATGAAAGCAAGCACTTAACCCGCACATTTCCTGGGCTTGAATCATTTCCTTAATAAGGCATAAAATTTTGCAAAATCACTCCCCTTACATTAACACATCATTATAAGGAGATATCAGTGTTTAGCACGTCAGAGGCATACACTAGTCTGTGCAATGTACAGCTACACCGCTGAGCTTCAGAGCCATACACCATGACTTTGAAACAATAATTGTATAAAAGCATGATTTCCTTTCCTTTCCTTTCCTTTCCTTTCCTTTCCTTTCCTTTCCTTTCCTTTCCTTTCCTTTCCTTTCCTTTCCTTTCCTTTCCTTTCCTTTCCTTTCCTTTCCTTTCCTTTCCTT
>JAACYQ010017566.1:0-10448 GCA_011075105.1 Heteronetta atricapilla | reverse complement strand
AGCATTCTCCTCAAGAAACTGGCTGCTCTTGGCTTGGACTGGCGCACGCTTCGTTGGGTTAGAAACTGGCTGGATAGCCGGGCCCAAAGAGTCATGGTGAATGGAGTCAAGTCCAGTTGGAGGCCAGTCACTAGTGGCGTCCCCCAGGGCTCGGTGCTGGGGCCGGTCCTCTTTAATATCTTCATCGATGATCTGGACGAGGGCATCGAGTGCACCCTCAGTAAGTTTGCAGATGACACCAAGTTAGGTGCGTGTGTCGATCTGCTTGAGGGTAGGAAGGCTCTGCAGGAGGATCTGGATAGGCTGCACCGATGGGCTGAAGTCAACTGCATGAAGTTTAACAAGGCCAAGTGTCGGGTCCTGCACCTGGGGCGCAATAACCCCAAGCAGAGCTACAGGCTGGGAGAGGAATGGTTGGAAAGCTGCCAGGCAGAGAAGGACCTGGGAGTGCTGGTGGATAGTCGGCTGAATATGAGCCAGCAGTGTGCTCAGGTGGCCAAGAAGGCCAACGGCATCCTGGCTTGTATCAGGAACAGTGTGACCAGCAGGGCTAGGGAGGTGATCGTCCCCCTGTACTCAGCTCTGGTGAGGCCGCACCTCGAGTACTGTGTTCAGTTTTGGGCCCCTCGCTACAAGAAGGACATGGAGGTGCTTGAGCGGGTTCAGAGAAGGGCGACGAAGCTGGTGAGGGGCCTGGAGAACAAGTCCTATGAGGAGCGGCTGAGGGAGCTGGGCTTGTTCAGCCTGGAGAAGAGGAGGCTCAGGGGTGACCTTATCGCTCTTTTTAGGTACCTCAAGGGAGGCTGTAGCGAGGTGGGGATTGGCCTGTTCTCCCACGTGCCTGGTGACAGGACGAGGGGGAATGGGTTTAAGTTGAGCCAGGGGAGTTTTAGGTTAGATGTTAGGAAGAACTTCTTCACTGAAAGGGTTGTGAGGCACTGGAACAGGCTGCCCAGGGAAGTGGTGGAGTCACCATCCCTGGAAGTCTTCAAAAGACGCTTAGATGTAGAGCTTAGGGATATGGTTTAGTGGTGGGCTGTTAGCGTTAGGTTGGAGGTTGGACTCGATGACCTTGAGGTCTCTTCCAACCTGGAAATTCTGTGATTCTGTGTGTGATTCTGTGATCATGCAGATGGGAAAAGACCATTGTTTGCTCCACACAGACTAGAACAGTGAGGTTCTGCATGAAGCCTGGATACACAACTCTTTGTGAATTTGCCACAAAATAGCAGCTCTTTTCATGACTAATTGACAGAAGGACTGGACCCTGCTGGAAAACAGTGATATTAATGCCAACTCTTCTCTTTAACAGATGAAGAAAAGACAATACAAATAATAGTTGCACTGTTAAGAAAATCAGGAGATCAACTGGAAGAAAAGGTAAGTACTTCTGTTTCCAGGAGCTACACAGGCTAGAGTGGGAGACAGAGAATAAACTTCTGTTGGGAGAGAGTGTCTCTATCCTGACCTTCTCTTTCCACATTTAGGGCTTTCTGAAACCTTCACCATTCATTCTGAAACCTTTCTTAAGACCAGAAGACTAGCAAAGGTCTCAATTGGGGTGTAGGAGGAAGACAACAAAAAGGTGGTAGATTTCAAAGAGTCACTTGCCTCATTCACATTGAGTTTCATAGGACACTGAGCACCTGACTGACTCCATGTAACTCCTTTGCTTGTGTTAAATTTGGCATATGAATTGTTCTCAGTGAAGGAAGGGAAACTCTACATTTTTAAGAATTGCTGTATAGAAAGAAAATAATTCTGAGTGCATTTTGAGAACCATGCACAAAAGCTATACAAAAAGCTCTGCATGAGTCCACTATTACGAATGGTTGTTTTCTATATTAAAAAATACAGGTACATGTTCTCTAAATGCCCTTCATTAGCTGCCCCTTCTGATCTGTATCAGTACCATCCCGCATGGAGGACATTTTCTGCTCTGGCAGCAGAGAGGTACTTAGATAAGTTGAGAAGTGTCAAAAAGATTGAGCAAATGGAGGTTAGGACAGCAGGTGCTGCCAGCACTTCTCATAACCTTTAGTGTCATCTTCCAACTGCTCCTGCCTCCTCACATGCAAGTCTTCGTATCAGTGTCACACTTGTTTTGCTTTTTTCTCTCTCTGCTTCTCTCATTCAAATGCAAATAAATAAATAAATAAAAATAAAAATAAAAATCTGAAGAATCATAGTGACACTTCCAGAGCTTGAAGGAACAGCTGTGCAGTGAGGTGTGGGGTTGTGTGTCATCTCCTCCATTCAACACCACAATTAGACTATTGCATTCATTACCTAGAGATGCTCTCCTTTCCCAGTGGGATGGGGAAACAAATTACAACAGAAGTGGCTCAGTTTAATTGATCCTTATTCTTGTTTTCAGTTCAAAAAGGACAGGACTTTCTATCAGCAATTTAAAGACATGCTGTCCTACACCTTCTTTGAGAGGGTCACTGATACATTCCTGGAGGATGTCTCAGCAGATTCAACAAATGAGACAGAAAGCCAACTACAATGCGCCAAAGTTGCCTTCACACTGGAAATTGCCACCAGACTTACTGCTGTGGACAACCATCCTATGAACCTGGTCATGGGCTTTGGATCAAAGTACCTCAAAGAACACTTCAGTCCGTGGATTCATGACCGGGGAGGCTGGGTATGAGTTTTGCCTCCCTTGACTTGAGCATAGTATAGAAGTACCATACCTTCATAGAACTGTCATGGGCCAGCTGCAAAACAAGCTAAAAAGGTATTCTTTAACACAGTATGTATTTAAGCTGTGGACTTCCTTCCTGCAAGACATTTTCTATGCTGCAAGCTTTTTATTTACATAGGTTCAAAATCAATAGGAGACATTCATGGAAGGCTGTTGAATATAAGGCACTATTCCTGGTGCAGGCTGACTTCAGCAAATAGCTGAAGGCTGGGAGGAAACTTCACTACATGCTTGACCTAATCTTAAACTTCTTCCCTAAAAGTCTGCTGTTGGCATGTTCTGGGGACAATGTAGCAGTTCAGCACTTCTTACAGTCTGCCCTTATAGTATTATATATGTCCACCTCTCTGTACACAAAGACACCCATTTATCTTCATATCCCACTTTCAAAGTCATCTGTGGGAGGTGCCCTTTGGCCAGCAGTGATGCAGAGCTGCTGTCCTTAGTAGCTCCTTTGCCTGGCTGTGTTGTGAGGCACTTGCAACAGAGATCTTAGTTCTTTTGTGCTTCATGAAGTGCTGTAAAGTGTCCGTCAATGGGAATAGATGGCATGTGAGGTCAGAAAATCCTACTGGCAAACCTACTGACTGACCCCTGCAGATTTGAATTTAGGATGAGGGTCATCTTTGCTTTTATAATTTTATGTTTTCTTTCTCTGTTACAGGAGAAGGCTTTGACTTCACTGGATCAGGAAGAAGTAGAATAAATGTGAGTGAATATGTTCTTCAGGGTGCATGAACCTTGAGTTAAGGAACATGCAAGATCTTACCACAACCCAATTCCCATGGCTATGTATTTTTATTTTTCACATGGAATGTTGGACTCTTGCATGGCTAAGTCTGATGGGTACAATAGCACTTCCTCAAAGTTGGTATTGATGTAGAAGTGCTTTTTAAAGGATATGAAGGCACTTCCAATTCCTCTGCAGCATTCAGTCCCATGGATAGTGATTTCAGGTACCTTTCTGAGTAGAGGTTCTTGCCACTGCTCCTACAGATGGATGTTGAAATGCAAACAGGAGGAAAATATCAGTGTGCAGCCAAGAATCACTGGACTGTGATCCAGTCCACTTCCACTTCCACTGAGCTGGTGGAAGGGGTTGAGGAGCAGAATATGGCCCTCATAATCTATGAGGAAAAGGTTGGTGACCTGCTACAGCACTTAGATGTGTGCTAGTCAGTGGGGCCAGATGGGATACAACCAAGGGTAGTGAGAGAACTGTTGGAAGAGCTGGCCAAACCACTTTCCATCATTTCACAGAATCACAGAATTGTAGGGGTTGGAAGGGACCTCAAGAGATCATCGGGTCCAACCCCCCTGCCATAGCAGGTTCCCGAGAGCAGGTTACCCAGGTAGGTGTCCAGATGGGCCTTGAATATCTCCAGAGAAGGAGACTCCACAACCTCCCTGGACAGCCTGTTCCAGTGCTCTGTCACCCCTACCATGAAGAAGTTACTTTGCATATTGGTGCAGAACTCCCTGTGATCCGTTTTGTGGCCATTGCCCCTTGTCCACAAACCACTGAAAAGAAGCTGGCCAAATCTCCCACACTGAAGATATTTGTAAACATTAATAAATCTTCTCTTCTCAAGGCTGAACAGACCCAGGTCTCACAGCCTTTTCTCATAGAGAAGATGCTCCAGGCCCTGTATTATCTTTGTTGCCCTCTGCTGGACTCTTTCCAGGAGATCCCTGTATTTTTTGTACTAGGGAGCCGAGAACTGGACTCAGTACTCCAGGTGAGGTCTAACCAGGGCAGAGTAGAGGGGGGAGGATCACCTCCCTTGACCTGCTGGCCATGCTCTTTTTTATGCACGCCAGGATCCTGTTGGCCTTCTTGGCCACCAGGGCACACTGCTGGCTCATGGCCAACCTGTCATCCACCACAACCTTCAGATCCTTCTCTGCAGAGCTCCTTTCCAGCCGTCATCCCCCAGTCTGTACTGATATATGCAGTTGTTCCTTCCCGGTTGCAGGACTCTACACTTGCTCTTGTTAAACCTCATCTGGTTACTTCCTGCCCAGCTCTCCAGCCTGTCCAGGTCTCACTGAATGGCAGCACAGCCTTCTGGAGTGTCAGCCACTCCTTCCAGCTTTGTGTCATTGGCATACCTGCTGAGGGTGGACACTATTCCCTCGTCAAGGTCATCGATGAAGATGTTGAACAAGACCAGACCCAGCACCGACCCCTGGGGAACAACGCTAGTCACAGGTCTCCAGCTGGACTCTGTGCCACTGATCACCACCCTCTGAGCTTGGCCAGTCACCCAGTTCTCAACCCACTTTACTGTCCACTTATCTATACCACACTTTCTCAGCTTGCTAGCAGGATGTCATGGGAGACAGTATCAAAAGTCTTGCTAAAGTCAAGGTAGATGACATCCACTGCTCTCCCCCCATCTATCCAGCTGGTGATGCCATCATAGAAGACTAAGAGGTTGGTCAAACACAACTTCCCCTTGGTGAATCGATGCTGACTACTCCTCGTAACCTTCTTCTCTTCCAATTGCTTGGAGATGGTATCCAGAATAAGCTATTCTAACACCTTTCCAGGGACAGAGGTGAGACTGACTGTCCTGTAGTTTCCCAGATCCTCTTTCTTGCCCTTTTTGAAGACCGGAGTGACACTGGCTATCCTCCAGACTTCAGGCACCTCTCCTGTTCTCCAGAACCTTTCAAAGATGATAGCGGTTTGGTGATCACCTCCACTAGCTCCCTCAGCACACGTGGATGCATCCCATCAGGACCCATGGATTTCTGTGTGCCGAGCCCACTCAGACGCTCCCAAACCACTCCCTCATCAACCAGGGGGGAGATCTCCACTTCCCAGACTCTTTCTCCTCCCTCCAGAGTCCAGGAGTCCTGGGGAAGGAGTATTTGAAGCAAATAAAGCTTTCAGTATCTCTGCCTTCTCAGCATCCCCTGTTACCAGGACACCCCCCTCATTCAGCAGGGGACCCACATTAACTCTAGTCTTTCTTAAAAACTTATTATCCTTTATCTCTTTTGAAAGCTTCACCTCCAGGTGGGCTTTAGCCTTCCTTGTCACATCCCTGCAGGCCCTGACAACACTCCTACACTCATCCCAAGAGGACAGGCCCTTTTCCCACATTTCATAGACCTTCCTCTTCCTTTTGATCTTGTTGATGAGCTCCTTGCTCATTCACGTAGGTCTCCTACCCCCCCTTCCGCGATTTCCTACTCTTAGGCATGCACCACTCCTGAGCTTGGAAAAAGTGCTGTTTAAATGTTGCCCAGCTCTCACAAGAACCCTTGCCGTCTAGCAGTCTAGTCCATGAGATACCCCCAAGAAGGTCCCAGAAGAGGTCGAAGTTGGCTTTCCGAAAATCCAGGGAAGCAAGCCTACTTTCTGCCTTACTTCCTTCACCAAGTTCCATCCTGAAGTTCCATCTCATGGTCTCTGCAGCCCAAGCTGCCCCCAGCCTTCACATCCCTAACAAGCCCATCCCTGTTGGTAATAACAACATCCAGAAGCACCCCCTGACTCACCAGTTTCTCCACCACCTGTGTCAGAAAATTATCTTCAGTGCATTGAAGTGCAACCGTTTGGACTGTGTGTGCCTAGCTGAGTTACTTTCCCAACAGATATCTGGATAATTGAAGTCCCCCATGAGAACCAGCACCCAGAATCGTGAGGCTCCTTCCAGCTGCTTGTAGAAGGCCTCATTGACCTCCTCCTTCTGATCTGGTGACCTGTAGTACACCCCCACAACAGTGTCACCCATACCTGCCTGCCCCTTAATTCTCACCCACAAGCTCTCCACTCGTCTTTCACCCTCCCCTAGGTGGAGCTGGGTACACTCTAAATGCTACCCTCATAAAGGGAAATTCTTCCCCCTCACTTCCCCAGCCTGTCTTTCCTAAAGAGGACATAGCCCTCCATGACAGTGTTCCAGACATGCAAGCTGTCCCACCACATCTCTGTGATTGCAATGAGACCGTGGCCCCGTGACTGTACACAGATCTTGAGCTCATCCTGTTTATTTCCCATGCTTCACGCATTGGTACACAGGCACTTTAGGGAAGCAGCAGGCATAGTTACCCCTAGAGGGACACAAGAAGATTCAAGAAGGGGTATCAGAATCATTACCTTCTCTGAGGAGCCCTTGGACAATCCTATGGGACAACTCAGAGGTTTTTCCCTACTGTCTTCATCAGTGTCAGCAGAGACAACATCTCCCAGCCCTTCTCTGTCATTTCTAACTCCCCCTCCTTTCCCCCATCAAACCTAGTTTAAAGCCCTGGTAGTAAGTCCAGAGAGCTTGCTCCCCAATATACTTGTGCCCCACTTGCTGAGCTGGCATCTGTCAGCAGCCCACGTACCCAGATTCTCAAAGGCCTGCACCAGATCAAAATTGAAAACAAATGATCTGATTAGAGGTTTTAAGGCTGTAGGTGTGACAGGAAGAAATAACAGTGTATCATTTACAATAAAGATGTGTTGCAGTGTAACTATTCATAATGTGGAGGCTTGATTTGAGGCCCATTAAGTGAGGACTTTTGGATTTCCATCTCCTGCAAATCCCCAGTGGATGGAGAGGGAACTAGGAACATCTTCTGAAGCTGTAAAATCATAGCATTGCTCCTGTGATTTTCTGGTATAAACAGTTAATGTTTCCTGAAGGGGCTCTTTGCCTCTCAGTAAGACACCATTCCTGTACAGGTACTCATTCTGTGTTAACAAACATGTTAACTGTTAATTGTACAAAGAACTTACTAACAAATCATGACTTTGAATGAAAGTCATAAACAGCAGTTTAATTGGAGGTGCAAAATATGCAATACTATAAAAGATCAAGTATTTTTCTAATAAAGCTTAAAATTTCAAATGATGTATAGCAAATTCTGTTGCTGTTTGGACACGTATCTGCGAAACAAGACAGGGAAGATGGAAGTGAGGGAGCTTTGTTTCTCTTCTTCAAAGGACTGGGGAAATACTTCATATATCTCTAGACTGTAACTCTAAGACTCCCTTAGTTATATATCTCCTCTTTCTTATCACTTCAAATGTCCCCAAAAGGAGGGTGATCTGGGGATAGAGGCTAGCACTTACCGAGAAGTTCAAAATGTTCCTTCCTTCCCTTTCTCTGACACCTTTTTTCTATGAAAAATTGTGGGCATTGTACCTTCCTCACACTGGAGGCTGATGCTTTATTATAAATTTGATTGGTTTCTAAAGCAGGCTTATTAGCTAGATGTTGGCTCTGAAGCACTGGATGTGATTCCGCTTTAATTACAACAAGACTCGACTTGGTCTGCTGGCATACACTAGTTTGCCATTAGTTGGGTGCTAGCTCGTTTTTTGTTTTTTTGGCTTGAATAAGACTGCTATTTAGGAAGGTGCAAATTTTACGTCTGTGAGTGTGGTTTTCAAGCTGAAGGTTTAGCAGCTCTAAAATCATACTTGCCTCTCATCTTCAGTTTGGTACCTCAGGGCCAGTTTCATGCCAAGAACAGAGCCAACAGCAAGACAGACTTCTTGAATGGTTATGTGAAAACCAGCCATCTAAGAAAAGATATTCAGCTGTTTTTTATTTTACTCTGGGTTGTTAAGAGGGTTTTTTTTTTTTTTCAGTAGCAGTAGGGGCCAGCATAGGCAATCAGCCAAGTGAGCTGTTTCTTATTTAGATATTCTTATATTTGTCATCCACATCAGCTAGATTTTAAGAGCAACCTACTCCTTTTATGGCAGGGATCTGTGGTAACCTTGGTCAGGAGTTGGCAGGGCTGATAGATAGGGCTTTAAACTAGAGTTGAAGGGGGAAGGGGCTAAAACCAGGCACGCCGGTGAAGACCTAAGGGATGGTACGCTAGAATCAGAGGGGCTGTGTGCCAGTGAGGTCCTTCGGTTAGATCCACAAGGTGCTGAGTGTAAAGAGACACACCTGAAATGTTTCTACACAAACGCACGTAGTATGAGGAATAAAACGGATGAGCTAGAAGTCCTGGCCCAGTCCCGCAACTACGACATCATCGGCATAAGCGAAACCTGGTGGGATGAGTCCTGTGACTGGGGTGTTGCGATAGATGGTTACAGGCTCTTCAGGAGGGACAGGCAGGGAAGGCGAGGTGGTGGGGTGGCGATGTATGTGAAGCAGGGGCTGGACTGTGTGGAACTTCAGGTCGGCAATGGCAAAGTTGAGAGCCTCTGGGTAAGGATCAAGGGACGAACGAATAAAGGGGATGTAGTTGTGGTAGTCTATTACAGACCGCCTGGCCAGGACGATAGCGCCGATAAATTATTCTTTACAGAACTAAGAGAGGCCTCGAGATTAACTCCCCTTGTCCTTATGGGGGACTTCAACTTGCCAGACGTTAACTGGGAGTGCCACATGGCAGACACGAGCAAGTCCAGGAGGTTCATGAAGCACCTAGATGATAACTTCTTGGTGCAGGTGCTAACTGAGCCAACTAGGAAAGGTGCCCTCCTAGACCTATTGCTAGAAAACAGAGAGGGCCTGGTGGGAGATGTGGTGATTGGTGGCCGCCTCGGTCATAGCGACCATGAAGTGGTTGAGTTCAAAATTTACGGCGACAGAAGGAAAAGTGCCACCAAAACCTTATCCCTAGATATGGGAAAGGCGGACTTCAGGCTGCTCAGGGAACTAGTCAGCAAGGTCCCCTGGGAAGCTGCTCTTGAAGGCCTCGATGTCCACCAGTGCTGGTCATTCTTTAAGCGATGCCTCCTAGAAGCACAAGAACAGGCAGTTCCTAAATATCGCAAGTCAGGCAGGCGGGGCAGGAGGCCGGCGTGGCTGACCAGGAACATTCTAATGGAGATTAGGTGGAAACAGAGAGTCTTTCGCTACTGGAAGGAGGGCCAGGTGACATGGAAAGAATACAGGGATGCTGTTCGTGTTTGTAGGAAGAAAATTCGTGTGGCTAAAGCACTCCTAGAGTTGAAGCTGGCTGTGTCTGTGAGAGATAATAAAAAGGGTTTTTTTAGATATGTGAATGGAAAAAGGAGAACTAAAGAATACATAGGGCCGCTCCTTGATAGGGAAGGTCTCCTCACAGACAATGACATAGGCAAAGCAGAGACGCTTAACGCCTTCTTTGCCTCTGTCTTCAATGCCGATGATGGGCTTCGGGACCCAGGGTGCCCTGAGCTGGAGGACCGGGACGGTGGGGATGACAAACTCCCAACCGACCCTGAACGTGTGCGGGATTTGCTACTCCACCTGGATCCCTACAAGTCCATGGGTCCGGATGGGATTCATCCCCGGGTGCTGAAAGAGCTGGCGGACGTCATCGCGGAACCTCTCTCAATTATTTTTCAACTATCCTGGGAGTCTGGAGAGGTCCTGGTAGACTGGAAGCTGGCAAATGTTGTGCCGATTTTCAAAAAGGGTCAGAAAGAAGACCCTAGCAATTACAGGCCTGTCAGTCTCACGTCAGTGCCTGGTAAAATCATGGAGAAGATGGTTCTCAAACTTATTGAGGCACACCTGGGGGACAAAGCAGTCATTGGTCCCAGCCAGCATGGGTTTGTGAAGGGTAGGTCCTGCCTAACTAACCTGATTTCCTTTTATGATAAGATCACCCGTATGGTGGACCAAGGGAAACCAGCTGATGTGATTTTTTTGGACTTCAGCAAGGCATTTGACACGGTTTCCCATAGGATCCTACTGGACAAAATGCCCACCATACAGCTAAATAAAAACATCATCCGATGGGTGAGCAATTGGCTAACGGGCAGGGCCCAAAGGGTTATGGT
>JAACYQ010016865.1:0-10438 GCA_011075105.1 Heteronetta atricapilla | reverse complement strand
GGTGTCAAGAGTTGGACTTGATGATCCTTAAGGGTCCCTTCCAACTCAGGATATTCTATGATTCTATGATTCTATGAAGATAATTTACTGACATCTCCTAATTCTTGCAGAGATTAAATCTAAAAAGTGTGAATCCAGGTGAAAATGTAGCAGCTGATGAATTTAATCAATTTTCTTTTGTGAAAATACTATACCATTGGAGAGTGAAATTTTCTGTAGAACAGTAGCAACAGAAGGTGTCTCAGTGGTTGCATTTGCACAGGTGGCTTTAAAATATGCTCTGTGTCAACTATGTAAAACCTCAATGTGCTTTCATTGAAGTTGATGGCAAAATTCCCATTGACTTCAGTGGGGGCAAGAACAAAGTTTTTACTATGTCTTCAGAGTAATTAATCTGCTCTTGATTTCTTACAGAATATGCAGTCAGTCTACTACTAGAAAAAGTCATATAATTAGTTTTTAGAAAAACATTTGCATAAGTAGATCTTAATCAAATTTCTGATAATTTGAAAAATATTGATAGTCCTTGTTTCTCTCTGAACATTTATATTTCATAAACTTCTATTAATTGTATGAGTGATATTAGTTTAGGAGCTATTTTTATTATTGTTAACATTATGAAAATATAGCTTAAATTGAATAATTCAATAAATTACATCTGGGGTTCCTGAGTCTATTAAAAGAGAAGACACACTAGACACAATATTAGATGACATTAAAGAAATAGAATCAATGATAAAATGTGTAAATTGCAAATTTGGATTGCATACATATTTTCTAAACTCAGCTGTAACTCTTGAGTTACCAATCAAACCACTAAATAAAACAATGTTATCAACAATTGCTGAACTGCTACAAAAGTAACTACATTTTTTCCCCCTGTGGCTTAATCCAATAGGATTTTTCTATTGTGAATATCTTTAATTATTTTTCTGTCATTACATTAAGCATTTAGATAAATGTTTTTGCATACTTTGTATAATCTGCCTTATTATTGGTTATACCAAAGGGATCATCTATTTTTTGAACCATTTTAATAAAGAAGTACACATTTTTTAATGATTTATGTTTATACAATTTTTTTTTTTCTTAACTGCTGTGTCAAATGCTATGGGACTTAAGTTATGAGTTGTAAATATGAAAATCAATTCTTTAGTTATAAGCATGGTGCAGATGAGTTTCTGGGTTCTATCTGTATACAGGCCAGTATGTCATTAATTTCTTGGAGTCCAGGAAGATGTCAGCCAGTCATCTACACAGATTATGTAATCATGAAATTATGAAACCAATCACCTGGTTTCGGGTTGGTCCATTGTCTCAAGCCAACTGAAAGGTAAGCCTTCTTTTCTGTAGGCTGAATAGCCTCAGCTCTCTCAGCCTTTCTTCATAAGGGAGGTGCTCCAGCCCCTTGATCATCTTTGTGACCCTCCTCTGGACCTGCTCTAAAAGATCAACATCCTTCCTGTGCTGGGAGCCCCAGGCCTGGACACAGGACTCCACGTGGGTCCTCACAATAGTCAATAGAAACTCTTTCTACATAAATGGTCACAGTCTTTTGTATGTAGATGTTTTAGAGTTTTTAGGTATTCATTTTAGGTGTATCAACAGCAACGAATTATATGTGCACTGGGCTGATCTGATTCTCCATACAAATTTTACCTTATTCCAAGTCCCAGTAAATTAATTTTTCTTGTTTTTCAACAAACACTCTGAGTATCTGTGCAACAACACTATTGTAAGTTAGTCATGTAATAACAGACATCTAACAATATTTAAGATGACTGAAAATATCCTGTCTGGCTTCTATCTGCTTCTTTAGAGGACATCCTTTCTTCCATGTGTCATTTCATATCTGCCTGTCTCATGTTAATGTCTCAGTTCATAAGTTGTCCATTATGGCATTACCTGATTGTTTAGGCAACAGTACAGAGATCTTAATGCTTACTTTACACCAGTGAATTGTTCTCTAGGCTCTGTTGACTGCGTTGTCTATGTGCATACCTCAAAATTTAAGTATAATGAAGACCACTTCTCATGTCCTGTTAAACTGCTGTTTCAAGTTCCACTGACTCTTGCTTTGCTATCTGTTGATTATCATTAACTGAAGTTATATATCCACATTTAGCAACCTTATCTTCAACTGAATTCTGTCCCTGATGCCTGGAACATAGTGAATCAGAATCTACAAGGAGGAACTGTTTTACATCTGATGATGTTTAATGTAATAGAAAAAAAAATGATTTTGAGATCTGGCTTAAAAATGAAAAGTCTACTAAAATAGTTTTGCATATTTAACACTAAGAGCAACTAATTTTTGGAAGAGCTTATTTTGAGAGGTCTTTAAATGAGAATGAAATATCTTTCCTGAAGGAAAAAAAGAAAAAAGAAAAATAAAGTCTTATTTTATATCTTATTTTAAATCTTCACTCATTAATGATTTTGCTTATAATAGTTTTCTGCAACAAATTTTCTGCATGCATTTTTTTCTGCCAAGTTTAGGTGTTTAGGTTATTTAAAGGAGTATTGTTGCCTTTTTTTTTTTTTTTTTTTTTTTTTTTATGAAGATGCAGAAAACCTTTTGCTTCTTAAACTAAACAGAAGGGAAAATAATCTTGTCAGTCTGGATAATGGTTCTGCATATTGATCAAACATATTCCTTATTAGATTTTTGAGACAGAAGATTGAAGTTTAATATCTGTCTAATGATTATTCTCATGGCAATCTGAGCAATGATAATTACACTGTAATTAACATTGTGATAGAGATCTGTGTCAGTTTCTTTTTCTCAGATATTTTTGACGAGTTATCTTTATGGCTGAGGTACTGGTACAAATTGCTGGTACAGATTTATCATATCTTAAATATCTTGTACTTTATGATTAAATGCCAGAATTTTTATACAGCATTAAGTAATGTAAACAAGAATATTCTGCCTCTGCTTGACATTTCCATAAAGCTTGTCCTTTCTTTGGTCCTGTCTAATCTTCCATGCCTATTACCCTGGAATTTTAATAGTACCTGTAGGTTGCTTCTCAAGATTACTCTTTCTCCATGACGAGATTTCTCAGCATCCTCTGAGGAACACTGTATTCACCATAAATGAATAAACCTTCCTGAAAAATACATATTAGTTATTCCCTTATTGGGGGTCTATTTGGAGAAAAATTGTGATAATGTTCTTAAAGCAGGGCATTGTTGCACTTTGTATGCTGATGCAGCCAAATAGCTCTTTGCCACCATTGAATTTGAAAGACTGCTAAAACTTCAAGCTTCCCAAACTTTGGCCTGGAAAACACAGTCCCTAGAAGCCTAAATTTCACCAATGCATATCTATCCAGAATGGGCTGTGGATGAGAAAAGCCTAGCATTTGGATCCTGCTGACTGTCCATCTAGACCTAGAACATAGTAATGCCCAGAAGTAGGTATTTTCTGTACCAGTTTAAAAAGATAAGAGCATTGGGTCTATCATGCTTCAAGGTATTTTAGTTAGAGATGGAGTAAGAGATGTATCATCTATTTTTTCTGTAGATGCTTTATTACTATGTAGAAAATAATCAAGAACCAGAAATATGAAGGAGAAAGAAAGAAAAATTAGGACAGCTATTCAGCAGTAATTTGGTGTGTCCTAGATTATAGTTTCTACTTCAGGGCTGCTTTTATAAAAAGTCACCAGATAAACAGCAGAAAGAAAACCAGAGGCAGGGACTTAAACTCACCATTTTATCTCACTTGAAATGTGTAACGTAATTATTTCAGAACCAGGATCTTGCCTACAGGATTTCTTTCTGTGACATTAATTTTGTATCTTTTTTTGCATGGAGACATAATCTGAAGAAAATGGAGCACCTCTCTGACTCCTATATTCCACCCTGTTTAGTCCGTTGCTTTAAGATTATAATTCCCCCAAAGACATTTCAAACTGTGGTCTTGAATCTTCTTAGAGAGAGTGATGATCTCAGCTTCTAAATACAATTACAGCTGGAATATTGTACAGTATTTGGGATGGTTTGGCAATTCTGATCATAAAAAAAAAAAAAAAAAAAAAAAAAAAAACCTTTATTTATTTTTTATTTAAGAAAAGATCACCTCACCTTCCCTCAAAAGAAGCATTGCTTTTACAATGTGTATTGCAACAAAAGTATTACTGCATGCTTTTAATTGAAGAAGTTAAGATCGAGAAAGTTGTGTGATTTTGATACACTTCTGTAACCACTGTTGCATGCAGGATAAAATAACGATATAGAAGCTTGCTGCTCTGTATGGTTTTCTTGGATTTATTTATTACACTTAACTGTAGACAGATCTTAGTTCTTTAATTCTGGGGCTTAATATAATTAAAAAAATAATAATAATAATAGTACCTGATTCATAGGCTTCTAAGTTGGTGAAGAAATACACTCTAAAAGACATCTTCAGACAATCTCAACATTGAGATGGTTGATTAAGAATTGTAAGTACAGTAAGCCTATAGTAACATACATTTTATATGAACCTTTTCCTGAATCAGAATACCTTTATAAGGTTAATGATATTTGCAGGAAAATAGGTAACATTTATTCTCATACTCTTTTTATGATATTTTTTTTCCATCTCTCTAAATGTTATTTTGAAGCAACCAGGAAGTAAATGACAATTTGATTCTGTTCTATCAGTTTTTACAGCTGTCTTTCAAGACCTGTAATTTGATTTAGCAAAAGAAAATGTTCTGAGTAGTCTCTTTTTCTTGGTTAATAAATAAATAAATAAATAAATTGTCAGCAGGTTGAAAAGTTAGGATCCTACACTTGCTCATTCCAACTTTCTGTGAATTGACTTTATCACACTTGGAGTTTGAAGTTAATGCATGTGTATCCAAGATATACGCTGATTAGTATGTGCAATTTTCACAGTCAAATTCTAAATGCCTTTCCAATTTGTTTGTTTTTACAGTATAACTTACATTTGAATTTAATTGCAAAAAACTGCAATCATTTCACAGATTCTACTGTCAGGTAGACATGCTTCACAGTCACACAATGGAAACGTGGCTATATCAATATACAACAATCACTTTTATTAACTAAAATGTAATGTAATACAAAAGCAGCATTGTAATAGAAAAGAGGTCAACAGGGATTACTTATGAGATTTCCTTGTTTTCAACTATTTTATGAAGTCTTTAAATTTCAGAAAATTTCTCTTAAATCATTTTAAAGAAAGAAAGGGGGAGAGTATTTTTCCTTTCACTTTTGATACATAGACTATTTTCTTCAAATATTTACTGTTGTGTCTGCTTTGCTTCACATTTCCTACTTTTACTAACGTGTATATCAAGAATCCACTGCAATCTGTTTTCACTAAACTTTTTCATCTGTTGTCACTAAACTTCAAATCAAGAAACATGGGTTCTCTTCTTAGGTCAGATGTAGTACTCCTTTATGTCTTTGGACAATTGCCTTAACCACTTCATTAGTGAATTATCTCCCACTGCATGTTTTTTTGTTATAACTGAAATTGTTGGTAGGTAGGTGGAGATAAGTTTTGTACCCACTCATTGTCAAGATGGAAAAAAATAATGAGAAATGGACATACATGAGGTAGTTTAAGGAAGAGAAAAAGGTTTGAATGCACGCATCAGAACAAAAAAAAAGTTGACAGAGACCACAAAAGGTCAGTGCCAGGGTGTGCAGGTACATTCGTTGTTGTTGTTGTTTTGTTATGCACTTTGAGTAGAAACTGAATGTCCAAAGATAGTTTGGCTCATCTATGCAGTTACCCAGGAGCGACATTATTATGAAAGTATGTGTGTGTGATTTTGCTGTGAATTCCATGTGTTTCTGCTCTCTAATTCTCTAATATGATTGTCAACTTTGAATAAATAGTAAATTGAAGATGGCTTATATCTAATTAGTTACTCCTTTGGGTAACAGAAGCTCACTGGAACAGGTGTGGTCTCCTACTATGTATGCATGTGGTAACATGCTCATCATGCTGGAAGCCTCTAATCACTAATGTTTTACAATTAATGAGCAAGATTCAAGTGAGAGATTAATCCAGGAAAACATCATCTATCCTTTTCCCAACTCTGGATTTAATGGATCTTAATTTGATTTCATATACAACAGCATACATCACTGTGTGGAGATAAAGGTCCTGATTCTTCTGACCACATTCTCACTAACTTGTGTTTTCAAATGAAATTCCAGTATTAAAATTCTTGATCAAAGGTAGCAAAATCCTAATTTTAACCCCAAAGTAATAATAAAAAAAAATACCTGAAATATCAGGTATGATATTTTCATGGAAATATCATGGAAATCCATTGCTGGCCTGCTAAATCTGCTATTCAATCACTTTTAGTTGACTCACATACCCTTCTACTTCCAATCGTCATTGATTTTTGTCATCACATGTTTAAGAAAAATTCTTCTGGATTCAATGTACCAATGTACCTGTGATGAACATAAAATAAAATATAAATAATTGAAAAAATGAGAATATTTTTTCTTTGTAATATTTATTATCTTTAATTGTTATGATTTTTATTGTGAAAATTGTATTTATTCATGAATATTATAAATATTATATCCCTATGGTTATGACTTATTCTATGCTTATGACCATAGAAATCAGGAAGAAAATTTTCAGAGGCTTCGGTGATAAAACATTAACCAGCTTCTCTTCCCTGGTTTTTGTAGACCTTTAAGTCTTCTGTCAACTCTGAAAATACATACTATTTAAGAAACCCCATCTCTTCAGAATTATTTTAAGCATCCAGTTTTATAACTGGATTTCTTTTTATTTAGATTTTACCTCAGATATCCATTCCTTAATTTCCTGATATGCAGTTTATTTTATATATAGCTCATTTTTCTTGTGTGCACACAAGATTCACTGGTGAATTTCCAAAATGCCTAGACAAGACAGTAGTCATTATGTCTTAGTCAAGGCATTAGTGATTCATTAGTCAGCAGCTCTTCAACCTGAGGAATTCAAGTGGGGTTCTGGTGTTCAGATTATGGCATTCAACTGTCACCATGTTGGTTGTTTCAGAAGCAAGGAAGGACTGCTGAAACTTAAGATAATGAATTACTGAAATCATATCCAGAATCCCTCTGTTCCACTTTGGAAAGATGAGATTTAGGAAGCGACTGCATACTGGAAGTGAAAAATCCCAGATATTCCCTCTCCATCAGCTCTTAAGATATCTTTTCTGAAATGAAAGACTCTTCCTTCACAGACTGCAAAATTGTGAGTCTATTCCTATTCTACTGAAACACTTCTCATGCCAACATCTCAGAATAAACATAACAATGTAGCTGTATTTTTATCTAAATGCTAGCATTAACCAAATTCCATTTAATGGAATGGGGAAATGTGGAACAACAAAACAGGAAAACAAATGAAACAAGAAAAAAAAAAAAAAAAAAAAACCACAGAACAAAAATGTAAATATAAAAATGCAGTACCTGATAGCTAGATATCTACTTCTATCCAGCTATATAAATGCTGGTGAAATTATAGATTAGAAAGACATTCCTCAGCATTTTTGAGCAATGCAAAGTAGTAATATTAATAAAAACAGTAACAACAGTTAGAATCTAGCCTCCTATTATTCTCAGGGCTATTGTTACTTATGTTTAGGAAGCATTTGAGCATTTTTACTAAAAGACTTTAGATTACTAAAGGTTTATATTCCCAATTCATGATGTTAAGACAGTGAAAAAACAAAATGGTTCCTGGCTTGAGATTAATGTTTTGGGAATTCAGATCAGAGAAATGGGCAAGGCTGAGGAGCAGTTACTTGCTTTGTTATATTGATACTAGCTAATGGCAGAACTAATGCAGGAAACTTTCCCCACAATTCTGTACAAAAGTAAAAAGTTATACAACTCTCTATGTGGACTTATTTCAGCAGGATGCCTTTAAATTCTGACAAAGTTCATTTTGTTAGCTTTGAATACTGTCTCTTAAGACAGTTTGGTTTTGACTAGCAACAATATATGATCTCTCTTGCCAGAGCATTCAATTTCCCCTCAAATTAATTTAAATCTTCCCTTGTAATTTAAAATTTTTATTTGTCATTGTCAATGTAACATCAATTATTTCTGGCTCTGCCCTCAATTTGGCTGCAAGAATCATTCTCTTGGTACTGTTTAAAATCTTGTTAGGAATTTTAGGAAGGGAGACTGAAGCAATCTAATGATAATTATTTTTGTAATTGTCAGCTTGAGTAATCATGTAGCATTTTTATTGAAGTCTGATAATAGTGCTGTTTTCTAGCAGAATATGGGCTGTATAAACTAAAAACGTAAAAGATGAATTGGTTACGAGTCTAAAAATATACGGGATATGAATTAACATATGTGGAAGTTCTACTTTGCAGGCAGGAGACTTAATTTTCATATCTTTGTTTTGTATCTCCTGAATATCAGAACCACATCTTCTAATTTATTTATTTATTTATTTATTTATTTATTTATTTTTCCTGGATTTAATTTTCTTAATCATTTTCTTTTTTTCTCAGAATTTTTAATGCCATTTTGGTACATCATATTTTCATAACTATTTAGCAAGTGTTCTGATAACTCCAGTACTCAATCTTGTCTACTCTTCAAACTCCATAATGTTGATGACCATATTCACTGCAGATTTGCTGCTCCCATACTTTTCTTGAATATGGTTATGACCATGACCATATATGCTGACGTAACAAATTATGGGCAGTATTATTATATGACTGCAGAATAAAATTTACCCTTAAATAATCTGAGACATATGACCAAACACAAGCTAAAGACTCACTTGTACTAACACCCATACTAAAGAAAATGTCAATGATTTCATTCTTTTCCATATGGAATAATAATTCATTTTTTTAAAAAATAAAAAAATAAAAAGTTAACATTAATGTATTCCTTGCTCAATGGGGACCAAAGTCTGTCAGCAAGTAGAGTTCTCCTGTAAACCCCACAAGTTTCCAATACCACAAGATAAGGTCCTTGTGGTAAACAAGTTTACTGGTTGTTAATTAGCAGATTTTCAATGCTAAAAAACTAATGAATTTACACATTAACAATTAATAATGCCTTCCCATTAAAGATAGATAGATAGATAGATAGATAGATCAATAGATAAATAGATAGATAGATAGATAGATAGACAGATGGGAAGAAGAGGATAATAAAACAGTAACTGAAGTTCTGTGTGTATCATCAGGGCCATCTGGTTTTAACACTGTTCAAATGGTCTCAGAAGGATTTCAATCTAACTAATGAAAGCATCAGAGAGGCTCACCCTAAGAACCCTAATCTATCCAAACTGAGGACTTAAAGGTCATACTCTTGTGTCATTGCTACATGAGATCAAAGAGATAGTCCTTCTTAGTCCTTTGGTGACAGGACTAAGTTTGAATTGCATCTCTTGTCCCAGTTTTCTCACAGATTTCTTCCAGTAAGCTTGGCTAGGTTAATCACACAAGGATTTAATATTATTTTCCCACTTCTTTCATCAGTCTCCTAATTTGGCAGAGGAATTTTCTTCCCTGCGAAGGATTGTAATACAAACTCAGAGTAGAGAAGAGAAACTTCCTAACAGGCATGAGTGATTAGAAGGACAGATACTCCTAATCTCTAGGTCTGACCTCTTTGCTCTAGTTTGGCACAAATCCTATGTGATTTAAATTCTTGGCACATAGATTCCCTTTACACAGAAGTGCTGCTAACTCAGCAGTGTGCTTCTCTCCAATCAGTATTGAGCTGAGTGTGATTGTGATTTAGGCATTCTGATAATTGTGTGGCTGGAAAGACACTAAAACAGGTACTACAATTTTCTTTTGAATACATAAATGCTAGAGGACAATCAGAGGTCCTTTGCCAAGACTTCCTCTTTCAGAACTTCTTTCAGAAGTAGTTTTTTCTCCATGATGGACTGACAGAAAATGGACTTTTTAAAAAACCTTCTGGAAAAATGAAACCATTTAGATAAAAGTTAATTCTTCATGTGGTCATTCATGCACCTCAGACAGCATGAGAAGGAAAAATTGAGACTATTAGCATTCAGATAACAAACATTTTGGGTGTCCTGGTTTCAGTTAGGACAGAGTTATTTTTCCTCCTAGTAGCTGGTAGAGTGCTATGTTTTGGATTAGGATGAGAAGAGTGCTGATAACATGCTGATGTTTTAATTGCTGCAGAGCAATGCTTACACTAAGCCAAGGACTTTTCAGCTCCTCGCTCTGTCCTGCCAGCGGGCAGGCTGGAGAGGGGGGCAGCAAGAGCTGGGAGGGGACAGCCCCAGGACAGCTGACCCACACTGGCCAAAGGGGTATTCCATACCATCTGACGTCATGCTGAACAATATATATGGGGTGGCTAGCCAGGGTGGGGGGCTGGCTCTCGGGGTTGGGCGTGGCATCGGTCAGCAGGTGGTGAGCAATTGCATTGTGCATCACTTGTT
>JAACYQ010016833.1:0-14764 GCA_011075105.1 Heteronetta atricapilla | reverse complement strand
CTAGCATTGTTTCATACACGACACGAATCATATTAACACTTTTCACATACAGAATAGACAAGCTAACTGACGAGGTAATGTACGAAGCCTGTTTTGTAATATTTTCTAGTTTTAATGGAATGTCGCTTAATGTGCTGCAGTAATTTATTTAAAACTTGTTACTGTAATGTAAACTGGGCATTCTCCATAAGTTAGTACATATATATATACACACATATATATTTATATGCAGGTACAATAGCATGTTATGAAGAGATCTGTGGTTTTTTTCACCTTCTTTCAGTGCTCACGATAATTTCATGTTTTTCAATTATATAAAGAAAGCAGAGAAGATTGTATGCCTTAGATGGCAATCCAGTGTTTTTATGTGTTGGAACTCTCAGTGGGAAATGGATAAAAATTGGTAGAGAATACTAGGTATTGTATATTGAAACCAGATAAAGTTGCATGAAATAACAAACTTTCAGTCGTTCCTCTGACTGATTTGAATGAAGCAATAATTATACTTCTAGATTGTCATGATCAGACTGAGGAAGTATTTTTTTACAAAACAAGTTTTTATTAGTAAGCCCTTCATGAAGGGAGGCAGCCTATGAAATGGATGCATTTATTTCTAATAGTAAGAAGTAAAACTAGATACAAGAAGTAAGACTTAATAGTTATTTAGTCTATTTCTGTTATCCAAGAGGGGAGGCAGTCTTGTCACAGTCTGCTTTAATCTGAAATTATGCTGGGAATTTCTTTGTTGCTGTTTTGTTTTCTTCAGCATTGCTCTTACCAGATTGTTTGATCAGATCAATTTTAGTGCTGTGTAGCCATTGTGCTGTGTAGCCATTCCCATATATTAGTTTGAAAGTGTTTTTAAACAAATTGGTTGATCTAAGTGAACGTTTTAGATGGCACTTTGTTATATGAGAATTCTCAAAACATTTGTAAAGATTACCAGGTTTTTTCTTCCTATTTTATCACCCCTACTTAAGACAAAAATACCAAATTACAATTTATTATTATTACAGTATTATTGACTGTTGTTTTCTTTACAGAGTACAATACATGTAAATGACAGAGTTGTTCCTCTGTTCCTCAGCCTCCTCTTCAGAAATTATCTGCAGAGAAGTTGACGAGAAGGAGCTTTTCTTATGGATTGTGGTTCAGTAAGTGACCGGTTTTGCACATTCCTGTTTTTAAAAAATAAAAAATAAAATAATGCTGAATTGTTGAAAGCAGCCAACTCAACCTTAGCAGTATAATGAATCAGCATCCTAAGTAACCTGGGAATACTCTGTGTTCCAGTAAAAGGCTTTCATATTTTTAATCTGTGGAAAATCTCTAATTGAGATTGCACATAAAAGTTTCAAAGGTTTACTTTTTCATGCTGGAGAAATTGAAATATGCCAGGAGTTCAAGTTCATATCAAGGTGCTTTTTTTTTCTGGAAATAATGGATTTACATTTTGAAAATTTTCTTTTAATGGTTATTTAATTGCACTGACGTGCACTGAAGTTCAGGGGCTGAGTGTGAATGTCAAATTAGTTTCTGTCTTCAGATGTCCAAAATAATTATCTTAATGTGTTTTGGTAATTAATGCTTTACTATAGCTTGTTGAGATTGGAAGTCAGTGTGCAGTAACTGACAGAGTGGCGTGACTTTATAAAAATCTAGTTTTTGTATTCTAGGAGGTAACATACATTAATTGTACCAATATAGACATGGCCTGCATCCTTTCGGTATTTGTGTTTTAACTGGGTTTTGGACATTTAATCATCTTTTTTCCAAATGGTACCCATTATTACTAAGTCGGTGTACAAATAATGAATATAGAGATGTGAATTGCAACTGGAGCTCTCAGGTGATTAATTTGCATGACTGGTGTTTCCTGGTAATATTCCAATTTCATTACTATTTGTCTCTTTCTCTAAAATGTATGCAAGGCCTTTACTAAAAATGATTCTGACATCCTACAGGCTTTTTATATTTGGATTGGAAAAAACTGTGATAACAACTTCATAAAAGATGTCCTTGGATACCCAAACTATGCGTCAGTACCACAGAAAATGGTAGGCATTTTAATGATCTGTGCTGTATGATGCTTACATTTGGAAGCTATATTTAATCTATTTTTTTCTGAATCATCAGTTTTTAATTATGTAACTGTGAATTAGATTTTTTTTAAATGAACACAATCTAACTTCTTGCCAGCTTTATAGAAAACATAAGTTGTCACTTAGTTTTAAGGAAAGAATATGAATGTGTTCACTGAATGTCAAAAAACATGTTCAATAATATAATTGGTTTGTGGTTTTGTTTTGTTTTGAAACGCATTTGAGACTACAAAAATATTGTGAAATTGTGTAGATCACTTCTTGATTCATTTCTTTCACAAACGTTAGTTGTTAAGATTGAAGGGGTTTTTGTTGATACAATTTTTTTGAAATCTTACGTTCAGTGAATGCGGTGTAATATACCAGGTCTATGATATCAGGGGATAGGTCTGTATGTGAAGGGTAACATAAAGGTCTGTATGTCAAGTAAAGTTAGGTTTTGTTCAGCTTACAGGTATGAGTATGGAGAAACAAAATGCTTTTAGCTATTAGAACATCAAAGACCCTTCAGTGTGTTTTTCAGCATAGGAATTTTTATGTTGTAACCTGTGTCTATGATCTTCTATGGGAAACGAAGCAGCAATTCGAGAGGACTCTCTCTTCTGTGGAGAGTGGTTCCAAGATATCAACAACTGGGGGATAAGGATGAACCCTGTTGAGATACTCTAGAAAAAGTTCTGAATTGAATGGTTATATTCAAATAGTACCAAAAATGTTTTAGGCCCTGTGGAAACATAGGAAGATACAAAGGGAAAAAGCAAAAGAAAAGCAGTACTTATGAGAACAGGTCAGAAAGAGTGGTGAGCTTTAATGCTACTATAAAATTGGACTGGTTGTTCAAGGTTTTGTATTTTGCTTGTATTAGCAAGATAGAATTGTTCCCTCTGATCTACCAGTGGTATTATTAATTGACAGTGTTTTCAGGAAAAACTTTAATAAACAAAGGATGGCTTTTTTTTTGAGATGTTAAATAGCATTTATTGTAATGAAAAATTAGAGAAAAAAGTAACATACGAAGTTGCCATCTTTGCTTTTAAATTATATTCCCCATTAATTTACTACAAAGACAGTAGTGGATGTAACACAAAAAATCCTCCCTGTTATAGATTTGTGTTAAATTATATCAGCCCTGGAGTTTGTGTATTTAGTTCAGTGAATTCCTCAAACAAGCACTGTTGTGGTGGTGGAATTTTTTAAGCTCATTCCCCAACCAAATAATCCCTTATCTTTGCATTCAACTTTGCTTACAGTTCAAATTTTGTTTCTCCATGTTTCATTCATCTTTTCAGTGGTGCAAAAGACAACATATAGGAACTTGGTTGATAGGGAAAGAAAGCAGGAAAACTGTGAAAGCAGCATTTTAAAAAGATTGCTGTTTACATGAACTCACTTTGCAAAATCTTTTGCACATAAAAGGCAGTTTAAGATAAAGGTGTACTACCTCCTATAAAACAGGTATTACAGAGTTGTATTTTAAGCTGAAGAAAAAATGCGTATATGTAGTACATGGTAATTTCACAATAGAAATGGTGGTTATTCTGTCATTGGGCCATGTCATGAATATAAGGATCTGTTCTTTAAAATAGTTCTGATAATAAAAGATAATTTCTTTCAGTTACCTTCAACCAGACACAACTCCCTGAGGTAGTTGCACTTTCTTCAGAAAGGACATGGTCTTTCCAATAGCCTGGCTGAGGGACAACAGACCTTTAAGCCCAGTTCTTCAAGTAATAAACTAAGTATTTCTGTTAGATACTGAGTGATTATTGTAAGTCGTACTTACAGTTTCTAATTGACACTGAAAAGCGGGGGTGTCTAGCTCATAAGAAACCAAATACTATCTCCTCTACACTTGATAGAGTGCTGTTATCTAAAACCCCTTTGCAATGGAGGTCTGTAAATTCTGTTGTCAAATGAGGAAAAAAAGAATTCTGTATACACAGATGTATTTTTTTCTGGGTTTAATCTTTATCGGGATTTAATATAACACTTTCAGAATTCATTGTCATCAGCATAATTGCTTACATCTAAAAACTAGATCATTTTTCTGCTTCCGTTCTTGTGTTTCTACAAGATACTTTAAATGCTATTTCACCTACCTTTCTCCCATGTTATGCTTGTTAAAAAGATGCTGGTGTTTGATAGTGATCACAGACTCCAGGGGCTTTTTTCTTAACTTTGGGTTATTTGTACTATAGTATCTTGGGGCTGAATCTAGACTTCAAAACACAATAAGCAATTCATTAGAATTTATGCCTCTACTGGAATTTACAGTGTATCTCTTGCTAAATGACTAAAATCTCTATCTATTTTTTCAGAGATGAAACTCCTGCCAAGATAGAGTTTTTTCAGCATTTAATTGAAGATCGGACAGAAGCAGCTTTCTCTTATTATGAATTCTTACTTCATATTCAACAGCAGATTTGTAAATGAGCAAGGAGTAAACAAGAAGAAAAATCCTGACTCCCAATAGAAGCATTGGCTGAGAAAAGTATATGGAAAGTTACAAATGTGGATGTTTGTTCTTCACAATATACAGTAATTGGCACTGGTTTGGAAACTTTCCAGCTAAAAGAGGAGATGTATACATTTCCAGAAGAGCTTTGCAGATTTATTTCAGTCTAAAAGTGCTAGGAATTATGAAGCTGTTTTTAGTAGTAAACTGAGTATACAAAGTATAGTCACTCATGCATAGTACTTTTTGTTTGTTTGTTCAATGAAATATAACTAAAATGATTAAATACCAAAAAGTAAATAATTAGTATGATTACATTTTATTTTAAAGTAGTCTTGAGAATGTTAACATGTTGCGTAACTGCCGTATCCCCTGAAAACGGAACTTGAAGAGTCGAGAAAAAATGTTCTAGCTATGGTTTGCAATTGCTTTAAAAAAGTTACCCTAGTTAAATTGTTCAAGTGATGTTATTCTGCATGTTAGCATCAACTCATTGTTTGGGGAAAATATAATTTACATGTGTG
This sequence comes from Heteronetta atricapilla, assembly GCA_011075105.1. NCBI lineage: Eukaryota > Metazoa > Chordata > Aves > Anseriformes > Anatidae > Heteronetta > Heteronetta atricapilla. The sequence continues at coordinate 9,683 of JAACYQ010016833.1, read as the reverse complement.
TTGTCCTTAACTAAATGTTTTTAAGTTACCTAAAAGAAACTTACCTAAAATAAGTTTTGAGATTTTTTTTTTCCATTTAGTAAATTATCATGTAATAAATGTCTGAGGTGATGTTGAATGTTGTCCCTAAATCAGACCACCAGGATTTCAGTACTGATACGCTTGTTCATAGATGGATTCAAAGTGGGTGAAAGCTACACACTGCTGAAGACTGGGGCATCTCAAAAATTATTTGTAATTGCAAAGATGAGAAGAGCATGTTACAATTTAAGTGCCCCATGACTTGTGAGCTTGGTATTGAATACCTTGGAACAACATCCTATTCCATGATTAATTGCAATGTGTTCTGTAAAACCATTATTTAAAGCTTTATTCTTCCATCATTTTTTATATATAAAATTATAACAAGTACAGCAAGAGCTATTTGTTCAGTAAAATCCTAACACAGCACAGAACCTAGGGTTTTTGTTGTTGTGACTTTAAAATTAGTTAGTGGACACATGTACTTCCTGACTGATCTTTGTTTTCCAATCCCATGGAAGTATTTTGAATTGAAACATCTTTGGATTTAGCACATTGATTTTAGTGTTTTGAACAACAGAGTATCTGTACGTATGGAAGTAGCATCTGAAAGATGGCTGTACTTACAATGGCTTGGATCAAACAACTGTACTGAAGGTGCATGCCAAAAAATGAATCCCCATGAAGACACACACTGTGAAACTTGAAAGATTTTTGCTCACTGGACAATATTTTGGTGAGGTGATAAGAGGTAAGCTTTTGTATCTTTTTAAAGTGTTGAACTGTCCCAAGAGGATCTCTGACTGTTTTAGGGATTGATGTTTTTTTCCCCAAAGCTTTCAACTCTGTGTCATATGAATCATGCCTGTTTCATGAGAAGTTCAAAATTAGCTAGGGGAAAGATATACCAGCCCTGGCTAAGTAAGTCTTTTGGGGAATTGATTCAAATTATCTACATTTTAAATACAGCTGGCATCCCTTTTCATTTCTTACTTCTAAAAGCAACATCGCTTACATCTTTTAACATCAAAGGAATATGTGAACTACTGATGGAGAAAATACAGTCCAGGAGGCTCTTAGAATAGTAAAGAAATGTAATGTAGCTCCTGGAGAATTAGTAGTAAACATAATTTTGTATTAAACTTTCACACATATCAGAAATAAGCCTATTCGTTAATTTTGATGTAGAGCTTCATATCTCTGGAAAAAAGATGAGTGGGCGCAGTTGACTTTGGCTTTCTGTACATTTTGTCAGATACTGAAAAGAAGTTTTTCAGTCATTAGTGGTGCTGTTTGTTTTTTTTTTTAACAAGCCAAAATCAGCTGTTAGTAATCCTGACAGTCAAGAGCTCTTCAGTAATTTCAAATATGAAGTATTACTTTTTTGACCCCAAATACATTTCAAGAACTCTATTAAAAAGCAAACAAGCAAACAAACAAACAAAAAAAAACCTTTCCAAGATAGTAGGACAGACCTGGATTTTTTAGTGTCTACTTACAACCTCAGTCATTGATTTCAGTAGTTGGTGTTAACTCATGTATAAAGGACTTGCAAGATCTTGAGTAAAATTTTTGACCATATTTTGTCTCAGTGCTATCTTCTGATCTTGGACAGGATGTAATCCTGCAAAAGCTTGATGTCCAGTTTCAGTGAGGGACTGAAACAAGAAGAAGGTTTGGAGGCCTGAGGCTCTCACTGGCAATCTTTGTCTTGCTCACATAGAAAATTCTCTTTACCAAATTCTTTATTCTGGAGGAGGAGAGGTGGACTTTTTTTAATTAATAGCATAGGCCATTGATTTGCATTCCTGCTGCAAAATTTTCCTGTGGCAAAACTTCTGGAAACATTTCAAAACTTGTAAAAATTGTTTCTCTTGTACCAATTTACCTTTCTGATTTCTGTTGTATATTTTCTAAAAGTACTGGGTATTTGATTTTCAGCTGTCAAGAGAACACCACCCCAGAGACATCAGCAAATACAGATTTCAAATTACACTCTTCATCATTAAAAGAAAAGCACCAGTTCAAAAATTATATATTTGAGTGTTTCCAGTAGGAAAGAAGTTGATTTTTTTTCTCTGTTGGGCAATAAAGTAGTGTAATGTTTTTTTTATTATGTTTTATCTCTTTGCCACGTGTAGGAAGCCCCCCCCCCCTTGTGAGACACTGAGGGAGGGTGAGGAAAATAAGTTTGCTGCGACTTCAGAGCGTCCAGGAGGTGTGCAAGGCCCGTGTGGTTGCACACCCAGAGGGAACGTGGTTTAACCCTTGGTTACTGTTTTTAACAGCAGCCATCCTCAGCGCGCTTGAAGATGTGGCTGCAATAAACACAGTGCGATGCTGTCCCTGTCCTGTCCATGAGAAGGAAGCCCCAGGGCCCAGTGGCAGAAGGACATGCACTGGGCTGGCTTGTGCAAGCCCTGGGATCTGCCAAAGGGTCACATCGTGCTCCTGAGCGAGCTGCTGGCTTCTTGCTGAGAGCTTGAGCACAAACCCCGCTCAGAAACCGGTCTGCGTAATCCCATAGTGTTAATTTGCCCTTGCTTCGCTAATCTGAATGGCTGCTCTCTGGTTTGGCATGCGTGGGTTATGAGGACACTTAAGGAAGGAAATTAAAATAAATACTGGCGTAGCCTCCTTCATCTTCTACGGTTCGAACACCTAGGAATATACTGTCATTTGTTACTAACTTTTCGAGATACTGTGCTTTCAAAAAGTTAGACCAACTGTAAATCCCAGCTTTTATGAATACAAAATGTTACTAAAAACTGAAACTGAAGCAAACATAAAACTAAATGTGTCTTGATTGTCTATAGTTAAGGGTGCTTTTCTGCTCCTTGGCTCTTGTGCACCTGAATGTGTTGCCTTTGTTGTCCCAACCAGAACTTAGAAGGCAGGAGCAGGACCAGGCCCCCTGCTCTGTGTTGTCTGGTCTGTGTAGATTCCTGTGTTGTGAGCTGGGGGCACCTGGAGATGCCCAGCTGCTCTATGCCAGCCTGCCTTTGATGCACTGGTATCTTGTCCTCTTGTTAATTTGCTTTTCTTGGTCTTTCCCTTCTTCATGTTTAAATTTTTGATGGTGTTCCTCAGATCCATGAAGTGATTTACATAAATATGGGATATCACTACCCTTTCCCCTATTCTATTATTTTTCATCCTAATGTGTTGTTACGGTGAACAGTGCTACCTCGGTCTTTTAATAAGTGTGTGTTATAAAAAATAAGTTGTTACATGGTTTCTGGGAGAAGTTTAAAAACAAAAAGTGAACTATCTTCTCTCCTCAATGGTGGTTTCTTAGGTAGCAGGAACAATGTTTTGGCTTCTTCCTAAAGCAATACTTTTGGAGTTTAGGACTTACTTTATTAAAAAATAAAAAATAAAACCTTGCAGAAAGTGTGTGTATGGTGGAAAGGGACTAGGTCAGGCCTGCAGGACTCAGTAGAGCAAGAGTTAGGACTTCCATGAAGGATAATGTCAAAGGGAGGGATAACTCCTACCCCAAAAAGACCATTGCCAGTGTTAGTGCCTGCTGCATAAGGGGCTGAAATTTCAGCCACTGAAATTGTACCAAAATTGTTAATTATTCCATAAGAATTCATGCTTCCAGTTCAGCAGAAATGAATTTACAAGAAAGAGAAAGCACGCAAAAAAGCCCAAGCAACCACCGAGGCACAGTACAATGCCTCAGCAGAGGGAGGGAAGAGCAATGACCAGATGAAACAAGCTCCTCACAGGCATGACTCAGGTCTCAGCAAAGTGCTCCCCTGCTGTTTGGAGAGCCTGGCAGCTCTGTAGTAAGAGCATAACTTATGATCCTCCCTCTGCCCAGTTGAAGTACTTCCTATTCCTGGAGTAAGAATTTCTCTCTGTAATAAAAGTCCAAGTCTATTCCCCTGTGGCAGCACGCCTTCCAGAAGCCTGGTTAGGAAATCCTACCTACGTGACACACCGCTCCATAAAAAATACAGAGCTTTAGTCTGTCCTGGATGAGCTGGGGAGGTGTCTCACCTCGCTCCTCCCCTAGAGCAGGAGGATTAGTAAGCTGACATGTTGCAACGAGCTGCTCTTCTATGTTTTGAAGAGATCTTTGCTCTCTGTGCACTGAGAGGTGTGAAATGTGTTCATGTGATTTGTGTCAATGTGGAGCAATGCTAGGGCCGCATGATAAAATGTGACCTTCTGTCTTACACATCCTTGTATAACCACGAGGCTAAGAAAATAGAGATGGTTAATGTAACAGTAGAATTGATTAAAGTAATTTCAACTAACATACTTGCTAGTCAAAATGTTACCCTTACTCTTTGAGGAGGGGAGGAGTGAGAATACAATTGTGGTGGAGCTCGGCTGTCCACACGAGTAAAACCACCACAGTCCCTTTTGGGACTGGAGGGTTGAGATAACAGTATAATCGACTGAAGTAATTTCAAATAAAATACTTGCTATTCACAATGTTTGGTTGGTGTTAATATTTTCCTGTGTGACTATGTTGTATGTAATCCATTCTCTGTTCTCTTTCTTCCTCTATATCCGATCAGAGAACTTGTTGAAATCTGTGTTTGGTTTCTTTATCATGCTGTGCTGTAACATGCTGGCCTCCAGTTTCGTCTGGTACTCAGGCCCTGCATTGTTATCATTCTGGTCTCCTGGAGATTATCTTTTTGGAACTGTTAAGAATTACACTGCCTTCTTTTTCTTCCCTAGCAGTCAATTTGTGAATAATATCAGGGGCGGTGCCTTCTTCTTCTCCTCTCCCTGTGGGCTAATCGCAGCAGCCTTTGAGTATTTTGGATACCCTTGGTCGGATGTCATCCTCCTATTACTAGTTCTATTCTTTTTCTTCCTCCCCAAGGTCAAGCAATTGATTAAGAATATCATCCAAGGACCTGCCCCGAGACAAAGTAGTTGTGGATGGCAAAGTGTGTGTGGGGATATGGGCAGGTACCTGTCACGGCTTTCTCCTCTGATGGTTTTTAACTTCACCCCTGAACAAGTGCAAAATCCAAAAAAACTGGTAGAATGTTTGAAAGACGTATGCCCTGACCCTGGCAATACCAGAGAACTCCACCAGCTTGCTGCACTCTGCTGGGGTCTGGCTTACTCCTATCAAATGTCAATTAACACTGCCCAGCACCCTCAAGGGAACAGGGAAGTTTCTGAATTTGATAATGAGATAACACACACTGTGACCACCCCAGAGGACCAACCATCTATGGTATCAGTCGCCCCTATAGTCAAGACAAAACAATGGAAATGGAAGTCAACTCGTTTAGGAAGGGAAGAAGCTCCTCCTAAGGAGGAGGGAGAGGAGGAAAAGGCAGGCAGCTCTAAAGCAGCGTCATCACAACAACATCAGGGAGAAGAGACTGAAATCATGAAGGAATCAGAAACCACTCAATCTCTATCCTTGAGTGAGTTGTGAGAAATACAAAAGGATTTCAGTTGTCATCCAGGTGAGTACATCCTCACCTGGCTGCTTTGATGCTGGGACGCTGGGGCCAATAGCCAGCAACTAGAAGGCAGTGAAGTCAAGCAGCTGGGATCCCTCTCTAGAGAAAGGCTCATTGACAGAGTAATTGGGAGAGAGGCACAGGTCCTCAGCCTCTGGAGGCGACTCCTGGCAGCTGTGAAAGAAAGGTATCCCCACAAGGAAGATATTGTGCCTCTGGCCAGGTAGAGGAGAGGGACAACCAGATTTACTGGACTGTGTGGATTTGATGGCCTGGCACACCGGAACCGCAGAAATATAAAGCTTTAGTGGACACAGGCTCACAGTGTACCTTAATGCCATCAGGCCACCAAAGGGCAGAACTCATCTCTATCTCTGGAGTGACAGGGGGATCCCAACAGCTAACTGTATTGGAAGCTGAAGTGAGTCTAACTGGGAATGAGTGGCAAAAGCACCCCATTGTGACTGGCCCAGAGGCTCCATGCATCCTCGGCATAGACTACCTCAAGAAAGGGTACCTCAAGGGTCCAAAAGGGTACCGGTGGGCTTTTGGCATAGCTACTTTGAGCACAGAGAAGATTAAGCAGCTGTCTACCCTGCCTGGTCTCTCAGAAGACCCTTCTGCCGTAGGATTGCTGAGGACTGAAGAACAGCAAGTGCCAATTGCAACTACAACTGTGTACCGGAAGCAATATCGCACCAACCGAGACTCCCTGATTCCCATCCATGAATTATTTCATCATCTGGAGAGTCAAGGAGTGATCAGCAACACTCACTCACCCTTCAATAGTCCTATATGGCCAGCGCGAAAGTCTAACAGCGAGTGGAGGCTAACGGTGGACTATCGGGGCCTGAATGAAGTCACGCCACCACTGAGTACCACAGTGCCAGATATGCTAGAACTCCAGTATGAACTAGAGTCAAAGGCAGCCAAGTGGTACGCCACAATTGATATCGCTAATGCATTTTTCTCCATCCCTCTGGCAGCAGCATGCAGGCCACAGTTTGCTTTCACTTGGAGGGGCATTCAGTACACTTGGAATCGACTGCCCCAGGGGTGGAAACATAGCCCTACCATTTGCCATGGACTGATCCAGCCAACACTGGAACAGGGGGACGCTCCTGAACACCTGCAGTACATTGATAATATCATCGTATGGGGTAACACAGCAGAGGAAGTTTTTGAGAAAGGGAAGAAAATAATTCAAATTTTCCTGAAAGCTGGCTTTGCTATTAAACAGAATAAGGTCAAGGGACCCGCACAGGAAATACAGTTCTTGGGGGTAAAATGGCAGGATGGACGTCTGTTGTCGACGGAAGGAAGACAAGGTCGCTCAATATGAGTGATCAGCTTGCTTCAATTTATTGGATAGCTCAGACGCCTTTTATTCTTTAACAGATGATTAGCTCATACATATTACAAAAGTTAAGCTCATGATTGGTCCCCCTTATCTTATCAGCTTCTTCCTCACCCTTTTCGACTGAAATAACACAATCAGTACCCTCCCAAATCGTTAACAGATATTGTGTCCTTGTGTCTGATTAACTCAGAGAAGTTGAGTACGATCTGTCTAAGATCTGTCTAACTCGTGATGGTCCAGCTGCTTTATGTCAACGTGACCTATCTCAGTTAACCATTCTTCTACAATTCCCCTGTTTTTATTTTGGACTACTAATACTTTTTCTGTGACTTGTTCAAGCTTCTTAGTTAAGCAACTAAAAATTACTCGCGCAGTTATTAGTATCAATATAACTATAAACAGAAAGCGAAGCCCCTCTTTGATTAGATTCACTACCCAATTAGACGTGCCCACTACATAAAGAGAGTCGGATACAACATTCAGCGAAGCATCTTTCCATTTTACAAACGCCCATACTACCGCAAACAGCTCTAGTGTCTGTAATGAGTCCTCTGACTGGGCTTGCAGAATTTGATGTTGCCAGCCATGCTCATCTTTCCACGTCACTGCAGCAGTTCTGGAGCGTTTACCGGCATCTGTAAAGACTGTTATTGCATTTTTAATTGGGTCAGATGATCACTTTGGTCTACTTATCCAGCCCTGGTTTTCCATCCAGGACAAAACAGGAGATTGTAACGGTTTTGCTATTATCGTAGCTCCATCATGCAATAGAGCAGTTTGCAATTCCTCAGAATTTTGTATGTACCATTCTAAGTCACCTGGCTTTATAGGCAACCATATTGTACTAGGAGGGACCCCATCTACTTGCAGAGTTCTGCTTCTTCCCTTTTTTATTAATTCTGCTAGTGTGGTGATTTTTTCTTGAATTGTTCGTCGTGGCTGTAACGGAGGAGCTAGCCATTCCAGTACCACAGTCTCTCCCAGCTTCTCCCCCGTTTTTTTTTGTTTTTTTTTTTTTTTTTTTTTTTTAGCAACCTAGGCCTGGTCTACTACCTTTAACACTGCAAACAATGTAATAAGCAAGGCACTACAGGTAACAGGGTAAAGATAGAATAGTGCTTCGCAGCGATGCTGCTCCTCATTCACACAGCACAATCACACAATCACGCAAAGAGGCCTCTTGTACCTTTCATTCATACCACTAAGAAAATATCACTTAAAATAATTTGTCTGCGGCTTCAGGAGGTCCTTGTCTACTCCCATGGTGAGCGGCTGAGAGTGGAGACCCCTCCGAGGAAAATGCTCAGGGTGCACCTAGGGGCGTCCATTCCACAGTCGATCCCACAGCCAAGCAGAGCGGCTCCTGGTGCAAGAAATAATGCTATTCTAGTTTTGTATAATTACACCAAAAAGATGCATTGGGATAAGGAGCGAGTGTAACATTGACAATTTGTTTCATGGTTTGGTTTTTTCTCCTGTCTTAAATTTGCTCTCACAGAGGTGCAGAACAACATCACTTATTGGCTCAGTTCTGGTCAGCAGTGGGACCCTTACCTAATATGGGACAGCTTCTAGATCCTTCTCACAGAAGCCACCCCTGAGGCCCCCTGCTACCAAAAGTTTGCCACGTAAACCCATTACATTCCACCCCTCGCCACTGTGAAAAGCATATTTAAGAATAATCACAATATACTCTTTACAATTATCACAATCTTCACAAACTCCACTTCCATCAAAAAGAAAAATAATTCCCCACACCAAAATAAACATAACATCATCACAACACCGACGAGGTGGACAACTTACACACACACCACCCCTCGTCCCTTCACCACACTAATATGAAACATATTCCTTCATGATTACAACTTTCTTGAATCCTTCACAACTTTTACATTCATAAAAATGTCCAGTCCATGTTTTGCCCGTTATAGTCTTTTCCCACATGGTATTCCCAAATTCTTGCCATTCCGTAACAGAGAACAGCAGGGTCGTCTCTCTAAAATATCCCCATCGTTGTCCTAACTTGATCAATTTGATCAATTGCTTTCCCGTTGTCTCGATACCTCTCTTAGAGAGTATTCCAGCAAGCAACGGTTCTGCAGCTTCCACCTCCAAAGCTGCGCCTTCCACTGGGAGGAGAGGTCCATGTCTGCCCCCAGTTTGCACACAGGCAGCACTCCTCCCAGACGTCTTGTTTCCCATTCCTCTTGCGGCTTACCGCAGTCTCGGAGACTCAATCGAGCTTGACTATCTGGCAAGTACCCTTGGCTAACCCATATGCTAGTAAGCCTGGTAACTCCTTTTTGCAGTCTATACCCTGCGTGCTCCGCTTTTCTAAAAAGCATTTGAGCAAATTATACGTCGCTTGTCTCTCCATACCTCTATCTACTGTTGCAGCCTTTGCGAGACCTCGGCGACGCGTGGCCGGCGGGACCCTCTATAGGTGCTCCCGGGTGCGGGGATTCAGCGATTTCGTCCCTTTCACGGTGCGGGGATTCAGCATTTTCGTCCCTTTCACGGTGCGGGGATTCAGCAGCCCACACAGTGCTGTGCTCTGCACTCGTAGCTGGAACAGCACTGGTATCACTCCACTGTTGTGTCTATTGCTGCATAGTGCTGGCACAGCATCAGGACTCCCTCCAAGCCCCCAAGAGCCAGCAGGCTGGGGGTAGGCAATTGATGGGGAGGGGACATCACCAGGGCAGCTGACCTAAACTGACCAAAGGGATATTCCATAACACCTGATGTCACACTCAGCTGTCGGAATGGGAGTGACCCAGAGTAACGACGCAACCTCGATGCGAGTGTGAAAAGTGTTAATATGATTCGTGTCGTGTATGAAACAATGCTAG
>JAACYQ010016617.1:0-10541 GCA_011075105.1 Heteronetta atricapilla | reverse complement strand
CGTCATGCTGAACAATATATAGGGGTGGCTAGCCAGGGTGGGGCGCCAGCTGCTCGGGGTTGGGCTGGGCATCGGTCAGCGGGTGGTGAGCAATTGCATTGTGCATCACTTGTTTGTACATATTATTATTATTTTCTCTCTTAAATAAACTGTCTTTATCTCAACCCACAGGCTTCACTTTCCCATTTCTCTCCCCCATCCCAGAGAGGGATGGGGGAGGGTGAGCAAACGGCTGTGTGGTGTTTAGCTGCCGGCCGGGTTAAACCACAACAGAAGGTTCAGGATTATGGAAGTCATAAGCCAACCTGCACATAAGTGTTGATTCTGCACAAGTCCCTTTTTGTAATAATGTTTACTTATCTTGAAATCTGATGCTTTAAGAGTTCTTGTACTAGGTAATATTTACAGGATGTCCTTAGTCTAAATCCTAAAACTTTTCTGTAGAGTCAGCTCTAAGATTTAAGATTCACCACAAGCACTAGTAACCCTGTGAACTCTACTGTACCCAGGTGGTCACTGTTATTTTAAGCTGCAGCTTGTTCTAAGAAAATGTAACCAACTCACATTCAGTGACATTCATCAGCTGGCTTTCTATAGTATAATTCCTCAGCGCTACTAATGAAGACAAGAACTGCTGCTGGCACTACTGAAAATACACTTCAAACTGCATGCAAGGAGAGCACAGATAAGGCTATATGATCTCTGGAACTGAGTATCTTCGGTTCAGCACCACATTCATCTTAAGCATTCTTCTTGCTTAAGAGTTTATCTGATGTGAACTATGAGTTGCAAGCATCCCAAGGAATCAAACCCTCAGCTCCTTGATTTTTTCCATAATTATTGGTGTTTTTTTTTTAATAGTTTGATTCCACTAAGCATTCTGGGATGATATGCACTTTTAACATCCGTTTTCCCACTTTTCTTCCCCCTTCTGCCTCTCTAGAAATTAAACTAAACTTATCTTCTAACAAACATTTATTTCAAAGTAAAAATGTTTTGGGGCATTTATATGTCTCTTTTGAGACTTGCAGCATCAGAGGCACAGAACAAGGAAACCTGGTTTTAGCTGTGATTTAGAGCACCTATGGAGCATTGAGAGCACCACATAATTTGCATGTGAACATTCAGATAAGCCATCTGGGACTCAAACTGTCCTTAGAGTCTGTTTGCATAGTGGCTACTTTATGAGAGCACTTCTGTACAACTGTAACCTACTTCCAGAATAAGTTAATTTAGATGTCTGAATGAAACTCAGCTTATTAATACTTTTTTTTATTTGTGGATTGTTGATTACTCTGATTTTTGGAAAAAAAAAAAAAAAAAAGCTCTTGGAAAAAGTTCTTGACTTCAGCAGAACAAGTGAGGTAGATGCAGCCTTCTTGGCATTTTAAGCTCTGGGCCTTCTCATAGCACACTTCCAGAAGTGTTTGCGTAGCAGTTCAATATTGCTTACACAGCTCCTACCTAAAATGTGAAGGTTCAAATCCTGTTTTGCCCTATTCCAAGATCTTAGAGGTGCCCTATGGATCACTGTGCTTATTCTAATAGAAGTGAGACCTTCTACCCTCAGCACAGCCAGACTTCCCACAGAGTCATCCTGCAAAAGCAGGGGACATACCGTTATGCCCTGATTAATCAGCACTGCCTCATAAAGCATGTTTCACTGCTCTTCTAGGGTTGGTAAGGAGACACTCAACAGAACTTTGTTAACAATCTATTCTTGTTAACAATCTATTCTTTTACTCCCCGTTTTATCTCCTCTACGGTTAAGCTCCCTATAATCTCCTCGAGCTTCTCGCAAGGAGAAGGTTATCTGCCCTTCCTGAGGTCGGCTCACACGGGGCTGACTGCAGGAGCGCGATCCCCGCAGACCCCCCCCGCCCCCTTCCCCCCCGCCTCCGGAGCCCATGGGTGGCCAGGAGCTCCCGCTGATAAGTCAGCTAAAACCTCAAACCTTCCCGGAAAGCTGCGCCCTTGCCTCCTTCCCCCGCTCCCCGAAAAGCCCCTGGCGCTCACCGGCTTTGGAGGCGTACTCCTCGATGAAGCGCCGCGTCAGAAACCGCACCGCCAGCGCTGCGGGAGGGAAGCAAACGCCGGGGCGAGCGGAGCGGCACGGCGCCTAGCGAGCTGAGGCCGCCCCCCAGGACGCCCCCTTACGCGACTTGCCCGTTCCGCTGCCGCCCAACACTACTAGCTTCACCCCACTCACGGCGCCCTCACTACACGTTCCCCGCCGCCACCACTTCATAGCCGGCCCCGCCACTCCCTGACACCGCCCCAGCTCGGCACGGCGTGGACAGCGGCTGAGCTCCTCCTCCTCCCCCTCTCCCCCTCCCCCACCAACCCTCCCTCCCCTTCTTCCCCCCGCCCCCTCCCAGCTGCGAGTGCAGAAGACGCAGGAAAAAACATGGAGAATAATAATCATCATCATAATAACAACAATAAATAATAAACAACGATAATAAAGACATGCTCCACAGCAGGGGAGGATGCTTGTTTATTTTGCCTTTAAGTTTCTCTTCAGGTAGTCATCTTCTTGTACCAGGAATGTGAAGAAACTAGAGATCTGCACTCCCTTTAAATGCTACTGAGGCAATTTGTTGGAGATAAATGTTCCACACCTCTGTAATATTTGCCATTTAATGGTTTCAAAGCTCTTGTCACTCACTAAACCTCTAGACCTGCGGATACTTAGGTGGGCATGCTTTTTGTGCCTATGAATGTTTTTACTGAATTAAATCAGCCTGGTGTAGAGCTTTTATGTTCTGGATGGTGCCTGGATAACACTTAAAGCACTCATCTGTTTCAGGAAAATACGACAAATGTGCAAGGTGAGGCACAAAGGGCTGAGCCTGCTACTGCATTTTGTTAGGCTCCGCAAGTGCTCTCTACAGGCTGTTTGAAAGTGCATAAATGTTTGGATATAGTTTAGATAGTCCACTGGTAAATAGGAGACTTCTCTAACATCCAAGTTGCACTTACTTGTTCTTTTCATGTCTATTTTATTCTGTTTATACAAGCCGAATATATTTATTTAGTCTGATATATTTATTCGCTTCTGTTGAAAAGAATAAAACTTATGTTTTGTATAAACACTTCAGTAAGTGTTGTGTCAATGTAATTGCTAGTGGATATGGATACAACAGATTTACATGAGATCAAAAATGAGACAGAGAAGGAATTTGAACATATGTTTGTTACAGTTGGAGGAAACATATAAGGGAATGCTTAGCAGAAGAAAATAAATTTAAGAATAAACACACAGACATACCTTGGCTCCAAAGTGCTTAAAACTAAGTTGTTAATGGCTGGAAATGTATTTGGAGGATGCCACTACCTAGCTGTGTGGGGTGGTTTTTGTTGTTGTTGTTGTTTTGTTTTTTGTTTTGTTTGTTTGTTTGTTTGTTTGTTAGTAGTTTCCTGCTACTGTTCACTGACAAGACAAAAGTTGCTGACCGACCAAAAAGAATCATAGTTTGACCCTCTATGGCTAATTGCAACATTAGATTTTGAAAAAAAGATGGGTGCTAAGATCACTAGACAGGATTCACCAATGGCATAACTGGCACAGCCAGTTTATTTTACTGTTATTTTACTGTTTCGTAAACACTGAAACCTCTGCAACAGGAAAGCCTAAAGCTGCTTGTCCATGTGCACCCATCATCAAAGTTGTGACTTTCACAGGTGATGAAAGGAGAAAGAATCCAGCTCTCCTGTTTCCATTACATAGTCTTAAATACATTAGCACTTTTTCACATCTAGATAGCAGCCATGATAAACAAAGTAGGGTGGTGTCCATTTTAAAGAATATACTGTCTGGAACTTTCCTTTCTTTTAGTAATACAAAAAATAAAATATAAAATAAAATAAAATAAATAATCTGGAGAAGAATGAGATAGTTGTGTATATTCTATGTGCATATTTCTTAAAGCATTACATAAATTAAGTTTTAACTGAAGATTAAACAAGTACATTTAATGTCTAACATAGGCTTTCTCCATCACTTCTCAAAACTAAATGGAATTGAGAATATTTTCACTGGAAGTAATTCCTGAATATCCACTCTAAATCAGTTAGTCTTAATCATAAACTTTGCTATTGATTTCCTGTTATTACTTTTGCATTTGCATTTTGCAAATATATGTACAGAGATATTTTTGAATTTCCCCACACATGGAGGGCAGACCTCAGATTTCTTTAATGTGAGCACCAACAGAAAACTCAAATGCAACAGTTACTCATCTATGAGGGAGCAAACCAATCTTCATCTAAGCAACATCATTTTTTCAATATGCAATTAACACATTTGTGGATCAGCTTATTTGAATAGTAGTATGCTTAAAGGAAAGTATCGTCTGCTAGAAGAAATCTTGCAAAGTAAACACATTCTTTATGAATTATTTGCCTAGCTTTAACATTTAGTATAAAAGCCTGTGGTTATAGTTGAACAATATGGCAAATAAAGTAGTGATGCCTCTAAAACGCATCAGCTGCCTGCTTTCTATAGAGAAAAGTGCATGCTTCCCTCTCCTTTTTGTCAGTAAAGCTGTTTGAATGGAATTAGTGCAATTTAAAAATAAGCCACCTCCTCTCCTTGAAGTGTTTTGGGGTTTGGGGTTGATTGTCCATCTCTGCAACTTGTATAATTGTGTGGTTTTGGTCCTTCCAGCACCAAATCCGTGCTGGCCACTCTGTACTGGAATGGTTTTGCTTTCATTACCCAGGGATGTAAATACCTGTACAGGTGCAGAGGTGAGCAGAACATAGTTTATTCTTCAAGTGAACAGAAGCTCACACGTGATTTTCAGGTCTGGTGGTCAAAACAGTCAACTCTGAGCTGTTCAAGTTAGAATCGAGTGAACTTTGATTACATGTCTAAAACTTTGTTATGGAAAATAGTAGGTTTCCAATGTATATAATGGAAATGAATTCTTGTCCAGGTGACCAACGTCTGCCACGAACCTGGTAGAGGATTGATTCTGAAATAAGGTGGATGTTTTCTCAAGTCTGATCAGCTGAGGTCACTTTGCATTTCACCCTCCAGTTCTGTAGATGAGGATTTGTACAGATTGGTGCCAGGCCCTCCTCAAGTCAAAACTGCTTGTGGAGAAAATTAACAGCTAAAAAGCATTTCCTTTTTTTTTTTCTTTTCTTTCCTTTTTTTTTTTTTTTTTCCCAGAAGTGTAACTGCTGGAAGGAAATAAGGTGGGAGTACATGACTATCTGTACTCTGAGTACAATCATAATGCCTTGATCCAAAAAGTATAGTTAGAAAACACCTGGTGAACCAGCTGCCAGCTCTTTGCACCAAATGACACCGGATTTCTAAAGCTTGCTGGTGTTTCCATCCCTGCAGTCTCCTTTTGGCTTAATAAATAACATCTTCCAGAGATCTGTCTCTTAAAGTCTACTTTTCATCAAATCTTTAGGAAGAGCACTTCAAATTTTACAACTGGTTCTCTAGCAGTTTCCACAGCACATGACCTGGCTAACTAGAGGTCTAAAACCACAACAAAATTAACAGAACTAGAAGTACAGTCTTTTCAGCTAAATGTGATATTTTCATCATCTATGAACTTGGGTACATTCCTCAGTGAGATACTCAAAGGTATTTAGGCACAGGAACAGTTGCCCAGAGAAGATGTGGATTCACACATCTCTGGAGGTGTTCAAGGCCAGGTTGGATGGGGCTCTGGGCAATCTGATCTAGTGGGTGGTGTCCCTGCCTATGGTAGGGGGTTGGAATGAGATGATCTTTAAGGTCTCTTCCAACCTGAGCCATTCTATGATTCTAAGATTCTATGATTCTCTATGATTTATTCATGACAGAAAGACAGAATACAGCATAATCCCACTAATGTTGTGTTCTCTTTACATGCTGTAATGGAAAAGATACAAGCATCCATTTTCCCCTTGAACACGATGAATTGTTCTTGGAGGCACATTCTTATGTTCAATGATTAGAATTTTACCATGCTGACTGTGAAAAATTAAAAATGTTTTTCACCAGAAATTACAAAACTGATCTGTGATAAAGTACTATTAGTACTCGAGTCACATTGGATATCACAAACAAAGTAAGGACAGTACCACGGGGTTAGTTCTGTTGCAGAGGCCATTACCTTACATGCCCCAACAGTGGTGCACACCTGTGGTCAGACACTGTCCCAAAGACAGATGATCCCAAAGAAAGTTGGGATACCAGGTAGCCTAGTGAGAATAGCTTGTGGTCAGTGTGGGAATGAAATCAGAGGCATCTAGACTTACAAGTTGGTAGTATGGATCTCCATATAATTAGAAGTCTTTTCTCAATAGCATGAAAAGTATGTTCAGAATCTTTAAAAACTGAGCGGTGTGATTCTTGAGTAAATAGTGTACCTTGGCTTGTGGAAGTCCCAGAACAACATTACATTAAAGCACAGTGAACTGTCAAGTTGATTTTCAGTTTCTTACTTTAAGTAATTAGCCACATAGAACATCTATTCCATTAATATCTGCTTTATGCAAACTTTGGGACACAGCTTGTGTTTGGTACATATAACTATTAAGGGACTAATGCACGATAAAGACCTCTAAGTTTCACTCTGATGCAAACATTGAAGTATAAAAATAGTCTCTTCATATGGCTTGGGCTGCCATATGGGAGCTTTAAAAAAAAATCTTTATTAAATTATTGAGTAATTAGGATTTTAATGACAAGTGGCAAAAGATTTTAAATGGCATATATCTTCTTTATATATAATTATTGTAATTTCCAATTTTAGATCAAGTTCTGCTCTGCTCAGTAAGACTTTTTTCCAGAAAACAGATGACTATTTTTTGTGTAGTTAAACACTTAACTTGATATTTTGCAAAGATCAGCACAATCGGAGTTACAAGACTATATGCTTGTAAGAGGGTATTTATACCCCAGATTCCACTTTAAGGTTTATATCTTTTTTATTTTTAGGGCCTAGGGGAATGTTATCTCAAGTTTTGCAGATGTATTTGTAACAAAAATAACAATAACAAAGTACTTTTTAAACTGTGGTCTGCACTAAAATTTAATTTCTATGATTTACATTAATAAATTAAAAATCGTATACAGAGGAAGTCATTAATAATTTCAGAACTTAAAAATATATACACATATTTCTAAAAATGTAATGAAATTGTCCAGAAAACAATGTTACTTTTTGAAATAATACAAGGGCATTAAGCTTTTTTTCCTCTTTTTGAACTGGAAGGAGAATCTGTACTTCCAGATATCCTTTGCAAGGGATTTAAAATAAGACAGAGTATCATCCTAGAGTAACTAAATACTCTTATAATTGAGGCATATTTGTTTAAGATTTTTTTAAAATGTGCTCAAGTCCCTATCCTAAATCAGACAGAAGAAGGATTTGAAATTCTGTCTCCTACATCTCAGGCGATTGCAATGCTCTAAGGGGACGTAAACAGATGTTATTCTCCGTTGTTCACCTATTTGTGCAAGCTGGTTTTTGTTTTGCTATGTAGGGCTTTTGTTTGTTTTGTTTGGTTTTGTTTTTAAAAGCTAGAATAAAAATATTGTAAGGAACTCTCATATTCCAGGCAAGTACCTTTACCACAAGGTTATTGGGTGCATTTTTTTTTTCTCACCTAATTTTTCTTCTCTGATTTGAGAAGAGTGTTGACCAAATAAAATTGTTGATACTTTTAAAACCATTTCTAGTTCTTAATGCTCAGAATGAGATCTTAAAAGTTTCCATTGGTTGTGCTTACAGACTAAAGCAAAAAGGAAGCATTCAAGTTTTGTTGTTTGTATGCAGAAACGATGAAACAATGTTCAACAGTGGAAATACTTCATTCAAAATTCTCATTCACATTCTAATTTACACAAAGTCCATCTTGATTTTCCTAAAGCGTTTGGACATAAGATTCAGAAGGCTTATTAAGAATACTTAGGGTGATCACTGTTAATTTTCAAAGGGCAATTTTACTAGCAGTAAAACAGTCTAGCCAGTGCCCTGCCTAGAAGAGCATACAAGATGAAGAGTGTGTACATTCATGGTTTCTGTTGTTCTGCCAGTTCAGATGTTCACATTTTGTTGTTGTTTTTGTTTTACTAATAGTTAGGATCTGGGATGCATAGTGAAAAAATACTGATTCTATTCCATCAATTCAAGAAAAAAAAATAATAATAAGGTCACCTACTAGGAATAATTAAGACTTGATCACAACCAGGAAAGTAAAAAAAAAAAAAAAAAAAAAAAGCCACAAGGTAGTTACTGTCATTTTAAAAATATATTTATTTTATTTTATTTTAATTTTGATTTTTAACTCCTCAGGGAAAAAATGTTGTTTTGGGATGTGTCAAAAAGAAAGCAGCAAATTAGAAAAATCAGTCCAACCTCTGATTTATATTACTTTTCCTGCAATCAAAAATAAATAACCCATATTCAAAAACTGCAGAAATGTGACTGATCTTTTTTCCCCAAAATATATGAAAGAAACAGAACCCCAGAAATAGATGATACCAGTACAACATTAGATGCCAAGATTTCACTGACAATAAAGTAGAAAAAACAGACCTTGAATGAAATTGATTGAAGTGCCAGTCACTTTTAAAGCTTCTGAGAAAAAATTATACCTGACCTATTTCTACTGTGAAGGTAAATGTCTTCTGGTGGTCACTCCAGATGTTCATTCAGCCTACTTGGTGATGAATGTCGTACTGAGAGCTCTCAAATGAGTTACACTGAGATAAGCTAGCATTTGAATTTACATAATTTTAGTTGCTCTGCAATAAAGCACCAACACATATGTTTTTATCTCAAAGAAACATGTGAGATATGTTGATGCTTAATGATAGCAAGGTCTTCCTGGATGGTATTAAGATGATAGTGTTGAGCTATATAGTCTTACCCTCTCTTTGGGGCCAGTTTGACAGTTTAATGTGAGGTATATCAATAAAGCTTGAGGTTGCTTCCATCATTTTAAAGATGAAGGAAGACTCCAGCTGATCATGTTCCTTGTCATCTGCAATTGTCTTGCTTCTCAAAATCACATCTCCTGCATTTATTGATTGTCGACATGGTCTGCAAAATCTGTATGCTTGAACAGTAGATAAGAGGCAGACAATAGATTTTTTTCCCCCAGTGAGTCTTACATCTCTATAAATCCACAATTTGAATCATCATGGAAGATGAGAAAGAGGAGCACAGTTTCTTTTTTAAAGTTTTGTATTTTTATATATTTTTAACTATATTTCTTAATGTTTGCTTGTGTTTTATCTGTTATAATGTTTTGCTACTAGATATACGACACCTCATACTAGTATCTTTTAGATGAGGGGTTATTAGATCAAAACATAAATAAGCAGTTCCTAAGCTTCTAGCTTCTGCTAGGTTAGTACTGTGAAGTTTAGAGTACTTTCAAGTTGAAGTTGTGTTACATCCAACCTCTATTAGTGAAATAAATTAGAAAATTAAAATAGTCAAAATGTATTCATAAATTTTCATGCTAAGGGAGATGTTCAGTCCCCAGATAAAATGTTCTAAAGTATCAGAATCTAACCTTTGCAGGAAACTACACATCTGTTTCCAGCTCTGAGAGAGAAGTTACCACAGCTGGTAGAAGGTGGTTTGCAGCCAAAAGGGGTAGCCTTACTCTCCTCCTATTCTTGCGATCTCCCTAGCATTAAATTTTGTGAACTCTTGACTGAACAGATCAGCTTGCTGATTTGATATAAAAATAAATGTCAAGAAAGTGTATTGCATTTGTTTTTACCTTGGATCAGTTTACCAATCTGATTCAACACTGCAATCTTCTTAGTGTTATATAGTGACAGCACAATATGAAATAGATGAAACTCGGTTTAAACATTAGAAAACCCTTTTATAACTGTGTAGCTGATTGAACATTTTAATAAGTTGCCTAGAGGCTGTAGATGCTCCATTCTTGGGGAGACTAAAAATGCAACTGGGCACAGTCCCAAGCAATCTGCTCTAGCTGGTGCTGCTTTGAGAGGGGTTTGGATTGGTCACTCTTCAGAGGCTCATTACGACTTCAATTGTTATATTATTCCAAAAGATTTATTCTATAAAGAAGTATGTTGACTGAGAAAAGACAACAAATGCAAATGGAGTTCTCTGTTACTTACAGTACAATAGTTCACTTGAACTGATTGCATTTAAATTTGAGACTGTTTTTAGAAATTTATTTTTCTATTGTAATACCATGTCTTTGTGTAGAATGTGTACTAAGAGAGCTCCCTGCCCTTTACATCTGTTGTGGTTTAACCCGGCCGGCAACTAAACATCACACAGCCGTTCCCTCACCCTCCCCCCTCCCTCTCTGGGATGGGGGAGAGAAATGGGAAAGTGAAGCCTGTATGTTGAGATAAAGACAGTTTATTTAAGAGAGAAAATAATAATAATAATAATAATAATAATAATATGTACAAACAAGTGATGCACAATGCAATTGCTCACCACCCGCTGACCGATGCCCAGCCCAACCCCGAGCAGCCATCGCCCCACCCTGGCTAGCCACCCCTATATATTGTTCAGCATGACGTC
>JAACYQ010016551.1:0-12471 GCA_011075105.1 Heteronetta atricapilla | reverse complement strand
TGCCTCTATTTGCTTAATAAATTACAAACTTTAATTTTAATCCTATTGGGGACTCAGTCATTAATCACAAATATATTGTCAATATATTTCACAATATTGTCAATAAGTATTGACAAAGTCAATGATTTGTTTCAATCTGTATGACACCTTCAATTTGAACTGAAACAATGTTTCAGTTTTTCAGAATGTGAAAGAAAATTTAAACATTTTTAATTTAGCATTGATCTGAAAAAAAATGAACTGTGTTGAAATGTCTGTGGCCACCTGAATACAACCCAGCATGGTTATTCAAGGAGGTCTACTGTAAATAGGTTTTATATTCAGAATTTCTACTCTTTGACTTGTTTTATTACTTATTATCCTTCTTATTAATTCTTGATATAGAAACTCAACAGATGTCTTATGCAAATCTGAGTGTCTATAGTGTATTATTAGAATGTGTGAAGTAGTATGCAAAGTGACATCCTCTGGTTTTGTCCTCTCTCTCTTGAATGTAGATCTAAAAAGTCAGTAATTTAAGTATATTGTCAACCTGTCTCAAGCTATGATACTTATTCTTGAACTACACATTCTCACTTTTCTTTTCAACCTACACCTCTCACATAAACAAAATTAACTTGGCCAGAGCCACAAGTTGGGTGTCATCCCCTATGGATGAGTGCTATCCTCCATGAATGAAAAAAAATTGCTGTAAAACAACTACAAAATCTGTAAGGGAATGATCTGATCACAACACAGGTTCTTTGTCTCACCACCCATGCCTCCAGGCTGCTGTTGGGAAGGGAAGGTGCCACAGAAGTAATTTCTGGGGCAGAAGGTGTTGTGGTAGGGAAAACTGTGGCAGCCTTTCATTGTTGTACCATTCCTGGCACTGAACTTGGTATTCGGGGAGATGTAAATAATGGCACTATGCCCATTTGCACATGAGCAAAGCTGTGCATATGCAACAATCTGATCAGCTGCCTGTTATTTTGCCCACTGGTCATCCTAATGCTGGCTGTAGAACTGTAACATATCTTTAAATAAATTAAATGGGGAGAAAAAAAAAAAAAAAAGTTTACTTTCAGGTGACATATTTTCATTTGACAGCATGGCTAAGGCTACAGGAACATTTGGCTAATGATAGTCCTTCAGAATGAGCTCATAAATCAAGAACAACTTTTACCATAGCTAAATACTTTCTAAGGTATACATAAATAATTCCTGTTCATGACTTAATTTCTGGTTCTGTGAGCTTTAAGGGAAAAAGATTGCTAAGCTTAATATCCTAGTGCTTATAATTCCTTCCAGTTTCCCTAACTCAATTCATTTGGATTATTTTCAGATACTAAGCTTGTCTTTTCTATTATTTGACCTACCTTGTATTTTCCTCTATTTACTCCATTCTCTCTGTATTCACAATCAAATATATTTTCAGATAGATTTATATTCAGTATGTTTAAGAAACTTTTGCTTTAGTTACGGTTAAAAATATTATTAAAAGACTTCATACACATAACCCAATATAATTTTTATAATAATAATTTCAATATTCACAGAATCACAGAATTTCTAGGTTGGAAGAGACCTCAAGATCATCGAGTCCAACCTCTAACCTAACACTAACAGTCCCCACTAAACCATATCCCTAAGCTCTACATCTAAACGTCTTTTAAAGATCTCCAGGGATGCTGACTCCACCACTTCCCTGGGCAGCCCGTTCCAATGTCTAACAACCCTTTTGGTAAAGAAGTTCTTCCTAACATCCAACCTAAAACTCCCCTGGCTCAACTTAAACCCATTCCCCCTCGTCCTGTCACCAGGCACGTGGGAGAACAGACCAACCCCCACCTCGCTACAGCCTCCTTTAAGGTACCTGTAGAGAGCGATAAGGTCACCCCTGAGCCTCCTCTTCTCCAGGCTGAACAAGCCCAGCTCCCTCAGCTGCTCCTCATAGGACTTGTTCTCCAGGCCCTCACCAGCTTCGTCGCCCTTCTCTGGACTCGCTCAAGCACCTCGATGTCCTTCTTGTAGCGAGGGGCCCAAAACTGAACACAGTACTCGAGGTGCGGCCTCACCAGAGCCGAGTACAGGGGGACAATCACTTCCCTAGCCCTGCTGGCCACACTGTTTCTTATATAGGCCAGGATGCTGTTGGCCTTCTTGGCCACCTGAGCACACTGCTGGCTCATATTCAGCCGACTATCAACCATCACTCCCAGGTCCTTCTCTGCCTGGCAGCTCTCCAACCACTCATCTCCCAGCCTGTAGCTCTGCTTGGGGTTATTGCACCCCAGGTGGAGGACCCGGCACTTGGCCTTGTTGAACTTCATGCCCATGACCTCAGCCCATTGGTGCAGCCTATCCAGATACTCCTGCAGAGCCTTCCTACCCTCGAGCAGATTGACACACGCACCTAACTTGGTGTCGTCTGCAAACTTACTGAGGGTGCACTCAACGCCCTCATCCAGATCATCAATGAAGATATTAAAGAGGACCGGCCCGAGCCCCAAGCCCTGGGGAACGCCACTAGTGACCGGCCTCCAACTGGATTTGACTCCATTCACCACGACTCTTAGGGCCCGGCTGTCAAGCCAGTTTCTAACCCAATGAATCGTGCGCCAGTCCAAGCCAAGAGCAGCCAGTTTCTTGAGGAGAATGCTGTGGGAGACGGTGTCAAAAGCCTTGCTGAAGTCAAGGTAGACCACATCCACAGCCTTTCCCTCATCCACCCAGTGCGTCATTTTGTCATAGAAGGAGATCAGGTTCATCAAGCAGGACCTGCCCTCCATAAACCCATGCTGACTGTATTTATTTCATTATCCACAAAATCTACAGACATCTGCCTTAGCTCAGTCCGTCCTGGATACAGAAGGAAAAGTCTTTGGGGGGAAAGTCAGAGTAAGAGAGAACTTATGTTTAATATTGTTTTCTGAAGTTTTCTTTGACATTCTATTGCCTACATTAGGATTTTTGTGAAATAAGGCTCCTAAATTAAAAATAAAAATTGAAAATTCTGTGTCAAAGTTAGGTTATATGAATGCCCCCACAAGTATTAGGAATGGGCTGTAGTAAGCAAAGTGTTATCAGATCAAATATTTAACCTTGAACAAAATCTAAAAAGAAATTGAAGTTAATTTAATTGTTGCAGTATAATATGTGTGAAAAGCCACGTAGTCCAAAGTGAATTTTTAAGTCTGTCTCAGACAAAAAGTACTGGCAGTATAAGAAACAATTTAGCCAATCAATTTCTAAACAACTTCTGAAACTATTTGGCACAACCTGGATCAAAGCCAGCCTTTTGTATTAAAAGTGAGGAGTCTTGCCCCATTTACAGAATGGAGGCTGCTTGACTTGTATGTAGAGTCCTGTTTTTACCAAAAGGTCACATTCGGGACAAATGTATTTGTGGAATGACCCAGTCACACAGTAAGAAAGCATTAACTGTTGTAGTGGCACAGCTTATCCACAAAGTTTTGCTGCCTGAGTCACTGGCTGACACCATTCTTGTACATGACAGCTTGAATGTCTGTGTTAGCTTTGTAGCCAGAAGCATACAACATTAGAGACATCTGGAAATTGTGTTTTATCTCATCTAAGCCCAGAATCTTCAGTACTTCTTAGATTTATCTGGGATGAAAGTAAAACCTTTCCTAATTGCTTGTGTATTTCTATTTCCAGTCTTTCTTAAAAATAAATAAATAAATAAAAGGGGGGGGCGGGGGGGGGGAGACTGAAGGAGGAGGAGAAATAATGTGTCCTTTTTACAGACTGATTCATCTATGGATAAAAATATGTTTTGATTAATTCTTATTTGACCTAGACAATTTAACTCACTCCTAAAGATATATATAGATATTTATATATATACTTAAAGTCCCCTACATTCTATTTGTGAGTGAATCCAACATAAGTGTTGATTGAAAACATGTGCAATACATCTTGTGAAAAGCCAATAGAAAAATCAAAATAGTATTGCTCGCAGTGAAACAGCAAGCTTATGACAAGGATATTGAGACTTAACTTGTGAGAATAATAATAATAATAATAAAAAAAAAAAACGGGCTGGGTTTCAGAAAGGATTTGTTAATGGTGAGATCTGATGAACTACAGCAGAGTCTCCCAAGACAGGAGTCTTATTGCATGAGTTTCTTAAAACAATACAAAGCACTCAAGAATAGAGTGTAGGGAACAATCTAAATCGGTCCCCTGGGTAAGGACTTGCTGACCTAATTGGTATTTCCCATCTTTAATTTATGCGATCATACAGTATGCTGTTATCTTTTCATTACATTAACCCATAGGGTCAAACATTCCTCCAGTGGAGTTCCAGCAGCACTCAGTTTGGCCCACATGATTTAAATATGAAATGAATTTCAAACACCACTGTAATCTGCCTTATGAAATAATATTATTCTCAAGCAAGGAGACCATGTGGTTCCCCGATAAGAAAGACAGATAATTTTATCAATGCAAACTTTATAAAACATAATACCCATCAAGTCATCCATGCCAGAAGAGCACTAAACTACATAGAGCAGTAAATAAAACATTAGTTTGGAAAAGTATTTGGATTATTCCTCACATTATTGCAATGTTTTATTCATGTCCAACTCATATTCCCTTCATTCTGTTAATCTAAGTGACCAAGATACCGGAAGTATCAGTACAGGCTGGGGGACGACCTGCTGGAGAGGAGCTCTGTGGAGAAGGACCTGGGGGTCCTGGTGGACAACAGGTTGACCATGAGCCAGCAGTGTGCCCTGGTGGCCAAGAGGGCTAATGGGATCCTGGTGCGCATTAAAAGGAGCGTGGCCGGCAGGTCAAGGGAGGTGATCTTCCCCCTCTACTCTGCCCTGGTCAGGCCTCACCTGGAGTACTGTGTCCAGTTCTGGGTTCCCCAGTACAAGAAAGACAGAGATCTCCTGGAAAGAGTGCAGAGGAGGGCCACAAAGATGATATGGGGCCTGGAGCATCTTTCCTATGAGGACAGGCTGAGAGACCTGGGTGTGTTCAGCCTGGAGAAAAGAAGACTGAAAGGTGATCTTATCAGTGTCTATAAATATCTGCGGGGTGGGAGACAGAAGGATGTAGCTAACCTCTTCTCAGTGGTTTGTGGGGACAGGACAAGGGGCAATGGCTGCAAGACAGAACACAGGAAGTTCCGCACTGACATGGGAAAGAGCTTCTTCACAGTGAGGGTGACGGAGCACTGGAACAGGCTGCCTAGAGAGGTTGTGGAGTCTCCTTCTCTGGAGATATTCAAGGCCCGTCTGGATGCCTACCTGGGCAGCCTGCTCTAAGGAACCTGCTTTGCAGGGGGGTTGGACCCAATGATCTTTTGGGGTCCCTTCTAACCCCTGCAGTTCTGTGAAAGAAATGTACCTGTGAAAGATGTGATCAAACAGCACAGTTCTATATTGTTCCACTTCCTTTGAGACTGCACTGCACCTCTATCACCTTCAGGGCAAAAGGAGTGCCATTATGGCAGTCTCAGTTTGTAAATACATGCCTTTTAATTTGTCTGTCAATCTCTTTTCACTAAGCCATATCACTAATATCAAGCAAAACACTAGTACATTCTGGAGCAATAATTAAATGATACCTTCTGCAAAATAACAAAAATAGATTTTCTGAAAGTAGAGTGAAAGTGGGAGCCCAAAATAGTTATATTCAGAGATCTGCCAATGATGCCGAGATGTTTTCTTTAACAAGCAGAAACATGGATAATAGTCCTTTATGGTTCAACTTTTTATTTTACTCTTGTTGTGTCAAAAAGAGGAAACCAAAATCTCCCAAAAACTATTATTCTGATTTTGCTTAAAAATGCTAAGTGAACATATGTAAATGATGTGCCTAGACCCAGTACACTTACTTATCTGTAAAATGATTTTGGAGTCTTTCTGAAATTGCAAACCATCTCATAGGAGTTGCAACACTATGTAAAATTTGTAAACTTGCAGCATTTCTTAAAATTTTAGGTATTGAGAGAGTTGCTCAAAAATAATTCATCTAAACTGGTTTGTGATGGACAGACAAATAAATGGTTAACAATCAATCAAGTAACAACTCCATTTTCTTTATGAAAGCCAAAGTCAGAACTACTCAGACTCAGAAATACAACTGCGCTGCCTCACAGGAGCTGTATCAAGAAGCTTACGTATCAAGTCTTGGGGACCAAAACCCAAAGATGCACTAAATTGCAAAGGAGGATGACAGTGGAATATTATAGAAGATGTAGATTATGTCTATAATGTGGGAATGTCAGAGGAATTTCCAGTCTCTCAGATTGACACCCGTGGTCTGACCACATGCAGTCTCCACACCTGACATTGAAAACATGTTAGAACTGAATAGCAGTAGTCCTCACAGTCAGCTACGGAAACTAGTCTTTTTTCAGCCCATTTATGTCATTGATAGAAGATGCACAGAAACTGAAATTCTGATCATGACCACTTAAGAAAAGTATTCATTTAACACATCTCATGCGCTTTAAACATGCTAATCTCCATGAGGACAGGCACTGAGACCTATCAATAGGACAGAATCCATATTGAACTCAACACAAGATGAAGTGTTCAAGCTTTATATGATTGAGGATGCAAAATCTGACAGATTATTATTCTCAGGTAAAAGAAGTTATAACAAAAATTGCATAAATTTCTCCTAAAAGATTTTTTTCCTGTTTAAAATTTTGACTTTGGTTTTGTCAAGAGCAAATATTAATACTTTTCTTTGAAAATGAAAATAAATTGTGTGTTCTCTTCTTGTCATTTTGTTTCCATACCCTGAGAAATATGCTACTTTTAATCTTGTCTCAGAAAAAAAAAAAAAAAAAAAAAAAAAAAAAGTTAAGACAATCATATGAAAGATGAAATTTCAGTGATAATTACTGTGTGTCAAATAGGTGTATGAAGCCCAGTACATAAAATGCTTTTATCATCTGGGGAAAAAAGACCCTGAAAAATCTATGAACTGTCAGAAACAGGGTGAGAATTGTAAAGCTATCCTATCTGCCATACAAAAAGGTTAGTTCATCAAGTAACTTACAAGTTACACGCATCACTGTTGAGGGAAAAGTAATTTGTTGTAATCATTTTTAATTATAGTTATTCTTAATTATCTTTGCTGTATGCTTAAACATCAAAATACAAACAGTGCTGCCATAGCACAGATGGCTGGTGCCTGCTATGCAGACCGTCAAGCTTCATTTGAACACCACTGTCATTTGTCCTTACAGTTGTAACTTAAAGTAATAACGCACTTTCTCTGAACCATAACTATTCATGTTTTAAAAAGAATACCTACCATAAGGTATCTAAACAATGATATTCTAAAGCAAAAACCCTTTCTACAAGTCCCCCTAAAGCACAAAGGCATTTGAAACATGAACCCCAAAACTGAATGTTCTACTAAACTCATATTCCTAATGGAAATCTTAGTTGATAACTCCAGCTATAAGCATCTGAGATCAAGATGTTAAGGGCAGGGGAGCAATCCCTACAAAAGGTACAAATTACTAGATTTTGCTATCCTTCCTCATCCAATTGCAGTTAGTTTTGTCTTTGAAAATGTTTTAGATAATAAGTAGGTGGTTGTGGTGGGTGTTCTCTTTATACCTCCACATATATTGATACAAGTATATTGTTCCTTGTTGTGTTTCCTTACAACATTAAGTACCATTTGCCCTAAACCAAACTTCAGTATTTCTGAAATGAGATATCGCAGTTGCTGTGAATCTCAACCCAACAATGTCAAAATAAATTCAAAATTAGATGAGAGAGGTCTTCATTCTGGGAAACAAATGTTTCTTCAAAACAGTACCCAGGAACATGCAGAACAGAGGAGAAACAAGAAAGAGCTACAAATGAAAATGCATGAGAAGCAACTGTGACTGGCCAAGAGAGTTCTATAAGGAAATCTGAAAGGTGTGCCTGGATGAAGATACTATTCAGTATCTGGTATTTAGTATCCAGTATTCCTGGATACTAATGTGAAACACTACATGGAAGAATATCAGTGCACCATAAAAGAGGGATGAATGGATGCAGAAACAGCAGCAGGCAGGCCTCTATGTTAAATAATATAGTTAATTGTGCAATAAGATCATATGTCACATACAGGTTTGTAGTATTGTGCTATTTACATTCCTACTGTCACCTCTACTTTGCCATTATTCTATAGTGAAAGTGGTAACTTGTTCTCTCCAGGAACTCCACTAGACTCATTTCAACTATTTTGCAAACCACAGTTGACATGTATATTAACAATTCCATCACTTTTATGAATAAATATTTAAATTCTTTCATTCTCTATTTCCATAGGTTCTTAAACGTAATCCTAATTTGCAAGACAATGCAACTCATTTGCTTGAAATAAAAAGAGACTATTTCCATCTTGCAAATAAAAATATTTAATGAACATTTTCTAATGATAGTAGAAAAAAAATAATGTACATTTATTTGAACAGACTCAATTTGGAACTCTTACTGTGGCAGGAAACCCAACCCATTGCTCTGAGGGCATGGAATTTCTACTGAGGCCTGTGGCTCAACACCACAGATGAAAAAGTTACCATGAATAAAGCGGATATAAAGCTCAATTTACACTTTTGCTACATAGCTTAAACAAGTATATGGATTTCGAGAGAGGTCTTCACAACACATCTAGCAAAATGAGACCAACTTTCTGATTGCATTAGGCCATACTACAATGTGAATGTGAACTAACTGTTAAAGCATAACTTAAATGGATGGTTAGTAAAAGTGTAAAGTTGCCTATTTGGGGCTTTCACAACCATATCATGTTTACTTTGTTTGGGCCATTACACTGCTCTACTACTATGGATCACTTTATTTGGGTTCACTACATTGCTCTATCACTATCACAGAATCACAGAATTTCTAGGTTGGAAGAGACCTCAAGATCATCGAGTCCAACCTCTAACCTAACACTAACAGTCCCCACTAAACCATATCCCTAAGCTCTACATCTAAACGTCTTTTAAAGACTTCCAGGGATGGTGACTCCACCACCTCCCTGGGCAGCCTGTTCCAGTGCCTAACAACCCTTTCAGTAAAGAAGTTCTTCCTAAAGTCTAACCTAAAACTCTCCTGGCGCAACTTCAGCCCATTCCCCCTCGTCCTGTCACCAGGCACATGGGAGAACAGACCAACCCCCACCTCACTACAGCCTCCTTTAAGGTATCTGTAGAGAGCGATAAGGTCACCCCTGAGCCTCCTCTTCTCCAGGCTGAACAAGCCCAGCTCCCTCAGCTGCTCCTCGTAGGACTTGTTCTCCAGGCCCCTCACCAGCTTCGTCACCCTTCTCTGGACCTGCTCAAGCACCTCCATGTCCTTCTTAAAGTTCACCTAATAGTCCTTCTATGGTTCACCTAATGCTTGTTTCAGGAGAGGAAAGCCAAGATCATTCTGTAAAGTCCCTTACTGCATTCTTAAAAACAGTACCATGGGCATCTTTCAGTATTTTATGCCATTCTTTGATGGCCAAGTTCTGCAAATGGGCACTTTTTGTTGGTTTGTTGGTTGATTTTCCCTAGAAATTGGTCTTATTTAATATCTCATTTCTTGCATGTCTTCAAAAAGATACCGTGTAGTAGTTTCTGACCTGGTTTGAAAGCCTCAGTATTCCATTATCAATTTGCTGAGCCTCCTACTGCCACACTGTATAGTTTTAGTGTTAATTTTTAATATTATTTTCATGCATTTTTAAGGTAAGAGTTTTTTTTAATTTATTTTAACTAGAGTGCAATAATAGCATCTCAATATTAAATAAATAATGCTACAGTGTTGAGACAATTATGATTTTTTGACAGTGCTGATATATTATTGTTTCAGCTACAGAAATTAATCTATTTTATGTATTTTGTGGGCCTTTTTGTCCTCTTTCTTTCTGTTTTGAATTTTTTTAATTAAATTTGTCCAATTGCCAAAATGCTTCCTTTGGCTCAACACTGACTAACACTTCAGGGCTGGATTTCTTTTTTGCTACAAATCAATCCAACACACAATACATACCCCCATTTCCAAAAAATCTATAACAAGATTCTAGAAAAAAAAATAAAATGATAGCAGCAATGTTTTATGAATCAGGCTCTTTTGAAGTTAGACAGTGGGATTAAAACCTTTGTGAAAATTCAACATGGCATTGTCTTAAAATCCAAATCAGTATAAGACCCCATGATATTTTACAGGTCTTCAGTCCTTCAGAAGACTTATTTCTCTCTGAAGAAAATAGTTTGCATGTATGAAACACCAGATGCACCTCCACTTCCTAATAAATCTCAAAAGAAATTAATGAGTAGGGAACAGGAGACATGGTTTTAAGCCTAAAATTTGAATTAAGAAATATTTAAGAAAATTGTTCTGGATCAATATACAAAGTGACGCTTTATATAAAAAAATGAATTTTCATTTCAATAAGAAACCCCAACTGGTCAAACTACTACCACCACTCCCATTTCCCTCCCACACATTTTTCAAATGAATTTTAAAAATTGTCTGCAGATCCACTGTGAATTTCATTGATAAAACTGAGATAATAGTTAGAGACATAATGCTGAGATAATACTGTTAGAGACATGAAAGAGCTTTAGAGATAAATGTTTGTGTTTGTTTTTTTTGGTTGTTTCCAATAAAAAATAGAGCCATTTCAATATATATCAGTAGATTAAAAATTCCAGAGCTGTATGGCAACAGAGGGGTTTCTCAATTTAATACAGATTCTGGAGATTCAGTGCTCACATACAACATCTTCAAAAATTTTGGGGGATATAATTTTGGAGTAAACATATTCAGTTGTTTCCAGGAGAACTCCACGCAATAGAAACAATGAGGCAACTAAAAGATAGTGGTTCCTATGCACTACTCTGATGCATCAATATGCACTTTCCCTTGCTCAGATTCTCCCCTTCTATCCCTTATTCTCAACCATGCCGACTTTTAACTTGCACCGTTAGTATGAGAAGTGAATTGGGAGCATTAGGATCCCCCAACTGATCTTTTTTTTTAAAATAAAATGTAAAGTTAAAAACCACTTCAACAAAAGCACTCTAAAAAACCATAGACACCTGCAAAGGTCAGCTTTAAATTAGAAGCCAATGTCATTTGGGCCAGAGGAAGGACTGGGAAAGGACCAAGAAAACTACAAAGGGACAAAGTAGTAGTGAGAATAAAATAAATAGACAAAGTAGTTCAACATTTTCTATAAAAAAAATACTGAGCCACATGACATAGAATATGATGCATTTCTTTATGTTTAGAATATCATCTATCCATGCAACATTCTCAGAATATGAAAAGGTTGCAAGATATTCAAGGCAGTATCTTCAAATGATAGCAACTGACTTAGCCATCTCTTCACAATTAAACTTTAGGTGTGGGACTGTGACAGCAACCCCTGTACACACTAACAAGACATAACAGAAGGGGACGGAGAAGGAGAAAAACACACCTATTGCTGTTCAGTCAGAATAATTCCTAGAAGCTAGGCTTGCCCAGTTAAGGGATGGTGGCAAGGACTAATTAGAACAACCATCAGTTTTAGTAACTAAGAACACACAGATCTGAATGATTTCAGAACTGGCACAGCTAAAATGTCTCTTCATCTTTGCAGTTCATTTTTTCATGCTGATTGCCCAGTGCTGAAGACCAAAGGCATCAACTTCATATATTACAGAAAAACCATTATCTGAGAAATAAGATTTTTTGTTTATTTCAAATACCCTTAGATATGGTTGTTATGTAGTCCAGAGGAATCCACTTAGACATCAGCACCTTCAGACATATCAGAGGTAGGTAGCTGGGAATTAAACAGCTTTGAGAAACAGGAGGAAAGTATGTCTTTAAAATGATGGTTTTCCATGGTCTGGAAAGTTAGGTCAAGATAAATGCTTGAAAATCAGAGTCTAAATCCACTTTTAGGTATCTGATAAAAAATAAATAAATAAAATTTAAAAATAATAAAAAAATAAAAATAAAAACTCTTTCAGAAGTGAAGACTTACCTGCCAGATCAGACTGGAGTCAAATTTCAGTTTTCAACACTACCGAAAATGCTTCCACTTCTTTAAGTGCATGAATATGGATTTGAGAACATAAGTTCAAGTAATGTTTTAAAATTTAGTTCATATGTATGCACCTTAGGATCTTCCCTGAGAACCAACCATGCTCTATTATTTTTTTTTTTCCTCAAACCATATTAAAGGCTCGGTAAAGGTTATGAATTTGCAAATATTGTATCATAAGAGCAAGTACTAATTGGCCAAGCCCTCCCTGAGGATACATTTTCATAGCAACTTCTCAGAATTAACCCTTACAGATTAAGCTCTTACAGGAGTCACAGTAGCCCAATGAAAGATAATGACCACACATGTAAGTGACTCTGAAAGCCATAAATGACAGAGTCTAACTCCTAATAAAAATTATATATATATATATATATAAAATAAATATATATATATAATTATACATAA
>JAACYQ010016494.1:0-14258 GCA_011075105.1 Heteronetta atricapilla | reverse complement strand
TGGTGTGGTGTGGTGTGGTGTGGTGTGGTGTGGTGTGGTGTGGTGTGGTGTGTGTGTGTGTGTGTGTGGTGTGGTGTGGTGTGGTGTGGTGTGGTGTGTGTGTGTGTGTGTGTGTGTGTGTGTGTGTGTGTTTTCACCACCAGAGGGCAGAGAAACACAGCATTGGACAGCAAGTAAAAATGTCCTAATCTCTAGGAATAACTGTATTGTTGCTTTTAGAGTCCCAGGGCTCTTCCATCTTTCTCCTTAACAGGGCTGTTAGACGAAGCAAAGGTAACAGAATACAGCTCTCAGACAAAAGATGAATAGAGTCCATACAGTCACCTTGTTTTGTCTGCCAACAAAATCTTCCCTGCTAATATATCTGAACATTGAGGTTCACTTAAAGCCGAATGTTACGTTTGCAGCAGAGGCCAATTACTTTCTAAAGCTGGAGAGATGAAGTCTAGCTATGCATTAAGCAACCCAAACTGTTTATTTAAGTACTAAGTACTTAGGTACTTTAGTAAGCCTACTTTCATAATGCTGGACAGAGTTTTAATAAGTACTTGTCTTTTGCTTTGCAATCTAAAACACTGGGATCATGATATCCATGTTTGTGATGTGTTTTAGAGTCCTTTAAGAATTTATTTGCATGCAAGAATGCAGCATCTGGGAACAGGCAGATGTTTAAAATACAATTAGGCTGTTCCTAAACATCTGGCGATATAATCAAAATATGGTATGTGGAGCAACCATCACTGCGACTTCTCAAGTTTAAACTGACCAGAGGTTTATACACCTTAATTAAAGCATCTGTAAGTTACAAACTGGTCAGTTAAATCCTAAGACAATTTTTGAACTTATATGGCAGAAACAAAATACACTGTACTATGGCTATGTACATCCTCAAGACATCTTTCTAACTTAGTAAAATTTGTCTGCTACTGAAAACATCAACAAGTCAACAAATTTTGTTGCAGACAGCTCAGATGCTGTCTAATGCAATCTTTAACCCTCTCATTAAAGAGAAAGCTTAAAAGGCACAAAGGTGGCATCCCTGGAATCAGGGTTTGTTCTATATAAATGTCTTCTAGTTTTATCCTATACAGGCATCTGTCCATTCATCAAACTGAAGGGTATTAGTTCTGATGTGCCAGGTACATTCTAGTTGAGTAATTATTTTTCCAGTAGGATTCCCTGGTAGTGCTCTGCAGGGGTTGTGAGGACTCCAGGTGAGCTCAACCTACCTCAGATATAAGAAACTAATGTACAAATGAAGAGGAGTTACTACTGATAATTCTGTTGAGAGAAATTTATTAAATCTCTATAAGACACAATAACTTGAGAGATTTTTTCAGTTCTGCTTTCTCTCATTAGTTTGTTTTTAGACTGGGGAGTAAAAAAACTTCTCAGAAAACAACATTTTTCTTCTCCAAAAAGTCATTAATTGAAATATGGCTCTTTAGGTAAGAAGCATTAGAAGCCAGTCTTTTAGAAGCACCAGTTAAAAGAGAGAAAAAATGTCCTCCAAATTATATGTAAAGTAAACAAACAAACAAAAAAATAAAATCAGAAGTTAAATACATATTTTCATGAAGCTGAAATTTTATGTATTCAGAACAGATTTTTTCTTCCTTAGAGTGTGCTAAAAGCATTAGATTAAAAAAAAAAAAAAAACTCTGCTTTATTTAAAAAACATCTGCTGTAAAGAATTCCTCCTCGAAGCAGTCACCTTTCATTGCCTCCTGCCATACACATCAACAGCTTCACTTCAGCTTGGGCTGAAGCAAAGAAAACAAAATGGGAACAAAGGCAGCACCAGTGTGAATGAATGGCCGGATCCCTGTTTATTCCTCACTTCTTGGCACAGGGCATCTGGGAAAAGTGGAATGGGAAGGCAACAGCCCAAACCTCTGTGCGTGGAGCACCACCTGTAGCCCTAGCACATACAGTCCTGGCCTTAGGTGCTCTGGAGTAGAAATTGTGCCTTGAACCTACTGCAGCTGTGGGGAGAGGTCTATTGCCACCCAGTGGGTGCAGCCAGCTGTACTGCCACCAGCCCTGCTCCTGAAACAGAGCTGGAGGACAGCTTTCTCTCCATGCTGGCTGTGTTAATGCTGCTAAATGTGAAGAAAGGGAGCATGACATGGAGGCTATGTGGGAGGAGGGGTGAGAATGTTTTCAGCCTCCTTGCAGCATGAGCCTGCAGGTAATGGGACAGACCCAGAAACAACTGAGGAATTGCTCTTTGCTGTGCTTGCCGGCACTTTGCTGTGCTTGTCGAGGTTGTGTTTTCAGTGCAGACACCAGCTGAGTGATTGACATCCAGCTCAGAGAGTGCATATTACTCTTTGCTTCAATTACTGTTTCCTTACTAGTGGTAGGTTCTTGGCTTCTTACCTTTTGTGAGTGTAGGTCTCTAGAAGGCACTTCCTCTGGTTCCCTGTACTACATTTGGTGAACTGACCCGTGTGAACTGTGGGGTGCTGCTGGGGGAGACATGTCTGTTTCTGAGTGCAACCAGAAATGGTGGGAGATGCTGGAGGACCAACACCTTTCAAGCATGCCTCATCTGTGACCTTTTTATAAAGCAGACAGATTAGTTATAGCCCAAATTGGATGAGATTGCGCGGAGACATCCCTTCTGTCTGTCTTGAAGTGAATGCTGCATTTACTTCATACTTTAATAGGTAGTAAAGAAAATCTTTGGCCTAGTGCCATGCTTTTAAAATAAATACTGATAATACCAGGGAAGTTTCAAAAAAATAGGAGAGTGGCGATGTGGTACCAATGTTTAAAATGTGTAGGAAGATTGACCTGAGTGTGATAAATGCTTGAGTCCCAAATAGGATTAAAATTAAACTTTGTAATTTATTGACACATTTTTTTAATTTATTTATTAAATAAATTTATTCATGGACACATTTCACATGAGCAAGCTTGGGCCAGCTATACCAGCATTAGATGTCAAACAAACCTGAGTTTTCTTCTTTGCAATTCTTTGCAACTAGTTTGGGAGGTGATGTTAATTGCAGGTTTGCAACCTACATGCAGTTTTGAAAGACTTTATATAATGTAGACTGAAATCTGATTTACAAGGTGAATACCCTACAATAGTACCCAGGAATATATAAAATGGCTTGAGAATAGACTAACCGCAATATAATACAAAGGCAGTTGTCAGTGAGGAAATGTTATTCTAAGACCTGTGTTTTTAAATATCTGCCTTAAATATAGCACAATTGACTTTGTAAGTGTGACTTTGAAGTGAAGAAAAATCTGTTGAAAACACTTATCCCAAGGACTGTAAAAGACTAGGTAATGATCAAGATAAGACAACCCTACACTGGAAATTGTATTGCTTGATAGTCAGGATCCTTTCAACAAAATGGGTGTTAACATGCAGGGCATTCACCCATGGGATCTCAAAAGGCAAGCTGTTACCAAACAGGGGGCATGCCCTGAAAAGGGTCTGATGATTACAATGTCTTCTCAACCTGGTATGAAATGCCAGAATGCTACTATAGTAGGAAGACTATGTGATCTTTGAATGAATACATTCAAAAGAGTAGCAGAGTGCTAGAACTCTGTTCCTCTGCTACCTTTTTTCTCAAAAGGACTTTTGAAACAATGAAAAAGATATAGAAAAATATTTTTAGTGTCACAGAACACAATCTACATTGAAAGCCTTAAAAAGACTTGATTAAAGAAAGAGGTGATTTCTAAGAAGAATGAAGGTTTATCTAGGAGGGAAAATAATGAATATTGGAGTCACTGATATAATAATGACAAATGGCTTAACAAATACTAACGGCTAACAGCAGAATCTGGACATTGCAAACAGGAAATAAGTCACTATTTCTGATCAAACATTGCAACAAACTATTTGAGAAAGCATAATCTTCTTTCTTAATATGTTGAGCTCAAGCCTGGATGGCTTTCTGGAAGAAAAGTTTTAGCCAAATAGATTACTGGGCTTAAAACAGAAATAACTGGATGAGGTTTTATGATATCTTGCAGGTCAGATTAGATGATGTAATGGTCCCTGTTGACATACAACTCTATGAGTCTCTTGAAAGGCTGTTACCCAACGTGGTCTAACAAATACATAGACAAGACAGTCTAGACTGAAGCACACACTAGGAACCAGTGCTTTTAAGCAGTTTTGCAGCATTCCTTTTCATTATAAAATAAAACCCACCGGTTCAGTACAGGAGAAAAGCCAAACTGGCCTTAAAGAAGGAATGACCTTCCTGGACCATTTGTCCTTGGCAGCCTTATACTAATGCCAAAATAACAAGTAAGGTGTTGTCTAGTCAGGGAGCAATTGAAAGCTACTGCTGCTCCTCTGAAAGAATTTTCATTTTGTTGTTCCAACTTACTGTACTTTTTTCAGTCAAGTCAATTGCTTCTTGTTTCTGAGCATATGAGAAAACAATTATGTCATATTTCTCATCCCAATACAAAATGTTCACTACTAAAACTGCATATATTTTGTAGTCCATTCATAAAAGCTACCCCTTCCCCGTGATTGATTCTGCAGATTAGTATAAATATCTGCAGTTTTTATTTCAAACAGAGAGGGAGAAATTTGTTGTTTCTTGCTCTCTAATATTAATATATGTCTTTTAATAATCTACTGTAGAAAAATTCACAGTGATTCTTTTCTTTTAAGTGTCTCCTATAACCGTGCATCTGTGCTTTTATGTGAACTATAAATCCTGTTACATTAGTTATCGTTTTAAAATTATTTTGGCCACATCTTTGAGGGCCCATTCAAGAACAGGATACACTGACTTTATAGAGAGTGATTCTACCTTAGCTTTTACAAGATGCAGTCAGCACATTAGAATACCTAAATTCTGAGGGCCTAGAACTTTCTTAACAAGATCTGTTTATGGAATGCATTTTTTTTTTCAGGGGTTATAAACCTAAATCCTCCATTTATTTTACATGTAAGTACTAGATTTCTATGCAAAAATAGAGAAATTGACATAACCTTTCTGCCTCTTAACCATCTGCAGACAAAAAATGCAAGCACAATTACAGCTTTATCTATTGTACCGGTGTAAAGAACATATTTCTTATGATAATCCAGTTCTTATACTAATCCACATTTGCCCACATTTTGAGACTTTGCTTAGGAATCTAAATTTCTGTGGATAAAAGAATTCCCTGGCTTTCCTCCAAACTCAGACTTCTCTAACCAGAGTTTGATTCTGTCATTTCAAACAGCATATTCTTTGGGCAAATGTGAATGCACAAACAGAAACTTAGACTGATTTCATTTAGCCATTATAGCCTGACTGACATGGCTGAGCTATTTCACATGACTGCAAATGTCTGGTGAGTTATTATTAGAGATGCCAAACAATCCTTAAATTTAAATGCTTACAGATTTTAATGTCTGATTCTTTTTAGGCACCTGACTGAATAAACAGTTCAGTTTTTTTGAGGTCTGGAGCTTTTGCACACCCAGTTGGTGTTAATGTGGCAAAACAGTCTTTATGTAGTTTCTAAACAAGCCTTCAGTTCCTCTTGCCATGTTATTTCAAGTAGCAACATTTGCACATGCTGATACTTCCCCTTTTATAAGCACCAATTTCTGTCACAGCGGTGGTGCTATGAAGCAACATTTACATGGAAATCTCTGCCAATGATCTAGGTAGCTGGAAAATTATGTAAGTGTGACTGATTTAAACATTGTCTTGAAATATGACTTGGAGAGAAAAGAATAATAATAATAAGCCCCTCCCACCCTTGGTTTCACTGTTCTAGTCAATGTTTTGCCAGGTGCTTGCTATTACTTTTGTTTTGTTTTGTTTTGTTTTTCAAGGAAAAAATCAACTTCCAGAGGTGATCTTAGTAGTAAAGTTAAGGAAATATACTAAATCACAAGCAATTTTTTTTATTTTTTTTTTTTTTTTCTTCGATTTATTTTAATTAATTAATTAATTAATTAATTTATTTTAAGTGCTTATACTGTGTTAGCAGTATTCTTGTTGAAACCAAGCATGCAGAAAGAAGATATCCTACAGCTGGGAAACAGCTACTCTGACTTTTACAGTTTCAAAATTTCTTTGCAGCCTGAACAGCAAGTAGATGTGTACTGCAAAGATTCTTGAAGGAAGGCAATGGGTACAAGGTAGAGGGAGGAGATCAGTCACTGGGATCTCAGTTAAGCTAGTGGAGATGAATAACATTACAAGGCCTCTGTGCCATACTAGGGTAACTTGTGTGCACTGTTTTTTCCTATTCTGTTTTCAGGAAACTTAGACCTGGAATAGCTCCCACTCCATGTTCTATGACATTAGATTTCTTATTGAGCTCCTGTTTTACAGTATCATGAAAACAAAGTATCTTCTTGTGTTCTTCTTATATGCTGGTACAGTAAGACTGGTTTAGAAATTCTGTACTTCATTTGTCTGTTGTATATAATTATTTGGAAAAGGAGAAAAAGAAAAAAAAGGCAAAGTTAAATGAGAGTCAGGGGAAAGAGAACAGAAACTGAGCAACATTTTTTTTGCATACCTCAATCCATACAGTAGAATTTGTTTCCCCATTAAGAAAAATACATATACGACCTAGGGGTATACATGGCAGAAAGTCAGAAATAATTTAGTCATGAGGTCATATCTGAAGAGAAGTTCATTGTCACTGGATAATGTTCTGGTGGTGTTATGAAAACATCAACCCATGTTTTCTAAAAGAAGGCTTATTGTGGTAATGCAAAGTAGCAAATATGTTAGTGAGCATATGGATGAGAAATAACAACAATTAGAAAGTGACATGTTACCAACAGCTGATGCAGTTATACTTGGACTAAGAGTAAAAATGACTTTGACAGCACATTTCATTTATATGAGTGCTAAATTAATCACTGCCTTTTGCTAATGCCTTTACCAGACTTTGTGACAACATAGATGAAACCTAGATTCCTTTGTGTTTTTTCTTCCTTGCATTTACATGGAAAAATGTATTATGTCACCCTAAACTCCAAGCTCAGTTAGTCTGCTGTGCCAAAGGGCTCAGAATTCATTCATCCCACCTTCTTCAGGAAGTTATATACCAAATTTTGCATGCTTCATTACTGATGAAAGCAATTTTCTCTCCACTTGGTAGTTTATTGTTTGTAATTCTAGAACTAACATGAAAAATACTGAAAGAGAGAAAACATAAATACAGAAAGGAACTTAAAATTGGGAAATAAGACAGTATGAACTGTGTTCTTGGAAACAGTCATATAAGATGCCAAGGCAATAGAATATATCATGATGTAAGGCCATTTTACAAGAGGAAATACAGCATAAAACCTGCATTATCCTGTGTTCTTCTTATGGAAATATGAATGCTAAATATATCATGTAAAATGCTTCTGTATGAAGCATTGAAAAGTGTCTTCTGTGCCATTAAACTAAAAGGTGAAATTTGGTGACAAAACAGACTATCATGTCACACAGTCTCTATCTGCATTAGCAAGAAGCAAGGGCTAATGCACACACTATTTGCTGGATCTGGAGGGCAGGGCAATTTGTGCTACAATCTCACCGTGCTCCATGGGGCCTTGGGGCCTTTGGGCCTTCAGGCTGGTCCCAGAGACTGAATGCCCAGGAGCTGCTGCAGTACACTATGTGTGGTGCTGCAATGGATCTTCAGGTTTTATTTTCCCTGAAAGAAATAATTTGTGCATGTCAGTTCAACAAATTCCACAATGCAAACCACTGCACCATGTATATGAATTGAGACAAGATTTGCTTCAGAAGAGTAGATGCACCCATTTAAAGCAAAAACATTAATTTATCTGCATATGACTATAATACCAGGGAATGTAGTGCTTGCATGTAGCAAGACACTATATTCTTTAACGTTCATGAAGCACTTCTACATTTCTACATTGATGCCAAACATTATGATTTCAGAGCTATAACATATTTACAGCTTTTGATGTGTTCATTCAGTGGCCTGGGGCTACAAAGAAAGAAAAAAGTCTCGTTATAAATTGCAATGTAATGGTGTCAGTTTCTGTCAGTTACAGAATTGCTTTTAGTAATGCTAATTAAAACAACAAGCCACAGTAAAATATGCTTGTCTTTTAAATATATTAGCTCAGAAGAATTTAACCATCAGCTAACTGTGGAGTTTTCCAACCTCAGGCCATAACTTATGGCAGGTGCACTTAGGCGGGGTGTGACGCTCTCCAGGCTGCTACACACCCACCTTGGCAGCAGACAGCTTCCTGGGCATGGTGCTGAGCTCTGGCAGCGCCGAGCTCCTTCTACATGAGGAGTTCGGACAGCTGCCAAACTGCACTGAAATGTATGGCTTTTGGATCAAATCTGGCCCCAGTTCAGCACCACTGGGGCATGGGCAGGAAACATTTGGGTACATCTGCACCAGTGCAGGTGGACATGCTTTCAGGCATGGACATACCAACAAGCTGGTCAGGATTCCTGGAACTACTAATGAAACACTATTTTGCAAAGACAGTGCTGTTACTAGATTGGAGGTTTTTAGTTCTGTGCAAAGGCTGTGTTGTGGTTGTTACCTCCCAGGGGCTCCCCCACCTGCCCAAGCCCAGGCCCCCACATCACCCTGGGGCCACCAGCCCCAGTGAGGCCACAGCAGGGCCAGGCTCTGGGTCCCCACAGCCCTGCTTGTCCCCAGGAAAGTGCTCAGGGCTGCCCAGGTGGTGGGGCGGTGCAGTGGGGCCTGGCTGCCATGGCCTGCCCGCAACAATGACGTGCAGCCCCCATTGCCCCCATACAGACCAAAACCCCTGCAAGGCCCTGGCAGTGTTTGTAAGATGAGCTGCAGTTCTGGGTAATCTTTTGCAAATTACAGACATAAATTAAATACACTTCTCGAGACCTATATTGTCTGAATTTCAGGTGCCACACCCAATGATGTAATGATGGGCTAAAGAAATGGCCACCCTTTCAGCAAGGGATAATATCTTTGCTAATGTGGTGACAGAGATGTTTGGACAAAGATGCTGCTGTTCTCCTAAAGCAAATTATAGTCCTTGGTTTTATTATTGTGGACCTGACAACTCTGAACAAAGGCCAGGGGAGGATTATACTTGTGTGAAACATCTGAGTATGACACTGTAAATGTGCTGTAGGACTCTCGCATGTGCATATACAGCAGTAAGAAAGGACATAAATATCTAATGGGCAGTAGGCCAATAACATTTGGGGACAGTTATGAATAATATTAAATGTTTCTTACTATTCTTATAGGGGTTTTCATTTCCATCTAATGCTTTATTCACAAGCTGTGTTATTCCCTTTTTGAATCTTGACTGGGAAATG
Source organism: Heteronetta atricapilla (assembly GCA_011075105.1). NCBI lineage: Eukaryota > Metazoa > Chordata > Aves > Anseriformes > Anatidae > Heteronetta > Heteronetta atricapilla. Next base: position 4,965 of record JAACYQ010016494.1, on the reverse strand, counting down.
TCAATGACAGTGAATTAAGATACACATGTACAATGGCAATAGGAGTCAAATCTATGCACATTTTCCTGCAGTCTTTAAAAGAGAACCCAGGCTGGTGTTTCACTAGCTGGTAAAACTGAAGTGCAGGGAAGTGAGGGCAGTGCACTTCAGCATTTCACCAGCACTCTACGATTTCTGTGTGTGTTTTGATAACATGATGGTTTCTGCAAGAGGATTCATGTTAGTTCTGGTGATCTTGACAGCACTTCTTTAATTCTCCCCAAATTCCTCCTCAAACTTTAGCTGTGTTGTTTGGCTGCAAGCCTTCAACTGTTTTGTAATACTCCTACCCTCTCTCTCCTCCAAGAGGATATGTGTTGCTGTTGAAGTGTTTCCTGCATACGCAGCATTTGTAAATAGCTTTGGGAGCCTATAAAGTAAAAAAGGATATTTATACTACAGCTATTTTAATTTGCTTCTTAAAAGGAAATCCATTGTCCTAATTGTGCAGTAAAAAAAAATAATAATAATTTAAAAAAATTGTAAAGACTGATGATCTAAGGGGAATTAAAACAGTTGTGTTATTAAGTAATTAGACAAACTATTCATATTAATTAATGGAATTTATGGTAAATGTGTCTATACAGGACTCTAGTTTTTATTTATTTATTTGTTTATTTATTTATTTATATCTAATTTTCCATAATTTACTATTTCTACCCCAGTAGCTGACATTTTCATTAACCTCTTCAAAAATATATATACAGTGAAGGATAATTCTAAAGTCAAGACATCTCAAGTTTACAGTACGCTTAGAGAATAGTTAGAGACATATAGAGAGTTATAGTTTTAAATTAAAACATTTTTGTTAAACTTCATCAGTGTTATGTATTGTATTTCATATGATAGGCAAGCACTTTGCATTTCCTCTGTCCAGAACAGACAATTACTCTTCCCATCTACAAACTGTGTGATAGGTGGTGGATGCATTACTAGATCAGCTGAAATTCTAGAATATACAATGAAGATAATGAATTGAACAGTGACATCATTCATAAATCCTATCTATATATATTTTGGGAAGGTAAATGGAGAAAAAATAATTTCTGATTTAAGGATAGCAATGTCTCCAGGACCAACTGCATAGACTTTTCTGCAAGAATGAGACCTATAAGTACTTTAAAGATATATTTAAATAATTTGGGTTATTTAAAATAAGAATTATATGACATCTCTGCCTGTACAGATAGAGAATTGGTCTCTAGGACTGAGCAAGTTCCTTCCATTCTCATGTTAGCTAATAAATTTAGCTAATATATTATTAAGACTATCATATATTTTAAATTGTATTCAGGGCTGTTAAAGGGAGAGCCCAAAAAATTAATAGTCAGTCATGAATACTGCCTAGAAGTAAAAAAATACATTAATTTCTCTCATGTATGTCTGAATATGTGCTATTGAAGGAATCAGAAATAATGAAAAACTAAAGGGAGAAGATTTCTCTATCTGCAGCGTCCTGTTCCTGCAGCATGAAACAATAGACAGAAACTCTTTTTCTCTCAGACCGACTGACTCCAGAGGTACAAGAGGTACATAAGGAGCTCTTTGTGGACCTTCCTTTGCTGAGGGGCACATACTAAATTCTACGTGAGATTTATGCCTTTAGTTTGTATTAATATATGTAACTGGGCAGAAACAAAAGGGTTTTTTTTGATACCTCCAAAAATGCACAGTCGATTGCTGATTCATACATATTCTCATGGATTTAAAATCAGCTTAACAATTCTTTTTGTGCTCTTAGGCACAGAGCTTTAGCACCATTTTACTTCTTTTCTTCATGTCTCCAAAGCAAAGTAAAATGAGGGAGCCCTATTCTGGAAGCATATGGAGGAAGCAATCTATTCATTACTAAAGGATTTCCCTTGTAGGAAATCCTCTCTCTCTCTCTCTCCCTGCTGTCAGCTTTTCTCTGTTCGGAAGATGGTGTTGCTGTTGGTAAAGAGCTGCTGCAGGGAAACAGTGAGCCCTGAAAGCCAGTGCCTTGGCCAGGAAGGGTGAAAGTCAGCCTCAACCCAAAGACAAGGAAGCTCCCCTGCAGGCAGAGGGACTGTTGCAGAAGGACATGATGTGCTACCTAAAGAAGACCACAACTGCTCATAGCAATATTGGAACAAATTAGGAACCTCTTGTGGCTGAGAAAAAAATTATACTCAAAACAGAAATGTTCTAATCTTGAGAACTGATACATTTACCGTTTGTCTTTCCCTGCTGTTTTATGTGCTTTAGCACTGCCTGATGCCAGTGAAATTAGAGCATGGGGCCAGGGAAGAGAATCATCATTCTGCTTTATTTTAAGGGTGTCCAGTGAATGCTGTACTCATCATGATCAATGTAGTAACTACGCATTGGGTAAAAAGCACTAAAATAAAAGAGCACAAGATATACAAGTTGACTCCTTCATTTATTTCATTAGTACATTGGGGAAGTTCTTTCAGCATTAAGAATTTACTTTGAAGATTGTGCAGAAGATGAACCCATGAAAAATAAAGGCTTTTTTACACAAACCAGTATGGTAAATGTAGATTGGATGCTACAAAGAAGCAACAGAAAATTCTTTCACTTTACTAAAAACTGTGGGTACAGGTAGTGAAGCTTGCTACATTTACATTACAATAATATTTATTGTTAATAACATAATGATAAATATTCATGTCTTCTATTAATATAATGCAGATTAATGCAAATGGAATAATAGATGGGAAAGAAGAATGCCCATGCTCACTGGTATCCATGTACAATGAGACAACAAACAAAACACCCTGTGGAAGCCATAGCTGGTTTCTGATGCTGATAATCAGCAGAGGTGGCATCAGTCACAATCACAGATACAGTGGAAAAGGGGGAGAGAGTGGACCAGAAAAATATCTGTGCAAGTTGCAGTGTGAAGAAGTGGCACAAAGTCTCTGTCTTCCAAAGATAATGTTCAATCTAGAAAATGAAAAGTCACAGTTCTGTTGAGCACAAAGGGGGCATTTCATTATGAGCTGTTTCTACAGATCTAACAGCTGAGACATGTCTTAAACATCCTAAACGAAAAGCCAAAACAGGGAATTTATAAAAAAAAAACTCTACCTGTTTTTAAGATAATTTATGTTATTTTTCTAAGTTATTTCCAACTTTCTAAAGAGAGCTTAACCTTGTGTTTTCTAGAGAATGCTGTATCATTCTTCACCTGTGCACTTGTGCAATAGAATTGAGGCCAGGCAAAGCTGCAGAATTAAATTATATTGCCTATTTGGACGGAAAAGATCCAAAATATGAGAGCATGTGTGCCAGCAGACCTTGTGGATCTCACACATTGACACATGTGTAAATGCCTAGGAGCCACAGCACATTTCCTGCCAAGCCCAGGGAACCTGGGTGCTGGTTTTGCTGGGTCCTGGAAAGGCGTCCCCTGTCAGGCTCAGTCCAAGGCTACTGCTGTAAGACCCAGGTGGCAGTGAGATAGCTCTGTCCGGGCAGGCTCCTCGCCTATCACACCTGCACCACAGCTGTTATTGCTGGACTCTATGCTGGCTATAGATCCACTAAATTAAAAATGGGACATTCTACCCCTGTTCCAAGGTGACTGAAGACTTCAACTACCAGAACTGTATGCCAATAAATACTATACAGTGAAAGAAAGAGATTTTTTTCTTCCTAGGAATTAAAAGCCCATATTACCACTGCTAATTTAAAATAATATTACCTCAAACTGCATCCCTTGGAGACAGACTTCAGAGGCCACACATTTACAAATGGCTCTAAAGAGAAATATCCACATTTACTTTTCTTCTGAGCTCTACTCAGAAAACTTTATAGATTTGGATTATTATGAATCATTCATTGAAAAGACTGTATTTCAGAGATGGCTTCATGCTTTGTGGCCTTTTCACACGGAGATGCTATTAACTGGTTTGCTGGTTGCCAGCTTTGATTTTCAACATTGGACAGAGCAGTTTTGGATAAGAAATAAGCAATTTTCACTACATTTGTTTCGTCTGCAGTTTGATGGGAAAAAAAAAAAAAAAAAAAAAAGTATCTCTAGCTATTTTTAAGGTGACTTGGTTCTTATTATCTTATGACCTGTAACATTACTTTAAAGAATAATAAGCTCATCACTGTAATATATTGTGCACAGTCTGGTTGCTACTTAAATTCCCCAAGTTGCATTATACTCTTTTTGACTTTGGTTAGTCTTTGGGTGTATTATATTGGCAATGAAACAGTTACTTTCGCATTTCCTTTTGCAGCTTTGCATTACAATCTATGTGAAATCCAGATGTATTTGTTTTCTTCCAAAGAGTTACCTTGGGATACAAAATCATGGCTAATGAATATGAATGTCTTGGATCAGATCCCAGTCCAGCTCTCTGGAAAACCCAAATTCCATTACCTCAAAAAAATGAGCCCCAAATACATTAAAAACTTTATATGCCAAATAACCTTCACTATCGATCATACCAGAATCTATTGCTTCTGCTTGAAAGGAGCTGTTGAGACAGTGGAATAATAAATTGTCTGTATACCTAGTCTTTAAACTCACTTTTTTGTCTCTATATTTTAGAAAAAGGAAAAATAGGCTCTCCTAGAATGAAGACTTTGTAAATCAACTTTTATCATGCCCCAGAAAGGTTTTCTCCGCTACAAGTTCTAGTTTAGACTTCTGAAAATGGATACAGTGGAAAACTCAACAATATCCCAGCTGTGTTAAGGCATTTCCAATAGCGTTTAGATTGAAATTAGTTTTAAAAATAAATAAATATATAAAACAAAAGCACAGGACACAAATCTAGGTGGAATTCACCTAATGCTTTTTGACTGAATTAAATAGGTGATAGCAATCTTACTTCCCTTTTTTCCTTCTTTTCTTTTCTTCTTCTCTTCTCTTCTCTTCTCTTCTCTTCTCTTCTCTTCTCTTCTCTTCTCTTCTCTTCTCTTCTCTTC
>JAACYQ010014799.1:0-13315 GCA_011075105.1 Heteronetta atricapilla | reverse complement strand
TTTTGGTTCTGCTGTGTTGCAGAGAATGCTTTCAGTAATAAAAAGCTGACTTGAAAAATAATCATTAGCATCTGTGATTTAAATTTCATTGCCTGAACTCAGAGTAATGGAAAATAGATCAGTCAAAGCTTTTTATCTAACCAGTTTATAAAGGGAACCAGCTTCATTTCTAATTAGTGACAAGTTCTCTGTGGGGCCATCTTTCCTGCTTCCAGGGTCTAATGCATGGTGTAGTCGTGACACTTGTGGATGCAGCACTGAGAGTATTTATTTCAAGTAACAACCTTGCTTAAAAACACAGTGAGACAAACTTGTATATAAACTTATTTCTTGGACAAAAGCAAGTGCTGGGTCCTGCACCTGGGACGAGGCAACCCTGGCTATACATTCAGACTGGGTGACGAGATACTGGAGTGCAGCCCCGCAGAGAGGGATTTGGGGTCGTGGTTGACAGCAAGTTGAATATGAGCCAGCAGTGTGCCCTGGCAGCCAGGAGGGACAGCCGTATCCTGGGGTGCATCAAGCACGGCATTACTAGTTGGTCAAGGGAAGTGATCGTCCCGCTCTACTCTGTGCTGGTGCGGCCTCACCTCGAGTACTGTGTGCAGATCTGGGCACCACAGTACAAAAAGGACATTAAACTGTTGGAGAGTGTCCAGAGGAGGGCAACGAAGATGGTGAAGGGCCTGGAGGGGATGAAGTATGAAGAGCGGCTGAGGTCACTGGGCCTGTTTAGCCTAGAGAAGAGGAGGCTGAGTGGGGACCTCATCGCAGTCTACAACTTCTTCATGAGGGGGAGTGGAGAGGCAGGTGACCTATTCTCCATAAACACCAGTGATAGGACCTGCGGGAACGGGGTGAAGCTGAGGCAAGGGAAGTTCAGACTAGATATCAGGAGGAGATTTTTTACTGAGAGGGTGGTTGCGCACTGGAACAGGCTCCCCAGTGAAGTAGTCACCACACCAAGCCTGTATGAATTTAAGAAACGTTTGGACTGTGCACTAAGCCACATGGTCTAAACTTCTGGGTAGACCTGTGCGGTGCAAGGAGTGGGACTTGATGATCCTTATGGGTCCCTTCCAACTCAAAATATTCTGATTCTATGACAACCCAGTTTCCTGTTAGTAGCCTCAAGGTACCCAGTAAGGGGTCTCCATGCAGCAAAGAGAGCTCTTTGTTTGCTTATTTTCCTGTTGCTTTCTGATGACAAAGGGAGTTTTTACCTTCTCTAACTCTGGAGGTTCAGGATTCATTACAGTGGCTGCTGAACCCAATCGACAGAGAGAAGAGACTACCACTCGAAGAAAATAATCCTTTTGTTTGTTCTTGCTCTATAGCTATAAATTCAAATACCTGAAAAATAAACGGAGGGTTGAAAAAGCTTTCCTGGCCTATTTAGACTCTCAAGAGAAATCAGATTATTCCATTTGGAGATGAATAAAATATTTGGATGTGAGAAGCAGGTAGCCTCTGTCCTTCATCCTGAAATTGCTGTGGGGATATTGGTTAATTTTTGTGCATTGAGAAGGAGATTAACAGAAACAACAGGCATTTTATTCTTGCATCTTCCCTGACGTCCGTGGTGCATCCTGTCCTGTGGAGAAAAGGTATTAACTTTGATAAACCTGTGGTAATGAGTTTAATTAAAACCCCAGCAAAGACTGAAGTGATCTGTAGCTTTTGCAAGGGAGCAGGGGCAGGCTTGGGGTTTACAAACATCTCTGGGCTCTCAAGGACACTGGAGGAAGGCTGTTCGCAGTGTTTGGTTTCACATAGCACCAGCCAGCCCATGGTACAAATGAGCATGTAGGCCGAAAGTTCAACCTGTATGATGATGGCTTTTGGCTCCATTCCTCTTCCCTGAAATCCCTCTGGTTCTGTGGCATGACTACGGAAAAGAGATTTCACTAGAAAGGGGTCATTTTAACACAGCTTGCAGCTAATTTTTAGGTCAGAGGTTGGACCCGATGATCTTGAGGTCTCTGCCAACCTAGAAATTCAGTGATTCTGTGATTCTGTAATTTCATGTCCTCTGTCTAAAATCTGCTCGAGTGAAGCCAATGTCTTCGCCATCCTCAGTTCCACCAGCCCTGCGGCAATAGCAGCCTCCAGATTCTCCCCATACTGTAGCCAACAAGATCGTGGTACCCTCTAATTTCTTACATATGCATCTGATAATATACAAATCCCACTGGAAATACTTACTCTTGAGAATATTATGTTGTTACGGGGCAGTTCTTGAACAACACTGTGTGTGTGTATATGTGTGTGTGTGTGTGTATGTGTGTATATATATATATACATATATATATATATACACACACATACACACAAAGATAAATCCTGCAGTGGCTATATCTGAATTGCATGTACCACAAGCCTGAAACATAAGCGAAGCCGGTGCCTGATTTCTCTATTGCATTTGTCCTTGTTCTGAACAATTTGTTCCTTCTAAAAAGGGAACTGTGCCCATTTTCTTCCAGCCAGCAGTACTCGTGTTTCAAAAATATGGTAGTAGCATTTTACTTGGAGAGATGGACATGTGTGTGCGCACACGCTGAAACCCCCAAATAAACCCAGATTTCTGTTAACACTCTAATTTCAGCAGCCGAATGGGAACTCTGGAGTTGAGGTCTTAAAATTCAGGCTAACAGATTTGTGCTCGACCTACTTATGAGGGAGAACCGTGAGTGCGTGGCTGGGTTGGAAACTGCTCCGTGGTATCTGTAGGAATGAGGTTTCTTCTTGGGCTCTTGGGTGCTGCCATGTGCTGACCCTCCATTGTATGGATATAGCATGTATCTGGTGCAGGATCAAGCTGTGCCTTTTTACAGTCAGTAACCCCACGTATGGTCTTCTACTTCCCCCCCAAACTGGAAGACAAATGTAAGTATATCGATACTGTGATCTTTAAGTAATTCTTTATGTTTTCATTAGGTTTGTAAATCTCAGAAGCTAATTTTGTTAATGCATAGAGTTGTCCTATATTAGGAAATCTTCTCATTTTATGTTTCCTATTTCTTCTCTTTATGTGTATATATATGTATGTGTGTATATCACAGAATCACAGAATTTCTAGGTTGGAAGAGACCTCAAGATCATCGAGTCCAACCTCTGACCTAACACTAACAGTCCCCACTAAAGCATATCCCTAAGCTCTACATCTAAACATCTTTTAAAGACTTCCAGGGATGGTGACTCAACCACTTCCCTGGGCAGCCCGTTCCAATGTCTAACAACCCTTTCAGTAAAGAAGTTCTTCCTAACATCCAACCTAAAACTCACCTGGCGTAACTTTAGCCCATTCCCCCTCGTCCTGTCACCAGGCACGTGGGAGAACAGACCAACCCCCACCTCGCTACAGCCTCCCTTGAGGTACCTGTAGAGAGCGATAAGGTCACCCCTGAGCCTCCTTTTCTCCAGGCTGAACAAGCCCAGCTCCCTCAGCCGCTCCTCATAGGACTTGTTCTCCAGACCCCTCACCAGCTTCATCGCCCTTCTCTGGACTCGCTCAAGCACCTCGATGTCCTTCTTGTAGTGAGGGGTGAATATATATATATATACATACGTGTATATAAGTAGCAGCTCTGTTATCACAGTCCTGCAGAAAAACTGTTTTAGTGCATTTGCACTTGGGTGCCCAGTCCCCATGTGTCACCAGAAAGCAGTGACAAAAGTGTCTTTGAATGCACAGCCCCTGACAAGTGTCTGCTGGGATGTTTGCGCTTCCCCCTGCCCCATTGCATGGTGGCCATGCCTGGACTTTCTGCTGCAGCCATGAATAAAGCCCGAGGAGTTTTTAAAGCTCCTCATGGAGTTGCTGCACTGCCAGAGATATTTGTTCTTCCACCATTAATCATTTTGCCATATGCATCATAAGCCTACAGTCTTTTCTCAGTGGCCATCCCATTCATATCAGTGCTGTCTCTAAGCTGTTGTGCCTCTAGATCAATAAACTACTTGCTTAAAACCAATTTTAACATTTATATTATGATTTGGGGTTGGGCTCGATGATCTCTTGAGGTTCCTTCCAACCCCTATGATTCTGTGAATTTATTTTGCCAGGTTAATTTTCTTGGGACGGTGCCCCCCAAACTGATTCACTTTGCATCCATACACATGCTTAGCTGGTATTTAATTAAAAATAAAATAAAATAAAACAAACCCCCTCTAGTTAGAAGCACAAAACTAAACTCAGAATTGAAGAAATTCAAAATTAATTGAGTATTGACTTGTTCAAGTAAACAACCAAGGAATACATTCACTGTGGGCTGAGGCTAATTCTGTTAGGGTAAAGGAGGCTGATTGTGAAATAAATATTAAATAACGTGTCTCATTAAGTTGTGCAGCTTTACAAAAGCTGTCACCACGGGGAGGAAAAACCTGGCGTGAATTATTGTTTGTTTACTTCAGCTGTCAGTCATTGTGGCGGTGAGCGTGCTGCATCAGTTCGTAGAGTAGCCGTCAGTAACCAGGGCATCCCGCTTCAATGTCAAACTCCTTGCTGAAGAATGTGTGAAACTGCATACAAAATTCTTTCCATCGTGTTAACACATCTTTCACAATATTCCTTATTTTTGCTTGATGACATCAGTTCTCGGAGATGCCAGAATGCTGTAAATACCTCCTGTGCGATGCTGGGTGATGCTTAGTTAATGAATGTACTTATGTCTGTGGTAGTCTAGAGGGATTGTCCGTGTCTGGTTCTGCCTCTGATGCAGGGTTTGAGTCATTCATTTCTTTTTGGCCATTTTTGTGTTTTATTTATCGCTCAGGTTTTATTACCAGTGGTAAAGTCTTTGAAATAGGGCTTTTTTTTTCTTAGTCCCCATTTCATACTGTGATAATATGGAATTACCTGTACCTTGTAGGTGCTACAGTAGTAAAGGTAACCAGTGCATGGGGAATAGCATTAGTGATTTAGGGAATGCAGTCTCTTTAGTTTCACTGCAAGGAAATCTGTATATAATTTGCATCTTCCTCTAGAAGGACTTTGAAGGCAAGATGGTTGAATTCTGCATCTAACTGCTTTATGGTTAGAGGCAAGGCACTCCCAAAGTTTCTGTCTCTTGGTTGCCTCCATCTGTAAAATGGAGATAACCTCAGAGGGATGCCTTGAATATTCATCAGTGATTTATTGTTTGCTGCTGATGAAAAAGTGTTACAGGCAATGTTAATGAAGTTTATAGCTCAGCCTCTCCGCTGCGCATTGATCAGTATTTCAGACATCCACAGTCTCTGCACTGAGCACTAGCAAATTCTTAACCGGATTCAGTCTGTAGATGACAATAACAACTCTGCTTTATGCAAGGCTTTTCCTTTGGAAGAACTCCAAAGAATTTTATAAGCTGTCATGCAAGCCATGGTGTAACTATTGCCTTTGCAGCCACCAGCTCTCGGCGAGGTGCTGCGTGATGGGTATTGCAACGCAGTTGGCAGCCGTGTGTGAGAGGAGAGCAAAAGAGGAATAATGCTGCATGCGGTGGGGATGGCACAGGCAGACAAATAAGGAGACAGACTAGTGCTACCCACATTGTGAATTGCAGCTTTGAGATGATCCGTGATTCCTAGAGCTCAAGTGACTGTCATGCAAAACGAGGCATTTTTGTTGCAGTCCCACTGTGCTGTGATTTGGGTTCAATCCCATTCAAGCAGAAAGAGCACTGTTTGCTCTCAGGGGGCTCCTTCTTGCAGAGCACGTGCTTTTCTGGAGATCTTCATTCAAACACTGTGGTACAACAGTGATTTCAGGGATTCCTCAGCCTGGATGACTGCATGTATAATGTCCTCTTATGGAGGCAGAAGGCATAGTCTCTTGCTGTTTGTTCCTCTAAAGGAGTTGAAAGCCAAACCCAGGCAATTTACACTCCAACTGAAGTCCTGTTAACCCTAAATCCTTTTACAAAGCTTAAATCCCTTTGCAAAGATGTTGGCTAAGGGCTTGTTAAGTTCAGTTGGGTCTGTTCCCTGAATGATGGAGCCTTGCCTTCTCCCCTGAGTTGGAGACACCTGGGATGGGTTGTCTGAAGTTAAATGTTGTTGTTGTAGATGCCAAATACTGTCACTGGAAAGAGATTTGGAAGTGCTCTGAGACGCTTGTCTTATTCACAGATTAGATAAGGAGTCCAGACCTTCTGTAAGACTAATGTGGGCATTTTAGTAAGCTCCTCAAAGGAAGGTGAGAAGAAACAGTGCCACAGTGTAATATTCCAGACCAGTATCACATGTTACTGCTTTTAAAGACTTGACATGAGGTTCAAGCTGACAAATGATTTATTAACAAGATTCCTCAGCTTTTGTGAATGCCATGTGAGAACACTTTTCAGAGAGGTTTTGAGCACTTCACAAAGTGCTGTAGCTTCAAAGGCTCAGAACCACTAAAAACCAAGCCAGAGAGGTTCAGAAAGTAGATAATGCAAATCCGTAGTGATGTCTGGAAGGAGCTACGATGGGGAATATGTGGGGAAGAAATGTGTGGCTGCTGTGTGTGTGCTTGTTGGATGGGGATGAGTGTCCTGAGCAACAGGCAGCTGCAGCCAAACAGGAATGGCAAGGGTAAGGGATTGTGCACCTTCACTACAGTGCAGACACTCATTTGGCCTCCTCCTAAAAAACTTATAGAAATTGGATTCTTCTTGTAATTTTTGCTGAAATAGTCTTTCCTTCAGAGAATTCTGAGCCTGCTGGCCAGCCAGGCTAGGTGATTGCTAAAACCTGCTTTCTTTACAACATGGAGTTAAATGTGCATAACACTTCTAAGAAAAGGGGAGCTTGTTGAATTCAGGTGTTTGTTTGACAATATCCATTCAAAACTCACCTAGTTATGGAGAAGAGCTTGCGCTGTATCTTTAGGCTTGGTCCGGGCAAACCAGTATTTCTGTTTGGAGCACCATTACCCCTGGGCTAACGGAGACCACATTAGTCGATAGAGCAGAGTTTGAGGCTTGGCTTCCTGCCTGTACCTCACAGTTATATGCTTACACTGATCTTTACAATAAAAACAAAACACAATAATTATAGCCTGCTGGCTGAGTTTATATTTTTGGTATATTGTGTTGCTGGGACTCTGAAAGACTCTTAGTCATGGATTCTGGTCTTTCTAGATATTTAAAACCTGATAAATTCTATATTTTGCTAAACCCCATACCCCATTGAATATATACAGCGATGACAGTCAATGACTGCATTAATGTTTCATCCAGTACATTTTTCAGCTTTAGGATCTCATTCATCCATATTGCTGCAATTGATCCCTCCTAGAAATACTGTGGTAATTAGAGGAGAAGCTGATTTGCAAGCATTACTGTGACATGTATAACCAACCTGTCTTATTTTGATCCTTTCATTACCTCTGCTTATGACTTTAATTGTGTATCATCTCGAGTAGGACCTGCTGTTTGTGCTCTGAATGAAGGAGGAGCGTGAACTTTTCATTTACATGTTAATGGCACTTTGTCTGGAAAGGTGTTACGGGGATTTAAGCAGTGCTGTGCAGAAAAAGATAACGTGTCCAGTATGGAATCATGATGGATAGTAGTTCAGATATTGCTAATAATTAGGGCTTTTTTCTTCTGATATTTCAAATGCACCTTTCAAACAGACAAGGCAATTGGCGTGATGTAGGAAGAGAATTATTACAGAGAACACCTTCCCATAATCAGCATCTATCTCCTCCTAGGAAGGAAGAGCTCGTAATTTGCATGCCCTTTCAACAGTGAGGATGTATTAATTGGATCTTAATATGTGATGTGCCACAGAGGGACACATTGGAAAATGTTACACACTGAAACTATCTGGGTTTCTCATGTGTAAGATACACATGTTGCTGGAAATGCGGGTTGTTCTCATTAACATCAGTGAAGTGCTGGTGTACAGGCTATCTTGTGAAGTTAGTTTGGCTTTAAGGGCTCTGTTTAAGATGTTTTCTCCTCAAACTTATGATATTAAAAAGGAACATCTTGTATTTTATCCTAAGCCTAAAAAGGTTCCCAGTGTTGCATACCACAGTGTGTGGCTGGGGTCATTTTTCTTCTTAAAATGGACAAACTCCTAATGGTCATTTTGACCATAGCTGGCAAAGCCACAGTACTCCCCACCACTCTCCTGCTTTCACGTGGGAAAGACTCGCTCTGAACAGTTACAGAAATCCCTGTAAAATCAAAAATGCATCTCATGATGCTTCTTCAAATCCCTCCTAACTCCCTGCTCTCCTGACGTCACTTCATCTGTTACTTTTTTCTCATCTTGCCTACGTGTACTGATAGCTCTGAGGTGGAAAATAATGCTTACTGAGGGATTTTTGCCTCGTAGGGAGTACAGTGAGGTCATCAGCCTGGCTTGAGTGTTATCCCCATACAGATTAGAAGTTACTCTTAGGGATGAAGAAACAGGAAAAAATTACATACTGTTTGTGCACAACTTGTTCTTTCTTTGCAGTCTAAAGGATGTACGTTTGGGCACGTGTGTGTGGTGGAAAGCGTGCTTGTACGCTCCTCACAGGAGTTAAGTGCTGAGTGAATTTTTTGAGTCGTAACTCAGGCTTTCCAGACTTTACTCTTTCAACATGGTAGCCCCCACCCAATTATAATATATTATTTCAAAGCAGAACTCATTTTTATGTTGTTGGAATCTGTACAACCTTCTGTAGAGCCTGGTATATATAAAGCTCGTATCATGCACACCAAAATAGATCCAAGCAGCAAACACCAGGAGCAAGAAGGAGAAGCTGAGTGTGTGAGGTAGGGAAGCCACACGTGTGGGATCTGTAGCACTGCTCTTGTTTTCTTAAACAACCAAGCTGATGTTTGAGTGACTTTCATGTTTGACTTGCTGGTTGTTGTAATACACGATGAATAATTTAACCTCAGTGCAATATTATATTTTTAATCGTGGCTTCATACCCATTCATTACAGCATACAACATTAATTTAGGACAGATCTGGATTGTCCTAAAAATGCATTTATGCTAAGAGTGAAGGAGATGATGTTCATAGCCATGCTTGGGCTTTATTTTGCTGCCTTTGGGGCAAACACAAGATGACACAGACCTACTCCAAAGAGCATGCACTGTCTTCACTGGCTGTTTAATAAATATACAAACAGTGCTTTCTGTGATCTTCATTATCTGCAACTCCTGTAGTCCTACCTGGGAAGCCTCCTTCTGTGCATACCCAGTTTCATGGAGGGGGAAGAGAGGCTGTTGGTTGCCAAGAGAAGAAACTCGAACCAATTTAGGTGAGGACCTGGAGCTGCCAGCCTTCACCCCATGCAGGGCGTGAGGCCACTGCAGAGCAGCGGAAACAGAGCCAGCAACCAAGGCAGCAGATTAGTGAGCACACAGTGAAAACCTGGGTTTTTTTGCTGGAGATGAAGTTCTTCACTCCAAAGGCTACATACAAAAAGACATTTTTTTTCCTTTCTTTTTTTTTTTTTTGATGTGGAGTATTTGTTTTTGCCACAAGCCAGCCTACATCTTGATGCCAAAATGGTGCTTAAACCTGTCTGCTTGTGTTGCACCACAAATGGGATACTTGACACTTAATGCCTAAATTTCCATGATTGCCTTGGGCTGTTTTGTGTTTTTGACAGCAAACCGAAAGCCTATTTGGAATTTACAAGAGCGTGGTTTATTACAGATGCACGGCTCAGCTGTGGGTAGTGGCGGCTCCTGTTCGGATTGGCATCAAGATTTGTACTCTAACCTGTTTTATGCTCGGTTGAATTCAGATTCCTGAATCTGATGCACAATTTCACCAGAATATACATGGCCCTGGTAATTTTAACAGTGAAGTGTTTTCTAACTTTTGGCAGAGGTGACCCTAAGGCTCTTGACCTTGTCTCTGAAGGTGTCTGGCTGTGTCTGTCAGGGATTAGGAACCTGTTTTGCCATTTCATCCTTGCCACCATCCCCTCCTGGCTGCATTTCTCTTCTTTTGACCATGCTGTAAAAGGTGCTGATGTTCCTCTCTGCAGAAGTGTCAGCCAAGCTTGTGGTGCTCCAACAGCCTCTGCAAAGCATCTTTATCCAAGATCCTGTCTTTGCACCCTGAAACTTTTTTTTTTTTAATAACTACAACCCAAATCTGCCTTACAGTTTCTTTCCCCCACTTTTTTTTTTTTCTCTTTGTAAACTTAGAATGTGTTTCTTTTAACCATAATCTCTAGCAATTCTGGGTACTGCCAGCTAAGCAAATACCCCAGTCTTGGTGAACACAATTTTGCAAGCTCTGTTAACACTTACTTTTGCTTTTTATCATGCATATATCCAGTACTTCAAGCTCACTACATTTCAGTTGTGCTGCAGGTGACTATTGCGTTTGTGCTAAAAGTGAACTATTAGTAGTAAAGGTGACAGTAATTAAAATAGTTGGCATTTAGGGTCATCCCTTGGAGAGATGTAAAAGATAGATGTAAAAGCAGAGGAGTTTGAAAAGGTGTTTCCAAGCTGGAATTTGCTTGTTTTTGCTAGGATTGTCTCACCTCAATAAATTTGTGCAAGTCTTTGCAAACTCTCTAATAACCAAGAGAGCAAAGTTGGGGAAAATAACTGACTTTGTAACTCTGCTTTCAAAGTTAAGTTTTAAAGTGATACTTCTGGAAAAGTCTCTTACACAGAGCTTTGCGGTGTGGGTGAATTTGGTCTGATTGTGCCACTTCAGGGCAATGCTTCCAGAGCAGTTTGTTCTTTTGATTACTACAAGAAGGACATGGAGGAACTTGAGCGAGTCCAGAGAAGGGCAGCGAAGCTGGTGAGGGGTCTGGAGAACAAGTCCTATGAGGAGCGGCTGAGGGAGCTGGGCTTGTTCAGCCTGGAGAAAAGGAGGCTCAGGGGTGACCTTATCGCTCTCTACAGGTACCTCAAGGGAGGCTGTAGCGAGGTGGGGGTTGGTCTGTTCTCCCACGTGCCTGGTGACAGGACGAGGGGGAATGGGCTAAAGTTGTGCTGGGGAAGTTTAGGTTGGATGTTAGGAAGAACTTCTTTACTGAAAGGGTTGTTAGATATTGGAACGGGCTGCCCAGGAAAGTGGTTGAGTCACCATCCCTGGAGGTCTTTAAAAGACATTTAAATGTAGAGCTTAGTGATACGGTTTAGTGGAGGACTTGTTAGCATTAGGTCAGAGGTTGGACTAGATGATTTTGGAGGTCTCTTCCAACCCAGATGATTCTGTGATTGAGGGATGCTGCATCAGACGTGAAAGCTGTCCACAGCTCACGGCAGCTTGCTCTGCAGCACGAGCTAGAGTTTGTGTGTGGCCTGACACTGCGTGGGAGTGGGCTGGGGACAGCGAGGCTGCCCTTCTGTTTCGTGGAATTAAATAGCAAATTGAAACATTAACAGGGAAAACTGTGTTTTGTTAAATGAAAATGCCTTATGTTCAGCTTTGAGTTACAATTATTGGGTAGACAGCCTGTTCTGTTAAGGAACAAATGGTGGCAGTCCAAATAATTTCGTTTCAAGTTAGGGAACTGCAAAGAAGAAATCAATGCGAGATGTTACATACCCACACAAAGGCACAAGCACAGTCTGTCTCATGCCATTTCCTCTGACAAGCCATATCCTAAAGAAAAATGTCAAAGTATATGTGTATTTAAGAAGCTGATAATGGCAGCCTTTTTTCTGTGACTTACTTAAACACACTTTTCTTTCAGGATTGTGTGTCAAGATCTTGAGCTCCTGAGTGTGACTAGCTGGCATTAGCCTCAGGACAAAGTCTCCTAGCCAGGATGAAAAACATTTGCTCTGCAACATCCATAAAGGACTAAAATTGTGTGGTGTCCCAGTGTCAGCCCTCTTCAATGCAGCAACTTACAGATGATTATTTTCACTTGCTTTTGATTTTCTTTGTTTTCCTTTTTTTCTTCTCAGCCTACTTTTAATTCCCCTTTAGCCAGTGTTTTGTCCCTTACTCATCCCTCCCAGCATCCACCCCCTCGCACAGCAGTTCAGGAAAGCTCCACACCCCAAAAGGCCAGAGGGAAGTAGCCCTCTGTGGTGGTTTCATACCACAGAGGCAGCTGAGCACCATCACACCACTCTCCCACCCACTCTACATCCCCAAAGGAAGAGGGGGAGAAAATACAATACAAAGGGCTCCATGGCTGAGATGAGGACAAGGAGATTGCTTCCTAGTTACTGTCACAGGCAAAACGAACTCAGCCAACTCTACTAAGGTAGATTAATAAAATTTAGTGCCTATTACTAACAGACTAGGGCAGTGAGAACTAAAAGCAAACTACAAACACCTTCCCCCCCATCCATCCTCTTCCACCTCCTGAGCAGTGCAGAGGAATGGGGAATGGAGGCTGTAGTCAGTCCCTGACACTTTGTCTCCTCTGCTCCTTCACGGTCCCTCTCTGCCCCTGCTCCCCGTGGGGTCCCTCCCACGGGATGCCGTCCTTCCTGAACTGAGCCTGCAGGGGCTGCCCACAGGCTGCAGCTCTTCAGGAACTGCTCCCACATGGCTCTGTCCCATGGGGTCCATCCCCCAGGAGCAAACTGCTCCAGCACGGGTCCCCCACAGGCGGCAGCTCCCCCCACGCCTCCTGCTCCTGTGTGGGCTCCTCTCCACAGGCTGCAGCTCCCTGGCCTGGAAAGCCCTGGTGTCTGTGCTTTTGGCTTATTTTCTGGGTGAAAGAGCTGAGTCTCTTTGTTGTGTGTTGTGGCCAATAACTCCAGCAACCTAAAAATTGCAGCACTATGGTATGGGTAAGGATTAATGTTTGAGTCTTTTGTGACATAATTCAGTGTTTCTGAGCTGAAAAGCTGTTGTGGAAATCTGTTTATCCCATCCTGGATGCAAAGTAAGTTTTGTTTTTTGGATGTTCATGCTGCAGGGTTTGATCTGCAGCCCTGCAAGCGCAGCCTGTCCTTGGTCAGGGAGAAGGAAGGGGAAGAAACCACTTCCTTTTGCCACATATATAAAAGATGAAGGGTCCAAACTACCTTACCCTTGTAGATCCCATTGCCTTTAGCTGATTTGCTAGGGCACCCATGATCACAGCTCAGCATTGAGCTGAAGCACAGCCCGATGTGGTTTGTTGTAGCGGTGAAGGATCTGCAGGGCAAAGAACCCCGCAGTGCCCATCGGTTTGCTCGAATGTGGCCCTCAGTGTACGTACACAGTGAGTTTGAGTGCTGTGCTGCAGAGTTGTACCCCAGCTGCTTTTCAGAGAGTTTAAGCGCAGGCTCTTGTTGTTTTCATTAGTGAAGGGACTGCTTTCCAGTGCACGGTTGTGCAACTTTTGCAATCCCGGTGGATGGGGGTGGGAAATGTGGCAGGAAAAAGCCTAACCCACAGAGGAGCATCGCTTCCAG
>JAACYQ010014652.1:0-11850 GCA_011075105.1 Heteronetta atricapilla | reverse complement strand
CTCTCACAGAGAGTCATGGCATATCCCTCTCATGCTCATCAGACACCTCCACATCTCTTCCACCCTCTTGCACTACCTGGAGCTGCACCAAACACTCTCCATCATGGGATACTCACGCTGCTGCTACATTATAGGGAGTCTGGTCTATCCAGTGCCACTGGCCCACCTCCTGTGCACTCAGACCAATGTATAAATTGATTCCGTCTTGCTGTAAATTCATTTTATGTTGTTTTATTTCTGTATTGAGGTATTCCTGGAAATCAGAGAGAGTACAACATCCATGAGGTTCAGGACTGAACAGAGGGAGGTGGCAGGAGTCCCAGTGGGGTGGAGCTGGTGGCAGACAGGAGCCAGTGCTGAGCGGACACAGCAAGGACATGGCCCCTCCACTGCAGCAGCCAGGAGGGGCTCTGAGGCCCCTCCAGGCCTGCCACTCCTGTCTCCAGGCTGCTCTGCCCCTCTCTCAGCCCTGTACTTACCTGCTCTGCTTTTGTATTGATCACCACCAGGTGGGAGCCCATCCCACTGCAGTTCTGCTTGCTCTCATCCCAGGGCATCAGATCAGCTGAGAAGTAATAGCAACTCCCTTGAAAGTGTCTCCAGCCTTCTGGACAGCACTTCCAGGCTCGCCCTGTGCAGGGAGAGACCACAGAGGGTGTTGTCAGAGTACAACAAGGATAATGCTTCAAACTGTTTTGAGGTGTGATCAGAAGAGAGCTCTTTGTACGCAAATCCGTGGTAATTCTTGTAACATGTGCTCAGGCATTGCTTTGACAAAGACAAAGCTATTCTGATTATCTGTTTTGACTCCTTGTACAGTCTCCCCATAAGATCGTAGGTGCAGCAGCAGGGAATATTGCTTGTTTTCCTGAGTAGAGCTGCACTTTTATTATTGCTCCATTATTAGTCTTCCCTGCACCACTGTATGATACTATCCATTTTGTTCTTCTCAGTATGTTCACAGTATGTGCCCTCCTAGGACACTCTTAATCTGATCCTATCCTCCCGCTAAGGTGCTAGCTGGAAATCCTTTTTCTCCCCACATCTCTCCTCTGCAGCCTGCTCCTGTTGCTGCTTGCTGTGAGAGCAGACCCCAGAAATCATCATCCTCATTCCAAAGACCTCCTGCATCCTTGCCAGCACTACTGACCTTTGCCTTGAGTCACTGTCAAGATGCAGTGCCACTCTGTGTGGTCCCCCTGCAGGGCTGTGGGCTTGTCACAGCTGTGGGAGATGCGAGTGACTGGAAAGGGAGAGAAAAGAAGGCAGGGTTACCATTTTCTCCGTGTTTCTCCCACACCATTTTGTGCTTCGCTTTTTTATGCATTTCCCCACCAAGCACTGACTCAGCATCACTGCTCCTCTGGCTCTCTCTTTCAAGTTCTCCAGTGGTAACTGACATTCTGTCAGGGAAAAGGAACAAGCAGTTCTGCTCCCAGCATCCCACAGCTGCCCGCAAGGATCCTCCACTCAGTGACTGACAATTTCTCGCCCAGATGACCTAGTCAACAAAGCTAGGGAAGCCTCGGACCCACATGAGCAGTGCCAGGTGGCTGTAGCAAGCCAGTGGTTTGTTATTGGAGGCTGTCCCAGCCCTGAGCAGATGACCCCAGGCTTCCTTGGATGCCGTGGAGCTGAAGGGGTGGGGTTAGTTGCTCCATGGCTCTTAGAAAACCAGGCCCGAAACAGTGGCATGGCTGCCTTCACAGAAAGAAAGTGACAATCTTCCATGTCAGAGAGCAGAGGGACCACTGGGAGGGGGTAACACAGAGAACATGCCACAGGGTGGGACTGATTCCACCTGACCGCAGGCATTTACCATGGAGATACCCATCTAAATCCCTTTACAATCAGTGGATTAAAAGAAGCACTTCAGCAACACAGTTTTTCTCTTCCTAAGCTAGACATAGACATCAGCAATAGTTTGGATGAGAAACACATTAGATGGGCCTGTTTTAGCAGCAGCAAAGACAGTCCAGGTGAAGGTAACAGCATACACCTCTCACTACTGAAACCAGGGTGGAATACGTGGGACTTGTATTTGGCTCATGGGGAATAATATAGTGGTGGTGACTGGTGTCAGCAGGCCATGTTCACAGCCCAAAGGACTGTGGAGTTGTCATCAACTCAAACACTCAGGGATATTGATAATATAGGTAATATTGACAATAGAGATGTCTATTTTCATCAGCTGTGTCATTTAGAAATAGCGGTACTAATGAGGAGGGCAGAGTAATCGCAGTGACCTCTGTGAGCGATCAGTGAACTCCTATGACAGGCGAAGGCTCAGAAGAGCTGGGCGGGGGCAATTACAAAGCTCAGGGAAGAATGTATGCAGTGACTGACCACAGCCGTTGCAATGAAAGGTGACCTTATCTCAGCACAACTGGGACCAGAGAATGGACTTTGCCCTAGTTAGCTGAGTGAATCAACCAGCAATATCAGCTGAGTGAATAGACCAGCTGTGTAACTGTACATCCCTCAGAAGATCAAAAAGATGGCAATAATTTCCTAAGTTAGCCGGACTGGCATGGGATGAAGGTACGTATGGTTCAGCCCAAAACAGTGCAGGAAACTGAACAACTAACAAGAACAACTCTGAGGAGAGCAATGAGCCTGAGCTGGCTTTAACCCATATATTCCTTTTTGGTTGCCGGGGGTACTCAGTGTTGCAATGGTGGACAGATTGAAGAGATTGGTAATGAGGTCACATTTATGTTGTGATTCAACAGTGCATTGCAATTGCTAATCTTTTCTACGTGTGATTTGTACTTGTATTTTGATTAAATACATTGCTGTGTCCCTCTGCCACATCGAAATCATATGGAACATCAATTAACTTCATGTAAGGGAATTTGCTATTAAAGATTAAACCTTCCGTGTGGAATCCCTAAATAAATAAATAAATAAGTAAATAAAAGCCCAGGAGGCATTAGATTCTAACACCCTACTCTAAGCCTCTCCAACAATTCAAAAAAGTATTGTGAAAAGTTATGTATTTGGGAACAAAGCAATTCTGGGACTTGGGAACTAAGGACAATAAAGGAAGGGCAGCAATATATCCTGACAGCATGCCTTCTGTCACCTATGTTGACAATTTGTGTAAACATGCCACGAATGATCCTTAGCAGAAAATGAGATTGAACCAGTGATCATAGTCTCCGGTATGTGTGCAAGAATTATTTTTTATGAACTATTCCAGTGAAATGCCACAAACACTTAAAAGGGGTGCAAGTTTGCAACTGTGCCCTTAGGCCTGTAGATGCCAGCTAGACTTGCTCCACAACAGTTCTCTGCACAGGCAACACGTATGCAGAAGGGGAACTGTAAATGCAGTGGAGAAATTCAAATGTGAGACTCTGAGGTTGCCCATAGGCTAAGAAGAATGAAGAAAGAGGTAGGGGAAGAAGCTGAAGAAAGTTGTCCAGAGATGAGGCTTCCTGAAGGGTTACAGGGTAATAAGAAATATCTTTCTCCAACCACAACCCCATAAAAACTCCCTGATGATAGGGTTTGCACCCTTTCTCATGAGAACACAGTTCCTGAGTAAAATCTCCCTTCTGGTTGGAAGAAGTTCCCCTCTGCTGACAGATTTCTCCACCCTTCTCCCAGCACATCCCCTAAGCCTCTCTCCCAACTCCTGGTCACCAGCCTGCACATACTCACCTAGGAGAACAACAACAAGGGCAACGCACACCAAGAGGAGGAGCAGTGAGATCAGCCATGGAAGCCATGGAGGGTATGTCTGGGTATGTTGCTCATGCTTCTTCTCCTTTTTCTGAGGTACTACAAGCGAAGGAATATACCAAACACAACAGCATAGTCAAACAAGCTTCAGTCAGCCCACGTACCAATGGTGTACAACTCAAGGAAGAACTGCCCCAAAAAACGCAATTTCAGTTCTGATGTCAAGTTACACAGTTTGAGAGAGGAGCAGATTTCTGCAGCAGGTCAGGTTTCTGGAGCAGGTTGGGTTTCTGGAGATGGTCAGGTTCAGCACCGGTGTCCACAGCCCCAGTGACTCTTGTGAGCTAGCAGTAGTAACTGCTACCAATGCTAATTGCTAGCAATGGGGTGTGAGGCCTTCACATAGCCTCAAAGTCTGGATTGAAGCCATGTCTCTCCAAATTGACCTCAAAGCTACTGAATGCAACGTTGGTCTTTCCATGATATTTGAGACATTCACATGAAAATTTCATGCAAACTTCTCCACAGAATGTTTTATACCTGCTTCAGTTCTTTTTCAGCTTTCTGGACTTTCTGTGTATGGGAAGGCTGGTGTAAGCTGAACAAGAGTAATGAATGAAAAATGTGCAAAGGCATGATGGTATGGAATCAACAGAAGAGGAAAAAAGATGCTTCCTAGGAAAAGTCCCTTCCCTCTCTGGTTTCCAAGGCAGGGTTCAGAGATTTTCTGTGGTAAAACTTGGCTGTGCCAAGCTGGCTGCCTGTCAAAACAGAGGTTAAGTGTCCAGCGGCCTGCATAAAGTATCCCACTCAGATTCACACTAGCCAGAGCCTGACTTTTGTCTAGACAGACATTGCTGTACCAAGTGCCAAGGAGGTTTGGGAGCAGAAAGGAGAATAGGTCACAGGGAAGGAGAAGCAAACACTTGTCAGGAGACAGCTTTAGGCTGTAGCAAGTACACAAGCCAGGACAAACAGGAGGATGAAGAAACAGCAGCAGTCAATGCAGAACAAGAGTGAGGAAGTTTCTGAAGAGACCAACATTAATGATAAGGTTAGAGAGACTTCATTCAATGTTCATCACAAAACTCCCAAGTCTGCCTGCCACCACATGTGCCTGCCAGATATGATGAGTGAGCAAGACTTTCAGAAGATGCTGTTCAAGGAAGCCCTCTGACTACGTCCCAAAGGTTTGGGGGAAGCTGTTACAGCAGGGGAAAAATAATCATTTTTCATTATCAAAAAAAAAAACAACAAAAAACAACAACAAAAAAAAAAAACATTTACAGGCAGTCAGGACTCAGATTTCCCTGGAAAAATCATGTGTTTCCAGCCAGATTATGTCTGTGCTGAAAACAGGGACCTGGATCATGACCTGGCATCCAGCCTCAGGGGAGGCAAGAAATAATCTGGAGCTGGTGCCTGTTGCAAGATGGAGGTAAAGATGTAAATTGGCAATTTAATATCCTTAGTGGCAGGAATAGTTTATTTATTTATTTATTTATTCATTTACATATATATACTTTCACCACTTTTGTGTAGGGTCCTGTACCTAATCGTGGAAGTAATGAGACAAGCATGAAGTATCTACACCTCTGTGTACGGACATGCCTTGATTTTGCACAAAGCCTAGTAAAGGCACTGCTTTGCAACCATGATTTTTTAAATAGCAATAAAAATGTGTTTGGTGTGTTAATTACTTTTCAGGAGCAGTAGACATTGTATCTTTCTCCAGATCCTAGTTAATTCTTCCCCTGTGTATTTCAATGTGTTTTGTTCAAGCCCATCTCTCCTTTTAACTTTTAAGTCTGTCTTCTCCATGGACCATTTCTCAATAAGCAAAGGTTCCATGGGGCTGTATGTTTCTGCAGCCAGTGCCACCTTGCAAAATGCTGTGGAGGGCAAGTGCCCAATCTACATTTTTCTCTAATGGTCTCTACACAGGCAAAAATCTGCAGCTTCATTTTGTCAGAAGGAAGAACAGTCACAGCCAGGGCTTGGGCTCATTTGCTGCTATTCACTGACATGGAAGCCCCTCCACCTTTGTAACAGATCAGATTGTTTGTAACAAACCACAGTCTCTATTGTTGGTACTAGATATTTGTCCAAAAATAACTTTCTCATCCAAGACATGACTAGATAACATGTAAAGAGGCAGCTACCACCTGCACCATACCAGGGTTAAGCACTACTACTGTGCAGCACCCATCCTGGACTCTCACTCATTGGTGATGCAACCAGTGGACTAAGGGAGCCCAAATACTTTATTGAATGCTCACCTGACATCGACTGCTGAGCTCTCAGTAGTCATCCTTATTCATGCTGCAAAACTGACTACCTAGCAATTCCCACCTCCCCTCTTGTAGACATTCCTTTAGCATCGTTCTTTAAAATTCCTTCAGTCTCCTGCTCTTGTAGTGGCAGATATCTCCTCTGTCTCACCAATTTGTCAAATTATGAACCAGAGTCCCAGAAGGAAAAACCTCTGTTTCCTGTTCTTCAGTCCACCTCCTTCTGAGGTCCCATTCCCCTTAAAAAGCACCAATTCCTTACCTACAACCTCTTCAGTTGGTGATGTGTTCTTGAACTTCACTTCGGCATAGGTGATTTCTGATTCCATTTAATCACAGTGTGCTCGCCAGTCCCCGTTTGTAGTTTTGTTATATAAAGGCTTGGCCCTTTAGGTCCCTGGATCCAGAGGAAGACACCACTGAGTTGCTGAACCTTTTCTATTGCTCGTTCATCCTTTGGCTGTCGAAGGCATCCATGCTGAACACTGAAAGCACTGACAATAACATGAGAATTGCTGGGAGCTCAGAACTACTCTAAACAAATATTTGGTTTCTTAGCTCAGAAAAAACAGCCCTGGCACTGTGAGAAAGAAAAGAAAAACGAGAACTTAGTGACTGAAAAGGAAGTTGCACTCCTGCTTCCTCAAATTCCAGTCTCGGTTTCTAGCTGATAGGTTTCCTGTTTAAGATCTCCTGTTTCTTCCTTTGTCATGTTTCTTTCCTTTTTTTTTTCCTTTTCCTTTTTCTTTAAAAAAATATTTATTTCCCTCACTTATCTTTATGTTTTGCTTTGTTTGTCTCTTAGTAATTCTATCTTTTCTTTTAGGTTTGCAGCTAGTACAGGTCTTAGCCCGGTTTAACCTACAGCACAGTGAGATATAAGATGTATTCTGCCCTTGGTTGTCTCTTGTGGTTAAACTGCACTTGCTACATCAAATATTCCATTCCTTGCCTCATCCTGGGAAGTCAGCAACAACTGGCAACTAACACTAGAATAAATCTCGAACTGTTCCTGTAGAGGAGAGACTGGGAGTTGCAGCCTGTATAAAGAGGAATTTAAAACAATCAAAAGTTTGAAATATCAACAGAGAAACAGAGAAGGTCTTAGAGTATGTGGGGACAAGAATAGTAAGGTTCTTTTTAGAAGTGATGATGGTTTGACAAGTTATTGGGAAGAGCAAAGACAGATAACACTCTATCACAACTGGATTTACAGCCTGTGAAAATGTAGAGCAGTGCTCGCTTCAGGGAATCAGACTCCAGTTCAGGGGTTAAAAAGGGTTCGTTTACATTTCTTACTCCACCACTGTCATTCATGTCCATTTACCTTCTATTACACTGGGGCAGAATGGTCAGGTTACTGCTTAGTCTGATTTCAAGCTGGGGCAGTAGGTGGAGGGAGCTAATTAAGGGAGATGGCTGCTGAGGTATATGCTGAATCAGAAAGACTTCTGAGAAGAAATGCAAATGACTCAGGATGCCCTGGAAAAAAATGGTCAGAAGGTCTCAATGAGCAGACAGGACCAGGACTCAACCTGAAAGATGAAGAAGAAAGCTTTGCCTGGTTAGTCTGGCTGATAGCAAGTTTCTCAAAGCGGGCCAGAAGGATGTACTAGCATTCAGGGGGTTAGCATGGAGGGCACACAGCACAGAGGTGGAGGTTAGACAAGGTAGTGCAAAGAAGAACAATGGAGGAGAACAATGTGGCAGGAGGTAAAAAGCAAGGGAGTGATGTAGTGGACATTTTAACAAATTATGGAGACATACTGACACTAAACAGAATGGGACATACATAGATGGATTTCTTTACCAGGGAATTTCCTTTCCATCAGTTTCTGGAAAATCATCATGTCTCGTGTGCATTGAGCTAGTTTCACTTCTCCTTTTTCTATTGTGTGCAAAGACAGTGACTTTTCCATTATACAACAAGAAAAGCAGCTGCAGGACAGCCTGTTCTTTGCTGCCTGCTTTTCTTCCCAACATCCTCTCACTTCTTTTCTTTGTCTTCATTGTGGGCCCTACTGTTGCACTTATGTACACCTAAATGGTTGCTCTCAAATTTCATGTCAAGATTTCATAGAATAATTTGCATTGGAAGAGACCCTAAAGACCATCCAGGGCCAACTCCCCTTCCATGGGCAGGGACACCTCCCACTAGACCTGGTTGCTCAAAGCCCCCTCCAGCCTGGCCTTGAACACTTCCAGGGATGGGGCATTCACAGCTTCTCTGGGCAACCTGTTCCAGTGCCTCACCACCCTTATAGTAAAGAATTTCTTCCTTATATCTAATTGAAACCTGCCCTCTTGTAGTTTAAAGCCATTACTCCTTGTCCTATCACTACACTCCCTGACAAAGAGTCCCTCCCCAGTAATCCTCTGAGCAATCCTCTGCCTGCGCCTTGTCCCCACCCAAGCTACAAAAGACTCACTGTTTCTAGTGGAAAAAGGCTTACTTCCTGGAAGAGTTTTAAGCTGTCCAAAAGAGTGGGAAATATGATCAGCAGACAAAGAAAAAACTTACAGTGTGGCTTCATGGGCGTTTTGAGTCTGAAACACATCTCCAAGCACAGCTGAGGCATTTCAGATATAAATTCAGGATCTAGTTCTTGTGTTTCTTAGGATGCACTGGATCTTACTCAAACATCAGCAGATGACTCAAATGTTCCTGCTCAGCCATCAAAGTTTCTGCTTGATGTCAAAATTCAACCCTGAACTATGCTTCCATGCAACATAATGCACAATGCACAGTGCTGGTCTCCTGTGAGATGATGTTCCTGGGGATAAAATTTGTGCTTGGACTTTGATAGGCACTGATGGCAAGTAATTGTGTGGGAGATAGCGGAATTTGAGACCACATGGTAGCAATGGGGCTGAAAGTAGGGAAAATAAATAAATAAATTAAAAAGTCAGTTAACTCTGCTCTCTGCAGAAAAATGAAGCCTAGTTAATATCATACTAACCAGTCTGAAATTTTAGTGAAAAAAAAAAAAGCAAAACCTTGCATTTTATTTCCTTGCATTCCCCCTCGTGTTCCGCCCTTCCCTTTCCACCTGTGTTCCCCACCCCAGTACACCCAGGTCTTCCCACAGTATATGTATTTTCCCAAAGACTTCTTTCATCTTAGCCCCACTCAGAAGTTCAAGGTACCTCCCACACTCCTAACTCCCACATACCTCTAAGTCCAAGATCCTTCTTGTCTGGTTTGCTCACCACAAATCCTTATCCTTTCTGAGGCTGTTGATTTGAGGAAGTTGCTCTGGAGCCATGTGAGCACCCACACAAAAGGCAGCAGAAGCACTAGTGCTCTTTTCTCATTTACCTCTCAATGAAATTTGAGTAAGGTAGTATATGCAACCTTTCACCTCACAGCCAGTTTCACCCAATTTAACACGAAGGTCTGCTTAATAGCAGAGGAGAAAGGACTCATTGTGTGCGCCTTATTTCTTTTGAAAATCAAATTGATCCAGTTGGGTGAAAATCTAATTCGCTGAACAAAGAGGATTTTGAATCCTAAAGCTGTGATCCCACACTTTCCCCCTTTTGAAGTTGGGCACAACTGTGGCGGAAACTGCAAGAAAGTAAGACATTTGTTACAGCGTGGCTAGAACTGAGGGGATCAGCTGAGGGAACTAGGTTATCACAGGTAGCATGGAGGTTACAGGCACATCACACTGACAGCCCAGTGCCAATACACAGAATCATAGAATCACAGAATCATAGAACGGCTTGGGTTGGAAGGGACATTAAAGATCATCGAGTTCCAACCCTCCTGCCATATGCAGGGATGCCACCCACTAGATCAGGTTTACCAGGGCCCCATCCAGCCTGGCCTTGAACACCTCCAGGGATGGGGCATCCACAGCTTCTCTGGGCAGCCTGTGCCAGTGCCTCACCACCCTCTGAGTGAAGAAATACCTAGCACAGAAGATTTGACAAAAGCAAAAGAAAGCTGATAGATCCAGAGGAATTATCAGTATGCGTTCTTCAACAAGCTGACCTTCCATACAAATGAAGAAAGTTGAAAGGATCGGAACCTCCATGTAAAACCACAACAAGAGGAACTAGAAATCAGGACTGGCAATGAATCCTTTCCCACAGACAATAAAAGGAGAAAGATTTTCACAGGTTTGAGGGCAGCTGAAGATCAGGGTATAAAATAAATTATTTGCAACAGCAATGGCAGTGGAAGAAACTGGAGAAAGTACCACAAAAGAGACTTGGTTTGAGGGGACTGAACCAAAAGATCTGTTCAAAAAAAAAGTGATTTTGGAAAAGGCATGGAATTAGCAGGTACAGACAAGATAATCCCAGGGGTTTCCAAGAAACTCAGAAGCGAAACAGATGCTAATGGAAGTGGTTGATCTCTTGCCTTAAACTACCTTTTAATAAATGAATTACAGGTTAAAAAAAAAAAAAAAAAAAAAAAAAAAAAACATGTCAAAGGGGAACAAAAAGTCTACGGAGACTTAGGAAATAAATATCTGTAGTGGCCAAGTTAATAGAAATCATTAGAGAAAAATAAAATTAACATAAGTATGTGTAAGTATGACCTACTTGGTAAGAATCAACATAACCTTTGTAAAGAGAAATCCTGCCTCTCATAGGTCTTTGAAGGGGTCAATGTCATATGAATAAGAATAATCTGGCTACTTTGATTTCAGAGGACTTCCAGTGAAATTCCTCAGCAAACATTTCTAAGGCAAGTAGGCAGCTACAGGATAAGAAAGCAGATCTTTTCACAGTGAGCAAACAAAAAAGGTGGGTAGGAACAGCTCCCTCAGTGCAGGGAAAGCACCTACAGAATTCTTAACAGGTTTGTAACAGGATATGTGCTAACATTTCCTTAAATAACATGGCAAAGAGGAATGAGATTACAAAGTCTGCTGATGATACCAAGTTATTTGGGGCAGTAAAAGAGCCAGTTGCAAAGAATAACAGAAGGATGAGACTGAGTGACAGGGTGATAAAAGGGAAGACAGAAGCCAGAGTAGGTAAACACTTTAGGGAAATGGGTAGTGAAACAATGCACTTTAGGAACAACCCCAACCCTATCTTCACACACAAAATGATGGGCTGAGGTCATTAATGCCACTCAGAGAAAAGCTTATCAAAAATAATTTCAGAGGCAGACAGAAAAGCAAATCAAACACCAGGAATAGTAAAGAAAAAAAAAATCATAAAAACCCTCTTGGTCCTCCCTCCCTTCCCCAGGTCACCTCAGCACCCACCTAGCTCTTTTCCTAGGGCAGAACTGGAGAGAAGAAAGGGAGAGGAAAGTCTTCACAGCCAAGGGAAGAGCATAAAATGCCAGCAAAAAATGGGGAGTGAGGCCCCAGGGCACAGCATGGAGCAGCTAGTAAGGGATTACAGGTATCTAATTAAGGAGAGTCAGGCAATGGGATCTCCTGAAGGATTTGGACATGGTTTAGTGGTTGATTTTGGTGGTAGGGGCATGGTAGGACCAGATGATCTTGGAGGTCTTTTCCAGCCTTAATGATTTTATGATTTGGCTAGTTACAGGAGACCTAGCAATAAGCAATCCCATTGTCTACCAGGCTGCATGGAAGAGGTAGGAGGCTGAAATTCTTACTGCAGAGGAGCCAAATTCCTCCAGCTCTTGGATACAATGTGAAGCAAACGCTCCCCTCGTGAGGGAGCTGCAGGCCGCCATGAGGCCTCCCCACAGTCTCCTCTTCTCAAGGCTGAACAAACCAGGGGACTTGAGCAGCTCCTCACACGTCTTGCCCTCTAGACCTTTAACCATCCTCATGGCCCTCCTTTGGACACCAAGTGTTTTATGTCCTTCTTGCATTATGGTGCTGAAGACTGCACACAGTGCTCGAGTGCTCGAGACATCAGCGCAGAGTACAGC
>JAACYQ010014625.1:0-12892 GCA_011075105.1 Heteronetta atricapilla | reverse complement strand
AAGGAAAGGAAAGGAAAGGAAAGGAAAGGAAAGGAAAGGAAAGGAAAGGAAAGGAAAGGAAAGGAAAGGAAAGGAAAGGAAAGGAAAGGAAAGGAAAGGAAAGGAAAGGAAAGGAAAGGAAAGGAAAGGAAAGGAAAGGAAAGGAAAGGAAAGGAAAGGAAATTAATAAAGACATGCTGGAGAAAAAAAATAATAGCCAGTTATAGTACATTAGTTAGACAAGAATAATGCAGAAACAAGTGGGAGAAAATAATTTATATCCAAGATTTTAAAGGCAGGGGGAAAAAAGGATTTCACACAATTGTCTCCAAAAATGAATTGATCCTCACCCTCAGTCTAACATGTGGTATAGTACAGATTGTCAAAAGTGTATATTTTAATATTATCTTTTATTTTAAAATATTTTCATATTTAGATTTTTAATATTTTATTTTATATTTTGTTATATTTGTTTTAAAAAAATCAGCCTATCTGCTTTTCCCAAAATGTACTAATTTCAGCCTAGGGAATGAACATCTCTTTGTATGCTAAATTCTAAGTTTTCAGTTGGATGTATTTAAATATATGTTTAGATTTTTTCTTTATAGAGATTGTTCAGATTTATTTTAATTATACATGCTTTTATATATAGATATCTATATAAATAACATTATAATTTCAGCAGAAAAAGTATATCACAGTAAATATGCATTTTTCAGAAAGATTGTGCCAAATATTCAAGACTGTCAAGGTACTACACAGCACAGAGAATTGTTAAGCCCTCTATCGTCTGCCCCCTTAGTATGCTATTTGCTTTCCTGAATACATAGTGAAACTGTAATAAAGGGCTTCAGTGACTGGATTTTAATTTAACTGACAATTTGAACTTTGAATGATCATGGTTTTGTGACTGTTTGAGGAACATGACTGCTGGATTTAAAGATGGATAAAGACAAAAACCATTCTCTTCTGACAAACCATTCTTCTAAATAAATTGAATTATGGTTTGGTTTTGTTTTGTTTTTTGGTTGGTTTCTTTTTTTCATTTTTTTCTTTTGTTTGTTTGTTTGTTTGTGTTGTTGTTTGTTTGTTTGTTTTTTCCCTTCAAGAGAAATGATACTTAATCCATTGAGATGTAAAAACTGTATAAAAGAGAGTTTTTTACAGGAGCATTAGGGTCACCAGGTTAAAGAAAGTGAATGGTATTCCTAATGGAAGATAAATGGTTGCCCTGTGGGGTTTTATCTGTCATACTAATCTCAAACAACATCTTGTATAAAAGCAAAGTTAAAAAGACTGTTAAAGCAAGCTTCTCCACTGCAGTAAACTAATACCTGTGGCTTACCGCCTCTGCCCTACACATGTGAAATGTTTAAAACATTTGGCAGGAAGCTTTTTCCCACATTTGGCTAGGCATAGTCAGTGAACCCAATGTGAGATAATCCAAAACAATTCAGGTTCAGCAAAGGTTGGGAAAATATTATAGTGGACACAAAGCTTTGATGGAAAGCTTCTTTGATGTTGAGATTATAAAATACACAATTTCTAATCTGACATTTTTTTAGCTGCAAAGCAGAATATCTAAACATTCCTCTTTTGTCATAACAGTTTAATCCCTTAAGAATGTGACTGAAACCATCAGGGAGCAAAGGTTACCACAAGAGTTGTATGAAAGAGGAAACCTGCCTCAGACACCTAGATAGAAAATGTGAGCGCCATTAAATTATATAACTAAACACACTCTGCAGATTGGCACTGCCAGGTCACTCTCAGTTCAAGCCGTGTCGTATATCCATTGTTCCAAACACAGTTTGGAACAGTTTGGAATCCATTCAGTTATTCACTGAATGAATACTAAAGCAGTTATGATTATTTTAAAAAATGGATTTGAGTTTAAAATTATCCTCTTTGTCATGCATGAAAAATAGCATCAATACAATAAAAATCTAGATAACAAGTGCTGAGAGTTGTTTTGTTGTTGTTGTTGTTGTTGTTGTTCTGGGTTTCTTTTTGAGGGGGGAGTGTTTGGCATTAAAAATATATATATATATAGGTCTAATAAAATGTATTGCCTCTTCCCAGAAACCTTACCCATGTAATCTTATGTGGCCTGTGGGCCGCAATGACAATATCTCTTCTACTAATGTAAAAATAGTGATTTTAAACTTTAAGCCATCTTTAAAATGCATTGACTTCCTGTTAGACACAAAAATTATTGTAAGGAAAAATGATCAGCAAAAGCAAATCCAAAGTTATGTTATCTATTTGTTACACAAAATGATTCAATATCATATTGAATTGTGATGTGTACAAGTATGAGTCAGAGTTCATAGAATATTTTTTTCAGTGCTGATAAACTATGAATTACTTTTTAACATTAATTTGACTACCAAATCTTATAGAGCACTAAATAACCTAATAACTTAAAAAGTCATATGGATTAAATGTCATTTTTTTTTTATTTATATATATATATACATATATATACATATATATCTTTTTTCTCACCTAAGTTAAAAGCAGAGTTCATTCTTTTTTATTTCAAAAGCCAAAAAGTAGAAATTTAATTTCATGGTGACTTGATTTCCATGGATTCTGCATACCAGTGTTAGTCACTAATGTTTGTAAGTTAAATATCTTTATCCAAAATCCGTTATTTTTTTTTTTTTTTTAGCTTTCTAAACAAATTGTTCCCTACCCTATAATCACTCAGGACAGAGAAAAAAAAAAAATTGGGTGCATAGGACAAAGTTTGAAATAATGACTAGAATAGAGTTTTTATGGTCAATATACAAATGAATATAAATAATGATGATTAACATATTAGATATCAAATTAGAAAGCATAATCTAGTACAATGTCATATTACAAAATCATTTATCTTTGTGGTACAATTATTTTAAAACCTGAGCTTTGGTTTTATGATTTGAAAGAACAAAATAGGAATAGGAAAATAACATCCATAAACATTAACCTCCATAATATTTAATTAAGAAACATCATGTCAGAAACAGTAGAAATATGAATTCTTGACACAGCATTAATTTTTATGTTTCTTGGCACTATATCAATAGAATTTTTTTTTCTTTCTTGTGAGAATATGGAATGACCTTTCTTAATCACCCTAAAATTTTCACAAATTTTGGTTCATCCATATCTTAAAGGTGATGAAAAATGACTAACATACTAAAGCTCCTAAGGACAGTATGTTGGAAAGACAGGTAGAATATTTAATTGCACAAATCTTTCTGATTTGTGAAGTATTTGCTTAGAAATATCACTAAACAAAATAGATGATCATGCAGAATAAGAACATCCTTTATAGTTCCAGGGTGGCACTCTCACTAATCATTCTTGAATCACATCTAGTTATGTGCCCTCCATGCCCTCCAAACAGAAGATATGGTCTCTGACCCAGCACGGGGTGGCAAGGCTCTTAATCTCCAAGGGGTGGGCTAAAGACTGGCTTTCCCTTTGTCTTTCTAGAATTTGCAGAATGTGACTGCCTGCCTCCTTATGTACTTGAGCACGGGTTTAATACAGGGATTATCAGATCTTTACCAAATTATTTCCCTAGGGTATTTTCTGTTTCTTCACAGTGTACAGTTTGGAAAATTAAAATACTTAGACTTCCGTATAAACCTAGGAGAGTGTCATAAAAATACAATTCATTTCAGAGGGCAGCACATTGACCATTAAGTCCTCCATTTCCATTGTCTATGATTCTGAAATTATATCTATATTTCAACATTCTTGTTCTTAGGCAGAAAATTTCAGAGTAGCATTTGTGTCCTGATACAACACAGTAAACATGCCATAACATTAAAAAATGTTTTTAATGCATTTCCTTCACTAAACCTGAGATATAGTTCAATGTAACTGGCAGAATGAATGCTTTCTTCTAAAAATCAGAATATATTTTTACACAACATGTGCATAACATTTACAACTTTATTTTAGGCACACACACAAAATTGTTTTGCAGAGTTTTCATAATGTATTTTCATAGTGCTTTCATTAAATAAAGTATTATTCATATTCATATTCTATCAGAATAAAAGTATGCATACTGGTGAAAACTTGCTTAAGGGAAACAGGGAATTGATAGAACACTCACACTAAAACAACCTCCATACACCCATGTGACTGACCCAGAAACAATACAGTTGTTGCCAGTACAGCTGTCTTTGAAGTCAGCCAAACAACCACACTCTTCTGCCAAAAAGTTTGTCATTAGGGTATTGCAATTAATTTGTTACAGTTTCAAAGCAGTTATTTTATTTTTAAAAAATGATTCTCCTCTATTTCTCAGTTCTTTATGTTGTCTTTTTAACACAATGCCTTGAATGGTCATTACTTCCCTGAGAGAAACTTCTGTTCTTTGAATCTTCTTTCAAACTTGCTTTTGTCATCTGCAGTTTCTATTGTCGTTCTACTCCTATGGATGCATTTTATCATCCAGCTTTTGTCTTTGCTCAGTATAAAACAATAAAACAGTAAAATAAAACCAAAACTCACATTTGTCCCATCTGCAGTCTCAGTCTTTTGAAACATCTCTCAAGATCCCATATTTCTGCTTGTGTTTTGTTGATATCATCAGATCAGTTTGGGCTGAATTTCTGCTAAATAACTCCATGCAAGTGTATTTTTTTTTTTTTTTTTAGAAAATCTTCCTTCTTGCAGAATATGTCTTTTTATTTTCAAACTCTATTACTCTCCTCATTTAAGAACTTGTCGAGCACATAATGATCTTTAATGACCACTTCCTTCCTCCATCACAATTTTTTCTTGTTTGTTGATCTGCTCTGTAAAAAATCATAAAAAATCTTATAAATCATAAGAGGGATTTAGCTTTACTTTTACTTTACTACTCTTGGACATTTTGTCTTAATTTCCTTTCAGATTTCCAGTTTGTTTATTTATAATATCCCCAATTTGTTATCCCATTTGGGTGTTGACTTTTGAACCCACATAGCAGTATGTGAAAATAAACTTGCACATTCCCTTCCTAATCAGTATCTTTAAAGTACTAATAGTCTTCTCTAGATGTTGAGAAAACATCTGTTTCTACTCTAGAAATCTTCTGCTTTTCTGCCTTATTACATACCACTTAGTTCACCACTCCTAACTTGCACCACCAGTTTAGATTCTTGCAGCTGGACTAAACTCAAAAGTTTTAAACATCTTATTTAGGTAGTATTTCCTACACTACAGTATTTTGGCTCCTTAGAAGAGTAACAAGGACTGACAGTTATGATACAGCATCTCTGAAATTGCAGATAAAATTATTTGGAGTACCTAAACTGGCACCACACACCTGTGTTTAGATACTTGAGTTGTTCTCTGTGTGTTCAGTCTAAGTTTGTTGTCTATGTTCCCTCTATAGTCCAGAACAAGTGTTTAAAATAAGTGGAGTGAGTTGTCTTCCAGAGATGCATATTTCTGTCCATTGAATAGAGAGAAATTTATGCATTTCACTACCAGAGAAGTCACATTAGTGGGGAGCAACTTGTCCTCAGTGATACATTCTTATAACCATGGGAACTGTGGGGATTACTTTCTTCTCTGTGTTTCCTTTACGCCTGAAATTGCCTCTAATCATTGTTATTTTACTTCCTCTTTAAATTTAATCTGAAAGCTTTAAAATTCTATTTCATATCTAGCTGTTATTATTATGGCATATATAAAAGAAAATAGTTGCGGTTTCAGTAGCACTCATGGAATATATACTCCTGGATTTCCTTGTTTCAAGTCTGTGTCAGAATTAGGAGTAAAATTTAACACTGGCGATATAGTAGACTGAACAAAGATTCATATCCTCCAGAAAAAAAAAAAAAAAAAAAAAAAAATGTCAAAAGAAAGGTAGTTGGCATATCCACATTCCCCTATTCACTCATAGTAGGCTCACATGAAGCTCTGAGGAGTCAGCATTGAATTGTTTCTTTTTGTTTGTTTGTTTTCTTCCCCAAGATATATGTTAAATGAAGTCAACAACATTAGTCAGAGGTCAAGAAAGCCTGAATTTCAATTTGATGAGGATGACATTCACTAATCTGAAAGACCAATATTACAGACCTTTGACTGTTCTTTCACAGGAACAATTAGTAGCACAAAAAGCTGAGCATCATACTTTCCCATTGACTTCAAATGGAAATAGAGGTTACTGCACCTCAAGTACTGAGCACCTTTCAATACTAGGGCTTCATTTAACAAAGGAGAAAATGCAACTGAAGCTAAAAGATCTGGAGAGACAGTTAAGCAAAATGGCCCAGATTTTTTCTGCTAGATATTACTTCTGTGGAGACCAGGACTTTCAGGAATCTCTGAAATGTGGCTTTCTTTATGTATTTATTTTATGATTAAATTACATCATTATCTTAATTTAATGATTTAAATATAGAATAAAATTCCTGGAATATGAGAGCAATGTTTATTATTTCATCTCCTGTGAGGACTTCAGACTCTTTCAAGGTGACTGGAGCAGCATGTACACCTCAACAGAGCAAAGCTCTTTTTGGGG
Organism: Heteronetta atricapilla; assembly: GCA_011075105.1. Lineage (NCBI taxonomy): Eukaryota > Metazoa > Chordata > Aves > Anseriformes > Anatidae > Heteronetta > Heteronetta atricapilla. The sequence goes on along the minus strand of JAACYQ010014625.1, from coordinate 6,393 downwards.
ATGTCAGGAAATAAATAGTTCTTTGTTGGGTTATTTTATAAATAAACAGGGATTACAACAATGACTATTGAGGCATGGAGGACAAGAGCATTCTAGGCTATCCAGCTGCAACTTGTATATTCTCTACCAGTTTTATTTTTAACATACAAATGTTTCTTTGGCTGGAATGCACATGCAGATTAGGCCCAAAGCAAAACCTTTTTTGGACATAAATGTCCTTCACACTTGTTTTCCTTCTTTGAAGATGATGGCATCAGTGAATCTTGCCCGAGAAAGTCATAACAATAATACTGACTACAGTAAAACAAATAGTGCTACATGAAAAATAATAATAATAATAATAAAATAAATAATAAAATAAATAAAATAAAATAAAATAAAATGTAAGGATGTAAGTCATTGGTTGCAAAGTTAAGCAATATGAATATAAGCAGAAAAAAAAAAAAAAAAAAAAAAAAAAAAAAAAAAAAAACAGCTGAATAAGACAGAAGCTCCATCTGCAAGCAAAAGACAAAGGAATTATTTGGGAAGACTGGGAAGCTGTGAGAATAAAATTAGCAGGAAACAGACAACACAGAACCGTGTAAAAGATCTAGTGTCATAAAGTAGGAAAATAATTTAATTAAATATGGCCAAGTAAGCATTGCTCTTAAAGAAAAAGACAAAAACTCAAGACTAAAGCAGGCAAATCTTCAGCATGGATATGAAAATTATGTGAAAATCAAAGCAGCCAACAAATATCATGGTCAGAACCACAAAATGAAATGGAAAGTGTACAAAAAGATCTGTTCAGTGTCTGTATGCTTCTTTGGTAAAGATCTTAGGCTGGGTATGGGTATACAAAAAAGCTTAACAAAGGTTCATTTTCTTGTGAATTCAAGTTCCTGAAGCTTTAGTCTTACCATGATAAAAGCATTAATGGAGTATAGCTATCACTGACTTTCTGAGAATATTTTCAACTTGAACCAGGCATAAGGACCAAGAAGGAAGGGGGGAGAGGGGGGAAGGGAGGGGAAAAATTACTAAACCCCTATTAGAATTAAAAGCTTCTATAGGTAGATCAATTCTAAAAGGAAAACCAGAGAAATTGTGGACCCGCTCCAGAAGGAAATGGGACACCTGGTTACCTGGGATATGGAGAAGGTTGAGTCTCAACAACTTTTTTGCCTCAGTCTTCAGCAGCAAGAGCTCCAGACACATAGCCAAAGGCCCAGAGGGCAAAGGCAGGGACTAGGAGAATGAAGAACCACCCACAGAACGAGAAGATCAATTTTGCTAATGACAACAAGCTTAGTGGTGCAGTCAACATCCTGGAGGGAAGCGTTGCTATCCAGAGAGACCTGAACAGACTTGAGAGGCAGGTAACTGCAAACCTCATGATGTTTGATAAGGCCAAGTGCAGGGTCCTGCATGTAGACAGGGGAAATCCCAAGCACTGGGACAAGCTAGGCAGCAAATGTATTGAGAAGAGCCCTGAGGAGAAGAACCTTGGGGGTGTTTGATGAGAAACTCAACTTGAGTCAGCAATATGCGCTTGCAGCCCAGAAAGCCAACTGTATCATGGGCAGCATCAAAAGTGTGGCCAGCGGATTGAGGGAGGTGATTCTCTCCTTCTTCTCTGCTCTCATGAGACCCCACATGAAATACTGTGTTCATCTCTGGGCCCCCAGCACAAGGACATGGACCTATTAGAACAAGTCCAGATGATGGCAATGAAAATGATCAAAGGGCTGGTGTACCTCTTCTATGAAGACACTTTGAGGGAGCTGAGTTTGTTCAACCTGGAGAACAAAAGGCTCTGAGGAGACCACTTTGTAACCTTCCAGTACCTAAAGTGGGCCTAAAGAAAAGTAGAAGAGAGACTTTTCGTCAGTGAGTGTAGCGATAGAACAAATATTTTAAACTAAAAAAAATAAATAATAATAATAAAAAAAAAAAAATAAAGGGAGATTCAGATTAAATACTAGGAAGAAATTCTTTACTCAGAGGGTGGTGAGGCAGTGGAACAGGTTGCCCAGAGAAGCTGTGGATGCCTCATCCCTGGAGATGTTTAAGGCCAGGTTGGATGGGGCTTTGAGCAACCTGGTCTAGGGGAAGTTGTCCCTGCCCATGGCAGGTGGGCTGGAATTAGATGATCTTTAAGGTCTCTTCCAACCTGAACCATTCTATGATTCTACTTTAGGAAAACTACTAACTTGAAAAAAATAAATAATAAATAGAAAATTGAAAATTCGTGCACAAGTTTAAAAACAAAATAAAATTATGAAGATTTATGTAGAAAGTCCTATCCCAAAATTAAGAGAGGCTTGTCTAAGTCAGAATAAAACCTTACCTATCCAAGAGTGATGGAAAAAAAATAAAAATAAAAAATAAAAAAAAAAGTGACTTCTGCTGTAAGTTCCCACTCCAAAGCACAGTGATGTTTAATCTCAAAGCATGAAATGTTGCACATTTCTCCAAGGCAATGTGAAGTATGTGATAGCTGGAGAAGTATATGGCTATTGGGAGGACACAATTAATTTATTTTTAAATATTTTAATTAAAATAGTTTTTTGTTGTTGTTGTTCCACTAAATTCTAGAGTTCCAAATTCCCAGTAAATTTACTTTCAACAATGCTTCTATATTCCAAGTAACATTTTCTTGCAAGTGTTTTCCACCAAGTATTTTCTTGTATTTATAGCTTGTTGCTAGAAGTGAGCTGCTTTTGGTAGCTTCTCATGTAAGTGATTCTGCTAGTTGGCAAGGAACCTAAGACTTAAACATTGTATTTCAGCATACAGGTTCATTCCAGAAATCATGTCTTTGGCTCTTTATCCTCTTTTTGTGCTACTGATCCAGAGATTTTTAATTGCTTTTTAAAAGTAATTTAATGAACCAATAATGTTTTATTTCAGCTTGACATATGTTTGGTTGGTTTACTTGGGATACAGTTACCAAACATGACTCAACCCAGGATGATTATGTTTCAGTTTCAGCCAGGTGCAGCTAGGACTTGGCAACAAAAATCACGAAGATGGTGTCTATGTGAATTCTGCACTTGCTGACCTTCACGATGTGGGTGGTTGGAATGACTCTGTTGGCACAAATACAGATTCTCTCATACAACCATCTGTTCCTTGTGAAGAGGAGTTTTCAACAGGTACCTGGGATGTTTCATCTACAGCATTCAATTTTCAGCAAATCTCCCATATTTATGGTGGGAAAAGTAAGGTACGCGCTTCCCTGAAGAAATTAAGGACACTAGAAATATTTAGGGATGAAGTTCTTAACCAGTTTAAATGCAAGGGTAATTCATGGAGCTCCTCTTCATGACACCCCAACCCAATCCCAAGTTTGAAGATCTAAAGGCTAGTCTTCTAACCCCAAGGTCCTCACCCATTCTTCTATCATATAACTCCATTTTCACAGACCTATTTGTTCTCCTATATCTCATCATTCCTCTTGCATACCTACCCTGACTGTGCCAGGAGAATGACGAGCAATTAGTATGTTGATGGGAAAGAGTATCTTCCTAGATAGGCATAACACAATGTACTTGATAATAGACCTGGTTAGCCTCTTATTTAAGGAAATACAAATCCCACTTACCGAACTAAGTATATTCCTCTTTTTCTTAATTTGACCTACATCACACAGCTAATGCTGGAAGAGGGTTTTTAGCTGTCCCATTTAACTACTAAACCCAGAAACTACTTCCTAACAACAGTCTTCAAGTACTCCTGTTTTACTGAATCAAATGCCAGCATCTGTGCAGCATCTGTTTTAAGACAGATATGTCAGTATGAGATGTTATTTTTACTTGCTATATGCCAGTTAGTTTTCTTGAGATTTTACATACTCTTTGGAGACTTTCCTCTCTTCAGAAATTCCAGCAAAAAGTTTACCTACTACTGAACTGTACTAAAGGAAGAAAGTAGTTTTCTGTATGTAGGACAAAGTTTTTGCAATTGTAAGCTAAAAAAATATAAACAAAAAATATAGATCTCATTTGAATATTGAAAGTGAAGAGTTCTTTCTGCAATAATAGAGATACTAACTGTTGCAGAGCAGTGCTTACACTAAGCCAAGAACTTTTCAGCATCTCACACTGTCCTTCCAGAGGGCAGGCTGGGGGTGCAGCAGGAGCTGGGCAGGGACAGACCCAGAACAGCTGACCCAAACTGGCCAAAGGGATATTCCATACCATATGGCATCATGCTGAATAATTATATGGGGAGGGTCGCTGGGGTGGGGGAACCAGCTGCTCAGGGATAGGCTGGGCATCGATCAGTGGGTGGTGAACAATTGCATTGTGCATCACTTGTTTTGTACACATTATTAGTAGTAGTACTATTATCATTATTATTATTATTATCATTTCTTTCCTGTCCTAATAAACTGTTTTTATCTCAACCCACAGGTTTTCATCTCTTTCTAATTCTCTTCCCTATCCCAGAGAGGGAGGGGGGAAAGAGAGCGAACAGCTGTGTGGTGTTTAGCTGCCGTCTGGGTTAAACCACAACAGTGGTTTACATGGAAATATCTTTAACATTTATTTCAAAGTACCTTATCTTATTTTTTAAATTGTGCTTCAGGATTTCTGCCCTCCCATCTGTGATACGCAAATAGAAAGACTTAGGGTTCAAGCCAAAGTAACCACCAATGACAAGTTCTGCAGTTCTCAGGACATCTGCAGGTGCTTAGTACTCTGCAGAAGCACTGTATCACAGCTGCCTGGTACAGAGTCTCTGTGTCCTACTTCTTCAACTCGTATTTCTTTCGTATTCATATCCTAATATGAACTAAAGCTTATGTATAGTTTTTCATGTATTAATTTCTCATCTAATCTTAATAAGAGTGTAAAATCCTGTAATGTATTCTTTTTAGAGACAACTGGCATACAGAATGATAAGCAACACAGGAGTCCAAATCAGGGAATTCACTCCAAGCAGTCAATGGGTTTTTACAGAGATAGATAGCAGTTCTCACTGCTTCTTCTCCTAAAGAGATGGATGCAGGCCAGTTTCAAAACTTTGGGAAACACAGTATTATGGTCAATTTATCAAACTGTTTTGCATTCTGAGAAGTATATGACCCACCTAGACTTTCTAATTTTCTTATGTTATTTAACTACTTGAGATGAACAAGAGTTTTAGAACTGCAAAAGTGGAGAATAAAAGTCATAATGAATTGCAGACTTGAGTAACTAATGATGTACATGCTCCTTATGTCCATAGCACTTCATTCTGAGTACATCAGTTAGGATAAAAATGTGTTAACAATATCTGGTGCAAACTGATGCTTCATCAAAATTCCATAAGGGCTGGAATGTATTCTGCAACCCATACTCTACCAACTTAGAAAGCTGGGAGGTCGCTGATATGCTCCTCCTGAAAGCTTCAGATTTTTGCAAGCATCAGCCTAAGCTGTTCTTCTTTCAGATATTAAAAGAAAGGCCAGGTCTTGCTTGTATATATTTGAGCTTATTTTTTTTAGAGTTTAACAGTGTCTTCTAATGTGGAGAGGAGAGGTGAGGAGAGGTGAGGAGAGGAGAAACAAGAAAGGAAAAAAAAAAAAAAAAGAGAGAGAGAGAAAGGAAAAAGTAAAAATATTCTAAGCAAGACCAAAGGATGGCTAGAGAATGGTGTATAAAACAGAAAATAAAGACAGGCTAAACATACTGAGATCTGAAAATATATATAAGTAAAGAATACAAAGATGAATTTGTAACATAAAAACAATGAAGTACAAAAGAAATAAAATAACCAACATGGTTAGAGTAATTCTGGTAATCTTGAAAACTACACCAAAGACACTGTAGTTTAGACACCTGATTTTTTTTCTGTCTTATTGACTTTGTTGAATTTGTGCAGCTTGCTTGTGTGGGCATCCAAATGTGTATGCCAACAGAAATGCAGACAGTACAGGTGTCACTACCTAGCAATTTGTCAAGATGCAGCAAGGAACAAATCTAGGTCATTTGGATAATTCTCATTTGGATAATCAACATCATTCAAGTCAACTCAGTCTGCTGCCTGAGGCATCTGAGCAATTTCATTCCCTAACCTCCATTCTGTAAAGCACAGAAAAATATTGTGTGAATTTAATAGAACTCATAGGAAAAAAATAAAAAAAAAAAGAAAAAAGGAAATAAAAGAAAAAAGAAAAAAGGAGAGAAGAGAAGAGAAGAGAAGAGAAGAGAAGAGAAGAGAAGAGAAGAGAAGAGAAGAGAAGAGAAGAGAAGAGAAGAGAAGAGAAGAGAAGAGAAGAGAAGAGAAGAGAAGAGAAGAGAAGAGAAGAGAAGAGAAGAGAAGAGAAGAGAAGAGAAGAGAAGAGAAGAGAAGAGAAGAGAAGAGAAGAGAAGAGAAGAGAAGAGAAGAGAAGAGAAGAGAAGAGAAGAGAAGAGAAGAGAA
>MU014362.1:5157-16708 GCA_011075105.1 Heteronetta atricapilla | reverse complement strand
TGTTTTTAATAAAATATAATGTATATATTTTGTATTTTTATATATTATATAAATATTATATAATTATATAATTATAATAATTAATTAATATATATAATATATATAATTAAAATATATAATAAATATAAATATATATATATATTCCTGGAATCTATCATTTCCATTTCTGAATAAAGTATACTTCACCCCGGTAAAATCGCTATAGCTGAATGGCATTGCCTGACAAACCCCAGAAAGACGGAATTTTAATAAGCACCAATCTGCAGCTCCAAATTAAGTTAGTGTGAAGTTTTACATATGTTTACAATGTTTATTACCCTATACACAAATTTCAAAACAAGACAGACTGTTTGCAATGTATGTAATCATCTTGGTGTCTTATAACTGGACTTCTTCGAGAAATGAAACAATGCAACCACCCAAAAGGGCTCTTCAACTTAATCTATTAACTACAGTTTTTACCAAACCTTGGGAGGAATGGGAGGCCCCAGGCTAATCTTTTGATGTAGGTAAGTGGTTCTAGGCACAGACTTCACAATAAAATAATCAAAGCTCAAAGGGTCTTTCAAAAGAAAGTATATTCAATATTGAATTTCTTTATTAAAGAGTGCCAGTCAACGCTACATTTTAATGTTATCCTGTTTCCATACAATGATTATTTCTCTCCATAAATTAGCCAGTGAGGTGATTAAGACAATTATTTTACTGTTTTCTAATAATGATATTTCTTAGATATTTACCAATCCACTATCAGTAGACTGCCTACAGTAAAATTTTATTCTGAAAAATGTTTCAGATTAGATGTTGGAATTCCACATGTATGAATAGGTCTTAATGTTAATTAGGTATGTAGCTGAAGACTTTTTCTTCATAATCCTGATTGATGACTGCATTTATTTTTATTTTTAACCCATAACATTCAGAAATTTAAAAATGCAATTTTAAATTTGTGATATTCTATTGGATTTTATCGCAGATTTTTTTTTTTTCCCCAAAATATTAAAAATAATGTTAAAAATGAAATTTACTTCAAATAAGCTCTGTGTTACTAAGTATGTGGTGGACTTAACAACAAAAACAGATTCATAAATCCCAGTGGAAAACTACATATAAAAACTTTCACTATGGTTGAGTAATATATAGTAGTCACACAGGTATTACTGCTACACTATTTGATAAAATTATTTCATCAATATTTTATATTATTTTATCTTTGTATTGGAGAACACAGAATCTTTGCTTTAATTTCTGGGGGTAAAATTTGACACTCTGTAGTCAGATTTGTTAATGTGGCTATGTTGATTCAACAAGGAAAGTATGTGTTGACAATCTGTACTCATGAGACTAGACTAAATGTCTTTCCAGACTTTAATAATAATAATAATAATAATGATAATGATAATGATAATAATAATAATAATAAATGGGGTGGGAGGGAGAAGCACAATTTAAAGTAATGATGAAAATTTCTTTCATGTACACCCCCCTCCTTTTTATCATAAAGTTATCATCCAAAGCCTTTACTTGTAAAAATCAGCCAACATATATTAGGGTCAATGGGTTTCTACTGATTTATGCCGGCTGGTGATCTGTTACAATGTCTGTTATAACCATAGTTAAAATATGCTTCACTGTAATCATAACAGACAGTATTTGTTCAATCAAGGCAACATCTGGTGCAATGCAATGACTAGGATTGTAATTAGGTCTTTAAAAATAAATAAATAAATCCCTATTAGACTGCTTTGTGTCTTAAAAATACAGGGACAGAGATGATTATGCTATAAATATAACACACTTGCTTTTCACAGATTCTGGTTGAAAATGTAACTATTTTTCATATTCACTTGCCTTGCCTTGCAAAACACTTTAAAATGTATCATTGCAATCAGCTGTCTTGGACAGGAAACTTTGACAATGTTTCTCTTGTGAAACTCCATGTCAATGAGGTTACTATGGCTCTAGAATATCATTTAGGATGTTATACTCACTAGGCTTAAGATGTGTCAGTCCAGTCCAGAAAATAGTTGGAACAGTTACCCAAAGAAATGATCCATTTTGCTTTTCTCATGTAGCTGAGCTGCCAGGTTATGGGAAGTACCCAATAACAAATGCAACAATATTTCCTGAGAGAAATGCTATTTCTGATACTGAATTTTAATGCTTGGTAAATGGGAGGAGAAAGGAGAATGTGAAGGTGTATCAAGCCTATAAATAAATAGATAGATAGACAGATAGATAAACAAACAGCAACAAAAATACCTAAATCATAACGTTTATGAAATAAGGACATTAGAGATAAAAATATTATTTGGTTTTCTCACAGCTAGACAAAGCTATAAGAAGCTCATTATGACATGAAGTGGCTGGATTCTATGAAATAGAATATTTAAGAAACATTAAGGGAACATTGATGACAACCAATTTATTATTGGAATGATTAAAAGTAACTTTAAAAAGTATTCCATATGGAATGCAGATTAGTATGTAGAATATGTTATACACCATTCTCATGTCCATAATGCATTTATCTTTTAATGTTAGAGTTGAATGAAAATAAGGGATTAACATGAAGGATTTAGAGGCTGTCAAATTATTTTTCTTACTTTGTTGCTACACATGAAAGATATTTAAGAAATGGTGACTTTCATGAGTAAAGGGAATAGTGTGTGGATTAATAATTTTCTTTCAAAATCTTCAGCTACCAGAATCTGTCAATATCACATGTAATTAGTCCAAGCATGTGTGCTCCATGGTTATGCTTTGGTGATTTATTTGCACTGAAGATATTGCTGATGAAAGCTGATCTTTGTCTTTTAGTGAGCAAGCAATATTGATATACATGGAAGAGAGGTGCCAGCCTATTTTTCAGTAGCCTGTGCTGTACATTATCAGATGTTTCAGTAAAAGTGAGAAAGTTGTCCTTAAGATATCTATTTATTACTTAATTATGAATCTATTAATTACTTAATTATAAGGTTTTATTTATTAATTTCTATCTGGGTGTGGAGGTTTCAGAAGTTGAGTAATGATCATTCTCACAGAAACAATGACTATTAATTGTGATGTGCATGCAATCTCTATTAATGTGGCAACTTTATGAAGAAAATACTTAATCATACAATCATACTGAATCACAGACTGGTATGGGTTAGAAGGGACCTTAAAGATCATTTAGTTCCAGCCCTCCTGGAGCCTTAGGCAGGGATGTCACCCACTGGAACAGGTTGCTCAGGGCCTCTTCCAGCCTGGTCTTGAACACCTCCAGGGTTGGGGTATGAACAACCTCTCTGGGCAACCTGTTCCAGTGCATCACCATCCTCTGAGTGAAGAATTTCCTCCCAATATTTAATCTAAATTTCCCCTCTTTTACTTTAAAGCCATCCCCCCTTGTCCTGTCATTATCTGACTGAGTAAAACGTCACTCTAAATCTATTTTATAAGCCATCTTTTATTACTGAAAGGCTGCATGAGGTTGTGTCTGCCCTCTCTTCCCCTCCCTCCAGAGCCTTCTCTCCTTCAGTCTTTCTTCATAGGAGAGGTGTTCCAGCCTTCTGATCACCTTTGCAGTCCTAACAGATCAACATCCTTCTTGTGCTGGGGGTTGCAGACCCGGATCCAGGACTCCAAGTTGGGCCTTACGAGGGCAGAGTAAAGGGAGACATCACGTCCTTCAACCTTCTGGACGCTCCTCTGTTGATGCAGCCCAGAATGCCTTCCAGTGCTGACTCATGATGAGGTTTTATTCCACCAGGACACTCAATTCCTTCTTTTCAGGGCTGCTCTCAATGTGTTCTTCACCCAGTCTGTACTCATGTCTGGGATTGCTCTGGCCCAGGTGCAGCACTATGCAATTAGACTTGATGAACTTCATTAGGTTCATGTGGTCCAACTTCTCAAGCTTGTCCAGGTCCTTTTGGATGGCATCCTTTCCTTCTGTTGTATCAGCTCTACTACTCAGTGTCATCTGCAAAACTGCTGAGGGTGCACTTGATCCAAATGTCTACGTCAATTATAAAGATATTAAACAGAACTGGTCCCAGGACAGACCCCTGAGGGACACCACTCATCACCGGCCTCCACTTGGACACAGAGCCATTGACCACAACTCGCTTGGTGCAGTCTTCAAGCCAATTCCTTATCCACTGAATAGTCCAGCCTTCAAATCAGTATCTCCCTAATCTGGACATCAGGATTTCATATGGGACCATCTCAAAGTATTAACAGTATCCCAGGTAGATGACATCAATTGGTTTTCCCATGTTGACTGATGCAATCACTCCATTGTAGAAGGTCACTAAAATGTCCAGGTACTATTGGCCTTAGTGAAAGCTGTGCTGGCTATCCCAGATCACTTCCTTGTCTTGAATATGCCTTAACATTGCTTCCAGGAGGATCTGTTCCACTCTCTTTCCAGGCACAGAATTGAGGCTCACCAGTCTGTAGTTCCTTCCATCTTCCTTTTTAAAAATGGGAATGAAGTTTGCCTTTTTCCATTCACCAGGGACTTTGACTGCCAGAACTTTTCAAATACGATTGAATGAGGTTTGGCAACTGCATCTCAGGATCCTGCGATGAATGTCATTGGGTCCAATAAAACTTGTAACTGTTTGGTTTCACCTCCAGGAAGATTTTGAATATATCCAGAGAAGGAGACTCCAAAGCCTGTCTGGGAAACCTGTTTCAGTGTTCTGTTACTCACACAGTAAAGTATTTTCTCATATCCTGTGTTTCAGTTTGTGCCCATTTCCTCTCTCCATATTTCCACTTCAACTTCACAGGAACTTGAGGTTCACTTGCTGAGATTTAAGACATCATGTGTACCTTTGAATGCCTTTGAGTCTAGAGTTTTTATTTTTCTTCTTGTATTCCTCCTAACTAAGAACTGAACATCCTTGTTGGTTCTCCTTTCCAGCTCCAGTTGTAATATATTTTTTTTATATTCAGAGGAAAATTACCAGAAGAAAGATAACACTGTATTCTGACTTTCTGTCTACAAAAAACAAAACAAAACAAAAAAAAAAAAAACCTCCAGCAAATAAGTCAAATAAGTCATCTCTACACTATCCAGTGCTGCTAGTAGCATTGCTAGCATTGCTTAAGCAATAAGAATATAACTAAAGCACTTTTACTGAATTGACTCTTTTACATAAAGAATGTATACATTTTGGTACTGTCTCCCCTGTGACAAGAAGTTTGGTACAATTTTAAAGTCTCCGCATCACATACCATCACAGAACAATTGCACAGTTACATGCTGTAACAGGGCAATAAAGTTTGTATTCCCAGACCTTATAAAACTATTCCAAATGTTGAAATACTCACCAGTGTTGAAATACTCACCAGTGAAGAGACATCAGAAGAAACTACACCTATCTACAAGAAAATAAATCTCTTTCTGTAACATAGATTTATTCCCTGAAAGATGCCATATTATAAACAGTAAATTATGCATAAATAATTAAATGGTACATTTTAATAGTTTTATATAGTTGTGTTGTTACAAAGCAAGGCATCCTTCAGCTTGTCTTACATAGGAGAACATTTACAGGATTGACTGCAGATAAAAGAATATATATATATTTATATATATATATATTTCTTATATAGCAATTTAATCTGGTACAATCCAGTGTTTTCCTGTCTCTCTAATCTTTTCCACGCTATATATTTCAGTAAACTTTATTCTCTTCTTGAGATGTACCTTTGCTTGTAGTGACAGAAATGAAGGAGAAAGAAAGATGAGGATGATGGAATGTCATGAAATATTTCAGTGTGTGATAACACCTTTCCCACAAGGTGAGAATATAGAGAATCACTTAGTGAATAAGAATATATGAGAAAAATATTTCAAACCAGAAAGAAATAATTCATTAAGAAGTTTCCTTGTTGGGGATACATGTCTGAGACAAGTTGCAGGCAAATTCACAGATCAGTCCCCATAGAAAATAAATTCAGTGAAAATTAGATATTCTTTTAACTTTCTTTTTTGGAGGATTACTTACTACATGCACATCTTGAAGCCATGTTTTTCACCTCTCTTTCCCAAGTAAGCATTCTGTTTTGTGGAGACACTAGGTTACATCTACCAAATACTAGGATAGACAGTACATTACCACCACATGTATGAATCCTTGGTGCGAGGAGATGAAGAAAGCTTGAGAAAATTGACCCCCATAGGAGACTAAGATTTTCAAAAAGTCGTGCCCTTACTTCAGAAACTGTGGATTCTTAGGGGAAAAAAAAAAAAAAAAAAAAAAAAAAAAAAAAAAAAATCATGCACTTCCTCAAGAGAAGTTCTGATTGGATATTAAGAAAAGGTTATTTATCAAGAGGATGGTCAGGCACTATAACAGTCTCCCCAGGGAAGCAGTCACATCACCGAGCTTGATGGAGTTCAAGAATTGTTTGAACAGTGATCTTAGAAATACCATTTTATTTTTGGCTGATCCTGTGTGGAGCTGACAGTTGGGCTCAGTGATCTTTGTGGGGCCTTTCTAATTCTGTGTTCATGTCTGAATTCCTAAAAGACATAAAACTCAAACAATTTATTCTTTAGTTGTGTCAATAATCTATAAATCCCAACGATCTTGATGATTTATGGCTCTTGACAACTAGACTAAATAATACTTATTTTTTAATCTTGACTGAATAAATGGCATGTGATATATTGTACCTTGAATTAATTCTTACTGCAGGCTAGAAATGATAGCCTTTAACATGTCACAGCCATCAAAAATTAAGTTAGGTGTCCAAATTTCCTTCATTACCAAGAAGAAACTTTTAAATGAAAGCCATTACCTCTTCTGTACAGACTAGTAGTTTTAGTAGCCAGATAAGGTAACCAGATAGTAGAGAAAAGCCGGAATATAGAGTATTCCACAAAAAGTACATAATAGCATCCTTGAGAACTACATGTAACAGAAACTATATGTTTACATGGTTTGTAAGGAATATCACAAGAAATCTCTACACAGAAAAAAAACTCACAGAAGCCTCTGCAAGTAACACTTGAAAAGATTTGTTGGTGTGAATGATGTATAAGAATGGTTCCTATGAGACCGAAGTTTTATTGATGACCCAGGGAAAGCAGAAGAGTTTCTCAGAGAGTCTTCAGTTCTCTCTGAGAGAAATTCAGCTGCCTTTTATGGACAATGTTTTTTTCCTTTGGAGGCATTCCACAGAGACCACCATCCTGCTGGTTTGCTTACTCTAAAGGAAAGATGGAAGTAAACTACTTTCTGAAGGTTTGCTAAACTATTTTGAACTTCATAGAGTGATTTAGATTTTCATTTAGACTTGTCTGACAGAAGAAACTACTGAAGGAAAAAAAGCGATATGCTTAGGGTTATATTTAATGATTTAGTCTCTGAGTATTGGTCACTTATATAACTTCAATTATCAGTAAAATGATGACAGTTATGAGACATTTATTTTTTTTATATACGGTGATCTAAATATACCTTTGTTCTTTTAGTTGACTAAGAGACTATTCTGAACAAAAACAGTTGTTAAAAATTGATTGCTTCCAATTTTACAACCCTGTAATCATTTGAATGAAAATGCAAGTTCCTTTGTAAGTATGTTTCCTTCAGATACAGAAAATGAGGATTATTTTCCCTTCGTATCTGTAAAAAGGAAACGGACCATCAGGTTCAAATTCAAATGGGAACTTTATTGATCAGTTCAAGTTGTTTAAAAGAAGCTAACATTTTATACAGACATACTGTTAATGTATATGATTTGATCAACATATTTTAATCCTTGTTTATTCTAATTTTAGAATTCAAATTGTTAAGAACTGTTTTATTTTATTTTATTTTATTTTATTTTATTTTATTTTATTTTATTATTTATTTATTTATTTATTTATTTCAAATTATATTATCTTAGAGTTGGCATAACACTAATTGACACAAATCAAGAAGTAAAAAGTTGAAAGAACAACCAAAATCTAATTCTATAGAGAGAGGTGCTGTATTTATGGTTGTAAAACACTTTTCCTATCAGTTTTTTTTTTTTTTTCTTTTTAATTTAGAAAAAACATTTATCATTTCCTTTTCATTTATCTTCGGCCAGAAGTATGTGTTTATTTGACCTTTTTGTTCATTACTCTTCGTGGTGTGGGAAGGATGATATACCCAGAAAGATATAGCCCAGCTGTTCCAGCCTCGGTAGAAGTTTTAAATGAGATTTTTTGCTAGCTGTGCAATAATTCAGAAAATAGTCTTGATTATTCTCTAAATGTTAATAATGTCTACAAAGAAATAAGCAATGTTATTCAGCTTCATAATGTCTTTAGAATATAGAATAATGTGAACATAAAAATGTTAACATTAATATTAACTAAAGATTGGTTTCAAAAATACTTTTCTTTGGTAAACTTCCTTGTAACCATTTTAGCATCTACTTTAAATAATAGTGAATAGTGCTGTGATGTTGGGTTCTAAAATGATAAAAGTATTGTTATTAACAAAAATCAGCATTAAAAAAATAATAGAGTATTCACATGTATATTTTTTATTTCTCGAATTAAGAACTTATTCAAGTGGTAACTCTACTGAGACCTTTTTCACCCCTTATATATCTTTCTATGAAATTATTGGTAGAAAAAAAAGCATGCAGGGTGCCTGGAGGTCATGGATGTAAAAAAAAAAAAAAAAAAAAAAAAAGCCTTTGAAATGTAAAAAGATTGAAATAAATTTTTAAAACAATAAAATCAGGTAGGTTAAAATATTAATTTATTCATGAATGAGTCAAGTGAGCTATTCCTCAGGGCATAAGTTGTGATGTCATTTTAATCACAGAATGCATGGCAGGGAAAGGCTCGAGAAATTATGCACAGCATAATAGAAAACAAAGAATTCTTTCAAAGAGCTGTTAATGTTGTAGAATGAAATTCATTCCAGAAGAAAGGGTTAGGACCCCGACTGAGCAAGGAATTTTCTCAATGCACACCAGTATTCCGTATGTAAAAATAAAAACCTTCATGCTAGAGTTTTGGTGAAATACTACTAAAAGTACAAGTATATTAACAGGCAAGTGTTAAACGCATAAGAATTAGATCTTTCTACCACCTTTTCTTCTGTCTTATCTTTTTTCATTTTATTAATCATTTATTTCTTAACATCTCAAGATCTTCTTCTGCAGTCATTGTTCTTGCTCCCATAGTTTCATTATTTCTGCTCTTAGAAGGCATGGAACTCCTGTACTATCCTCATCCTACTTCTGTTCCATGGTGTATCCCTGCTCTTGATGGAAGAATTTGTCTAAGAGTGATACTTCTAAGAAGAAAGATTTAATGAAAGAAAAGGCTAATTAGATTAGAAATATATATAATGCTCATTTGTCTTCCATCTTCCTTACAGTCCCTGACCAGTAGCCTCTCAATCTAAAATGGGGAAAGTATACTTCTGATTACAATCTTTCTTTCTTCAGTCATACCTTCTCTTAAATGTCATTTCTTGGATTCCACAGTGTCTTACACTTAATTGTCCTTCATTTTAATACGCAGCCTCATTGTTTTTGCACAAATCTTTATTCCATTAAAAAATTAGCTGATGTGTCTTTCTGTGCTTTTCTCTTCCCTTATAGTCCTCCATGTGGTGACTTAAAGATTTGTCTTGTGTACTGCTTCCCCTTGATAAAACTCATATTGCTTCTTGTTACCTCCCCATATCCCCCCGTTTTTTTTAATTTATTTTTTATTTTTTCCCTTATGTATTCCTACACATCCAAATTTCTAGTTTGTTTCAAATTTATTTGAAGAACCCTTTCTTCACTGGAGATGTCTTCTCAACCTACAGTATATATTCCTTCAAATTTTGTTACACCTCCTTTTTTGTTATTATTTTTTAATCTTTTTATTTTTAAGAGGAATCATCATATATGTATCATGAATGTATTCAAAATAGTTGTTTTCACTACATTTTTGTAAGGTGTTTTCTGACTGTAACAGGATGTGACTTCTGAAGAAGTATGTTTTTGTTGTTGCTGCTATTTTGTTTGTTTTAAGAAATGTGATTATCTGAGGTAATTAAACATTGGGATTTTTTTTTTTTTCATCACATATAAGTTATATATATGACCAATCTCAATATTAATGTAAAATGAAATCTTTGCTATATTTTTATAATGTTGGGCTACTACAAAAATGTCTTTACTGATTTTAATATACTTCTGTGTACACGCTACTAACAGTAAGTTCAGCTTATGTTCTCCACTACTTTATGAAATGAAATTATTAGAGGTTCCTGCTTTGAAAAAGCTTCATAGAACGTGACAACTTTGACCATTGAGTTGTATATTTGCATATTTTGATTTGCTATTTTGAATTTGCTTAACACTTTTTCCACATTACAATCTATTCTAATTCTTGAAATAGCTGTTAGTCTAACTATAATAGAATATTTAATGGAAACTTTTATTTATATACCGTAAATGCATTCTAAAAATAGGATTTAAATACAATGAGTGCAAGTTCTATTTTCAAAGGAGTCTTAGCCATCTGGAAAGGTTTAATTGAAAGAAAACAGTAATCAGAATACAAAAAGAATAAATTAATTATTTAACTAACTTGTCTCTCTATGCAGTGAACATTGCATAGCAAGCATTTCATGAGGTGATCCAAAGCAAGCACCCAAGAGAGTAGGTTGTTTGGAGGAGAAGAAATCCCTTTGAATCTTGTACAGAATTTTTCCATGTCCTAAAAACAGACTTGTGCAGAACACTGTTCTGAATATAACTTGTTCTATAGCAAACATAAAAGCAAATCTGCCCAGTTATTTCTTCATTTAGTAAATCACAGACAAATGACTTTCATTAATTGTCCAGCAGTTAAGGCACTTTTTCAGCATTTGCAAGGTTGTGGGATCCATGACTTCTTACTCATATACAAGATAGAACATGTGAGCAACAAATATAATAAAGTTTAAATTAAATAAATCATTTTCTGTAGATTGATAAATATAAAAATGTGGATGACATATATATTAATCTCATGTTAGTTCTGATAAAGATGTTTTACTATCATCCATGGGACATATCCTTACTCACGCTATACAGATCAAACAGGAATAAAACATGAATAATAATAATAATAATAATAATAATAAACAGGAATAAGACATGAAATGCACATACATTATTGTGTAAAAGAAAACAGATGAAATGGAATGTACACACATAGAACTGAAATGGACTTCATAGTTAATCTAGTTCAATCCTGATTATTTCAGGCAATTATTTTACACCATCTCACTTAAAATTTCATGAAATTCTATCTATTTTGAAATTACTTGAAGTGTTGAAGGAAAAACAATTTCATATGTAGTGTTTTAACAAAAGGTGATTCCACACACTTTTCATGGATATATACTTTATTCTTTAAATCAAATTATTCTCATGGTCAGTTTACAATGTAATCTGTCCAGAGAGAAACTTTTCCTTCCTTCCTTCCTTCCTTCCTTCCTCCCTCCCTCCCTCCCTCCCTCCCTCCCTCCCTCCCTTCCTTCCTTCCTTCCTTCCTTCCTTCCTTCCTTCCTTCCTTCCT
>JAACYQ010012802.1:0-12540 GCA_011075105.1 Heteronetta atricapilla | reverse complement strand
GAACCTGATCTCCTTCTATGACAAAGTGACGCGCTGGGTGGACGAGGGAAAGGCTGTGGATGTGGTCTACCTTGACTTCAGCAAGGCTTTTGACACCGTCTCCCACAGCATTCTCCTCAAGAAACTGGCTGCTCTTGGCTTGGACTGGCGCACGCTTCGTTGGGTTAGAAAATGGCTGGATAGCCGGGCCCAAAGGGTCGTGGTAAATGGAGTCAAATCCAGTTGGAGGCCGGTCACTAGTGGTGTCCCCCAGGGCTTGGTGCTGGGGCCGGTCCTCTTCAATATCTTCATTGATGATCTGGACGAGGGCATAGAGTGCACCCTCAGTAAGTTTGCAGATGACACCAAGTTAGGTGCATGTGTTGATCTGCTCGAGGGTAGGAAAGCTCTGCAGGAGGATCTGGATAGGCTGCACCAATGGGCTGAGGTCAACTGCATGAAATTCATTAAGGCCAAGTGCCACGTCCTGCACCTGGGGTGCAATAACCCCAAGCAGAGCTACAGGCTGGGAGATGAGTGGTTGGAGAGCTGCCAGGCAGAGAAGGACCTGGGAGTGATGGTGGATAGTTGGCTGAAGATGAGCCAGCAGTGTGCTCAAGTGGCCAAGAAGGCCAATGGCATCCTGGCTTTCATAAGAAACGGTGTGACCAGCAGGTCCAGGGAAGTGATTGTCCTCCTGTTCTCGGCTCTGGTGAGGCCGCACCTTGAGTCCTGTGTTCAGTTTTGGGCCCCTCGCTACAAGAAGGACATTGAGGTGCTTGAGTGAGTCCAGAGAAGGGCAACGAAGCTGGTGAGGGGCCTGGAGAACAAGTCCTATGAGGAGCGGCTGAAGGAGCTGGGCTTGTTCAGCCTGGAGAAGAGGAGGCTCAGGGGTGACCTTATCGCTCTCTACAGGTACCTTAATGGAGGCTGTAGTGAAGTGGGGGTTGGTCTGTTCTCCCACGTGCCTGGTGACAGGGTGAGGGGGAATGGGCTTAAGTTGTGCCAGGGGAGTTTTAGGTTGCATCTTAGGAAGAACTTCTTTACTGAAAGGGTTGTTAGGCACTGGAATAGGCTGCCCAGGGAAGTGGTGGAGTCACCATCCCTGGAGGTCTTTAAAAGACGTTTAGATGTAGAGCTTAGGGATGTGGTTTAGTGGGGACTGTTAGTGTTATGTCAGAGGTTGGACCCGATGATCTTAAGGTCTCTTCCAACCTAGAAATTCTGTGATTCTGTAATGATTTTCTACTTAAGAAATAATCTCCATTGTTGCAGGATCTGCATCTGATAATTAAATATGACTAGAACTGTGCAGCCAGAGAAGAAGGTGTGGATATATAACAGGGACCAAAATCAATTACTGAGCTGCCTCACTCACAACAAAAGAGAACTATTGCTATTAGCATATTTTTTTCTTAAAAATAAATAAATAATTTAAAATGTCTTTAAAGTCAAAGGAAAAAGTATATCATGAATTCATTTTTTCAGATGACACTTAATCAGAGTAAAAGTCAGCCAGAGTAATTGTTTATAACCAACCACTTTATCCTCATATTGTTTCCACCAATTTATTAAGCATCTCTGAATGCAGATGGGCTTGTGAGATGATAAGGTGAATGTGACTGAATTATTGAAGAAATTCTTATTGTCTTCCAAGATAAGTTTATGACTTGCTTCTACAAGTTTCTTCTACTCAGGAAACTGACTGACTGCTGCCAAGATTTGTATACTTTTCTGTTTCCATTTAAATCTCTATTGTTTGTCAGCTTTGCGTGCACACACAATTCTTTCACAGGTTTAATTCATTTTAGTCCAAATGACAAGTATTTTATATAAAGTTTTTTTGTCTTTTTGGTATCACTTTCCCTAACAAGGCACATACTGTATAATCAGCCAACTACTCTGTAATTACGTTGCAAAGACTATGTAAATACCTAATTATTTTCATGCAGATTACTTGATAATTATACTACCAGTTACAGAGTAATTCAAAGAATAATTACCATGTAACTTCCACTTTTTAGATGTGAGGATAAGGCTTTGTTTTAAAGATATAGAGAAGTGCATAATTATCCTGGGGTTACATTCTACTGAGATTATCGATTATCCTACATTTAAAGTATTATTATATGGCTACTGGGCTCCATATCATGTTATCATAGTTTGAAAAAAACCCACAACTTCTTTGCTCTCTGCTTTGTAGCAAGTGTTAGACAATGACAATGTTAACAGTTCTATACTTTCTTATTAACTGAAATGGATTTTAGACTTTTTTTTTTTTTGATTGTGAAGAAGAAAATGCTTTTTTTTTTTTTTACTGAATTGTGCTATGTTTTTTTAAGAAGCAAATGACGTGTACCCAGACCCTTAAAGGGGACTTGGATAACGCAAAGCTCATTTATACCAAACATTCTTTAAGTTTCTAGAAAGGGTACCATAGTGTATGGCTTAAGAGTAATGAAGTATCCCACAAAGGATGCTGTCCATTTTTTAGAGTAGACCATAGGGAGACAGAGGGTGTCATCTGTAGCTCTCAGAACAGAGACAGTCTTCTTCCATCTCCAATTGTATGAAATAGTTTTTGGGTAAAATATAAAATGAACATTTTGCAGTATATTAAGTAACTCCAAGACTCCCATCTCATTTCTAGCCACAAAGATACAGACTAATGAACTGGTTGCCTTTCATTACATTACGGGAAATTGAACCACTTGAGTTGGAAGGGATAAGATTTTTTTTATTATTATTTTTTTTTATTTTTTCTCCTTTTGAGAAGCCTGGTATTTTGTCTGCTAGCTACAGCCAGTGGAGCTTACTTATAAAACACGCTAAAAGAACAGGTCATACAGTGTGATTTATTCCTGTTATACAGCACAAGTAGTCTCCCAGTTATTTTCTGATGCTGAATTTAGAAGAGTTACACAATACAACTGAAATAACATAGATGGACATGCAGAATCCCACACTAAGCTATCTGGCAGTAGTTGAGCAAAGGGATGGATCCCACTACTTCCTACATAAGATTATGTAGGACCAACTTTATGCATAGGCAAAACAAATGGTAGCCTGGGACAGCATGTTGGAGGAGAGGTTGCAAGTTCATCACTAGTTGGAGAAGATGTTTGGGGAGTCTCATATTGGTGATAGCAGACTTTGACTGCCCAGTACCACCTGAGCTGCTCTTCCAGCAGGATGAGCCCAGCTGCAGAACTTAAGTAACACCAGCACTTGAAATTTTCCTCTGCTCTGCATGCTTCCATCCATACAGTCAGTGGCTCCATCTCTGAGGGACCAAACAAGAAGGAGGGAGCCAGTCCCCCCCTCTTTTTACTAATCCTATGTCAGCACTGTGTTTATTGCTCAGCATGAGTGAACCAGAGAGGGAAGCTTGCTGAGTGGTGGCTAGTGCCTGTGGGAGCTTCCCTATGACTTTCACAGCTAAATTTTACCATAAGTTATTTTGTTGATAAAGGATGGCAACACTTGGTATTGTTTACATTGCTGAGAAACCCTGAGTGAACACTGAAACTATTTTCATTAAAGGGCCAAACATGTTTTGGTAGCTCTGTTGTTAAAACTGTGTTTACATTGTATAAATATCTGTAAAAGCCAATGCCACAGGCTTCGAGATCTGTTGCTTCTAGTGTAAGAATGCAGTGGAAACTTCAAATACATAGACATGCAGGATATCTCAAAGAGAATGCTGGTAAAGGATGAAACAGCTAACATTTTTGAATGCAATGAACCTTTTCTCTGCTTCCTGTGCTCCACATTTTCCTGAGATCTGTTACATTTGATTCTTTTTTTACTCAGGCAAAGAAGCTGAGAAGACCATGCTTCCCTCTTGCTCTTGCCCAATGCAGATGACTCTGGTGGCTGTATAGTAATGCCAGCTTGGCTTCGAGGGGGATTTGCTTTGGGATTCTTCAACATGGATTTTGACTAATGCTCTTTACAAATGAACATGCTGCCCTGGCTTTTGTCCAAGGCATGCACCTGTATTTGTTGTTTTGTATGTTAGAAAACAGGAAACAGTCCTTCAGTATATATTTCTGTGTATCTATTTTATATCTGTGGATATGTATATATAAAATACATACAAATGTGTGTATTTTTTTATATGCATGTATATATTGTAAAGTGGCTGATCCTAAGAAGAAAACATCCCATTGAAAATGATAGCTTGTTGTCAGACACCTTAGTATCTCATAAACCTCTAGACAGCATGTCCTTGGTGCTCCCTGATAACTTTCAACTGGTATGTTTAAAAACATCCTACTTACCCTGGAGCTGTTGAGATGTTATATAGGTGACAAAAGGTGTCAAGGCAAATCTGAGCTGCCAGGGAGCCCCTTGAATAATCACAGGTTGCCAAAATATGTTGTTTCACTAAACTGGAAGACAATCAGGCCTAAGATTTTTTTTTTTTTTTTTTTTTTTTTTTTTTTAATGTGGTTCCAGCTTCTCTTTCTATGGAGACCAGCCAGTACTTTCAGTATAAAATGTACAATGTTCTGTCAGGACCAGGGACATTGTTTTTACTTGGCAAGACAGATCTGGCTTACTGTATTGTTTTAAAAAGCCACTTGGTTTGTTAATTCCATCCTTTTTTAACCTAGCTTCAGCCAGCTGGTGTAATAAAAGAGGGAGAGTAAGAGTTGGACCTTTCCATGCTCATGGGATATTTCTTCTTTTAGAAAAACCAAATACCTGAGACACATCTATGAGCTGAGCCAATCTGTCCTTTCCTGCATGCCTTTCTAAGTGATATGCACAGTGAAAACCACAAAGCTGCAGGAATAGCAGGAATCTACCTATTCCCAAGGAACTGTATTAGTCTCTGATTGCTGCAGATATTCAAATGATTCAGATACTGAGAAAGTCATGACTCACAGTGCTGTTACTGGATCAGCCCAGTCTCCCTAAAGGTGAGTGTCTGCCTTGCTGGGTATGATTTCTCTAGGAGATGTATTATGTACAATATAAGGAAGATAGCACAGGATGTATGTGGGTGTTACAGATGGCACAGAAAAATGTGTACAGGGCTAGAACACATGGAGTCTTGGGGTTTGCTATACAGGAGAAAAAGTTTGCTTTAACAGGAGAAAAAAAAAAGTCTCACTGTATGATTGGTCCTGATGCTGCAGCTTTGGCTCTGAACCCTTGCTCTCCAAAGTGCTTCATGTTCAAGGCTGGAAATAAAGGGAATGTAGTCCTCATCTTTATCAAAATTTGTTTTCAAAACCTATTTTAAAAGCCTAGGTGTAGTAGCAGCATGGTTGTGGATTATTCAAGTGATGTAGCATTTGTTCATGGCATTAGTAACTCCTGGTGGAACCACAATCTTGTGAGTTACTCTCTTGGTGGAATCACAATCCTGTGATGCATACTTTTTATTCACTTGAATCAACTGCTCAAATTAATATGTTGTATAAGATCAAGAGCCTTCCTTAATAAGGAAAAACAAACAAACAAACAAAACCACCACCACCACCAATAAAAAAACTCAGAAAAGTATTTTCTTCACTGTCCCTCTGAAAAGAAAGTACAATTTCCTTGGACAATAAATATCCACAAAGGCCTTCCAATAGTCTTTTAAAACAGCGTTCAAATATTTATGAAATACATCAAAATAAGAATTTCTTAGGAAAACAAAATGCTTTAAAATGTTACTGCAAAATACAGGACAGAATTCAGTGGCTAAGGTACAGATGTACAGATGTGTAATGCTGATGGGTACCTGAGACATCCGCATGGGGCTAGAAGATATGGCAAATAGAGAAGACTTATAGTTGAGCAAATTTGCCGACGACACCAAACTTGGAGGAGTTGTGGACTTGAAAGAGGGTGGAAAGGCCTTGCAGAGAGATCTGGACAGGTTGGAGAGCTGGATAATCACCAACCGCATGATGTTTAACAAAAGCAAGTTCTGGGTCCTGTATATGGGACGGGACAACCCTGGCTATATGTACAGACTGGGTGACGAGAAGCTGGAGAGGGATCTGGGGGTTGTGGTGGACAACAAGTTTAATATGAGCCAGCAGTGTGCCCTGGCAGACAGGAGGGCCAACCATATCCTGGGATGCATCAAGCACGGCATTGCTAGTCGGTAGAGGGAGGTGATTGTCCCGCTCTACTCTGCGCTGGTGCGGCCTCACCTCGAGTATTTTGTGTGCAATTCTGGACACCACAGTATAAAAAGGACATTAAATTGTTGGAGAGTGTCCAGAGGAGGGCGACGAGGATGGTGAAGTGCCTAGAGGGGAAGATGTAGGAGGAGCGGCTGAGGTCACTGGTTTGTTCAGCCTGGAGAAGAGGCTGAGGGGGAACCTCATTGCAGTCTACAACTTCCTCATGAGGGGGAGTGGAGGGGCAGGTGATGTATTCTCCATTATCACCAGTGATAGGACCCATGGGAACGATGTTAAGCTGAGGCAGGGGAAGTTTAGGCTGGACTGATGTTCTTCACTGAGGGAAGAGGTTCTTCACTGAGAGAGTGGCTGCACACTGGAACAGGCTCCCCAGTGAAGTAGTCACTGCACCAAGCCTGTTTGAATTTAAGAAGCGATTGGACTGTGCATTTAGTCACATGGTTGAAACTTTTGGGCAGCCCTTTGCAGTGCCAAGAGTTGGACTTGATAATCCTTATGGGTCCCTTCCAACTCAGGATATTCCATGATTCTATTCTATGATTCTATTCTATGACCCAAAACCTACTGGAGAGCATTGGGAGTACTTTATTTATTTATTTTTCTAATATTTATTTATTTATTTTTTGGGGGTACATGGCTGTTTTTAGGCCACTTAACTCCACTTCTGGGTTCAGCTGGTATGGACCATTTTACCAATCCGTGTCTGGCTGGTGGCGTGCTACAAACAGCTTGCAGAAAACTTGCTCTGGCCTTACGCTGTGCAGTCCATCTTTTTCCCTAGACATTGTGCTCACTAGGATTGCACCCTTGGCTCCAGATTTTATTTTTGCTTAGGTTTCCATCTACACTTCCAGTTCTTCCCTTTGCTAAGATAGACAGACTGCAAGGAGGCATCTGAATTCTTTAAAAACTCTGGTAGGAATTTTGGTCACTGGAGAAGTCAGCAAAGTAGATGGCAGGATGCTGGAATGGCATGGGGTTTTATCAGTTTTTATCATGAGGTTGGCTACTGTGTGTGATTTGTGTGTGAAAAGGTTACTCAGGTTACAATTCATCCAGGCTTTGTTTTTATGCACATGTGAGACAAAATGCAATACCAGTACCTCATCTGGAAAGCTTGAGCTCTGCTCCTGACTGTCCAGGGATTATAAAAGTGAGCACAAATATTAAGTGACCTAGATATCTGTCTGCTGCTGTGAACTGGAGCTATTTCTGGGAGTTTGGCAGTGGGAGAAACTGTTCTGCCCTACAATGAATGACAGGGGGCATGATATTTAATCAAACAGGTTAATCAAACACTATAATTGTGCATGTTTTTCTTTCAAACTGTAGGAAAGAGTCCAAGGAGTCCAAACAAGTAAATAAAATAAAGCTATCTGGAAGCTCTTCCTGGCCTGATCTAGTCTACTCAGACATGTCTAAGAAGCTCCTGTTCAATACAGAAACGAGATCTGGGCACTTGTGTCCAAAACATAATCCTTTTGCATATGTTGGGAAATGCTCAAATCCTACCTTACAAGTGAGTAATTATGCTTATTTCTTCTGCTTACAATTCTATATTGTATGGGTAATTTAGTGGATTCAGGTTTTTGAAAATGAATGAGGAGATGTACTGTGTGGTTCGCTGAAGTCATTCACATTTTATATTGACTCGCACCTTCACAAATTGTATGAAAATTCATGCAGTGTCAGAATTAGACAGTGATCCTTAATGCTTACTCTAGAACTACTTTTGGCATTTTATAAATGGATATGAGTCATGTGAAAAACCTATTAAGCTAGTATTTTAAAAATACAAAATTGCTGATAATGTTTTCCTCTCTACAAACACAGTATATGAAGGATCTCCCTACTATTTTAAAATAATGCAAAAGTCTGGAATTATCTGTTAAATCCATCATTTTTAATATTGTTGAAAATGTCTATTACATAAATAAGACCCAGTTTGACACTACATTTATTTTCAATGTGAGGACTGTGTTTTACTCTGCTATTACTTCTTTTTCAGGTGACACCCTTTCCTCTGTTTATGAAAGGAAGACTTTAAAGATACTTTGTAAACAACTTTTAAAAAATTTGCAATGTAGTAAACTACAGGTAATCTTTGCTGTCAAAAAAATAAGATTTTAAATAAGTGAAATATGTCTAAAGTCTCTGGAAAAATAGTTTTTCTTTTTAAAAGACAGAATTTTCAGAAATAATTGTCTTATCTGAAAGAAAACCGAACTATAATATTAAAGTGTTAGGTGTTTTCAAATGCAGTATGTTTTGTGGAAGCAATATTCAAACAAAAGCCTATAGAAACCTTTAGAATCAAACATTTTCAACTGCAGTATTTGAGAAAAAATGTTAGGGAACTTTCTGTCAGTTCTCTTTCTGGTTAATAATAAATGTTTTTCAAAGTGTTCTACAGTATTTTATTACAAATTAATTCATATTTTGTTCTTTTATTAAAAACAAATTATTTTAACTCATTCTCTGTGGATTTCTCCACTTTGAATTAGTCCCATCCCATTCCTGCATAGCACTCATTAAAAAGGATTATTTAAGTCACAGTTATTTGATACAATGTTGTAGCACATCCTAAACCATTTGGAAAGAGGAGTCTCCCATAGTAACACCAGGGAATGTGGAGAACAACATTTTATATTATAATTGCCAGTGTAATATTTTGACTGAAATTGTGCATGTCAGGCAGCATCCTTACCAAGTCACAGTCAAGAAATGAATTGATGCTGCCTCTAATGGTATGCAATAGCTGTAGCCTGATCCATTGGGGCTACACAAAAGGGGGAAAGGGAGGAATTCATTGTGTATGTTTCTGATATATCCCACACCTTTCTGAGCACAGGCTGTTTGGGGTGGCTCACTGTGTCAGCAACATGCTTTTCTTTCAATTGGAGTTTTGATAAGCACAGGTCCTGAAGGACTGTATAATGCTGGCACTACTAATCACCCTCTCCCTCTCTGCCCATAAAACCTAAGAAAGAAGCTGAAAATGTTTAAGAGCTGTAAATATATATATATATATAATATATATTGTAAATATAATGCTCTTGATTTAAATTTGTATATATATATATATATATATATATATGTTTTCTCAACCAGCTAACACAAACAATGCAAAATATCAGTATGCTGAGTATTTCTTTTTTGAGGGTCAAATTTGGGAATTAGATGAATGCCGAATATGTGAATACAATGAACACTTTAGGGGCTATAGCTTTAAATGTATTATTTTAAAGAAAAAATCACTCCCGGAATATAAGCTCATATACCAAGTGCTGGCTACTAATGAATCATTAATGTTGATTTAGTTTTTCCTCCCTCTCCTTGAGGCTATATAAAAATGGTTCTGGCCCCTAAATGAAGGCACTGCAAAGTATTATTAATTTGAGGGAGAAGATAAACCTCTTATTTCAAAAGGCCATTATAATTGCTTTCTGAAGAAAAAGGAAAAGCAATACCAGCCAGTTAATGAAAAGCAAAGCAAAAAGCCTTCCATAAGTAACAGTCGACCACTTGAAAGGAAAACAGAGAAGGTTCACATTTTTAATGCATAATTATCAAGGGGGTGTCACTAGAGAAAACTAGAAGGCACAAGTACACTGCATATACTAAGCACGATGTAGTGAACACTAGTCCTCCCTGCCTACTCTATTGTTTCTATATTTGTCATGATGAATTGAAAAGAAGTTTCTGTGTATATTGCTATTTCTAAAACTTAAAATGTATTAAAATCAGATAACAGTTACCAGAATAATCATAGTATCAATGTTTCCTATCCTGAACAACCACAGACCTTTTTTTTTATTCTTTCCCATTGTTCTCCTCATCCTTTTGCTAATCATGTCTTAACATATATCTGATGCCAGAAGGAAAAAGGGACAGGCACTGAGGACAGAAGGGCTGGACAGAACTGGAAGGTGGGTGTAACTGAGTCACACTGGGAGAAAATCTGCACTGGCTGTAGCCAGTGACACAGGTTGATTCATGACTGAAACTCTTCAGGTTGGCACAGGTTTGTGGGACACACACAGAATAATTCTGATGTTGATTGAAATGCCACTGTATTGCTTAAAAAAGAAATAAAGGCACTGATAGCTTTTCAGAATAAGAGAAACACATGTAATGTATCAAATTCTGTGCTGAGACTTTTGTCTTAAATTCAGTTTGGAATAAACAGATCGAGATCTTGCTGCTTCTGTAACCTGACATTTTCAGTGCATTGAAGTTTCTTCAGAAAACAACAACAACAACAACAACAACAACAACAACAAAAAACACAAACTGCAACAGCTGTCACTTTGCAGAGATCGAGTGATTGAGAACCTCATGGAGCTTTGCCAGATAGATCCTGATGCATCACTGATGCCTTTTCCATTATAACAGATAGTTGCCATCAGAAATGATATACAACCAAGAGGCAACTTTTCACAGCCTGGATATCTGTTTTTCATTTGAGGGATGTGGCACCAGTTATTTAGTGAATATAGGCACAAGCAGCCCTTTTCCCTTACCCATGTCTGAACTTCGATTTTTTGAAAGACAATTTTAATATTTATCTTTAAGATTATTAAGATTAAGATTAGATTATTAAGATTAAGATTATTAAGATTAAGATTAAGATTTTAGATGTAGAGCTTAGGGATATGGTTTAGTGGGGACTGTTAGGGTTAGGTTAGAGGTTGGACTTGATGATCTTGAGGTCTCTTCCAACCTAGAATGTGATTCTGTGATTCTGTGATTATAATTTATCCAAAGGGTGACAGACTGACATATATTTTAATGCTGTTCATATGAAAATGTATTAATGCAAACTGATATCCTCAAAATGTAACTGAAGCTGTTGCATGTCACCTCAATTGTTTCAATTAGGCCTTGTATACCCTGCTGTTGTGAAATAACCATGCGGCAAAGCTTTCAAAGAGATGTCTTCAACAATGTATAAAGAAGTAAATCAAAGCACAGTTTTTATGCACTTCATGTGAAAGGAATTTTACTTGAACATTTACAGCTTTTACATTGTAAAATATTTAATGACAATGATTGTCCTCTTCTAAGAGGTTTTGTATCAAAGGAAGAACCTTAATAGATCTGGTGCAGCCATTGCAGTAACAGACAGCAAAATATATCTTGTGATTCTAAACAGACACCACCCCTGGGGAAAAAGAAAAAAAAGTAAAAAAAAAAAAAAAAAAAGTAAAACTAAATCAAAACTTTGGAAAACATAACAAAACAAAAAACATCATGGGTTACTGGTAACTAATGAAATGAGTATGTCTGTCTTTCTTCCTGCTTTAGGAGCTCAGGAGAGTGAAGGAGGTGAAGACACCCAGGCTGTCAAGTAAGATGGTTGGGAGATTTTTCACTTGCCCAGTGTCATTAATAAACATATCACTTGAGTCAAAGACGAGACTAACTGCTTGTTTACAGCTGTTTGTTGTCTAGTGAATCTTGGATTAGAAACCTAGATTTTGATGAATTTTGCTGCAGATTAACCTCTGATTGGAATGGGGAGCAAATGAGCAGAGGTTAGCCCTTATATTCAGTGTCAATTTATTTTCCTTTTAATATCTTGGCCTTTTCAGTAGTTTATTTCTTTGTACTCTCTGTTGCACCATAGACGAGGAGACTGGAGAGGCTGAGGCATGGGGGTAGGAAGGTGGGTAAGAGAGTTTGGAGATAATATTCACAATTTTGAGTCATGCACAGAGAAATTTAGGAGAGTTTGTCATAAATAACTTGAGTTACGTGACTCTATAAAATTTGATGTTACAGATGAAATAGGATGTATTCACATACCTATATGATTCCACATAAGCTTCTACACCTGTTATAGATCTACATGTATCATTTGATACAGGTTCATTACTGATGTATTGGGTGTGCTTTTTAAACTTCAGGGCAAAATGCCTCTGCTACGGAATGAAAATGCATGTGTTTCCTGTTACTATAGGTGACAGCCAGTTTTGTGCAAAACAGTCTCTTATTTAACCATCGAAAAGCTATACAACTGTCATAAATCTTTTTGAAATGGTATTGTATTAATTTCTGATAATATCCACCTTATCATTGTTTTCACTTTATGCTGCCTTAGCCTTTTCCTGTGTATTATATAATAAGAAAGTTTGATATTCACATTAAGTCTTTATGCTGCTGGATGTGAAAGTCTTGTTTTCAAAAGATTAATGATGGCCCCTTGATTCTTCTTTGTACTCCCTCCATGAAGGTCTACACTTTCATGTACGCATCTTGCCTTCCTTTCCTTTACCTAAAATGATAGATATATAAAACATAGGGGCAAGAGGAGAGGTTTCTCACTTCTATGTATTTCAGTATTGCGTACTCTCCTCTCCTCTCCTCTCCTCTCCTCTCCTCTCCTCTCCTCTCCTCTCCTCTCCCC
>JAACYQ010010599.1:0-14261 GCA_011075105.1 Heteronetta atricapilla | reverse complement strand
CCTGTCCTGTCCTGTCCTGTCCTGTCCTGTCCTGCCCTTTCTTGTTCTTTCCTTTCCTTGAGTCTCCTCAAGTCTCCTCTCCTCGAGTCTCTTTCTTTTTTCTTTTTTTTTCCTTTCTTCCCACCACTCCATATCTTTCTGAAAGGCACAGTCTTCATGGAAAATTAATATTATCTGTCAAAAATTGTACAGATTTTCCTGGGGATTCTCCTCCTACTGGTTTAGACTGAAAATAAGAGAGTTTCAATTTGTGCCTTTAAAACTATTCCCTTGTAGATTTAAAAAAAAAAAAAAAAAAAAAAAAAGTCTATAAATCCATTTAACCTCATGCTTATCTGTTACACAGAATGAAAGTTGAAATGAGGCAAGTAAGGAAAACTGCACTGCCAAGAAAGAGTTAAATATAAACTTGAATCTAAGGACACATATATAGCAACTCTACAGAGTGTAAAAAGGAGAGAACTCAATACAAGAACATTTTTGCTTCCTATTTTAACTAATTGTACTTTTTCATATGTTTGGAATGTATGCGTATTGTTATTTTTATATAGATGAAAAATACCTATCATTGATTCAGAATAGTGATTGATTGGCATAGTTTGAGTATAGTGTAATTACTGTATACATGAAATGATTTTAAATGTATGGAAAGAACATTAATCTTGTACATGGGATTTACAAGTCTTGTAAGTAGTCACCTTAATGCCAAAATATGCTTAGTGATCTGTGTCATAGCTGGTTTGCTTGTTTATATGGAGATGAATACATTGTACATTGTGACTTTATTTCATGACAAATCTGTTCTGCATCATAAATCATATAATAATTTAGGTTGGAAAAGACCTCTAAGATCATCAAGTCCAAATATTAACCTAGCACTGTCAAGTCTACCACTAAACCATGTTCCTGAGTACCATATCTACACATCTTTTGAATACCTTGAGGGATGGAGACTTAACCACTTCCCTAGGAAGCTTGTTCCAATGCTTCAGAACATTTTCAGTGAAAACATTTTTACTAATAATCAGCTTAAACCTCCTCTGGTACAATTTTCAGCCATCTCCTCGTCTTATTGCTTGTTGCTTAGGAGAAGAGATGAACATTCTGTTACAACATCCTTTGAGGTAGCTGTAGGGAGTGATAGGGTCTCCCCCAAGCCTCCTTTTCTCTAACCTAAATAATCCCAGGTCCCTCAAATGCATCTCGTAATACTTGTTTTCTTCACCAGGTTTGTTGCCCTTCTTTGGACATGTTCCAGCACCATGATATCTTTCTCATAGTGAAGAGCCCAAAATTGAACACAGTATTCAAAGTATGGCCTCACCAGAGCCAAGTATAGGGGGACAATCACTTCCCTAGTCCTGCTGGCCACACTATTTCTGATACTAGTCATGATGTATCTCATGGTCTTCTTGGCCACCTGAGCACACTGCTAGCATATATTCAGATAGCTATTGACCAATACCCCCAGATCATTTTCCATCAGGCGGTTTTCCAATCATTCTTCCCCTAGCTTGTAGCATTGCATGGGGTTGTTGTGCCCCAAGTTCAGAACTTGACACTTAGTCTTATTGAACCCATCCAAGCCATGAGCAGCCAGTTTCTCAAAGAGAATACTGTTGGAAACAGTGTCAATATCAATACCTTTTCTAAAGTCTAGGTATACAACATACACAGTCTTTCCCTCACTCACTAAGTAGGTCACCTTGTCACTGAAAGAGATCTAGTTAGTCAAAAAAGACCTGTCTTTAAAAAATGTGTGCTTGACTGGGCCTGATCACCTGGGTTGTCCTGTATGCATTGTGTGATGGCACTTAGGATAATCTGACCTGTAACCTTCCCTGGAACCAAAGTCATACTGACAAGCCTGTAGTTCCCCAGGTCTTCCTTCTTCTAGGCGGGCATCACATCTGCTAGCCTCCAGTCAACTGGGACCACCCCTGATAGCCAGGACCTCTGATAAATGATGGAAGTGGTTTGGCAAACACCTCTGCCTGTTATCTCAGTACCTTTTGGTGAATCTCATCTGGCCCTACAGACTTGTGTCTCCCTGAGTGGTGTAACAGGTCTCTAACAATTTCCTCTTGGATGATGGGGACTTCATTCTGCTTTCTTCCAGCTCAGGGGGCTGGGTACCCAGACGATAACTGATCTTAGTACTAAAGACTGATGCAATGAAGGCATTAAGTACCTCAGCCTTTTCCTCATTCTTTATCGTTATGCTTCCCCCCACATCCAATAAAGGATGGAGATTCTCCTTAGTCCTCCTTTTGTTCCTAATGTATGTATAGAAACATTTTGTACTGTTATTAATGAATGTAGCCAGATTCAAGTTGGGTTTGGCCCTTTTAATTATCTTCCTGCATACATAGACTCATGACATCTTTGTTTCTTTCCTGAGTTCCGGAAGAAGCTCTCTGTTCTTCTAGGCCAATATTGTTTCCCACTGGCTCATCTTTCAGCACATGGGCACAGCCTGCTCCAACATCTTCAAGATTTCCTTTTTAAAGAGTGTCCAGCCTTCCTGGACTCTTTTGCCCTTTAGGACTGCCTCACAAGGGACTCCACCAACTAGTCTCCTAAATAAGCCAAAATCTGCCCTTCAAAAGTTCAAGGAGACAGTTCTGTTAACCCCCCTCCTAACTTTTCCAAGAATCAAAAACTCCATTATGCCCAAGACAGCCTCCAATATTCACATCACCTACAAGTCCTTCTCTGTTTGTAAGCAAAATTTTCAGTGGGTTATTTTTCCTAGTTGTCTCACTCACCAGCCATTGCAACACTCAGTTGCAACACTCCAGTTGTATGAATCATCCCACCATGTTTCAGTGGTGGAAAGTATATCATAATTCCCCTGCTGCACAATGGCTTCTAGCTCCTCCAGTTTATTGCCCATGCTGTGTGCATTGGTGTCAATGCACAGTTGGGATAGTGATTCTGTCACCTTTTGGGGGAAAGAAACCCTACTTCTTATGTGACCATTCTCAGGTACTTTTGTGATTTCTAACCCATCAATATCCCCTGTGTCTTTGCTGCTACATGGTTCTCCGCC
The DNA here is from genome assembly GCA_011075105.1 of Heteronetta atricapilla. NCBI lineage: Eukaryota > Metazoa > Chordata > Aves > Anseriformes > Anatidae > Heteronetta > Heteronetta atricapilla. The sequence goes on along the minus strand of JAACYQ010010599.1, from coordinate 11,209 downwards.
CCCTACCTCTACTGGGACAGCAGACTGAAGAATCTTGTTAGCACAATATCCCACAAACATTGGTGTGCTGTCCCCAGGCTTATCTCTAACAGTCCTGGTTTTATCCCTTTCCCCTTCAAATACAATGTGAAACTCTTTCAATGAGCCCTGCTAATTTCTGTGCAAAAAAATCATTTTCCCCCTTTGAAAGAGGTACACCTCATCGATTGCCAGGAGGTCTGGTGTTCTGTAAAGCAACTCATGACAAAAAGAAACAAAGTCCTGCCAGTGACACCAGGCTCAGAGTACTGATCTGTTGGCTCTTCCTGTTTCTCTGCTCATCTTCCCCTGCAACTGGAAGGATAAAAGAGAACACTAACTGAAAGTGTAGTAAATCAGAGATATTAAATAAATAGATAGTAACTCAAATATTTTCTTTTTTGATATTTTGTTTTAATTTTTGTTTATTTGTTTGTTTAAGACAAGGTTTGAGCTCATAGTCATTGTGATTAGAAATGTTTTGAAAAGTCAGGCTTGGCTTTCTTAAAAAGTAAGATAATCTGAAAATGGAATAAAACAGATTGTGTCTTTCAAAATCGGTTTCAAGAAGAATGATAGTTTGTTTTTTGTTTGTTTGTTTCCCTGGTATCACCATAAATATATGATAGATGGCAATTATCTGGTTTACAATGTAATTTAAGTGTGATAATAATCAGGGTATAGGAGAGATGGGATGCAAACAGCAAAGAATAAAACAGAAAAATAGAAAGCTATATTAGACTGCATGTATCAGACATTTATAGGAGATTGATATGGAAATAGACCACAACTCACAGGAAGTGACCTAATCTGTTTTGTGTTGAATTCAGGAGTCTCATACAGGCAATGCTTTATGAATTGACAGCCCTATTTTTCAAGATGTACAATTGCATGAACAAAGGCAGCTGTTGTGGCATTCACTTCTATTTCATTGTTCTGCTGGGGTCTCCTTCCTTGCCTGCTTCATCCAGAGAGCAGCCAGAAAGGCTTTTGTAGTGCAGCATTCACCATTATCTACCTATTTGTTTCATATGCCTAGTAGCATTTCATGGGTGAAAAGAGACATGACCCATAAATTATACTATTTTCTATACAAAGGCTTCTGGGCTCTCCACACACTCTAGAACATAAAATTACTCCTTGAGTGAATTATACAAGGGAAACAACAGAGACCCTATGCGTTTCCTTCCTTACATCATTTCACCCTGTACTGGAAGCACAGTGTGGCTTTTCTTCCCTCTCTAACTTCATTCCATAGGCTCTGAAAGGAAAGAGAACTTAGCTCTAACTTTGCTAGATCACGATTTGGAATGGAACTTGTAGGCATCAACATCAATGTCAGCTCAGGGTTTAGACAGGCTTGTGAAAAGGAAAGGGAGATAGAGAGAAAATATTATTGGCAAGATCAGTTTCACTCATTTTCACCACAAAAAATGACTTTGCACTTGGAAACTAAAGTACGTGTGCATGTGTGTGTGTGTGTATGTGAGTATTACAGCAGATGGAAAAGATAGAAGAAAAGTCAAAAGGTAAATCTCACTTCCTACTACACTTTTTTTCAATCATATTCAATCTCACAATGCAATCAGCAGTATTAACACATAGCTACTTTCACACACAGAAGACAGAGGGATGGAGCCTGGAAATAAAGTCTTAAGGGAGATAATACATCACAAATGAAAGGAGAGTAAAATTCCCTTTGTTATCTGATATTTTCACTTTGTTGAGTAGGGTGCATTAAGGCTAGAAGTTATAGACAAAACCAATTGTAGATGTATTCATCTCACAAGTTCTAGAGGCAGCTACATTTTTTTTTTTTTCATGCACACATTATCAGTTATCTAATTTTCTAGACACTAACAATGATAGAAATTTTAGGTAGTGTGGAAACCAAAGTTTATATGAATTCTTAAATGCAAATTGAAGTGGCCCACACTTACCTAGTGTTTGAGACTTTGGGAATTCAAGCCAAGACTGGAGTACAATGAAGAGCTACTATTCATTCATTGTACCAAAAAAGAACTGAGAAGTCACAGTTTGGGGAGTCCAGTGTGTAAAACCAAAATGCCAAAGAAGAAAATCTATATATATATGTATATATATATATATAGGTTTTTTAACTTTTCCCTATTTATACTCAAATGAAAAATATTAAATGAATGTACTATTATGCACATTTGGGAAGCCCTATCATGAACTCTGCTGTATAGTGATCTATACATTCAGCGAACTTTTAAACAGTTAGTTCCAACATGACAGTTTACTGTTTGTGATGTTGATGAAAAGCAATAGAGGATACTGAGCTAGCTTCTTGTAAAAATCATAAATCCTCTGCAGAATCATTTAGTAAATTCTTGTTGCAAAATTTTGCTAATAGTTCTTAGAAACCCCCCAACTAAACTCTCACATACCTAGTTGAACTGGCAGGATAGCCCCCATTTTCAATGTATTTGTAAACTGAACAAATTAGAGAGTTTTATTGAGGAACAAAGGCACAGCCAACTCTCCCAATGACATAACGCCACTTTGGAGGTATTTTTCTGAATGGACCTATTTGTCATGATGAAAATAATTCAAACTGTTATTCTTATTTATGATATATTTTAGCACTAGTTCTCTTTAATGTTTTTATAAAGGAACTGGACACAGGAGTTGAAGGTACACTAAGTAATGATTCTAAAATAAGAGTTGTTAACTCCCTGAAGGGTACACAGGCCTTACAAGAGTTCTTCTTAGATATAAGTGTCAGTCAATCACCAACCATGTGAAATTTAACAAGAGCAAGTGACAGATTCTGCACCCAGGACAGGTTAACTTTGGGTAAATGTAAAGACTGGGGGATGAGGGGCTGGAAAGCAACAAAGGGATCTGGAGATTTTAGTCGATGGCAAGATGAATATAAGTCAACAACAGTGTGCCATGGCAGCCAAAAGGGATAACTGTATCTTGGAGTGCATCAAGCACAGTATAGCTAGCTGATTAAGGGAAGTGATTGTACTGCTCTGCTCTGTACTAGTGCAGCCTCACCTTGAGTAGTGTGTGCAGCTTTTGTCACCACAATATAAGGATATAAAACTATTAGAGACCATCCAAGGGAGGGCAACAAAGATGGTGAAGGGTCTAGTTGGGAAGACATATGAAGAGCAGCTGAGGTCAGTTTTCACAGAATCACAGAATCACAGAATCACAGAATAGTCTAGGTTAGAAGAGACCTCTAAGATCACCGAGTCCAACCTCTGACCAAATGCTATCAAGTCCTCCACTAAACCATATCCCTAAGCTCTACATCTAGATGTCCTTTAAAGACCTCCAGGGGTGGTGACTCAACCATGGGCAACCTATTCCAGGTTCCCTGGGCAACCTATTCCAGTAACTAACAACCCTTTCCGTAAAGAAGTTTTTCCTAATATCCAACCTAAACCTCCCCTGGCACAATTTTAGCCCATTACCCCTCGTCCTGTCACCAGGCATGTGGGACAACAGACCAACCCCCACCTCGCTACAGCCTCCTTTGAGGTACCCGTAGAGTGTGATAAGGTCACCCCTGAGCCTCCTCTTCTCCAGGCTAAATAGTCCCAGCTCCCTCAGCCGCTACTCATAAGACTTGTTCTCCAGACCCCTCACCAGCTTCGTCGCCCTTCTCTGGACTCGCTCAAGCACCTCCATGTCCTTCTTGTAGTGAGGGGCCCAAAACTGAACACAGTATTCGAGGTGCGGCCTCACCAGAGCCAAGTACAGGGGGACAATCACTTCCCTGGACCCTCTGGCCACGCTATTTCTTATACAAGCCAGGATGCTGTTGGCCTTCTTGGCCACCTGAGCACACTGCTGGCTCATATTCAGCCAACTATCAACTAATACTCCCAGGTACTTCTCTGACAGGCAGCTTTCCAACCACTCATCTCCCAGCCTGTAGCGCTGCTTGGGGTTGTTGTGCCCCAGGTACAGGACCCAGCACTTGGCCTTGTTGAACTTCATAGAGTTGACCTCAGCCCTTCAGTGCAGCCTATCCAGATCTTCCTAAAGAGCCTTCCTACCCTAGAGCATATCGAAACACGCACCTAACTTGGTGTCGTTTGCAAACGTACTGAGGGTGCACTCGATCCCCTCATCCAGATCATCGATAAAGATGTTAAAGAGGACTGGCCCCAGTACCAAGCCCTGGGGGATGCCACTAGTGACCGGCCTCCAACTGGATTTGACTCCATTCACCACAACTCTCTGGGCCCGGCCATCTAGCCAGCTCTTAACCCAACGAAGCGTATGCCAGTCCAAGCCATGAGCAGCCAGTTTCCTGAGGAGAATGCTGTGGTGAACTGTGTCAAAAGCCTTACTGAAGTCAAGCAGTCCAAATCCATAGCCTTTCCCTCATCCACTAAGTGTGTCACTTTGTCATAGAAGGAGATGAGGTTTGTCAAGCAGAACCTGCCCTTCATAAACCCATGCTGGCTGGGCCTTTTTTTTTTTTTCAGCCTAAAGAAGAGGAGATTGCGAGGAAACCTTATTGCAGTCTACAGCTTCCTTACTGGAGGAAGAAGAGGGAGAACAGAGGAAGGGCTGACGATCTCCTCTCTGGTGACCAGTGGTAGGACTCAAGGGAATGGCATGTGGTTGTGACAAGGAAAGTTCAGATTGAACATTAGGAAAAGGTTCTTCACTGAGAGGGTGGTGAGGCACTGGAACAGGCTCTTCAGGGAAGTGGTCATGACACCAAGCTTGCCAGAATTCAAGATGTGTTTGGTCAATGCTCTCGGACTTATGGTTTAATTTTTCAGTTAGTCCTGTGTGGAGACAGGAGTTAGAATTGATGATCCCTATGGGTCCCTTCCAATTCAGGAAATTCTGTTCTGAAGGAGAACATTTTATGAGAAAGCCAGAACAATTTTCTCTCCCACTGTACTCTCTCAAGCAGTTCCCTGTCTTTCTTGAACCGAGGGTCCCAGAACTGGATGCAATATTCCAGATGTGGTCTCACCAGGGCAGAGTAGAGGGGCAGGACAACCTCTCTCGATCTAATAACCATGCCACTTCTAATACACCCCAGGGTGCCATTGGCCTTCTTGGCCACAAGGGCACAGTGCTTGCTCATGGCCATCCAGCTGTTTACCAGGACCTCCAGGTCCCTTTCCCCTATACTCTCCAACAGGTCAGTCCCCAACTTATACTTCTGTTTGGAGTTGTTCTTGGCCAGATGCAGGACTCTACACTTGCCCTTGTTATATTTCATTATATATGATATGTGGATATCAGGATATTCAGGATATGTGGATTTGAGGGGTAGACATAAAACACCTGGAGTGATAGAACTACCCAATTGTAAAGGTGTAAATGTTGTGGATGTATTCAATTCCAGATCACAAACAACATGCTTACAATGACACAAGATGCTGGAGATGTCAATGAGTGCAGTTGCAGCCCTCCTAACTCTCCCATTTAATCTTTACCTCTCTCTACCACTCTCAGTTATTTTAACAATTGTCTGAAGTATTCATTCATGTCAAAGTGTGTTATTTACTTCCTATTATGTAACATTACAAGACTCCATTACAAATTGAGAGAAACATATTGCCTTCCAAAGTGTAAGTCTTACCTTATTATCTATGAATAGAAATGAGTGCTGGCACTAGAAGGCAACTACTTACAGCAGATATTCTAAATATTCTAAAAGCAGAGAAAAAATAAAATATATCAGAAATACTCTACTGAATGAATTTATCATTCATATTGTCAGCCCATCAAGTTTAGTCATATAATTCATACACTGAAAAGTCAATGAATCATATAGCTAAATATTTTCTAGCAGCTTTTCGAATGATAGAGTTAATCAATAATGTACCTGAACAGAGCTAATCTCTAGGTGTTATTGCTAATAACCTTCATAAGGTTAATATATATGAATAGGTATAAAAAGACTCTAAAATCAACATCTAATTCTACTCATAGAAGAGCTAAAAGAAAGGCTACTCATTAGTTTTTGTAAAAATAAAATAAATATTTTAATAATAATAATAATAATAAATATATTTTAATTCAATGAAATAACTGCCTTCATCTTTCTATGAAGACAATCCTTCTATGAAGACAATGCCTTCCACACACTTCTATATTTTTGAATGTGAAAGAATAAAGAAATAAAAGTTCATGAGATTTAGTACCTCAGTATTAACCAAAGGAAGCAGTTTTATGAAAGTGGTTGATATAATTAACTATATATCCAAAGAAAAAAGTGTTTTTGACTCAGGGAGATATCCTGGTTATCTATCTTTACATTCTTAAATTGAGCAAACAAGATTTTCCTCTAGAGTATTTCAGAAACAGTTTCCCTAACTACAGGATATTGTTTTCTGAAAGAATGACTTTCTATGTGGAAGCTAGACTCTTATGGTACATGAACTGGAACTCACTCTCCCTAGTTATCTGCTACTTTAGCTGCATGAAGTTCAACAAGGCCAAGTGCCGGGTCCTGCACCTGGGGCACAACAACCCCAAGCAGAGCTACAGGCTGGGAGATGAGTGGTTGGAAAGCTGCCTGTCAGAGAAGGACCTGGGAGTATTGGTTGATAGTCGGCTGAATATGAGCCAGCAGTGTGCTCAGGTGGCAAAGAAGGCCAATGGCATCCTGGCTTGTATAAGAAGCAGTGGGGCCAGCAGGTCCAGGGAAGTGATTGTCCCCCTGTACTTGGCTCTGGTGAGGCCGCACCTTGAATACTGTGTTCAGTTTTGGGCCCCTCACTACAAGAAGGACATGGAGGTGCTTGAGCAAGTCCAGAGAAGGGCGACGAAGCTGGTGAGGGGTCTGGAGAACAAGTCTTATGAGTAGCGGCTGAGGGAGCTGGGACTATTTAGCCTGGACAAAAGGAGGCTCAAGGGCGACCCTATCGCTCTCTACAGGTACCTCAAAGGAGGCTGTAGTGAGGTGGGGGTTGGTCTGTTCTCCCACATGTCTAGTGACAGGACGAGGGGTAATGGGCTAAAGTTACGCCAGGGGAGTTTTAGGTTGGATGTTAGGAAGAACTTCTTTACCGAAAGGGTTGTTAGACATTGGAACAGGCTGCCCAGGGAAGTGGTGGAGTCACCATCCTTGGAAGTCTTTAAAAGACGTTTAGGTGTAGAGCTTAGGGATATGGTTTAGTGGAGGACTGTTAGTGTTAGGTCAGAGGTTGGACTCGATGATCTTGAGGTCTCTTCCAACCTAGAAATTCTGTGTGTGATTCTGTGATTCTACAGTATGTTATAAAATATTTTTTTTACTTCCTGCACAAAGTAAAAACTAATGACAAGAACAATGTATAATCATAGAATCATAGAATCATAGAATCATAGAATATCCTGAGTTGGAAGGGACCCTTAAGGATCATCAAGTCCAACTCTTGACACCGCACAGGTCTACCCAAAAGTTCAGACCATGTGACTAAGTGCACAGTCCAATCGCTTCTTAAACTCAGTCAGGCTCGGTGCAGTGACCACTTCCCTGGGGAGTCTGTTCCAGTGTGCAACCACTCTCTCTGTGAAGAACCCCCTCCTGATGTCAAGCCTAAACTTCCCCTGCCTCAGCTTAACCCCGTTCCCGCGGGTCCTGTCGCTGGTGTTAATGGAGAAAAGGTCTCCTGCCTCTCGACACCCTCTTACGAGGAAGTTGTAGACTGCGATGAGGTCTCCCCTCAGCCTCCTCTTCTCCAGGCTGAACAGGCCCAGTGCCCTCAGCCGTTCCTCGTACGTCTTCCCCTCCAGGCCTTTCACCATCTTCGTAGCCCTCCTCTGGACACTCTCCAACAGTTTCACGTCCTTTTTATACTGTGGTGCCCAGAACTGCACACAGTACTCGAGGTGAGGTCGCACCAGCGCAGAGTAGAGCGGGACAATCACCTCCCTCGACCTACTAGCGATGCCGTGCTTGACGCACCCCAGGACACGGTTGGCCCTCCTGGCTGCCAGGGCACACTGCTGGCTCATATTCAACTTGCTGTCTACCACAACCCCCAGATCCCTCTCTTCTAGGCTGCTCTCCAGCGTCTCATCGCCCAGTCTGTATGTGCAGCCAGGGTTTCCTCGTCCCAGGTGCAGGACCCGGCACTTGCTCTTATTGAACTTCATGCGGTTGGTGATCGCCCAGCTCTCCAACCTATCCAGATCCCTCTGCAAGGCCTTTCCACCCTCATCCGAGTCCACAACTCCTCCAAGTTTGGTGTCATCAGCAAACTTGCTCAAACTACCTTCTATTCCTACATCCAGATCGTTTATAAAAATATTGAAAAGTACCGGCCCTAAAATGGAGCCTTGAGGGACCCCACTGGTGACCGCCCGCCAGCCTGACGCAGCCCCATTCACCATAACCCTTTGGGCCCTGCCCATTAGCCAATTGCTCACCCATCGGATGATGTTTTTATTTAGCTGTATGGTGGACATTTTGTCCAGTAGGATCCTATGGGAAACCGTGTCAAAAGCCTTGCTGAAGTCCAAAAAAATCACATCAGCTGGTTTCCCTTGGTCCACCATACGGGTGATCTTATCATAAAAGGAAATCCGGTTAGTTAGGCAGGACCTACCCTTCACAAACCCATGCTGGCTGGGACCAATGACTGCTTTGTCCCCCAGGTGCGCCTCAATAAGTTCGAGAACCATCTTCTCCATGATTTTACCAGGCACTGACGTGAGACTGACAGGCCTGTAATTGCTTGGGTCTTCTTTCTGACCCTTCTTGAAAATCGGCACAACATTTGCCAGCTTCCAGTCTACCGGGACCTCTCCAGACTCCCAGGATAGTTGAAAAATAATTGAGAGAGGTTCCGCAATGACGTCCACCAGCTCTTTCAGCACCCGGGGATGAATCCCATCAGGACCCATGGACTTGTAGGGATCCAGGTGGAGTAGCAAATCCCGCACACGTTCAGGGTCAGTTGGGAGTTTGTCATCCCCACCGTCCCGGTCCTCCAGCTCAGGGCACCCTGGGTCCCGAAGCCCATCATCGGCATTGTAGACAGAGGCAAAGAAGGCGTTAAGCGTCTCTGCTTTGCCTATGTCATTGTCTGTGAGGAGACCTTCCCTATCAAGGAGCGGCCCTATGTATTCTTTAGTTCTCCTTTTTCCATTCACATATCTAAAAAAACCTTTTTATTATCTCTCACAGACACAGCCAGCTTCAACTCTAGGTGTGCTTTAGCCACACGAATTTTCTTCCTACAAACACGAACAGCATCTCTGTATTCTTTCCATGTCACCTGGCCCTCCTTCCAGTAGCGAAAGACTCTCTGTTTCCACCTAATCTCCATTAGAATGTCCCTGGTCAGCCACGCCGGCCTCCTGCCCCGCTTGCCTGATTTGCGATATTTAGGAACTGCCTGATCTTGTGCTTCTAGGAGGCATCGCTTAAAGAATGACCAGCACTGGTGGACATCGAGGCCTTCAAGAGCAGCTTCCCAAGGGACCTTGCTGACTAGTTCCCTGAGCAGCTTGAAGTCCGCCTTCCCCATATCTAGGGATGAGGTTTTGGTGGCACTTTTCCTTCTGTCACCGTAAATTTTGAACTCAACCACTTCACGGTCGCTATGACCGAGGCGGCCACCAATCACCACATCTCCCACCAGACCCTCTCTGTTTTCTAGCAACAGGTCTAGGAGGGCACCTTTCCTAGTTGGCTCCGTTAGCACCTGCACCAAGAAGTTGTCATCTAGGTGCTTCATGAACCTCCTGGACTTGCTCGTGTCAGCCGTGTGGCACTCCCAGTTAACGTCTGGCAAGTTGAAGTCCCCCATAAGGACAAGGGGAGTTAATCTCGAGGCCTCTCTTAGTTCTGTAAAGAATAATTTATCGGCGCTATCGTCCTGGCCAGGCGGTCTGTTATAGACTCCCACAACGACATCCCCTTTATTCGTTCGTCCCTTGATCCTTACCCAGAGGCTCTCAACTTTGCCATCGCTGACCTGAAGTTCCACACAGTCCAGCCCCTGCTTCACATACATCGCCACCCCACCACCTCGCCTTCCCTGCCTGTCCCTCCTGAAGAGCCTGTAACCATCTATCGCAACACCCCAGTCACAGGACTCATCCCACCAGGTTTCGCTTATGCCGATTATGTCGTAGTTGCGGGACTGGGCCAGTACTTCTAGCTCATCCATTTTATTCCTCATACTACGTGCGTTCGTGTAGAAGCATTTCAGGTGTGTCTCCTTACACTCAGCACCTTGTAGATCTAACCGAAGGACCTCACTGGCACACAGCCCCTCTGATTCTAGCGTACCATCCCTTAGGTCTTCACCGGCGTGCCTGGTTTTAGCCCCTTCCCCCTTCGACTCTAGTTTAAAGCCCTATCTATCAGCCCTGCCAACTCCTGACCAAAGATCCTTACCCCTCTCCAAGAGAGGCGCATCCCATCCGGTGCCATCAGGCCCGGTGTAGCATAGACCTTCCCATGATCAAAGAACCCAAAGTTCTGCCAGTCACACCAGTCTCGAAGCCACGAGTTTAGGTGAACAGCACACCTTTCAGCTTCGATCCCCCCTATCGGAAGTACAGAGGCAAACACAACCTGCGCGCCTGATCCTCTAAGTAGTCGCCCCAAATCCCTAAAGTCTCTTTTGATCGCCTTCGGACTTTTCTTTGCTACTTCATCGCTACCAGCCTGAAAGACCAGTAGCGGGTAGTAGTCAGTGGGCCGTACCAGGCGCTTGACTTTCTTGGCAACATCCCTGACCCTGGCCCCAGGGAGGCAGCAGACTTCCCTACGGGCAGGGTCAGGCCGACAAATAGGGCCCTCTGTTCCCCTAAGGATAGAGTCTCCCACAACGATCACTCTCCTGTCTTTCTTGGTGGAGGCAGTCCCAATGCGTGGAGTCGACCTCCTCGCCCTAGGCATCCTCCTGGGAACACTTTCTATCTCTTCCTCAGTTGCTGGTCTCTCAAGCTCCAGGGCCTCAAACATGTTTCGTAAGGGCACCTGGGAAGGTGGAGCTGGAAGGGGAGGGCATCGCCTGCGATGTCGAGCAGGGACCTGTCTCCATTCCTCCTCAACTCCCAGATCCCCTCCCTCTGCCCGACAGCGACAGGGCAGGGGGTCCACCCCCATTTGGGGTGTCTCACCCCGGTACCTCTCCTTGAGGCCCTGCAGGGAGTTACTCCACAAGTCTATCTCCCGCTCACACTCCCTGATATCCCTCAACCTCTCCACCTCCTCCTTGAGCTCCGCCACCATGCG
>JAACYQ010010598.1:0-28441 GCA_011075105.1 Heteronetta atricapilla | reverse complement strand
CCGGCTTCTTGGCTTTCTTGGGGCTCTTCTTCACCGCCGCCTTCTTGGGCTTCTTGGCGGCGCTGGCAGGCTTCTTGGCCGCCGGCTTCTTGGGCTTGGCCGCAGCTGCCCGCTTCTTGGGTGCCTTCTCCTTCACTTCGCCTGGCTTCTTGCTGAGGCGGAAGGAGCCGGAGGCGCCGGTGCCCTTGGTCTGCACCAGGGTGCCCTTGCCGACGAGGCTCTTGAGCCCCAGCTTGATGCGGCTGTTGTTCTTCTCCACGTCATAGCCGCCGGCGGCCAGCGCCTTCTTGAGCGCGGCGAGGGAGAGCCCCTTGCGCTCCTTGGAGGCGGCCACGGCCTTGGTGATCAGCTCGGTGACGCTGGGGCCCGCGGGCTTGCGCGCCTTGGAGCCGCCCGCCGCCTTCTTCGGCTTCTTGCTGGCGGCCTTGGCGGCGGGGGCCGCGACAGCGGGCGCGGCGGCGGGAGCGGTCTCCGACATCGCTGCCGAGACTTCTTCCTAATCAAAAGAAAGTAATTGGGCTACAGTAACCCCGATGCCTGAATTTATAGCGAAGCGGTGATCTGTGATTGGTGCTTTGCAGAGCCCGCCTAACTGTTAGCCAGGAAGAGCTTTTCGTCCTCCGAGTCTGTGTTTCTTCGGAGTTATAAATTCATATTTTTTGGAAAATGCATGCCGCGAAACCACCCCAGTTTCTTCGGGGAGTAAAGAGAAGAGTGTGAAGTTTCATTCGGGGGAGTTTCTCGCTGTAGACACCCACGATGAGAGAAAAAAGACGCGTTTAACCTCCCGTCCTGCAGCTAGGGAGACCCCGAGGAAGGCGAACTTTTGTTTTTCCTTCTAAATTAAAATAAAACCCGTAGTTAAAAAACCTCCCCCGTAATGCTGGGGTGTTCTTTAGGGGCTTTTCTCCAGATTAGGACAGGTACTGAGGGGGCAGCTTCAATACTTTTGTCATAAATTGATTTCAAAGAGAAGGAAGTAACACAATTTCATGGCTGAGCTTTGAATATGGATAAAGAATCGGCTCCCTTAACCACATCTTAAACTATTAAGGATGCGGTATTTCCACAGAATTTCATGTTTGTGGAAGATAAGAGACCTTCAGACGAATATATAAACTACTTAAAAGTGTCAGGAACTTGTCATGGCTCGATGTCTTTTGTGGTGTGCTGTAAATGAATGGCAGGATCTTTATTTTTTTATTTAATTTATTTTAAATCTGTAATTGGGGCAGAATACAGTTCTTGTTCATAAAAACGAAGCTGTTAATGTCTTGTTAATACACATAAGTTCGGGATAAACTGATAGCTTAAGGTCTCATTTACAATAGTGTATACTACTATTCTTTAACACTTGCAGAAGTAAACAGATTTGCAGGGTAAAAAAGTCAAACAGGTAAAGATACACAAATAAATATCACACACTCCTTAAACATTAATGGAGCAAGCGTAAGCCTCACTTATCCCCAAACAAATATAATAAAATGGAAATCTGGCCTCTGTGAGCACAATGAATCAGACTACATTTTACTTACAAATGTTTGCATATAGACTTATTTTTTTTTCCATTCATAAAACCTGACACACTCTTCTTTAAAGGCAAAGGAAAGGCAATCGTCAGGTTAAGTTTTTTTTTTTTTTTTTTTTTTTTTTTTTTTTTTTCAAGTCTTCATAATATTTAAATAATTTCCTGATAATCCTCATAAATAAGAATTAGCTTTGATTTTCATTTAATTATTAAATCTTACAAAGTGACAGCAGAAAATCTTTTTTTTTTTTTTTAATTAAAAAAAAAACACCTTTTAATTATTTTTAAGGAGTACTATGGATTGTTATCAGCATTATGGGATTTAATCAGAAGACAAAAGCCTTGATTGGCTTCAAATTAGAAAGCAAACCAACATTTACTCCTCTCACTGAAAAGATCAAATTAAGACCAACCTAATGTTTTGCCCCATTGTACTTTCTAAATAGGTGCCATTCAAAATGTCATTGTGCTATTTCATCAGAAACGCATTTCTTCCACCAGTTATGAATTTGAGACTCTAGAAGACAAGTAAAATGCTAGAAAAGGCCCTGATATTTAGTTTTATGGATCAAATATTGAAGATACCTTTAAGTTTTTTCTTAATAGCATGTAGTTTGGGTTGAAATTAGGTATATTACAACATCAGGGAGAAATGAGATACATTAGAGCAGCTAGAGTGAAAACAATGAACTGTCATCTTCACTTTTCATATTCTGATTTAGTTCTATATTTAATGTCTGTGTCTGCATGTATGCAAGTTAATAAGGACATTGAAAATGAGAAGGAGAGGGAAGTAAACGCAGAGGAAGGGAAAAATAAGGCTTTTCAGTATCTTACTGTAAAAGCCAGACTGAATGGCACCCTGAATTGGGCTGTGAAATCTGCCACTCTTTTCTTGTCAAAGTGATGTCGTTCCCAGAGAAGCAACCAGAATGAAATCACAGCTTTTGGGATCTCAGGCAAGTAATCTAAATGAACAAAAGGAATGAGATACATGGAGGGGAAAAAGGTCGTTGCTAGTAGTACGATGAGGGCATTGTGCTAATTTTCCAGATTGGTGGGAGGGAGATGTCCATGCAGCAGAATTAGGCTGTAAGTGACACAAAAGGCAGAGCCAGGGTTGTCAGGTATTCGGATCTGCTTAATGTAACGCTGGGAACAAGGCTGTTCTTCTGGGAACAAGGCTGGAGGATGCTTAATGTGCCTTAATCTGTAGGTTGGACGATTTAGGGCTAAATCTCCGCAGGCCAGGCTTGGTATACACAAACTGGCCAGGACGCTGGGAGCAGCAGGGTCTCGCTCCAGCTCCATCCCTCATCTCCTCACCTTGGAGCACACTTCTCTCCAAGCTCGCTCTTTGCAAATGTGTCCTCAGAGCACCAGAAGACCATTTCCTCTCTGTCCCCTTAATTAGGCTGTAGGTTAGGGACGGAGACAGGAGGCGGAGAGAGGCGGTAGGGCAGCTCTGGGGTTCGCTCCCTAATGAGCAGCTATGGCCGGGCTCCCCCCACGCAGGATGCCGGCGGGTCGGGATGGCAGCGCCTTCCCTGAGCCAAGACCTCAGGGAACAACATAGCCGCGATTTGTTTTGTTTTGTTTTGATTTGATTTGATTTGTTTTGATTTTTTAAAATAGTTCTCTCCTCCTGGTGCTGACTCTTGGGAGTTGCATTTCTCCAGTTCTTTGCTGTTCTCTGGTTGTCTGAGACACGTGAACGTTTTGCAGTTGGCCTCCAGCATTAAGTGTCAGCATTCTTTATCCTGTTCCTCAACCATCAAACCTGCCCTTTTCCGCCCAAAGCCTTATCCCTGGCCTACTCCTAAGAGATGAGCATTTTCTTGGTCTTACCGATTATTCTGCAGAAGTTTTAAAAGGTGGACCTCTAGAGAAGAGGTGGTGTGAAAAAGTGAGTTGTTTTTTACAATTTTATTTCCCTCCCTTGTGTGTAGATGTGAAAATTTCCAGTTAATCAGATAAAAACAATTTGTCGGTAGCTGTCAAGTTTACTGGAGCTGACAAGCTTTTCTGAATATAGTTGTTAAATGCAACACTGGACCAAAATAACAATTCTCTGTTTTTAGAGACTAATCAAAATCTACTTCACAAATAGCATGGTTATTGCCCCAGATGTTTAACAGATGAGAGAAAAAGATAAAGAAAATTATAATTTCAGCACTTAACATAGCAAATCAAAGAGTATGTGACAGAAAGCAGTTTTTCAACCTCATAGAGAAATTTCTTACTGCCAAGCAATAGTACTTGAAACAGAAGTTTTTGAGTGAGGTAATGATAATGATTGATGGTAATAATTGATGATGATGATTGATGATGATGATTTTTTACAGTTTCCATGTGAAGATGCAGGTATTTAAATGTTACTCATTTTATACCAAATTTCAACCAAACAAACTTAAATTCCAACCATCATCACACAATGAATCCTGACTTCCTTCCTTGCCTAGTAGTAGAGGTACTAGTGGAGGTACTAATGTAGATTACATAAGGTACTATAAAATGCCAATGCAGACAGGTCCAATGTAAGGGTCTTCAAAACAAAAATAATTCCTATATAAGAAGTCA
Organism: Heteronetta atricapilla; assembly: GCA_011075105.1. Classification (NCBI taxonomy): domain Eukaryota; kingdom Metazoa; phylum Chordata; class Aves; order Anseriformes; family Anatidae; genus Heteronetta; species Heteronetta atricapilla. Next base: position 24,333 of record JAACYQ010010598.1, on the reverse strand, counting down.
TTCCTACGACTGTAAAACAAAAAGTGTTTTTTAAATTTTTTGTTGTTGTTGTTGTTGTTTGTTTGTTTGTTTTTCCTTATCAGGATGTAGACTCCACTTGGAGGAAAAGCAGATTAGTTAGACATTAGACAGATAGAGACAGATTGGATTTACAGACTACAGGGGAGCAATCTGGATAAGACACTTAGCCAAATATAGCTGAAAGGTTACACTAAGGATATTTTCTGTTCTTGGCATGGTGAAGACAAAGAGAAATAATGATCTTTTAATTTAAGCATCCCATTCTGTTGACAAAGGATGTTTCTGCACACATTTAGGTGAGCACCCCAGATTAATAATAAATACAAACATAAGATCAAGAGACATCTGTCAAGTTTCTGCAAATTTCTTGACATGCTGTTTCAGCAATTGCAAAATTTATATACTGTGGAAGAGTTAAGATGTTAAAGAACTATCTGTGATAATGTGACCTGTCCTTTATATATATCTAAAAAAAAAAAAAAAAAAAAAAAAGAACAAAAATACATTGCTGGATGTTAGGGCATCATGAGTACCAATAAAAGTATCTTGCCTTCTAGTTTACTACCTGAAGTGATATAACAGCTTAGAAGGTTACAAAAAAAGGAATTTCCATTTGATATAAGCCAAGAAACATAGTTATAAAGATTTTCAAGGAAAAATATACCCATGGCCAATGGTCCAATCCAGACACTTGGAAAAACACTGTGAGACATTTCTAGGAAAGTGAATTTAAGAAAGTTTTTTTCAGCTGTGGGGTGGTAGGATAGCCACTGGTGCTTTATCTCTTCAACACATATATGTACATTGCCACAATGCTTTTTAATTCTTGAGTTCAGGAACAATTCTGGCCACTGCTACACTCAAAGTAGGATGAAGAAAGTCTTCTTAGAGTGAACTCATAAATATACATAGAAAGGAAAAAAACTTTGAGGACCATCATCTTGCTGAGTTCTTAAAAGTTGAGATTTGAAGGTAATGTTCCCACCACAGTCTCTCCATCATAGGACCATCTATCTCCATAGTAGAAGTTTTCATATTTGCTTAGATTCAGCAAAGCAAGATTGCTGTCAGTGATGCACTTGAAGACAACAACGATTTGTAAGACCACAGTGATTGTAGAATGACAGTTCAGATGAAGTTTGGGAAGTGTCTCTGGAGATCATCTAGACCAAACCCCAAGGTCAAAGCATAGTCAGCTGGAGCAGGGAGACACTATAACTTCTCTCCCTGAGACATCTCTCCTCTGTGCTGAGCAGTCTTAGCTCTTTCAGCCTCTCCTTGTATGACAGATGGTCCTACTGTCTCTTTATCAGATTTGTGACCATTTGCTGTTCTCACTCCAGTTATGTTCATGTCTCTGTTGCACCACGGAGACCAGAACCAGATGCAGCTGTCCAGACAGGTCTCACCAGTGCTGAGTGGAGGGAAATGATCACCTCCTCCAGTACTAGTTTGCAAACACCACTTGTCTGGGTTAAGCTGTGAAATTTATATGCAGATTAATGCTGAACTGTACTCCTGCCACATTTAACTTCTGGTTGTGAAATAAAAGTAGCTACTACTCTGTTTTGGCTGTGTGGTCATGTTTTCCATGGCTGTAGGATTTGTTAAGCTTAGTTGGAGTCTCAGCAAACTGCCACATTAGATAACAGTACAAATCAAAACAAAACAAAAGCCTTGCATCAAAAGATTGATACAAGAAAGGCAACAACACAGAAAAAAAATAAGGTGATTGGAATATCTAAGAGGGATCTAGTGCAGGTTCTGTTTTTCTCCAACTCAGCACCTCTATCTTTCATGTGAGTAGACAGAAGAAAATCAACAAAGCCAGTCTGGGGAGAGGTTCCCTATTTGCCATCATTGCTGAATATTTGCTAACCAGAAAATAAAACAGGGTTGCATATTTTCATGAACAAAGCTCCAAATCTTGTCTGCCTCGAAAACAAGAGTCTAAATCATCAAAGTGTCTTTTCTGGCTTTTGAAAGCCTGTAGAACAGAAATCCTCACAGAACCATGTTTTATTTCTATTCTCCCTTCACTGAGACTGAAAATTATTATTAATGTCTTTGTGTTGTTTTCAGCAGAAAGAAAAGATGAAGCAGGTAAATAAAGGCAAGAAAAAATAGTAGGGGTCTGGAGAGGAAAAACAAACAAACAAACAAAAACCACCAACAACAAAAAAGGGTAGCTGAGCCTACACCTGATGCTGTTTTCCCAGATGCACAAAACAGTGCGTTTTGTGTGTTTGTGTGTGAGTCACACTGCAATTACTAATTCGGTGTCAGAGATGTAAATTGAAATTAGGTCACCAGTACAGGTTACCCATTTAGTGGCAGTGAGGATGTGCATGTTCTTAGGTGCCATTTCCTAAGATATCAAAGGTAGTTCTAAACTTTCATGCTGAGTGAAGGGAAATAGGAAGTTCACCTGTGATAATACTCAGTCCTGTTCCTTACCTAGGTGACCACTCTTACTCTTAAGATCCCTAAAGAGCATGGGCAAGACCTAAGCTACAGGGCTACGGACTCAGCATACCTTGGGAGAGGAATACCTCATTGACATCGAGTTGTACTAGTTACCAAGTCAGCCAAATTCTAAGAAGATATGAAACTGCTCTGCTCCAAAATTAACTTTAGAAAGATTCTTAGTAGAGAATGGAATATTTGTCAATTGCTTCCTGATATATTATAGATTTTCCCTCCATTTCATTTTTACTCTGTTTTGGAAGTTTTCATAAGCACAAAAAATATTATAAGTGAAACTACTGATCAGGACAACTTCTAACACAAAACAAACATGTATATGCAGTGGGTACAAGTTTATATTTGAATGCTTATGATTGTCATTTATAAAATTAAAATGCTGTGTCAAAAAGACTCTTTTAAGGGTCTATCCTAGGCCTGGTATAATTTTATTATTGATTTAAATTATAGTCCACAGTGTACAACTAGAGGTGTTACGGGTGTCAACAAGTTAAAAAATGCTAGAATTATGTGGTACAGGTTATGAAGTTAAAAATTCATTATAAATTGGAGACACTATCTTCCCAAATGTGAAATTCACTTGGAAAAATATATCAGTTTTATAAGTATTGTACAATGGTAGTTGACTAGTACCTGAGTAGATCTGTATCTTCAGGTTATACCTATAAGATATCAAAGGTTATACCTATAACCTGAAGTTATATATTTATAGCTTGATAATGAAACAGATATTTTACTAGGTGTTAAGGAAAAAACACACGATAATATGTGTGATGAGTATACAATGATTGTATCTGCATCACAGATGAAGAAGTACTTCTACTGTAGTACTTCTACTGTAGTACAGTACTTCTACTGTAGTCAGGACTGCTATAGTCTCATTGTATGTTTTATGTCTAGCTTTTAGTACAGAACATCAGGTAATAAGAAGTGGAAAATAACGGGGGAAAAAAAAAGGAACAGTAACTGTCAGAAGTCTAAGAAGTATTCTCTTATAGAAAGGTGCATAAGGTGCATACAATTGCCTGTCTCAAAGAGAAGGCTGAAAACCCAAAGTTCCTTCTTGCACACCTAAAATATTAAGACGAGAAGGGTTATCTTTGCTGAGTGTACATTCTGGGAAACACAAGACAGTGTTATTTGCTGCAGCAAATTAGATGAAAGGAAATAATTTCTAATACAGACTGGAGTGACACACTGGAAAAATGTAGCCTGGGAAGACTGTGAAGTGTCCAAGAATCAGTGATACTGAACTACTGTCAGAAATGAAAGGGGTACAATTAACTGTTGATAATGGGTGGAGGGCAACAAATAATTGCTGATAGATACTGGTAATTATCATGGAACTATAGATCAGAGAAAATCTGTGTGTGCAAGGGAAGAGTGCACTACACTTTGCAATTAGTAACATTTTTGGAACAATCTCCCAGAGCATTTTCATTTGGGATCTGAGTGACCATGGGCAGGATCAGCAGGCCATTAGATGTTTGAAAATTGGCTCTAGCATGGGGTCAAAGCACTGCAGTTAATAACTCAATGTCTGCAGACACTTATAAAAGAGAAAAAAATCTTAGGGCTCAATACTTGGTATCATTTCGTGTTTTCAGTTATAACCTGGACGACAAGACAGAATGTTCCCATAACTTGTATGGGAGACACTAAGGTAGAGGGTAGAGAGACAAAAATAAGATATTTGATTCCAAGGAACTTTAATAAACTTGGGCCAAGATAAATTTCATGCAGTTTGTCAAAAAAACAAACAAACAAAAAAAAAAAAGCAGAACACATACTTGCATCAGCATGGTCTGGGAAATGACTGGCTTGAGCCCTCCTGCTTGACTTGGAGCTTAGGGTCATCTTTCCAAGTACTGGTTGACTGGGTATTTAAAGGGAAGCCTGTTGCTGTGTCCAGAGCCTAAGAATAGATAACATTCTGTAAGCAGCTGGGGTTTAAAATGAAACAAAACAAACAAAAAAACAAAACAAAAAACACCCACCATCCACATCTGGGTTTCCAACCAAAATATTAATGAAACAAAGACAAAAGCACAGCAGTAGTGTCTGGAGACACTGACATGATGCATACCACCATTTTACAGACTTGGCTTCCTCTGAAAACAGACAGCCCAAGACATTTATACAGGCATGCCCACATTAGATTCATTTCATGGAAAACTATGCCCCAGAATAACTCCTAGGACTGAACAGTACTTCCGCTGCTGTGAATTACTTACATCTCCATAGGAGCTGGTAGAGTTTAGCAAGAAAACTTTTTGCCCATTGTAGCTCTGCGGGATCCCAGTCAAGGGAAAAAAAATTAACAGTCTCTGCTGTGTAGGAAACTTCATTCTTAGCAATGCTATCATGAAAGGTTTGTCTCGCTTAATCAAAGGTCAGTTTATCAGAAGACCTGATATATTGAAGCAGCAGCTTCAAATGCCAGTTTAGAAAACAAAGTATGAATTTAAGAGAAGCAGTTAAGTATCAGCAGAGTTGTTGAGCAGGTGGTTTGCTGCCCATCACCTGAATGTAGGAACAGATATGCATGGTGTGCTACACAGCTTTGACCTCCACAGACCACCCCGCTCCTGGAAAACCACTTGAAGCAACTGTTGGTGAGATCTGACTGGGCTCAATCCTTTGTTATCTTCCTGGAAGAAACCCAGAGCCCAGAGAGGACAACATGGTAAGGGTGTACCTGTCCCCAGTCCCAACTTATTGCCCTGTCCCTTCTCTGCTGTTTCCTAAAGCAGCTTCATGTGAGGAACTACATACACTAATACCTTCCCAGCTCCCCAGTACTGGTTGAGGAGCTCCTCCAACCTTTCTTCATAGAGGATTTGAGCTACACCGAAAGCTTCTACCTGGGCCTCCAAAGGCTCCTAACCTGTAGAAAGACTACACAAGCACAGATTTTCCTTTTTTTTTTTTTTTTTCTTTTTTTTCCCCCAGCTTTTGCACCCCAGAGTTCATTCTTTTTATTGTCTCCCCAGATGGTGGTTTTGGCTGAATCTTGGGGTTGCTACCACAACATACAGGACATTTTTTGGTTTGCTATAGTTTGTATTTTTAGTCCAATTTAAAAGTGTTTCAGACTAAGTACCAGGGCGTTGGCACCTAAGGGACAGTTTTATTTTTAAGGTCAGGATTAAATTAAAAACTGTGTACTCTAATTACTTAGTCTGAAGTTATCAATGCATACATAAAACCCTCCAGTCATATCAAATAGTGCTAGAGTTTAAACACATGTGTAAAACTACATTAGTTAACTAGAGAGTGAATAAAATAATAATTAAAAAAAAACAACAACACAAAGAGAATATAAGTGTGGCAGTCAAAATCTTACAAATAGAAACCAAAAAATCCAGAGTACCTATCAAATGGATAGATAGCAAGTGTTGCCAGCACACCAGTCATTTGCTTCTGTCTCAAAGAATTAAATCTGTCCTGATTCCATCTTGTTGTGAATCTTTCTTTAGTATGCATTTATACTAAACATTCAAAAAATGTTAAATGCTCTTGCAAAAGCACCGTCACTACTAAGTATTGGCTGGGGTTGGGGAGCAGAAGGGAAAGACTTCTGAAATGTTTTGTTCTGTTGCTTGTGAGGCACTACTAAGTAAGGTAAAGAAAGTATAACCTACGAAACTAAAAAAAACCTTACGCGGTACTGGAATCTTCGTTTAGGTTAGTAACAGCAGAAAACGCCCAAGCTTGTTTACTGTTTTGTGACTTGGCAGGAACTGAAGCAAGCATTATTTTTATTTTTATTTATTTATTTATTTAAAGCACTATTTTAAAGCAGTATTTTACTCACATTGTCTGTTAACCCCTCCCAGGTAGAGAAGGGAGATATTAATCACAGATAATCTACATGAATTTAGACTATACGTAATTATATTACAATTTAGATTATACCTCTATATCTAACTTTACTTGGTACCTCTAGAACAGCAAGCACAGTTGGGACAGCTTAGATAAAAATTGTGAACGCTTCCACTAGGTGTAGTATAGCAGTTGATGAGAAGGTTTCAGTGAGGGATGGTTCACATAGGAAGACAAGAAAAACAAAGATAATTCCCCTGGTTTTTAGTATGCTGCTTTCCTGTGGTAATGTATATTACATGGAGGAAAAAAAAAAGCAACCTTAAATCAGTAGTAATAATGGAAAAATGATAAAAGATAATGAAAAAAAGTTCTCAAATTAGTAAGTGCAAATGAGCAAAATAAATAAAGGTGATCACCTAACATAAGCATAAATAAATAAAAAGACTCAATTCTGTCTTCTGATTAATGTGTTTATAGACTCAACTTACTTATGTAAAAAGGAGAAAAGAGTGTCATAGTCCCCTTTTTAGAAACAAGAGCTGGAAACCAAAGGTAAAAACAATATTTTAGAAAATCTTACAGGACAAATATTGTGGAAAATCAGCAAAAGTACAAAGCCAATCTGGCAAGATAACAAAACGTTAAAAATTTGAAGAAAAGTTCATCAATATGTAGGTATAAACAAAAGAAAGCAGCAAATGAACAACAGCAAGGAACTAGTAAGAGTTCAAAGTAACTTAAAACTCAGTGAGGGAGAATAGAAAACAAAAAAGGCGGGAACTCCGCCCCTTGCCTGCGCAGTCTCCAAACAGGTCGGCTCCCGCGCTATAAAGGACGCGGCGCGGCACCGCGCCCCTCACAGCTCGGCTCAGGCAGCAGCAGCACCATGTCTGGCAGAGGCAAGGGCGGGAAGGGGCTCGGCAAGGGGGGCGCCAAGCGGCACCGCAAGGTGCTGCGCGACAACATCCAGGGCATCACCAAGCCGGCCATCCGGCGCCTGGCGCGGCGCGGCGGCGTCAAGCGCATCTCGGGGCTCATCTACGAGGAGACGCGCGGCGTGCTCAAGGTGTTCCTGGAGAACGTGATCCGCGACGCCGTCACCTACACCGAGCACGCCAAGCGCAAGACGGTCACGGCCATGGACGTGGTCTACGCCCTCAAGCGCCAGGGACGCACCCTCTACGGCTTCGGCGGCTAAAGCGCGCAGCCAGCTCTTGGACCCTCTCGATATACCCCAAAGGCTCTTGTAAGAGCCGCCCACTTTTTCTTTAGAAAGAGCTGTGTTGCTTTAAATGTAGATAAAGGAAGTCTCATACGTCTAGACGTAGTTTAAATTTCCTTAAGTTCATAAAATATTTCTTAGCCTTAAAAGAGACACGTTTAGGCACTCAATTACTGCTTATTTTCATAGTCAAGTTAATTCTGAAGTAAACAAGGGGATATACAGTGTAACTGATTCCCATTACACCGCTAAAATGGAAATCTTAAGGTTAGTATTGGCACACTTCCTAAAAAATAGTGTCGAATATCAGAGAGAATCCCCCTGAATTTACTGCTCCATCGTGGAGCTGTTGAACCAGCCCGGGGCAGGTCTGCGTCGTCTAGCATAGGTTGGGCTTTGCGCAGGGCTGTTCTTAAACGCTGAGTAAACAAAGAGTGGATTTAGGCAGATATTTATACTTGTTCCTGCGCTGCCTTATAGCAAATGGAAGTGTGCTGGGGGGAGAGGGGTGCTGGAGGGGGACGGGGGGGGGGAGGGGGACGGGAGGGGAGGGAAGGCACAACTGCTCATTCCCTGAACACCTCCTAAAGTTGTAACTAATGGAATGATGCCCAGTCTCTGAACGTATCTTTTAGAAATCACCCCAAAAGCTTTGTATGTCCTGAGTTTTAGTTTCTGAAGTCTCTTCTTTCAATGTGAAGCCTGAGCAGTTCCGTGCATTCTGTTTTCATTGCTGCTCTTCATTTTACCCCCAAACCTGTCTGTTTTAGGATTTCTCCTGGGTGGGGAATGTAGCACAGAAGTAAATGTGCATATTATGGCATGCTTTATAGCACCCTTTATGCTAGAAGAAATTATGTGTGTTCAAAACCTAATTCCTGGGATTAGAGCATCTTCACTTACAGTTTGTATCACTTGGAAAGCATCTAGCACACACAACGCAGTATTAATTTATACCAGCTCAGGACTATTCAGGACAGTTCTCTTAAGTAAAGTATCTGTTACAAAGATTCCTGTTCAGGAAAATCTGTAGCATGCTTAATGTTCAGAGCTCGGTTCCAAGTTAATTGAAAGAAAAGGAAGGTGAATCTCCCATGCAGTTGAGAAGGTGTAACCACGTCTTTCCCGCACAGCGCTACAGGCCTCCACTTTGGAGATACAACGTGGAGATCTCCATCCGTAAGGAACAGACGCAGCTGAAAGCAGCAGCGGTGGGTCGGAGGAGGGCAGGCGCCGCTGGCCGGTTAGGGAAGAGGCGCGCATTCGAGGCGGGCTTTTTGAATTTGAAAGCGCCCAATGAGAGTGGAGCATTTCTGCCAGCCAATCGAGGAGCAGAGCACGCTATAAGAGTGGCCGCGGAGACGCTGCGCTTCCATCACACGGCTCCTCTTGGAAGCAGCGGCTCGGTGACCGGTAGGGGATGGCGCGCACGAAGCAGACGGCGCGTAAGTCGACGGGCGGGAAGGCGCCCCGCAAGCAGCTGGCCACCAAGGCGGCCCGCAAGAGCGCGCCGGCCACGGGCGGCGTGAAGAAACCGCACCGCTACCGGCCCGGCACGGTGGCGCTGCGCGAGATCCGCCGCTACCAGAAGTCGACGGAGCTGCTGATCCGCAAGCTGCCCTTCCAGCGGCTGGTGCGCGAGATCGCGCAGGACTTCAAGACCGACCTGCGCTTCCAGAGCTCGGCCGTGATGGCGCTGCAGGAGGCGAGCGAGGCCTACCTGGTGGGGCTGTTCGAGGACACCAACCTGTGCGCCATCCACGCCAAGCGCGTCACCATCATGCCCAAGGACATCCAGCTCGCCCGCCGCATCCGCGGGGAGCGCGCCTGAGGCTCCTGCCCCAGCCTCCCACTCCTTGATCCTCAACTTCTTCCTTGCACCCTAAAGGCTCTTTTAAGAGCCACCACTTCACCACGCGAGAGAGCTGTGACACTATCTTGCTTATTAATAATGCATGACTACATCCTCGAGTTTTTACACGGTATTGAAAATGTTGGACTGTTTTATAAGTACTACTAAACCTTTCATTTAGTTAGCTTCCCACCCTGTGCTCTGTAGTCCATTACCCACAGTCCAGAGAAAATGTTTATAAATGTTTCTAAGCAGTATCCCATTGGTTTTTTAAGTAAAAGGTGTTATGTGCTGTCTCAGTTGAGGGGCTAGGAAATGCATCTGTTTGGCTATATTGAATAAGAATTTGAGAAAATCAGCTACCTCTCACATTAAGCATGGTGAGTTATACTGTTCATTAAAAAATAAAATAAAATTGGCCGTTTTATTGTCCCCTACACAGGTTTCTAATTTTAAGGAACCTGGAGGGCATGATCTTTGTTAGTTTATAAAAAAATATTTAAAGAAATATTGATACAAGTGTGCTCTGTCACTCCTTATAAGAGGATGTAGTGTAACACGTAAGACTGTAAGATATCTGAGTCCTTCCCTATATATCACACGAATAAATAAAAATGCTAGTAGATAAAGCTTTATGCTAGGGATTATAGGAAAGTCAAGCAAAAGTATCTATTTGTTCTTTATGTTCTCAGTGTTGTTTGCCTGACTTGGAGAAATCCAGCTGGAGTACTGTAGGGAGACTATGAAAAAAAATAGCGAGACTAGGAAAAACAAGAGAGAAGCTGGAGAAGCAGCTGGAGGATGCTCCTGGAAGTCGTCCGGTTCCCCCCCATCCCCCTCCTCCCCCTGCTCTTCACAAAGAGGAAGTACTGGCACAGGGGAAATATTTGTGGTTTTCATTCGGACCAAAAGAGCTAGGGGAGGGGAAGCAGCTGCCAAGTCTTTGAGGCCCTGTTAGAGACCTGTAGGAAACATCTTTACACTGCTTTGAGAATCGAGGGCAAAACTTTGTGTTTGGTTCTAAAAAGAAGGTAGAATCAGAAGAGGAATGCAATGTGAGATCAGTGTTTACTAGGATTTAGTTCGTTAGAGAAAGGTTTTTGTAGACAGGAAATTACAGTTGGCCTCTAGTTCACTTTCATTTTCCAGTTTATCTTGTCTAGTCTTCTAGTCACTATAGTGATTATATAGTCACTATATAAACTACTCACTGAGTTTAACATCTCAGAGAAGTCACCATTTATTTTAATTCACCAAAACATTCAGGTTACTGTGATATCGATTCTTATGGCATGTTTTCCTCTGCCCTTGATCACGCAGTCTGGCCTATCCAATATTCTGCTGTAAATGTTATCCAAATTGGTCTGAAATGAAAGTTTAACTATTTGAGGATGGCATCTGGGGAACCCTGAATTAAGTTTCACATGGTGTGTTTCAGAAACACTACACAGGAGGTAAAACATGCCCAATACAAGAAATATTCTCAACATAATTGTAGATACGAAAGGGATAGATACTAGAAAACAGCAATGCTTTTTTCTGTGAAGGTCAAGTGTAGGGTAGCAGTACATACATACAAAAGTATAAATTTTACATGTAGACATGAATGTACATACACATACACATATGAATGTTTTCCCTTCACTCAGTATACATCTACAATTCTTTCTTTCCAAATTCCCTTTGTCTCAGAACCACCTGAATTATTCTATCTGGTTTTACTCTTTGTGTTTCTGATCTATTCTGCTATATTGATAAAACGAGTGAAAAAAACGACTCTATCTCTGCACATTAACACCTGCACAATAAGGGGTGAACATCTGATTAAATTGAACTGCTTTGAAGAGAGTAACATACAGACTGTGCCCATAAGTGCAGTTTAAAAGGAGTTATTACCTGTGTATCTGACTACACTCTAAGACTTTGGACAACAGGCTACATCCTGTTTGTTCTTGTTCCATGTTGGCAGGCGATTCTTTGCTGAAATAAATTTGTAGCCAAGTACCACTTTGAGGTTAGCAAAGATTAAAATGGCAAAGCAGGCAGCCTTGTAACATATGAAAATAATTGAAAGGGAAGATCATAGAGTGAACAAAAATTACCTTGCTGCCTATGTACAATGCCGTGCCTGGGCACTGTGTGGAGCCTGCATTGGTGGCAGTCCATGGAATCTAATTGCTACAGTGAATGGGGAAATTTTTCATCTTGACTGATGATTAGTTAATATCTTGTCGTTGTTCTCAGGTCACGAATGTGCACTATCTAGCAAAATTGATCCAAAAAGAATAGCTATGATAAGTTACAGAAGACAGAACTTGAAATTAAACAGTGCAACATTTTTGTATTTATTTATTATTTTCCTTCTGGTGAATGTTAAATATGCTCTAGAACAACAGAAATACAAGTAAGAAGTCAGGCTATGATTTTGTCTCCTGTCATTTGAGAGTGCATGAAACTTTTATTCACTTCCAGAATGTAAATTAGATTTTTCTTCTCTTTCTTTTCGTGATGTCACGATAATGAGAAATGGTTGTTATGACATACCATAAGGCTTCAATTCCAAAACCTGCCAATATTTTTTTTTCTGTATCCTTTGAATTTCTTTTACTTTGACTCAATATGACTTTAGAAACATTATTGCATTATTTACAAGTAAATAGGGGTGAAATCTGTATTTATATATATATATATATACACACACACACATTCTATTCCTAAGATGTAAAAAAAAAAAACACAGAGTAGCTCCTATGTCCATGCCCTTTATCATTTGGTAATTTTTCATCTCTTTACTTCCTTCATAACCTAATTTCAAAATAAGGATGATAAATCTGTTGGGATTTATTTTATTTATTTATTTATTTACTGGGGGAGTGCAAGTGGGGGAGCACATAAGGAAAAAATCCACAACCTCATTCTGGGCTGATAGCTACAGTCATTGTATATTGCCATCTCCTGTGCTCATCCATGAGATGAGATGTTATCTCTGAGTATTGTCTCCGAGAGACTGTAAGGCACAACAAGTATGTCTGCAAGTATGTCTAAGAATCTTCTAAGTGTAACAGGTGACTGCTCTGAGAGGGGAGCACCCTTTGCTGCTAGCCTGTGTTCAGTGCCATCACAGGTTTAGTGTCATACCCTAAGTAATGAATGAGAGCTTTCTCAACCAAGGGAGAAGGGGAAAATGTTTTTCAAATTAATAGGAGAAACTCCTATTTCTCGTACAAATCTAAAGCCTAATACAAGGCTTGTGTATATGTCTGTGAAGATTTGAGCAAGGGCAGGTCCTTATATTGGAGATGTTCATAACTAAGAAAGCCATGTATACATACTTCTATGCTGCGACTACCTGCTATTTTATCCTAGAATTCTAAAACTGCTCAGTATTTTCCTGTTTAAGAGTGCCTGTCTTTTCATTAATACATATGGAAGTGCAAGTTCAAACAGATAATACATGTTGATTATTGGAAAAATATACAATCTTCACTCTTAAGATTTTTATACACCTCTTAATAAAACGGAAATCCTCAGCACCTCAAAATACTCAAGAAATAAATGAAACATCTTTATACATGCAAGAAGTTAACAAGAATCTGGAGGGGCTGGGGCCCCCAAACCAGTGCTGAAGTCTGGAAAAAGATGGAATATTTAAGGTTACTATTTCTAAGAACTATTTAAGAAGTGCTACAGCTCTTTTTATTGTGCATGGAGTGGCTCTTAAAAGAGCCTTTGGGTCTGAGTGCAGCCTCCTCTGCCGGAGCAAGAGGGGGAAGGGCTGGGCAGGAGCCTCAGGCGCGCTCCCCGCGGATGCGGCGGGCGAGCTGGATGTCCTTGGGCATGATGGTGACGCGCTTGGCGTGGATGGCGCACAGGTTGGTGTCCTCGAACAGCCCCACCAGGTAGGCCTCGCTCGCCTCCTGCAGCGCCATCACGGCCGAGCTCTGGAAGCGCAGGTCGGTCTTGAAGTCCTGCGCGATCTCGCGCACCAGCCGCTGGAAGGGCAGCTTGCGGATCAGCAGCTCCGTCGACTTCTGGTAGCGGCGGATCTCGCGCAGCGCCACCGTGCCGGGCCGGTAGCGGTGCGGCTTCTTCACGCCGCCCGTGGCCGGCGCGCTCTTGCGGGCCGCCTTGGTGGCCAGCTGCTTGCGGGGCGCCTTCCCGCCCGTCGACTTACGCGCCGTCTGCTTCGTGCGCGCCATCGCCTACCAGAAATCAGGCAGCCTCTGCAAAGAGGAGACTGCAGCCGGCTGCGGAGCGCCGGTATTTATAGAGCCGGCCCATCGCTGATTGGACGAGAGGAGCGCCAACGCCATTGGGTACCTTGAGAATCCCGGCCCGGGCCCAAGCAAGGCGGATGAGCCGCTGCCTACCCCTCCTCCCCGCACTTCCCCCCCCCGCTTCTCCCCGAGTCACGGCGCCCTCCGTATTCTAACGGGAGGGGGGGGGGGGGGGGGGTGGACACGGGGAGAGCGGTTTTTCCCTCTCTCTCCGGTTCCTGATAGATTAAGAGCCATGTGGAGGCTCGAAGAAGATGCAGTTTTATATAATTTAGTGAATAGTTTATTTTGGTGAGGTGATTACGGAATAATTGTAATTATACTACTACTACTACTTTATACATCCCTCTCTTCCAGTTACAAGCACTCCAACCCCACAGCCTCAAAGAAAAATCCCCTAGTTCCCCACACAGAGAGAAATGGCTAAGAAATCCTATACTTGCTATAGCTACAAATTTGCATTATGTTATGAGCTGTAACAATCACAATGAGTCTTTTCAGCTTCTTTTCTTACATCTTTTACTTGTTGCTAAGGAAAGTCAACATGGGAGATCATAAGCACTCTCAGGTAAAATCTTGACTGATAAATTTTAGACAAGGGACATACTGGTGTAACGAAAAGCACTTTGGAATAAAGACTGTTTTGTTTTGGTTCTACTCCACTGGTAGTGGAAACCCACTTCCGTAAGAAACCCAGAAGTGACCATAAGCATCTATTGACACCCATTTGTGAGTGGATATTTGTCACTAATATTTTTATTTAAGTATAAAAGTCTTTTTTTTTGATCTTCCTCTATGATAAAAGTAAGAAAACATTGATACTTCCTGGACAACTCAGTTGGGAGGGAGAGCTGTATTATGACAGGAGCCTGTGGAAGTATCCTGATAAAATAAGATAACGGATAGGAATTGTTTTTTATTAAGATGTGTTGTCAGGTACATGAGGAGGAAAAATGAACAGTTTTTTTAATTACTTCTTTTAAAAAAAATCTGTATTAAATACCTACACTTAAAAAGGACTTTTAAAAATAATTCACACGGAACTGAATTGAGGTGACAATTAAGAAAATTTATTTAGAAATATTATGAAAAGTATATGGGAGGAACTTCCACGGTTTTTTTTTTTTGAGTTTCCTTCCCTTTTTCTCTAAATGTAGATAATCTATACTCAGATATAAAAAGGATTCTAAGGATTAATACATGGAAAATTATTCCAGATTACACATAGCTCTGTGAAAACGAAAAAGAAGAAAGTGACTAGGAAATCATTTTGGTCACAAAGCACACTAAATTTTAGTGGCATGCTCAGCAATCAAGGGGAATTGGAAAAAAAAATCGCACAGCACAAGCAACTTTGCTATTAATGTTGAGAAACACGAAAACACCATTATTATAAGTATAATCATTATAAGGAACAGTTGCTGTCAATACAAAGACACTAGGAAATGACAGACGTTTCAGCCAACAACCCCTTCAAAGAACACAACACAATGTCACAGCTCTTTCCGAAGAAAAGGTGGGCGGCTCTTAAAAGAGCCTTTGGGGTATATCGAGAGGGTCCAAGAGCTGGCTGCGCGCTTTAGCCGCCGAAGCCGTAAAGGGTGCGTCCCTGGCGCTTGAGAGCGTAGACCACGTCCATGGCCGTGACCGTCTTGCGCTTGGCGTGCTCGGTGTAGGTGACGGCGTCGCGGATCACGTTCTCCAGGAACACCTTGAGCACGCCGCGCGTCTCCTCGTAGATCAGCCCCGAGATGCGCTTGACGCCGCCGCGCCGCGCCAGGCGCCTGATGGCCGGCTTGGTGATGCCCTGGATGTTGTCGCGCAGCACCTTGCGGTGCCGCTTGGCGCCCCCCTTGCCGAGTCCCTTCCCGCCCTTGCCTCTGCCAGACATGGTGCTGCTGCTGCCTGAGCCGAGCTGTGAGGGGCGCGGTGGCGCGCCGCGTCCTTTATAGCGCGGGAGCCGACCTGTTTGGAGACTGCGCAGGCAAGGGGCGGGGCCTGGAGTTCGCTCCCGCCGTATCTCCCCGCCATGCCTTTAGCGAGCCCCGGTAGCACAAAAATGGTGGGGAGGGCGGTTCGTGAGACTTGGTCTTCCGTAGCTTTGACGCTACGTTCGGATTTTTGGTGTGTGGTCCTTTTATTTATATTTATTTATTTTTTTTTCATATTAAAAAGGTATCGGGTAAGATATACCTGTAGAAGTTTTTATTTTTCCTCTCTTTTTCCACCTATATTTTCGCTACATCACCCTCAGTTGGAACTAAAATCTCGATCATATAAGGGTATCCTAGCTACTGCAAGTCTGAGATTTCTCTTTAATTTCAACCATAATTTTTATTTTAAAATATGGATACATAGTTTGTATTGCAATTTAACCTCTTCGATCAATTTTCTTGTAGCATTGATTCTCATATATGGATGTAGTGTTTTAAAAAGCTGGTCCTCGTTTTTTATTTATTTATTTATTTTTAATGTAGTGGCTTGCAGCAAAATCTGTCCAACAGCTTTTCTAAGATTTTTTCCTCCTCCTTGACTTTATTTCTAGTCTCTATTTCCTGCCTTTTCTGAACGTTCATTCAATGCAAATCTAACAACAAAATATGTACGAGAGAGTTTAATCTTTATTTACTGCATTTTATTATGACTAAGTGTTTTTTTTTTTTTTTTGACAAATACTTGCCTAATATTTTCCATTTCTATGGTAGCATAAACACCTATTCAGTTATTTTTAAAAGAGATTGAAAGATTAAAGGCTAAGGTGTTTTTACCCTTCGGGGGAGGGTATTCACTTCGTACTTTGCTTTCTTTTGGGGTGGAAAATCTGCAGCTGTATTACTGTTGCAAGCCATATTTAACAAAGATCGCAGCAACCGATATTAAGTAGCTGGCTTTCAAACTGAAAGGATTACAAGTGAAAAAAAATGCTTCCATTTTTGAGTGTTTGCTGCCCTCTCATGGACAATTTTTCATTCCTCCATTCTTTGAAGTTGAAAGGCTTCGTACAATGTGTCCTTCCATAAAGACACCACAAAGCATTAATCTATGAACAATATGAATTTTCTGCCTTTGATTTCACGTGCTCCTTCCTACCACCACTGCCCCAGTCTCTCTCACTGCACAGCTTTTTGTTTGGCGGTATCCAGCCATATTCCACTCCTTTTGAACCAGGTGTAGGCAGCTGGAGAATCGCATCAGACCCAGTCTCATCGGGTCAGTGTCAGCAGTCGGGTGAAACCCTCTAAAAATTAGTTTGTGTGACACCCAACAGCCTTCACTTACGGTAACCACAAGAGCGTGTTAGGCACATCTCCACCCCAGAGGCACAGGCATCTTGGCTCAGGAATTTGGGCTGTCAGGGTGCAGGGACGTGCCCCAAGAATCTTAATTAAAAAAAAAAAAAAAAAAAGAAAAGAAAAGTGATGTGTATGCGTGTTTGTATATTATGTAGAGGAAGAGGCAAACAAGGGCCGAAATGTCAGCTGTATTCTATCTAGGTTGACACGCAGAAGAAGCATAAGAGAAGCGTTTCAGGAAAATGTCTTTATTTTAAGACACCTTCCACAACCACAAATAGGGAAGGGTCTGTTTTGTATTAATTCCCTTTTAGCATAGGGACTTAGATCCTTTACTTATTGTTTTTTCAATCAACACGGTAATCAGGTCTCAATTTCTTCTCTAAGCTGCAGGGACCCCGTTTTGGGGTAATCGCTTCGGGATTTACGAGCTACTGACGTGAGATCAACCGTTTTTGTCGAGACCCGAGCAAATAATTCTACGAAATTCTTCCTTCTTCTGGGGAAAAGGTGGTACCAGAGCCACGACTGGAAGCGAGGTAACAGCTTTCCCGTCCCCGTCCGTTTTCCTTTCTGCCGCCATCAAGCACCCAGCCACAGCTAAGGAGAGGGAAAGCATCCCTTGAATGCGGTAAAGGCGGCGGGAGGGCACGGTCAAATCGCCGGGAAGAGCCGGGGGCTGCAGAGGGGAGGTCGAGGTTGGGGGCAGGCGGGGGACGCTGCGATCCCCCGCGGGTTCCTACAGCGCCCGGAGCCGCATCCCCTGGCGAAACGAGTCCCTGTATCCTGGCCAAGGACGGAGCCCAGAACTCTAAGGGACAAAAGCCTCAACCGGGGAGCAGGGATGCGGGCACCTCAAGGGGCGGCGCGGAACACCCCCGTGCAGCCCGGAGCCCCCTCACCCTACGACTTCCACAGGGGGCAGAATTAGACCGGGAGTGAAAAAACCTACAGCAGCAAGGCAGGCTCGTACCAGCAAGTTCATAAACTTCTTCCTCTGAGGGAAAAACCTAAGTTCCCGCCTGCCGGATTGGAAAGGGGGCATCTGTTTAACCCGAAAACTCCCGTGCACCAGAAAATCCCGAGTGGCGCAGCCAATCTACGCGCAGCGCGGGCTTTTCGAAATGAGCACAGCTCCGGGGCCGCGGGCGGGTGCGGCCCGCCCACCCGCCCCGGGAAAGCGCCTGGGCTGATGTGGGAACGAGCAGCGGCTGCGAGAGCCGCCGCAGGCCACGGGCTGGGTAGGTGAGCAGCAGCCGAAGCCCAGCGCGCCCGGGATCGTACCTGGGGGACTTCCCGCGGCTGCCGCCCTGGAGCTTTTCGCACCGTGTCCGCGCTGTGGGGCTGCAGCGAGCGGAGCCGCCCGCAGAGAACAGGGACGCGGAAGCAGTTGCGTGCAGCGTTATCTGAGGGACTGCCAGCAGCAGTAGTGCCGGAGAACGGAAGTTACACCAACAACCACATAAGAAAAGTAAGAAACAGTGTTTCAGCTTTTTTGATGAAAGATTGGGTGGCTCTTAAAAGAGCCGTTGGGGGTTGTCTGCAAGGCAGACGGGAGTTTTTCAGGACCGTTTACTTCTTCTTGGGCGCCGCCTTCTTTGCCTTAGCCGCTTTAGGCTTGGCCACCTTCGGCTTGGCAGCTTTAGGCTTCACCGCCTTTGCCTTGGCCGGGCTCTTCGCTGCCACTGCCTTTTTGGGCTTGGCAGCCTTGGCCACTTTCTTAGGGCTCTTGGCCGCCTTCTTGGTGGCGGCGGCCACCGGCTTCTTGGCTTTCTTGGGGCTCTTCTTCACCGCCGCCTTCTTGGCGGCGCTGGCAGGCTTCTTAGCCGCGGGCTTCTTGGCTGCAGGCTTCTTGGGCTTGGCCGCAGCCACCCGCTTCTTGGGCGCCTTCTCCTTCACCTCACCGGGCTTCTTGCTGAGGCGGAAGGAGCCGGAGGCGCCGGTGCCCTTGGTCTGCACCAGGGTGCCTTTGCTGACGAGGCTCTTGAGCCCTAGTTTGATGCGGCTGTTGCTCTTTTCCACATCGTATCCACCAGCAGCTAACGCCTTCTTGAGCGCGGCGAGGGAGAGCCCCTTGCGCTCCTTGGAAGCAGATACAGCCTTGGTGATCAGCTCGGTGACGCTGGGGCCCGCGGGCTTGCGCGCCTTGGAGCCGCCCGCCGCCTTCTTCGGCTTCTTAGCAGGGGTTGCCTTGGCCGGAGCCGGAGGAGCGGCGGCGACCTCGGGCGCAGCGACAGGAGCGGTCTCAGCCATGTCGTCTCCTGCGGAGCCGGCGGAACAATGGCGCTGCCGCTGCCGCCGCCCCTTTTATAGCAGCGCCGCGCGCGCTGATTGGTGCGGCCCGGCCCGGCCCCGCCGCAATGCTCCATCTCCCCGGGCGCCTTCTCCTCGCAAACGCTCCGCCCGTGCTCCGTACCGGCAGGGAGGGGGACGCGGGTGCTGCTGAGTTTCCCGTTGGAAGGAGGAAAAACGAGCGAGCAGAGACCCGAGAAGCCCTGCGGTGTGGCGCCGTTCCTACCCATGGCGAGGGAAACTTTGGCTTTGTCTTTTAGATTAAAACCTACCCAGCCCTGAGCCGGCACGGCCCACGGGGCATCCTGCGCTCTGGAAGGTCCTTTCCAAAGCAGGGCCAACTCCGGGGCGGTTTCAAGGGCTGGACGCCGCGCAGAGCGGCGGTAACGCCGCGGAAGTAACGCAGCGGGGCCTCTCCGTGCGGGTGCGGGAACTCAGCGGCCCTCCGGCAGCCCCCACGTCTGGCAGAAGCCGGCGCTTCAGCAGCTTGTGGGAAAAGCCGGCGTTACTTCGCGCCCCCCTGGGTGTAAAGTGGAGCAAAGCACCGCTGCGCCTCTCTCTGAGGGCTGATGTTTCTGGGAATGAGCTTTCGATGCACCCTTCGGGAAGCTGCTTCCATCTGCTGAATTGGGGAGTCAGCATACTTACTATTGCAGCACACCGTCTTTTAATCCTAAAATGTAAAAGTATGTCTTGTATCGCGATTTACTGACATTCCTTGTGAAGTAGAATCTGGGGCATAGTGAAAATTTGACTTGAGTGGTGAGGTAAAGCTGCAAATCCTGTCCTTGGAGAGTGAGATCCGGAACGTTTATTATGCAGAACTGATTTCCCTGTTCTAATGAGGGAATGTTGATGGTTCAGTGTATTGCTTTGCTGGCAGCATCTGATGACTTGCTGCTTTGATCTTTTTAGAAGCAAGATAGCTTTTTACACCATTTCAAGAAGTCTCTTTCTCCTCGGCAGTGGCAGCTCCATATCCAAACACACAAACAAACCAACAGAAAAAAATCCAACGAATTCTCAGTTTCTGCCTTCAAGCCTTCAATTTTTTCCCTTCATTTGTAATAGCAAGTTGCTTTATTATTGTTATTATTTTAAAATGAAACATTTAACAGCCTGCCTGCAATAGCATTGTTTCATAAAATAGATAGTAGGCTATCATCAGCCACTCAAAACAGCAGAGCAGTTTTTCCCGGGGCTGGGAAAATATACAAATACGTTGTCTTGTGTCTCCATGTTACTTTCAGGAAATGTCATTTTTTTTTTTTCCTATTTACACATGTTTATGTGAAACTGCATGTCTCTAAGAAATAACAGGAACAATATCCTGACAGTAACTCCTGCTAAATGAAAGAAGATGGGAATACCATATGACCCCTCTGAAAAAATTTAAATAATTGTGTTTACCTGAAGTCACTCAAGAAGCAAATTATGTGAAATCTCTACATCAAAGTATGAATTTGAATTATTCAGTAATTTAACATGTATTTTTATTTTATTTTTCTTTATTTGAGGTGAAATGAATGAAGAAATACGTGACTATGTGAGGTGTCCCAGAGAATGCAGATCAGACTGTAAGACAAAGGTAAAGATGTCTTTGAAAGATCTGGCTGTGATAACAAGCAAGACAGAAATGCTATGTATGAGGTTGCAGTATTTCATATTGTATAAACACAGAAATTGGAAAATATTTTTTATGCCCATTTCATCTGGTGGTGATTTCTTAAAGTTCAGGTAATTAAGTTCCTCAGTGACATTACTGAAGACTGTCTTTCAAGCAGTTCTGACACTCTGAGGAAAAGATTTTTCTAAACTAGTAGCAGTGACCCCATTGTAACAATGAATGTAGATATCAAGTCCTCACAGAGACAGAGGAGCTAAGAACTCTCTAGTTCATTATTGTGTGCACGCGTTTCTTTCTTGTTCACTTTCTTGCTTTCTTTCTGTTCAAGCTTATTACATTAAATGGCAGCTTTCTGTCAATTCTCCGGACTTGTACAATAAGCAATATTGTCATCCTTATCAGTCTTTGAAAGATTCGTAATAAATTTCACCATAAATTGTGGATTCTGCAATGGTGACATTCTTGGCTTGTAGGTAGGTCAATCTTATTTTATTCTTTGGTCAAATTGCTGGATATTGGTTGCAGTTTATGGTGGTATAGGCACTAGAAAATGTTCCAAAGAGCCTGAATTCCACATTTGAAGGAAATTTCAAAATCACATTTTTCTTCATACAACAGAACTTGTCTTATTATCAGGAAATATTTTCATTTTCAAATCACAGATATGCCATTAAAATATAGATGAAACCTACTTCCCTGTCTTTCAGCCTTTTCCACTAGCACTCTCAGAGGACTGTAACACTGCTGGTGAGAAAACAGAAGCTGCATGCTGCTCCAATGGACTGGAACTTTTAATTTTTCTTTTTCTTCTGCATGGAGCAAGAACAGTTTCTGATAAAGCATTAGACCTAATGTCTGCAGCTGAAGCTGACTCAGTGTCATAAGAGTGGAAATGATAAGAAGGAACATTTTTTGCTTAGTCAACAGTATGGAGCCAGGAATAAAGATGGGCTAGAAAGGATTGTTTTTCAGTCATTAAATTCCCAAAGAAGAATAAAGAATTAGGTGTCTCAGAGCACTTTTCTAAACATCAGAGTAGAGCTCCATCCAGAATTGCAGAGTTAGGACATGAATGGTCCCATCTTGCCCACAGGCAGCTAGCAGTTATTGCCCTTTGGAAACTCCAGTTATGACACAAGCAAAGTTTGAGTATAGTAGTGAGGGAAGCCAAGGATGCTTGGGAAAATCCTAACGCACTTGGGATGTCTTTTATTTTCCCAGAAGTGGAAAAAGCAGTATATGGAGTTCCCCAATACCACTGATACCAGAAAGCCTAATTCCTTCTATGGTCAGGCTCTTTTGTGGTCGACTGCAGCCCAAGTCTAGGTATTTCTACTCTAAAAGGAGTGCCTCTCTGGTTCAATGTCTATTAGCTCACTGCTTTATTTTTATTGTTCAATAAACAAATTAACAAATGTAATGGCAACATAAAAACTTAACAAGAGTTTATTTTTCTGTTATATTAACATAAAATGTCATTTGGATCTTCTGCTAAGTCTCTGCTCTACAGAAACTGAAACTTGTCCTATAATTCTTGAAGCTCCTCTTCTCCTTTAAGACCATGATTGATGAAACCTTAAAGTTATCATTTACGTTGAAGAACTACTTACTTAAAATCTAATAACCACAACTATGAGACCTGACATTGGAATTTGGCAAAGCTTTCAAGAGAGCTTCCATCCAGTTCTTGAAGCTTGGAATTCATGAATAATCCCCTGAAATTCAGGGGACAGTGAATATCTGTAATCTCAAACAGATCCCTTCCTGCTTTGCTATTTTGTGAAGATTTTAACCCTTGCGCATATGAATAGATGGACAGGTGAATACTTCAGCATATACTGAAGTGGAGACAGTAGGGAAAAGTAGCAAGGTGATACATAAGTGAGTGGAAATATATTTCAGAAAAGTGTGAAATAAGATGTGCAAGAAGTACTGCTTTCTAAGGTTCCATTATTTGAAAGAATTTAAAAAGATAAACAAGAACAAAGGAGAAGGAAGACCTTTTGAAGTAATTTCTATTGTTTATTGCTTTTGTGTGAAACCTTTTGACATTCTTCTTACATCTGATGATCATGTTTCACATCTTCAGCTCTGATCTTCATAAGAGGTTCACTTTGTGTTTGCAACCTATAAATAATATTTTCACCCTCATATAAAAGTATTCCTGCGCTAATAAAACCTCTCTGGTCTCTGTAGTAATAGTCTATGTTGATGATTTCTGAAGGTGAAGCTAAGAAGAGTACTGTAAGAACAAGTAAAAATTGAGATATTTTAAGAGAACAGGGAACAGTGATCATTAAGAAAATCTGCAAGAAATGCATCCAGAATTTACACAGGTACTTAAGAGGATATTTGCTATAGTTGGCAATATTCTTTTTATAAATTATTTTTTTATAAAATATTCTTATTCTATTCTTTTATAAATTATTTTAAAAAAATATTAGTTATAATTTATGCAATATATTATTTCTTTCTACATCTACTGGTATTTACAAGAGTTTGGGACATATGTAGGCCCTCAATGCATAATAAAAAAGGCCAACAGGAGAAAAGAAATATGACCATGCTGTTTAAGGTTTTTTACATTGTAGTCATGTTCATTGCATGCATCTTGTACCCAGCACCAAAAGAACTTTGGATGAAAAATTCAAGGATTTTCTGCAATACAAAAAGGAAGAAAGGAATTCAAAAATCTGCAAGATTTCTGCAATTTGTAAGATCTGCAACCAATCTTACAAATAAAACTTACTCAAGAGCTACAGGGTAATTTATATCCAAGGGTAGATATGTTAATAAAGAAGAAGCTGTGATGCAGGGAGACAAATGAAGTAATAGACAAAATATTCATGGTAACTAAGAAAAAAAAATCAGCAGAAGCAAAAATATTCAATACATGCCCCAGAATTTGTTTTTCTCATCAAATCTAAAAAGTCTTAGATCTACTGATAAAAATGAAATAGTGCCCAGCAGATGGCAGAAGCAGACAAGCCAGGCAGAAGCAGAGGGGGGAAGCTCCCGCACCGCTCGGAGCCGCTGTCCTGGGACGAGCCCGGGGCCCGATAGACCGCTCCGAGGGGCCGCTCCACCGAGGCACGGAGAAGGGAGCACGCCGAGCTCGGGGGCGCGCTCGGCACCGGCGGTAACAGAGACGGAGCTTCAGGGGGGGCTTAGCCGAGGCGGGGCCGGGGCCGCGGCGGGGCCCCGGAGGTGCCCGGGAGCGGCGGAGGAGGGCGAAGGCCCCGCCCCGCCCCGCCCGCAGGAGGGGACGCGTCGCCGGGACCGCCCCCGCCTCGCGCCCGCCCCTGCTTCCAACCAGGTCGGCTCCCGCGCTATAAAGGACGCGGCGCGGCACCGCGCCCCTCACAGCTCGGCTCAGGCAGCAGCAGCACTATGTCTGGCAGAGGCAAGGGCGGGAAGGGGCTCGGCAAGGGGGGCGC
>JAACYQ010010008.1:0-14679 GCA_011075105.1 Heteronetta atricapilla | reverse complement strand
AATGGGGGCTGTGCTGCTCCCCCTTGGTCCCACTGCCCCCCCCCCCACCAGGGGCTCTCCCCAGCCCCACGACCAGCCCTGCGCTGCGTGCCAAGCAGGTTTATTGATGGCCTGGGGCAGGGCGGGGGGCAAGCGGGGGGGGGGGGGGGGGGGGGGCGGGGCGGGGGGGGGGGGGGCACACCCCGCCCCCCCCCCCCCCCCCCCCCCCCCCCAAGCTCCCCATCGCTCACTTGAGCTCCTTGACCCAGGGCAGCATGCGCAGGTCCTCCTCGCTGCAGAGGTGCCCGTAGTCCCCGTGCGCGTGCCAGGGGTAGAAGGAGTGGAAGCGAACCATGTAGAAGGCCTGGGGGAGAACGGGGGGGGGGGGGGGGGGGCGGGGGGGGCATGGGGGGGGCGGGGGGTACCCGGCCCCCCGCCCCTCGGGGCGCCCACCCTGCGCCCCCTGCCCTCACCTCCTTGGGCAGGGCGAAGTTGTTGAACTTCATCACTCTGTACATGTACTCTGGGGAGAGAGCGGGCGGCTGGGGGGGGCCGGGCAGACGCTGCCCCCAGCCCCACTGCTGCGGGCACGTGGGGCGATGGGGGCAGAGCCCCTTCGTGCCCCCCCCCCCCCTCAAATAGGGGGCTGGGGGTGTCCCCGCGCTGCAGCTCACCGTCGTGTCCCCAGGACATGAGCACGTTCTCCAGGCCGCAGTGGGGCTGGTACATCCCGCACTCAGTGCTGGGGGCAGGGACGGGGGCTCGGGGGGCTGCGCCGTGGGGCTCGGCCCCCCCTCACCACCCCCCCCCCCCCGAGGGGCAGGGGGCTGCGCTCACCTGTACCGGGGGTCCCTGCTGTCGGGGTTCTGGTGGAAGGTGGAGTCGCTGAAGACCACGGACTTCTGCACCTTGCAGCCCACGGGGAAGGTGTCCCCCACCACGGCCCACTGCGGGGCGGCCACAAGTGTCCCGGGGGGGCCCGAGGAGGGGGACCCGTGGCCGTGCCAGGCGCTGTCCCCCCCCCCGTCACCCCGCTCACCTGGGGCTCCCCAAACAGCGCCAGGACCTTCCCCAGGTCATGCAGCAGCCCCACGAGGTGGAACCAGTCTGGGGGCGAGCGGGGCCGTCACCCCCCGGCGGCACCCCCGGGGCTTGCGCCCCCCGTCCCAGCCCCACCTTTGTCGGGGTGGGCACAGCTGAGCCCCCCCCACCCGGCCCCACCTTTGTCGGGGTGGGCGCGACGGATGCCCTCGGCGGTCTGGTAGGCGTGGAAGGAGTTGGGGAAGTCGACGTCGGGGTCGGACTCGTCCACCAGCTGGTCCAGCAGCTCCAGCGCCTCCATCACGCTCATCCTGCGCAGGGAGCAGCCCCCGTACTCGGCGCTCTGGGGACGGGAGGGGCGGTGAGGCCAGCCCGGGACCCCCGGGACCCCCCCCCCGGGAGCACGGTGCCAGCGGGGCCGGATGCCCGGAGGAGGGACGCGCACCTTCCTGCGGACGAAGTCGACGGTCTGGTGGGTGTGCATCAGCAGGTAGGTGCTGTAGACGCGGTCCAGCAGCTTCCCCTCCTGCGGCGCAGCGTCAGGCTCGGGGGGCCTGGCCCCGTGGGGTGGGCTGGGGGGGGGGACGCCCCCTCCCGCTGCCCCCCGAGGGCAGCAGGGCCAGCCCCGCGGTGCCGGCGGCTCACCGTGTAGTTGCGGTACTCGGACTTGGCCTTGCCGGGCTGCGGCTCCTCCGAGGGGTCGGCGTCCTGGGGCGAGAGGGGGCCAGGGTCAGCGGGGCCCGGTCCTGCACCCGGTCCGTGGCCGTGGGGACAGAGCTAAAAGGCTCAGGGACAAAACGTTTCCTGAAGGGTACGGGGACCGTGCAACCTCCAAAGGAAAGCCCTGGAGGCAGTGGCTGCACTGCACAGCATCGCACAGCAAAGTGCAGTGCTGGGGGAGATGCACTGCGCTGCACGAGGCTGCACGGGGCACAGGACGCTGTGCTGCGTGGTGCTGTGCTGCACAGCATTGTACCACACTGCACAGCACAGCACGGCACTGCACTGCACAGCACCTCACAGCACAGCGCTGCGCAGTATTACACTGCACAGCACTGCAAGGCACTGCACAGTGCTACACAGCACCACACAGCACGGCACAGCGCAGCATTGCACAGCACTGCACAGCACTGCCAGGCCCTGCACCGCACTGCACAGCGCTGTATTACACAGCACCGCACTGCATCACACTGCACCGCACTGCACAGCACTGTATTGCACAGTACTGCACTGCGTTACAATGCACAGCACCGCATTGCACAGCACTGCACTGCATTACACTGCAAGGCCCTGCACAGCACCGCATTGCACTGCACAGCACTGTATTGCACTGCATCACACTGCACAGCACTGCACAACGCTGCATCACACTGCACAGCACTGTATTGCACTGCATTACACTGCACAGCACCGCCAGGCCCTGCACAGCACCACGCAGCACTGCCCCACCTCCGCTTTGCCCCATCCCCATCCCACGGCCGCCCCACGCAGGGGGCTGCAGCCCACGAGGGGGGTCCCAGGCCGTGTCCCCACGGGGCACAAAGTCCGTGCCACCCGGCCAGCCCGGTGCACGGGGCCGTGTCTCCTGTGTCCCCAGGGAGCAAAGCGGGGCCACGGGGGGGCACCGGCCCTGTTCAGGGGGGAGCCCAGATCCAGGGGCACTGCCCAGTGCCCCACAGCGGGGTGTGGGGTCGGTGTGCCGTGGGGTGGGACCCCCGGGGGTTTGGGATCCCCCTGGGCTGGGGTACCCCGGGGATGGGGTACCCCGGGACTGGGATCCACGGGGGTGTGGGTCCACCTGGGGCAGGACTCCTGTGGAGGTGGGAACCCCACGAGGATGGGACCCCCATGGGGACGGGACCCCCATGGGGAATGGTGCCCTGTGAGGATCAGATCTGCATGGATCCACATGGGGCTGGGACACAGAGGGGCCTGAGACCCCCCTGGGGTGGCATCCCCATGGGACTGGGTCCCACGTGGGGCTGGGAGGACATTGGAGGGTCCTGGGGGGGGGGTCTCATGCTCCCCCTCCCCCCCCCAAGAGCAGCCACCCCACAGCCACGCTCTGGTGGGCCCCACACCACACCGAGCTCTGGGGGGGTTCCCTGAGGCCCCACGGGGGGCAATGGGGGCTGTGCCCCACGGCAGTGGGGTAGCGGGGAGGGGGCCGCACCGGTGGTCCTGCCCCCGACGCACGGCGCAGGACGAGCGGGGCCGGCCCCGAGGGGGGGTACTCACCGCCCGGGGGGGGCCTCATGCCGGCCGTGGCGAGGGGCAGAGGGCGCACGGGGCGGCCGCTGGGACCCCCGGCTTTATCCCCGGGCACGGGGGCAATCGGTCACCAGTTAACCGGCCCCCGGTTAATGTTTGAGCCCGCGATGCCGTCGCTGCTCCCCGGGGCAGGGGGCTGCCGGGGGGTCCTGGCGTGTCCCAGGCTGCAGCCCCCGAGCGGGGGAGCCCCCAGCCCCAGGCGGGGACCCCCATCTGCCAGCAGCCCCATGGGCAGCGGGCACGGGGACACCGCGGTGCTGGGCTGGCACGGCCACAGGGGGGGCACACGGCATGTGGGGGGCACTGGGGTGGGGGGCTGCAGCCGTGGCAAATGTGGGGGTGTCCTGGTGACCCCGGCTGCAGCATCCCGAGCCCTTAATGCTGGGGAAGGGTCTCCGTGGGACAGCCCTGTCCCTACTGCTGCCCCCGCCAGCCCTGGGGATGGGAGAAGGGGGCTCTGGGGGAGGGGAGGAGAAAATGAGGGGGGGGTCCCACAGGGGCTGGGGCACCCAGCGCGTCCCCCGGGAGTGGGACGGGGCCGTGGGGCAGCGTCTGGGGGGAGGGCGTGGGGATGGACCCCGCATCCCAGGGGTGTCCAGCACCCGTGTGTGCAGGGCTCCGTCACGACAGGACCCGACAGGACCCGACACGTCACGACACGTCACGACACGTCACGACAGCGCTGGCTCCCACCCTTGGGAAGTCTCACGCTTTATTCAGCCCAAATCCGATGGAATATTTAGGGGCCAAGTGCCCGGCGTGCCTCCGAGTGGGGCCGTGACGCCTCCTGCCAGCAGCGGGGCCGGATCCAGCTGGGGGGGCACTGGGGGACACTGGGGGGAACTGGGGGGGGCACCAGCCGGGGCTGGGCAGGGGTCGTCCCAGTCCCCACAGGTCCCAGAGGCAGTGACGCAGCCTCCTGGCACACCTTGGCACACCTTGGCCAAAATCGTGGTGTCTGACCCCAGATTTTCCGGGCTAAGCCCCCACCCGGGGCCTGCGGTCTGGTTCCCACCCAGATCCCGTGGTTTGGGGCGCCTGGGGTGGGGGCGGCGAGGGGCTGGGAGCAGCACCCATGGGTGCCCCCCATCCCCTGGTGCTGGGGGGGGGCACTGGGTGGTCCTGGGGATGGAGGGGGCCGTGGGAAGGACGCTGATGGACAGATGAGGGGCTGCTGGCACGGGGGGGGCTGCACCCAGGGGTGCTCACGCAAGGGCTGGGGCTGATGGGGGTGAGCATGGCTGAGGGTGCCCGTGGGGGGCTGGCAGGAAGGAGAAGGGGTGCAGACGTGCTGTGTCCCCCACCCTCTCCACAGAGGGCTGGATCTGTCCCGTGTCCCCCCCCGCAGCAGGTTGGGGTCCCTCTGCTCCCTGGATTTGGCCACTGGTGGCCCTGGGCCCCCAGCACCTTGGTCACAGGGAGGACACGAGCCGGGGGGGGGGGGGGGGGCTGCACAGCCCCATCACAGCGTGGGGTGCCTGGGAAACTCGGGGTCCCTTTGTGTGCCCTCCTTCCCCCCCAGTCCTGGTCCCCAGAGACCCCAGGGCCCTTCCCAGCCATGGCCTGGGGGCACGGGGCTTGTCCCCAGGGCCTCAGCACCACCCCGGGGCTGCACCAGGGGCAGGAGCTGGGAGGGGAGTGGGGACAGGGCAGGGGCAGCACGGGGACATCTCTCCATGCCCTGGAGTCCACCAGCACCCGGTCCTGGTCCCATCTCAGGGCTGTGAGCAGTATGGGGGGGTCTCAGGGGGGAACAAGGAGGACAGGGCATCAGGGGAAGGGGGCAGCCACCTCCCCAGGGAGGACGTGACCCTGCAGCCGCCCTGTCCTCAGCCTTGGGAAGGGACCCAGGGCACCGAGCCCAACCTGGGACCCCCACCAGGAGAAGGGTGCTGGGGGCAGCCGGGCTGGGGAGGGTCCCTATGCTCTGCTCCTGTGGTCCTTGTGTGTCCCTGTCCCCAGCCCCTCCCTGCCCTGGGGACAGCAGGGACCCCCCTGCCCACGTCCCCCCGGCGGCACCCACAAAGCGCCAGGTTTGGGCACAGCAGGGGCAGGCGTGGGCCAGGACGTGCCTGGGGGGACCCCGCATCACCGCATATCCTGGGTGGGCACAGGTGGGGCTGCTCGCCATGGGGCTGCTCGCCATGGGGCCGATGAGCTGCTGAGTCAGGCAGGAGCAGGGCCAGGGGCTCAGCCCCACGCTCTTGCACAAGGGCCAGCGCCCCTTGGACCTGCCGTCAACACCCCCGGCGGCCGGGCCACCGCCAGGCGCCACGGGCCAGCGGCTCCGCGGTGACACGGCGCTCGTCCCGCCTGGACCCTCTGTGGGGACAAACCCCCCGTCCCCACGGGGCCACCGCCACCCCGCAGCCCCCTCCCGGCCTGGCGCCGGGCTCAGCCCCGCAGGGGGACCCCGGGCACCCCGCAGAAAGGCGCAGACGAGCCCGGCAGCCTCTGGAAGCGCTTTAGTGGGAGCTCCTAGGCGGGCCCAGGCAGTCTGGCGGGGGCTGGCCGCCCTCAGCCGTAGCTGTGGGGGCTGTTGGGGTTCATGGGGGACGAGTCCTGGCGGCCCAACTGTCCCCTCAGCTGCCACAGGCGGTGGCTGAGGTTCTGCACCTGGCAGGTGCCCAGCACGCAGCCCACCCGCAGCAGCTGCGCGTGGTGCAGGCGGCCCCCGGCGTGCCGACGGCCCCGCCGCGCACCGGGGTGCTGGGGGGCGAGGCGGGGGCCGTGCCGCGGGACCAGGAGTGCCCCGCGGCGGTGTCCGTGCCGTGGGGTGAGCTTCGGGCCGTGCCGGGGGGCTGGTTCGGGTCTGTGCCTCGGGACGAGCTTCGGGCCGTGCCGGGGTCCGTGCCGCGGGATGAGCCTCGGGCCGTGCCGGGGGGGGGAGCCGGGGACCGTGCCGGGGGCCACCCGCAGGCTGCGGTGGAGCCGGGGGCTGCAGCCCCGGGTGGTCCCCGCGGAGCAGGAACGGGGACGGGCGCTGCTGGGGCACCTGCGGCGAGGCCGGGGAGGGTCTCCGGTCCGGGGGCTCCCTGCAACAGAGCAGCGGGGGGGGGGGAGGGGGGGGGGGTCCGCCCCCCGGGCCCCCCCCCCCCGGGGGGGGGGGGGGGGCTGCAGAGGGGCGCAGACCCCCAGGAGCTGCGGCCCCTCTGGGGCACCCCACGGCCCGCAGCGTGCCCTGGGTGGCCGCGTCCTGCAGAGGGCGTGCGGGGCCAGCGCTGGGTGGGTGCTGGCCCTGGGGAGCCGCTGCTCGCACCGGGGGGGCTGGCTCTGCTGGCAGCAGCTGCCCCCCCCATCAAGCCCCCTCCCCAAGGAGACCCCAGCCCCCTTCTCCACCCCCAGCCCTGTGCCCCACGGGATGAGCAGGGTCCAAAGCACAGCAGTGCCAGCAGCCCCCAGCCCAGTGCCTGGTGCCCCCCACCCCCCGTGCAGCCAGACCCCAGCCCCGTGCCCACGCCGGGCCCCAGGGAGCTGCGTGGGGCCGGAGGCCGAGCAGGAGCTGCTACCTGCAGCCCCACACGTACCCACGCTGCGCCACGAGGGCCGTGGGGAGGTGCTGCCAGCAGCACGGCTGCGCCCGCAGGCTCCCAGCCTCCAAACCAGCAGTGCTGGGATGCGCGCCCGTCGCCTCCTGTCCCCTCTCGTCCCACCCCGCAGGGCTCCCTGGGGACACGGGAACCCACGTCCCACCACGGCCGCCCCATGCCGCTGCCACTGCGCTACGTGAGCGTGGCCGGGAGCCCCGCTACGTGCCCCCACCCAGCCCCACAAGCACTGACACCTCTGGGGCCGTGCTCTGCCCCATGGCTGTGCCAAATCCCTGTGCTGGGGGGGGCTGCTGAGCCCGCTGCCCACCTGCCCCGCAGCCCCCATGCCCCAGGGGTGCTGCCTGCCCCAGCCTGGCCCCGGCACACACGGACACCCCGGCCCCTCTCCACCTGCCCGCTCCCTGTGGCTGTGACCGGTGAGCAGCAGCCCTGGGGCCCAGCTCCGGGCACGGCACAGCCACGGGGCACCAAGGGGCTGCGTGTGGCAGCGGAGCCCTTGCCCCCCCCCCCCAAATTCAATGCTCGTGCATCTGCTGCCCCCTCCCCATTGGCACCGGCCCTGCCCCACGCCAGACCCCTGCCCCACAGGAACATGCGGCAGGGTGTGGGGGCGCTGGGGGATCCCGCGCCACATGTCTGGGGGCACCCAGGGACTGTGGTGGGGAGCCCCCCACGCACACAGGCACACAGCAGCACCAGCACTGCCCCTGCAGCCCTGCCAGAGCCCCCCCGCACCTTCCTGCGCCATCAGCACAGTGCCACACACACGGGGGCACGGCCATGGTGCAACCCCACGCACACACAGCTGTCCCTGCAGGCATGGCCCCCTTCACCCCGGGAACACGCACACGCGTGCCGTGACCCCTGTACACACACAGGTACACCCACGTGCCGGTGTGCATGCCGACACGCACGCACGCCCCAAGCCCTGCACACAGCGGTGCACACATGTCCCGGCACGCACACGCGTCCGTGCACTCCTACACCCGTACCCACGTCCCGCAGTGCACGCGGACGGGCGGTGACCCCGGGCACACTTGGCGCCCCCTCCCCTGCTGGCACGCAGACCCCCCAGGCTGTGCCCCCCTGCACACACGGGCGCGCTGCTCCTGGCGGGAACACGCAGCCCTGCACCGCCCTGAGCCCACCAAGCCCCCTGAGCCCACCGAGCCCCCCGCCGGGGCTGGATGCGGCCGCACGGCGCTGCTGACCCTGCACCGCGGGGCCAGGGGCTCGTCCCGGCACGGCTCGTCCGTGTCGAGGCCGGACGCTGCTTGGCCACGAGCCCCGGGGAGCAGGGACAGAGGCCAAATTCCTGCAGCCCGGCAGGGACAGGAAGCACCGGCGGGGCAAGGCCTCGCGCTCGCCTGCCCCTTCCTCGGATGTGTTTACAGGAGGCAGCTGGTGCCCAGAAACCCTGGAGCCGAGCCTGCCCGGCCGTGCGGGGCTTTCCCTGGCAGCACTCATTCAGGCAGCCCCGCGTGCCCCCAGCCCAAAAAGCCCCGTGCCGGGTTCCCGCAGGACGGTTGTGGAGTTCCCCGCCCGCTCTGGCTTTGCCCCGGCGCATCCGGCGGCGCGTGGGATCGCTGCAGCTCTGCTCCCTGCCTGGTCCCCCGGGGCTTTGCGAGGCCCGCAGGCTCCCAACACCCCCCATAGCCCTTGTCCTGCTGGGTGCAGCACCCCCGCACCTCCCCTGGGCCCTCTCCATGCAGCTTCCAGCACCGAGCACATGTTTTTTATATATATATATTTATATTTATTTATATAAAGCGCCTATCACCGTATTGATAAACACTCTTTGGAACCACTCTGACGGCAGGGGTAAGAACAGGAGTTGGCCTGTTAGTACCTCAGCACTGCTGTTTCCAACCAGCGGCCCCCCCCCCCCACCTTCTTCTGCCTCTCGCTGCTGCCTGCCCCAGCTCCCATGGCACCGGCATGGAGCAGGCACCCACGGAGGGCAGCCCCGGGACACCCACCCACGGCACCCCCATCCCCAGGGATACCAGCCCCGTGGCAGCCGTGCTGTGCCACCCCACGGCCGCGGCACCGGAGCCGCACGGAGCTGGGCGCAGGCTTCCCACGGAGCCAGGCACAGCCCCAACCAGCTCCTCAAGCAGCAACATGCATGCGCGCAGCCCGCGCGTGCACGCACACACGGCGCCGGCAGGAGCTTTAATCCCCTTCCCAGCTGCCTCCTTCGGCAGAAAGTCCTGACAAGGGATCCTGGCGCCGCGCAGCCCCTGCCCGTCCTGGCCCCCGTGTGCCCTGTGCGGCACACGCGCACCCTGGCTCAGGCACCGTCCGGCACGGCACGCACGGACACCTCGTCCTGCCCTTGCTCACACTTGGGCACATGGACTCTGCCCGGCCCTTGCACACACTCACACTCTGCCCAGGCTTTGGGCGCACACACACACACACACACACACCCCGGTACCGCTCTGCCCCCTGCGCCCTCCCCGCCCCCCCCTCCCCAAGCGCAGCGATGCGCCCCATGCGTTAACCCTGGCCACGTCCCAGCCCCGTTCACCCATCTCACACCAGGGCAGGCTGCAGGGCTCCCACAGCACTTGGGGAACATCACCAAGGGAGCGCGTGGACCTGGGGAACCCCCCAGCCTGCCCCCTCCGCACACCCCCAGGGGCTGTCCCCCTGCCCAGAGGACCCTGCGCCCAACCTGCTGCCCGCTCCAGGGTGCTTCTGAGCGGGGCTGGGTGTCCCCTCCGTACCCGGGGCCACGTCCTGCAGCGGGGACGTGCCGGTGGCAGGAGGCACAGCGGTGCCACCCGTGCCGTACCCCAAGGGAGCCAGGGAGAGCGACTGCGGCTGGAGCGGCCCCACGGGGAAGTGCTGGGTGGGGGGGACAGGTGGGGACACGGTGCCTGGCGGGATGGGTGGCTGTGGGGACGTGTCCCCTGCTGGCACCGGGCCAGCTGCAGTCAGGAGCAGAGCCCGGCGGCGCGGGGCAGGCATGCGGGGCTGGGTCCGGTGCCGGACAGGTCCCGGGCAGGGGCTCGGGGCAGCAGGGCTCAGTCTCGGGCTGGGTCCTGAGCAGGGGGGTCGGGATCGCGTCCCCCCGAGAGACCGGGTTGGGGTGCGGGGTGCGGGCTCACCTGTGCTTGGGCGAGCGCCCCGCGGGCAGGGGCCGGCAGCCGGGCAGCTCCAGCAGACACAGCACCAAGCTGATGCAACCCAGCGCAAGCGGCGCCGGGGCTCTCATGGCGGGGCTGGGCCGGGGCAGCGGATCCGGGGCTGCGAGGAGAAGAGAAAAGCTCAGGGCTCGGCGCGGCGGCAGCGAGCGGCTCCGGGAGCCCAGCGCTCCAGCCCGGCTCTGCCCGACCTGAGCCGCTCCGCCCGGCCCGGCGCCCCCGGTACCCCCCCTCGAGCTGCCCTCCGGTGCCTCCCGGTGCCCCCCGTCCCCGGGCTGCTCCCACCCCCGCTGCCCCCCTGCTGCTCCCGGTGCCGGGGCTCCCGCACGGCCCCGCCCGTACCTGGCTGCGGCCGGGCCGGGGGCGCGGGGAGGGGGCTCGGTGCCGGTGCCGGTGTCGGGTCGGGCTCAGCCGCCGGATGCGGGGTGCGCTGTGCTGGGCGGGGTGCGCTGGGCTGGGCGGGGTGCGGGTGCTCGGGGTGCGGGTGCGCTGGGTGCGGGTCCGTGCCGCCGCCGCCGTCCGTGCTGCCCAAGCTGGCGCTGCCCGGCCCGGCCCAGGTTAAATATCGCTGGGCTCGGCGCGGCGAGGAGGAGCCGAGCGGCCGCGGGAGGAGCCACGGGGCGCGGGGCAGCCCGGCCCGGCCCCGCTCCGCACCGTGCCCACGGCCCGGCCCCGCACCGCCCCCGGCCCCGCTCCCCCGCGGTGCCCACGGACCGGCCCCGTGAGCTGCCCGCCGGGACCCCCCGGGGCCGGGGCTGGCGGGGGCTTTGGGGGAGGTTCGGGGGCTCCTCCCGTACCTGCGCCCCCTGCCCGGGGCCGGCCGGGCCGTGGCAGCGCTGCTGAAGCCCCGCCGGGCTGCGCTCAGCCGTGCCGAGCCGTGCCCAGCCCCAGTCCCACGGGACAGCCCTGGGCAAACCCAGCTGCGGGGCCGGGGCCTCATCCTGCCCCCCTGCCGGGCTGCACGGGGACACTCGGTGCCCACTGCCCCACGGGGACACTCGGTGCCTGCTGCCCCACGAGCCCCACGGGCCCCATCCCATCGCAGAGCTGCCCCCGGGCTGAAGCCTCGAGCACCCCTCGGGGCCTTTTAATTCGGGGAGCAGCGAGCCCAGGACCCCCCAGCTCCCTGCCTCCCACTGCTCTGCCTCACCCCTGGCAGCCCTCGGCTGGGGGCCGCGGGGGTTCCCAGGCTCGGTGTGCTCGCAGGGCAGGCAATGCTCAGCCCTGGGGGTGCTCCCGGCCCCTTGCCCTCTCCTCGTGCTGCAGGAGGGGTTTGGGGCCCCGGGGGCTCGCTGCAGCCCCCAGGAGCAGGGGAGGGAGCGGGGCAGCTTTGGGAACCAGGCCGGCTCAGAACCACACCGTGTCCAAGTGCTAGGTGAGGGAACACGATGCTGGGCCAAGAGGAGGGGGAGCAGGGGAGCGGAGACCCCCCGTGCTCCATGGCAGGGGCTCAGCAGGTCTGGGCATCCGCAGTGCCCCCGCTTCCAAGCTGGGGCAGGACGAGAAGCCCAGGCACCCCAGGGCTGCCCCGCTGGGGGTCTCGCCCCAAGGCGGGGTGCTGGTGCCCCCTCCGTGCCCCGCTCCCCCCTTGAGGCCTCCTGGTGCCGAGGGGCCGGGGGCCCCCGCGTGCTCCGAATCGCTCGGATTCTTCTGCATCATCAGGACACAAAGGCTTCAAACACCCGCGGCCAGCGCAGGAGGATTTGCAGCAGCACCTGATCATGTGTCGGCGGGGACGGGACGGGACGGGCACGGAAAGGGGCTGGGATGGGGCTGGGGACAGGGCGTGCGGTCTGCCCAGGAGGTGTCGGGCAGCCAGGCAGCCCCCATGGGGCAGAGCCGCGTCTGCAGCCCCCCCGAGCAGAGCAGAGCAGAGCAGAGCAGCCCCCGGCCTCGGCAAGCAGCCGGCGCCGCGGCCCTGAGCTCTGCTGGCGTCTCCCCGGGGGATTTCTGTGGCACGCCGGATTCTTCCGCCTGTTTGTTGCTGGATTACTGCAGAGACGGAAAAACAGCGGGGAAACCGCGCCGCGGCAGCGCAGCCAGGGGCCGGCGGCACGAGCACCCTGCCTGGCCCCGGCCCAGCCCCTGTGCGCCCTGCGAGGGGTGTCCCCTGCGAGGGGTGTCCCCTGTGAGGGGTGTCCCCTGGGTGTCCCCCGTGCGAGATGTCCCCTGCTGTCCCCAGGGCTGAGAGCAGCCCGGCCACCACCAGCCCAGCCCCGCTACCCTGAGCCAGCCGTGACGGGGTGGTCCTGGGGACCCCCACGGCACCTCCCGTGTCCCCGCCTAGGCAGCGTCAGGGTGCCGGGGGCAGCAGCCCCTGCACGAGCCCGGACAGGAGAACAGGGCTGTGGGTGGCTTGTGTTTGTCCAACGCAGGTGGCCGAGGGGGGACAGCCCCCCCTGCCCGGTCACCCCTTCCCACACGGGGGGGGGGGAGCAGGAGGCTGGGGCTCAGCTGGGAGCCCCCTGGAACCTTGGTTCAACAGCTCCAGGTGCTGCCATGGAGCGGGACCAGGAGCAGGAGCAGCAGGAGCAGGAACAGGACCAGAAGCAGAATCAGGAGCAGCAGCAGCAGCAGCAGGAGCAGGAGCGGGAGCAGGAGCAGAATCAGGAGCAGCAGCAGCAGCAGCAGGAGCAGGAGCAGGACCAGCAGCAGCAGCAGCAGGAGCAGGAGCGGGAGCAGGAGCAGCAGCAGCAGCAGCAGGAGCAGGAGCAGGAGCAGGAGCAGCAGCAGCAGCAGCAGGAGCAGGAGCAGGAGCAGCAGCAGCAGCAGCAGGAGCAGGTCTCTCCACCAGCCCTGGCTCCAGGCCCTGCGGACACGCAGACAAGGCAGGGCTGAGCCTCAGCAAGGGCCGAGCCCGGCTCCCTGTCCTGCTCGGGGCAGCACGGCTCCTGGGGCCCCACTGCATCAGACCCGACCCCCGGCCTGCAGCCGTCCCGGCAGAGCTCACCGGCACCGTGGCTGCCCCGGGGGCCTGGCGTGGTGACCCCCGCAGCCAGAGCCACCAGAGCCCCGGGTCCCCCCCCGGCTGGCGGCTGGGGACAGGCAGTGCCTTCCTTCTGGAGGAGACACCTGGCGTCCAGCCACCAGAATCAATTGCTAAGTTTCAATTAGCTTAATGACCTCCTGGCCAGCGCCTCTGGGGACCCCCACACCGTGGCTGAGCCTCCATACCACGCCTGGGACCCTCACACCACGGCTGAGGCCCCCGGGCCATGGCTGAGCCCCCCAAACATGGCTGAGCCCCCACATTGCTGCTTGGTGCCCCCCCCCCGCTTGGGCCCCCCCCCACTGCTGAGCCCCCCATAGCACGGCTGAGCCCCCCCCCCACTGTTGAGCCCCCCACACAACGGCTGAGCCCCCCACACCACTGCAGGCGGGGGGCTGGGGGCTGGGGCATTCTGCAGCAGCACGCGGGGGCTGTCACCCACCTGGGGGCTGTCACCCACCCAGAGGCTGTCACCCACCTGGGGGCTGTCACCCACCTGGGGGCTGTCACCCACCCAGAGGCTGTCACCCCTCAGGCAAGGGGGGGCGGTGACGAACACCCTGCAGGATGTCACCCCGCACACACAGAGCTGCTCCGTGGAAGTGCTCGGTCACCCAGCACCGACCCCACTGCTGCCACTGCAGCCCCATTAGGGGGCAGGACCGCGACCCGCTCCCGTGGCCCCAAATCCCCCCAGCCCTGATCCTCCGGCCCCAATGCCCGGGCCGTGCCCCCTCCCTCTGCCCCCAGCCTGGCTGTCCCCTGGGAACTGCCCGCACCCACGCACGGCTCGCCCTTGGGTGCTTCAAAGCTGCTCGGCCTGACCGGCTGCCCCGAGTCTGGTATGGGGAGTGTGGGGACACGGGGACGGGAGGACGGGGGGATATGGGGACATGGAGATATCAGGACATGGGGACATGGGGATATGGGGACATGGGGATATCAGGGCATGGGGACATGGGGACATGGGGATATCAGGACATGGGGACATGGGGATATCAGGACATGGGGACATGGGGACATGGGGATATCAGGACATGGGGACATGGGGACATGGGGATATGGGAACATGGGGTAGTGGGGACATGGGGACATGGGGACATGGGGACATGGGGATATGGGGACATGGGGATATGGGGATATGGGGTTATGGGGATATGGGGATATGGGGACATGGGGTTATGGGGACATGGGGACATGGGGACATGGGGATATGGGGACATGGGGTTATGGGGATATGGGGACATGGGGATATCGGGACATGGGGACACAAGGACATGGGGATATGGGAACATGGGGACATGGGGTTATGGGGACATGGGGTTATGGGGACATGGGGACACAAGGACATGGGGATATGGGAACATGGGGACACAGGGACAGGGGGACATGGGGATATGGGGTATGCGGACAGGGGGCACCCAAACACCACGGGACCCCCAGGCCCCCACCCAGGGAGCTGCTGCTCGCCCCCGGCCCCCCCGTGGCTGCGCGCTCCCTCCCGCGCGCGCCCGCGGAGCGCGCCCCCGTCCCCCCGCCCCTAACCCCGCCCCCGCCCGTCGCCCCGCCCCCTTCATATAAGCCCCACCCCCCCCCTCTCCGCCGGCGTGCCGCTGCCCCGCCCCCTCCCGTCGGCGGCGGCGCAGGCGCTGTGCGGGCGGGCCGGGCCGGGCGGCGCGCGGCGCCAAGATGGCGG
>CM021731.1:206793536-206932518 GCA_011075105.1 Heteronetta atricapilla | reverse complement strand
CCCGCCACCTCTTCCCGCTCCGCCCTCCTATCCCCCAGCTTCCAGAAGCCCCGCGCAGTGCAGACGTCGCCGCACGCCCGGTCCGGTCCGGCACAGCCCCCACCCCGCACAAGGACCATTTCTGCAGAAACTGCCGACCGCATGACGCCCCAACTGCCCGCCGCCTCGCCTCGCCCCGGCCTGGCCCCGACCACCAACCTCGTTGTGGCACCGCGCCTCGGCGGCCCAGCCCGGCCCAAACGCTTCCGCCCATACTGCCGGCAAGCCGAGCACACCATCTTCCGCTCTAGGTTCCTCCGAGCCAATCACGGAGTGCTTCCGCCCTCAGGGAAAGCACGCCGTGACGCCACCTCCGCCCTCAGCGTCCAGCCAATCACGGCGCCGCTTCCCAGTGCGAAGGCAACCCTGAGGTTGCCCCTGTGTTGCTTTTTATTTGTTTAAAAAAAGAAGGTCTGAGTATTCTTGGTGTGAGAAAAAAAATCTCAAACAATTCCCTTTGGACGTGCTCTTCTTATTTTATTCGCGATTGCAATGGCAGGCGTCCTGTCACTCAGGAGTGAATTACAGTAAACAAAACACAACTTTTTATTCCCTATCTCCCGGAAACCTGATCACCTCCCATTTCCTCACTGGCTGAGCACTTCCAGTTCACAAGCTACTTGACACTCCACTATACCATATATATATATATATATATATATATATATATATATATATATATATATTTTTTTTTTCCTCAACCCTTTATTTTTCCTTTCTCAGTGCTCAAATCAGGAGCACTTGGAACAGTCCATCCCACTCAGGGTGTAGTTTCAATTCTCTCCATGCCCGCATCAGATCCCAATCTCCTGCTTGGAATGGATGAGGACTTCCAAGGGTGGGGTTTGAGCTAGCAGTCCACGGGTCCTGAGAGATGATGACAGCCCAAGTATATAGTTCTTCAGAAAAGCATCTTTTGTCTCAATTTGAGGTAATTCATTCCCCTTGACCATGTACAGCAATCCAAATAATATGGTGAAACTCCCACGTCTTTTCTTGGTGCAGTCTGAATTCCGAGAAGTGCCAAAGGTAAGCACTTTATCTGGGGAAGCTGAGTTTCCAGGACTTAGTCAATTGCTTCTGTACTGGCTTATCCACTCCACCGTTCCAGGAGAGGAAGGATGCCAAGGAGTTTGAAATTTCCACTTAATTCCTAGAGACCATGTTAGCCCTCACACTATTTCTGACATAAAGTGATTTCTTTGATCAGAGTCAATATTTTCAACAATTCCATACCTGGGAGTTTCTTCTTCTAGAATTTAGTTACAATGTTCGCAGTAGCAGATACTGAAGGGAAAGCTTCCACACGCCCTGACAAATGACCTACCAAGACTAGTAAGTATTTAAATCTACCTGCGCTAAGGAGTTCTGTAAAATCTACCTGTACGTTTTGGAATCATTGAACTCCTGGTTCTCGCCCCCCTTTGCGCTGACTGCGGATCATTTTCCTGTTTACCTTTTGACATGCTGCACAACTCCTGCATACTTGTTCAGCCAGAGTATAATATATATATATATATTCCTACACATACGTATTTCCATAGCACAGCATCACACATCGCTTGAATTCCCCAATGACCCTCTTGATGTAAAACAGTTAACATTTGCCTTATTAGCTCTTTCTTCAGCATTTCTCTCCCATCAGGGCATATCTTTTCCTTTGGACTTTGTGACTCCTAATTCCTTAAAGACATATTTCTCTTAAAACTTGTTAGTTCTTTTTAGTTTTGGGTACAGCTAGCTCAACAGTTCCCTGAATCCTCTCTGGGTTTATTCTTCATTCCCCCTCAGACACTAGACGCCTTAAATATTTGACTTCTCTTTCTACAAATTTTAATTTATTTTCCAATACTTTCAAGCCCTGTT
Source organism: Heteronetta atricapilla (assembly GCA_011075105.1). Taxonomy (NCBI): domain Eukaryota; kingdom Metazoa; phylum Chordata; class Aves; order Anseriformes; family Anatidae; genus Heteronetta; species Heteronetta atricapilla. The sequence continues at coordinate 206,930,613 of CM021731.1, read as the reverse complement.
TTCCCAGAAAGTCAAATAGCTTGTTAGCGGCTTCCTTCACAACTCTTTTCTCCTATCCTGACAATAAAAGATCACCCACATATTGTAACAGTAACACCTCCTTTGGAGGTTGGAATTACTCCAAAATTTGTTCTGGAACTTGCCCAAATAAATTGGTGGCCCTATGAACCCCTGAAGTAAAATTGACCATCTGTATTGCTGCTTCTGCCCCAGTTCAGGGGTGATAAATGACTGAGTCCCAAATAGGATTCTAATTAAAAGTTTGTAATTTATTAAGTGAATAGAGGCAAGCAAACAGCGCTGGGTGCACCAGGAGTCTCTGCTCCACCAAGACGCACACCTGTTATATCAGGTGGCTGATTTTTATGCTCCTAGACTAATACATATTCATCATTATTCCTAGAAAAGGTAGGGTTATTATAATTAGTTCCTGGAATCTGAACCTTCTCCAGACGCACGCGTATCAGTCTCTGGTGGTCTCTCTGGGGGTCTCTTGTGCTGAAGGCTCATAGTCTTCCTCCCAGGCTTTGTCCTTCGGTCGTCCTTCAACTCCCCCTTTCTCCTTATTTGGTGGATCTCTTTGCCTGATATCAGAGGCTTGGGCAGCGTCCCATGCAAAAGTCAGCAGTTTCATAAAAAAAATAATAATAAAAAAAAAACTCCTTTTTCCTCTTATCTCCAGACTAGAGTCTCAATGTTCACCCTTCAAACCCTCTATTTACAAAAATTGCTGGACACTTTGTTTGCATGATACAGGAACTATGTACACTAATCACTCTGTTTTTCTTAAATAGAAGGTTATATTTCATCACATGGCCCTAGCATTGTTCCATACTGACACGAATCAAATTAACACATTTCACATCAGGGTCTTTTTACTCAAAGGTAAATATATCTTTGCTCTCAGTGTCTGAGAGTACCCCGCTAATAATACCATTATTCTAGCCTAACAATTTACTATTTGAATGCCCAATTTCATTATCAAATCCTTTCCCATCAAGTCCCTGCCTCGGGTACATACAATAATTGCCCAGTGATCATTCTATCCCTAGTCTCAGCTTAGTGACCCCAAAAAGTGGCACTGTTTTCCCAGTCCTGTCTACCTCCATCACTTTTAGGGTTTCATTAGTAAATTTAAGCCCTGATACTTTACAGCCCAGTAATGACCTAGCTGCCTCAGTGTATTGGGTTCACATGCCAAGATTCTGGTAGCAGAGGGGGCTGCAGAGGTAGCCCCTGTGAAAAGAATCCAGGAGATGCCCCATATTAGAGAAGGGCCAGTTTCAGCCGGCTCCAAAGGGGCCCACCGCTGCCCAGAGCCACGTCATGAGCAATGCGGTTTAAATCTCTATGAGAGCACATCCGAGAAAAGGAAAAAACAACTGCTGCACAATAGCAGCTGGGAGAGCAAGGAATGAGAAACCTCCCTGCAGACACAAAGGTCAGTGCAGAGGAGGGGAAGTGCAGTGCAGAGGTGCTCCATATGCCGGAGGCAAAGCCCCCCGCTGCGGCCCCCAGAGAGGCCCCTGGTGGGGAAGGCAGACCCCCCTGCAGCCCATGGTGTACCAGATCTTCACGCTGCAGCCTGCGGAGAGGAGCCCACTCAGGAGTAGGTGACTGCGGGGGGTGGACCTCAGGGGGTCCCATGCTGAACCAACTCGCTCCTGACTAATAGATCCCACGGCACAGACCACATGGGCTCCCAAAGTGCCCATTTTTCACTGCCTGTGCAGAAACCCACATAGGACCAGCCCAGGAAAGTCAGAACCCCACAACAGAGCGAGGGGGAGAGTGACCATGAAGGAGCAGTGGAGTTAATGCACCCCAGACTGACTGGAGCCCCCACTCCCTGCCCGCCCCCCATGCCACTCAGGGCAGGGAAGAGGTGGAGGAGAGTGGAGTGGGAAGGTGCCCCTAGTTTGTTTCTCTGTTTCTCACCACTCCAGCCCATCAGCAATAGGTAATAAGTTTTACAAATCTTCCTGTGCTACGACTCTTTTGTCTGTAACGGTAATTGTAGAGCGATCCCCATTGATATACACTTGATGAACCCTTGAGGTACGCTTTTTCATTGATCAGGGAACTAGCTTTCTGAGAAGCCCTGAACAACCTATTCTGATTTTATAAAACCAATCTCTCCTCTTACATAAAAAAGGAAAGAAAAGAGACAACATCCAGAAAGTTCTACTTGGAAACGTATCAATCCATGGACTCTAACCCACCTAAAGAACCCTGCATGAAACTGACTAAAGGAAAAACAAAGCATTTACCCTCAAAGACCAGCCCAGGGAGAATGAGCTCTCTGAAGGCATGCCTGGAGCTCATATACCATTTGGCCCTGCCTGGCACCCAAACCCAATCACCTGGGAAAGGGGAGGGGAAAAGCACAAGAAAGTAGGAAGAGAGCAGGATGAGCAGCAGCAGTGTTTTTCTTATTCTTTTTTTTTTTTTTTTTCTCCTAAATGTGACTTAGCTCAACAGCATATAGAGTACAGCCAAGAGAACTCGGCTGTTTCTAGAAGCAACAATCCCCATGCTTCTGCTTCAGCTTTGAATAGTGAAAGGACAATATGACCAAGCAAGTAACTGAAACTTTTTCAACTGGAATTAGCTCAAACCTTTCTTTTACATAGGAAGAAAAATCTAGGAGCATAACAGATTCATAAAAAAAAAAAAAAAAGTGTAGTGACATCACCCACAGGAAAAATCAGGTACCTGATTAGGCTACCTGAAAACCAAAAGGCTATGCTGATGGATCAAAACACACTACAGGACACTGGATCCCAGCCCTCTGCTGCACCGACTTAAAACCCATCCCCACACTCACCAAGGCACAACCCCAACCCAAATAACAGACCCAGGATGTCAGCTCCAACGTTCCTTTGGGAACTGCGGGAAAGCAGGATTCATCCTCAGCATGGTGTGCTCAGGCTACACGGGACAGGGCTTCAAGGACCTCTTCACCTGCAGAAATAGTCTGCCATTAGGAACTGCCACGCCAGAAAACCTTTTTCCTCTACAACACCTTTGTCAGGAACAACACTGCATTCAAGTGACCGGCTTTGCTCCAATTCTGAAGACTGATGTTACAACCCACCTTGCCCGTGGCACCTGATAAACAAAAGAGAAAGCAACTGTAGCGCTTGGAAACCATCACGGCACGTGCCGCTCCTTGTCACTCTCTGGCCTTATCTCAAATCCTCAGCCACTTCTGTGGAGAGCCGGCCATGGCACCTGCAAAGCAAGACAGAGACAGACCCTTCATAGTCACCTCATGCTACTTAGCCATTCCATTCCAACACAGCTCACATCAGACCACCTTCTTAGGCAGTTCTTCAGAGCGCATTTTGCTCCTTTGAGCCTGTGCGAGACACCTGCAAAAGAAGAAGAAAAGCATAGGGCGAGGCAGCATCCAAAGCCACAGCACAGCTAGGACACTTACTCTCATCTGCTGCCTTACCTCTGCCCGCTCACCTGCCCCGAGGCAGATGCTTCCATCTGCCCTCTTCAGCCAGCTACAACACCTCAAAAAGGCAAAGAGGGGACACTTAGAATGACAGTGAGAACTGCAATTCAAAAATAACCGCTCCATCTGTTCACCACTCACCTTGCCAGAGGCAGCTCTGGGTGTGACATCCCAGGTCGTACACTGCGTTTCAGCTTTCACAAATGAAAACATAGAAGATAATCATTCAGTTGTCCGCCAGCATTAGCACCCAGCCCTCTCCAACACAAGGGACCCCATTTCCAGTGTTATTGTTTCAAAACAGCAGACAACTTGCCTTGGCACCTCACAAGTAGACAAAGCCAGTCACTGAGCTGCCAAATGAAGACTTGAAAGTTCCAGAAGGTGCTCCTTCCTTTGACTGGATCCCCCTAAGGTTTATCTAAGGCAGGAGAAAAAAAAAGTCCATATCTGCAAGCTCCCAAGATTCAACAAGAGACCTCCTCTAGCACTAATCAAGCGCTATGCTAACAGCTGCTCGCAAGTAGCTCAAGTCTCCCCCTCCACATCTGCCAAACACCACGCAGATGCCTCTGCACCAGCCACCCTTCAGTACGTGCCCGGAGGCAGACCGGATGTCTTGGCCAAAACAGTCCGGACAATGTATTACTACACCGATGGACTGCCCGATTAGCTACCATCACTAACTGCCACGCAGGACAGCACCAGGCCAAACACACAAACAGGCACACTACAAACATTACGAACAAAAAGCAGAACACAAGCCCCCCCACACCTCCCAAAAATTATAAAGGCTCCCAGAGGGAAGCCCGGAAGCAACAGCAAGTCAGAACAGGCGCTCTGCAGCAGACCCAAGGAGACGCTCAAGTGCCATGACCTGTGACTGGAAGCAACTGCCAGACCCGGGATGATGGAGGCATAAATAGCCTGCCTTTAAGACAAGAGACCGGAACAATGGGCAGCGCAAACCTCATAAGAGAAATGCTTTGGAAATGAGTTCCCAAGCCAGAGCTCCTGGTGCAACCCACATGACTTCCGCAACAGCGAGGATAGAAATGGATGCAATCTGAAACCGAATATGATGCACAAGACGTGAAATGCATCTGCACTTCAAGCTGCGACTGCAAGTCAGGAAGTGCTCAGATCAGCCCTACGATGATGAAACGAGCATTTAGGACCTTAGGTGTGGCTACCAAATTGCCCATCTAATCTGTCCAGTGGAAGAAGGCAACAAGGAGATCAATACACGACGAATATCAAGATGCGATGTGCACGTAACGTATGATGATAATATGGGGAAACATTTAATACAAAAATATTACACAGAAAATGTGAGGTTTTTAAGGCAGGATGTTGCTTCAGGCATGAAGGTGTGAAACACCCACCTCGGAAACAAAACAGTCATCACCTGATCTGCTCTGCTACTGAAATCACACAGACAACCTCTAGACAATTCCCCGCCTCCCCCTACCAACCACCTCCCAACACACAGGATTTGCCCCTGGACTCAGTTCTCAGGGCTCAGAATCTATCCTCAGTGTGGGTAACACAAAACAGTCTGTTCCCACTCCTCTTCTTTCCTCCCCTACCCCAACAGCCAAGAAGCCCCAGATCCACATCCCCCAACCCGGTACTACCGCTTCGCTCACCTAACATCCCAAAGAGATGCATCACGCTCCCTGCTCCTCTTGCACTCCGAGCACCTCCAGCATTGCAGGAACTGGGACCGCTGATGTCTGGCATGCCTCAGGAACGTGGCACGAGATGTGCAATGCTATCGCAAGCTGCTTGCCAAGCCTCCCCGGCAGGCAAAACAGACTAACACAATCCACTGACCAACTCAGGGCCCACACTGCCTTCCACTCACACTAATGCCTCGTTCCAGTTTCCAGCTTAGTCCGTGCCCATGCCCTGGGCTACAAGACACAAAGAGAGAAGGTCATGTCCGTGATGGACACGCAAACAGTACAGCTCCTAACAGAGGAGTCAAACACAGAAACCAGAGCCAGGAAAAAATAAAATACAATAAAAAATAAACACACACCCTTGGGTACACAAATGCCAAAAGGCCATGAATGCACAGCAGCCCCAACAGGGGTAATCACTGACTTATCCTTTACAGATGAAAAAGGTGACCCTGCTCAGTCTCTTTGTAATACTGTGCTTACGCGGTCAAGTCCGTTGCGATGCACACTAAATTCTATGAGAATCCTCTGCACAGTTACATAAACAGCTTAATGTATCTAGAGATTAAAATATAACCCCAAAAAAAGGAACCGTACCCCACGATTTCCCAAAAACAAGTTAAAACAAGGTAGCTGGCAACCCCTCCTAAACATACCTCTAAGTGAATTCAAGCACTTAAAATTCAGGAGGCTGCAAGCTCTAAAGACTGCACAGCCAGCAAAACCACAGGCAAAAGCTCCAAAAATATAAACCAACTGTCCCTAACCCTGAAAAAGACTACACCTTACACATGCCTACTACTGCTGTTTTCAGATACATGCTTACACAGGAAGCTTCAATGATACATGACTCCTAAAACCTGCTCCATCGTGAAGCTCCGCCCCGGGCGGCGCAGCGCGAAGCTCCGCGGTCACAGACTTAACCTCTACAAATGATAAAGGTAACACTGATATGACCCTGCTCAGTCTCTTGGCAATACCTCGCCTATGTGGACAAGCCTCTTGCAGCGTGTACTCAAGCTCTTTTCTGTCCTCTGCAGAGCTGCACAAGTCGTTTGATACAGCTAGAGATTAAAATATAACCCAAAAACAGAAGTGCATCCCACCATCCCTAAAACAAGCGAGCCAGCAACCTCTGCTAAATATCCCTCTATTAAGTGAATTTAAAGTGAATTCCAAGCACTGAAAAATCTAGAAATCCAAAGACTCCAACCTGCCTAAATAACCCTGCAACTGACTGAAGAAAAATAAAGCACTTACCCCAAACAGCAGCCCAGGCAGAACGAGCTCTCTGAAGGCATGCCTGGAGCTCATATACCATTTCGCCGTGCCTGGCACCCAAACCCAATCACCTGGGAAAGGGGAGGGGCAAAGCAGAAGAAAGTAGAGAGCAGGACAAGCAGCAACTGTTTTTTGTTGTTGTTGTTGTTTTCCTAGCTTAGCTGAATAGCATGCAGAGTGCAGACAAGAAAACTGTTTTTTTTTTGTTTTGTTCTTTTTTTTTTTTTTTTTTTTTTTTTTCTTCTAGAAGCAACAATCCCCATGCTTTTGCTTCAGCTTCAAATATTGAAAGGAGAATATGACCAAGCAAGTAACTGAAACTTTTTCAACTGGAATGAGTTCAAACCTTTCTTTTACACACGAAGAAAAATCTGGGAGCATGACAGATTACACGCCAAAAAAAAAAAATCAATGTAGTAACATGACCCATAGGAAAAAAAAAATCCCAATGTGCAGCACCGTTCAGCCTGCAGTACCCCCTCAAAAACAGCAGAAGAAATGCACACCACACCGTCTAGGGAAGGAAATAACTGCCCAGAGCAACGTGCCGCTCCTGGCTTGGAAGCCGAGCAGAAACACAAAACTACGTTTCCCGGCATGCCCCATGAACCAACATGGCCGACCAGAAGCCCAGTGCCCGAAGACGACAACTCCCTGTGTGCTGTGGGGCACGACCTGGCCACGGCCACGGCTACTGCGCATGCGCGAACCCTCTTCTCCTGCGGTACCGATTCTTCGTCAGCAAGTGGCAGCAGAGAGCGACAGACCGCTTAAGCGCATATGCCCATCATCTCTGCCTGCGGTACCAATTTTTGGCCAGCAGGTGAGAGCAGAGCGCGACACGCTGCTCTGGCGCCTCACTGCCTGCAGTACCGGTCTTCGACCAGCAAGTGGCACCAGATAGCGCCCCGGCGCCCGTGCTGAGCCAGCCTGCTCTGCGCATGCTCGGAATCAGAACTGCAGCTACAGCTTCCGAGAGCGTTTGCTCGTTAAGGGAAGCAGCGGAAACCATGCGGAACACTACACGAAAAGGGCAAGAAAAGGCACCCCGCTCCAGTAACGCGGAAGGAACTGCGCACATGCTACTGCGGGCTTGAAAACTGAGTGGCAATGTGAAACTACATTTCCCGGCATTCCCTGGAAACCAACGTGTCTGACCGGAAGCTCGTAGCCCAAAGACCACAACTCCCGGCATGCTGCGGGGTACAGCGATCGCAAGCACGTGACCCTGCTGATGTCCTGGAGCCAGCCCCGGGCTTTGTGACTTGCCCCCACCCCCGGCGGCAAGCCCTGCTCCCAGGCCCTGCGGTTCTGCCCCCCTGCTAGAGGCTTGCACTGTCCCAGCCTTCCCCCGACACCCTCACCTCTCCCCTCCTCCTCTGCAAGCAGAAGCAGCCCTGGCCACGCTTGCCAACCACTCCATCCATGCAAACCAGCTCCAGGACACCCACCCCAGGGAGCAAAGACAGCACAGGGCTACCCCACTGCTGCCTTTGCTTCCCCCCCACTCTCCTGGCCCAACAGCCTGCAGCCCCCACACACCAAGCAGCAAGATGGCCCCTGCCCACCAAGGAGCAGTCCACATTTATCAGCCCCCACAGCTTCACCTGGGGCCCTGCTCCAGGAACTGGGGACCAGCCTATTCACCTTCCTCCCACCCACCCCAGTATGGAACCACACTGAACAGAAGGATGGCCACTTACCCACAGCCACAAACACAGACAGCAGCACAAGCCAGAAAGCAAACTCTTTATTAACTCATGCGCAGGATGCCACAGTGGGCTGCTGTGGCAGGCTTCTCTACCCATACATTTCCCCTTCCCGTGGGGTGTGGGGTTATAGGGCTCCAGCATTAAGCAGCATCATTCCCTCTGTCCATCCATCCCGCAGGGAAGAGTTACCTCCAGCAGCCATGGGCTCTGAAGCTCAAGAGGAGGAAGGACAAAGGAAAAGGACACAGCAGCATGAGAGTAAATGGACAGACAGACAGCAGGGCAGAGGGACAGAACCACATAGGGAGCAGGACAGGGATGATCAAGAGGGTTGGACAGGGAGCAGAACAGAGGCACAACTGTGACAGCCAGAAGGACCAAGCAATGGAGAAAAGAAGTCAAAGGCTGCCGGGGGGGGGGGGAGTCTACTGAGAAAAGAGGAAATAGAGAACAGCGTGGGAAGAAACAGACAGAAAAGACAAGGCCAGGAAGCAGAACAGGAAGGGACCAGAAGCGAGACTAAACACAGGGACATATGGGTGACCCATTCAGTGATAAACTACAGCTGATTGATATGGCGGTGCACTAAGGGTTAAGAAGAAGGGCATAGAGTGGTAAACAGGCTAAAGTAAGAATCACAGAATCGTCTAGGTTGGAAGAGACCTCCAAGATCACCGAGTCCAACCTCTGAACTAATGCTAACAAGTCCCCCACTAAAACATATCCCTAAGCTCTACATCTAAACATCTTTTCAAGACCTCCAGGGATGGGGACTCAACCACTTCCCTGGGCAGCCTATTCCAATGCCTGACAATCCTTTTCGTAAAGAAGTTGTTTCTAGGCTCACAAGAGCCTATAGGGAGCTGCATGACCTACGCATGATCAAAAGGAATGCACCAATCAGAAGTCTGTAACCATGCTTGCTAGCCTCGTGCAGCATGTGTAGCTGGCTCAGAAGCTATATAAGATCTGGCACTGGAACAATAAAGGGTCTCCATTTCTTGACTGTCTTGGAGTCTGTCTTCATTTCTTTCAGATGGTGACCCTGACGTGATAAGGGGAAGAGCAACACTGCACAAGAGTCCAAAGAGAACCCAGCTGAATGAATCAAGCGCACAGCCAGACAGCAGCTTCAATCCCAGGACGTCGCCTGAAGGACAGGTGAGTGGTTGGGCATTAACCAAGGGAGCCAATCTCTCAGCAGAAGAAGAGGCTATAGTAAAATTATTAATGCAACTATTAATAAAAAGGGATATCTTACGGTTTTAGAGAATATAAAGCAATGCTCTGACATGATGGCAAAAAATGTTGGTGTGACTTCCGCAAATGCAGACTTGAAAGGATTTATAGATCCGAACCAGAGTCCAAGAAAAGGTATTATTTCAATAATTACATTACCAGTTTCCAGCATGAACTCACCAACAAAGATTTTGCCAAAAACTTTAGGACTAATTAATGTGAATGTTGGACCCCAAATGCTCATAAGCACATCACAAAGACTGACCAATTCAGGGAGTGTTCTGACTGGGAGTCCATATAACCTAGTTCCAAGGATGGTCACGCAGGCACACATAACAGAATTTACTGTCTGGGTTCCAGAGGATAGAAAGAGGACTCAAGAATTTATAGAATCAGGCTTTTCAGAAAGTAAAAGAAACAAAAAGGAGATAAAAATGGGAAAGGTCTGAGGCGTTTTTCAATGAAAGGACGTTAAAAAGTTCAGCGTAAAGGAACAACTTCATACAACAAAGTTACTGATGAGCTGGTATCAGAATTCATGAATTCTAACAGCCACCTAGCTACAGATTCAACTTACGTTCAGAAAAAAACATTAGATGGAGAGTTTACAATGCCCTTAATGTGCTGATGGCAATGAACATAATTTCAAAGGAGAAAAAGTAAATCAGATGGATCGGCCTTCCTACAAACTCAGCTCAAGAACGTCAGACTCTAGAGACTGAAAAACAGAAGAGGGTTGAACGGATAAAAGAGAAGCGAGCACTGTTACGTGTAGTGGATATTTGTTCATTGTCTTGCTGTAAATGTAAATAAGGAGAATCGTTTGTGCCTTCTTACACATCCTTGTATAACCATGAGACTGGGGAAGTGGAGATGGTTAATGTATGTATATAGTTCTATTGGATTTTGGTGATCAATGTATGTATATGGTTCTTGTATTCAGTGGTTAAATGTATGCATATAGTTCCTGTGTTCAGCAGTGGTTGCCTGACAGGAACAGCCTGGACCAGTGTTGTTGCTGGGCAGAAGACTATGGGGGGAGGGCATGCATGTGGTCTGGGGTCAAGAAGATGTGAGAAGATTCCAGAAGATGAAGAGGGCATGCTCGGAGGAGGACACACCCTGTAATGAATATGCATTAGTAGAGGGGATATAAGCCTGAAATGGGAACTGGTGGGTGCGTGCCGTTGGCGGAACAGAGACTCCCCGGCTGCCCAGCGCTGTTTTGCTTGTTGTGCTTACTAATAAATTCATTTATATCAATTTATTCAATTGGCTTCGAATAAATTTATAACAAGCACAGCTACAAGAACTGCTGCTGCAGCAAATAGCATTCAAAAACTTGGTACAAAGAAATCAGCAAAATGAACAACAAAATCAAGGCCCTCCAGCTTTGAATTCAACAATACAGCTGCCTTTCTTAATAGTCAATACTAGCAAAAGAACAGCCATTGACTGCAGCATATCAAGTGATAACTGCATGACTTCAACTGCAGCAGTCCTGACAGCAGGAAAATAACTGCACCAATTAAAGATTTGAATACCTCTTTAATTTTGATAACACTTTTGAGATTCATGACAGTGAGGTGCTGAAGAGAATGGGAATGTCCTTTGGACTTGAGGCAGGCAGATGCTCAGCTAAGACCGAAGAACTGCAAAGTCACTGGTGCCAAAAGCTTTAGAAGGCTACATCACAGGATGTTCATTTTAAAGATTAAGTGAAGATGAAAAGGGATTAGGAATAACCGGGTGGCTGACAGAGTTGGTAAAAGTGGTGTTTATTTTGCTTATCACATTTGTTGCAATTATAGTAGTTGTACCATGCCTGTTGCAATGTTTGCAAAAAACGATTAATTGTTTGATGTGCACGATCTGGCTTGTGGAAACAAAAAAGGGGGAATTATGGGTGACCCGTTCGGTGATAAACTAGAGCTGATTGTTACGGTGGTGCACTAAGGGTTAAGTAAACCACTTGGTTACATTTTGTAACTGATGTGATCTTCAGAAGGAATAGCTATCTAAAAGAGCAAACAAAATCATTGACAACCATCTGAACTTTTATCATATAAAAACAGTCCTACAAACGTTCCCTGGAATGCTTAACATCAGAATCTTTCCATTCAACTTGAGGCAGAACAAGCACTTACTGTGGATATCTTCATCTGGCTCTCCAGCAGAATAGTACTCCAATACTATCCAGTACACACTGTAGCCTACTTGCTTATACATATTTACTGCAATATGATTTGATATTCTCACAAAGAGATCAATGAAAAATCCACCTTTTCTTTCAGAAAATAATAAATCAGACACAGTAAGGAAGAAAAGCTGAACATACAGGATGCAGTCCTTTATCAAGGGACATTGGTCACATGACCAAAAAATACTTGTGCCAGTAACTACACCAGTTACTGGGACAAGCCAAACACACACGAGCCTCAATTTAAAAAATGCATTAATTTGTATTTTATGGAAATAACAATCTACAGTTTAGATGCATTTAGATTGCATTGGCTTAGAGACAGCCTCCATCCTAAATGCATGGGGGGGAAACCAATCTCAAAAATCTGTTGCCTAACAGGATATAGACCTTCTTCTCCATGGGTAAGTTCTTCAAAGGATCATACAATTTTTGTATTTTACCAGCCATAAGGGGATTGTCCTACTCGCATGAGTTGGGGATGTTTCCCTGTGTGTTTATTTGACACTGAAGTAAATTTTCTGCAAGTACAAGCAACCCAGGATATGATGGAAAGTAAGCTAAGGTACTGTCTGCAGCACAACATTTGTGCAATATTGTACTTGAAGGGACCACTCAAAGCCTACAATTAGTGAACTACTACATAGGGAGCCCTATTGGAAACAGAGTTTGCTTTGCAAAGCTCTTTTCCTATCAAGAAGGGGACCTTTTATTCAGCGTCTTTACTGAAATTTAGGCTACTTCCTATTCATTTCGGCAAGTTAACCTTCACAGAAACCAAGACATTTTAATCTGCCAAGCATAATTTATAATTCTTGTTCTATGACTACAGGGAATTTCAATCTGGACACTATTGAATAGAGAAGTCTGGGTCTGTTTCATGCAAATCAACTACCCAAACCACAGACAGGAGTCTGCAGAAATAATACTTTAAAAGGTGAATTTAAAGAGAAGGATAATACTTCTCCAAAATTTCTTCCAGTCATTGACAGCTAAACCCAACTGATCAAATTCACATGCAAGAGAGAGAGTAACATGTCCATGACATTCTTCCCTAGCCACAAAGTCTTCTGCTTTACCCATGACAGCGAACATCAGCATCCTTGGGATAACACACCCCTAGATATATGTATTTACAGAAAGAGCCCAGCAGTGTATCAACAAATGCTGCAATGACCATGGTAGAAGCTGAACCAGGCATGTCTCTATTATCCCTTAATGATTTAGCAACTCCATACAGTTATGGGTCACAAATTACAAATACCACAGCTTCATCAGAAGACAAGCAAGGACCTTGGTCACATTTCTGTCTGCATACCAAGTTCTGTTGGAAAGACCCCCAGCCACTCAACTCCCAATCAACTTTGCAACAGCCAGCACTTCCCAGTGTTTTGCTTTGTCTTGCTGTTCAATACAGGTTTTAGGCCTCTTTTACTGCACACAATTCAAGCAAAACCCTTCAGATATAATAAATAGATAGCTGTACAGGTAGAAAGAAATTTTCTCCCAACTCTTTCTTTACCAACCACTGCTAGCATACTAGAAAGCCCTACAAGCATTCGTGTATTTCTATTATAATCCTTAAAGCTGAAGTGGGACGAAGCTTAGGGTCTTGTACAAGAGACTAACAAAAAGAGTTTGCAGGCCAATTAATTCTAGTTTTAAAAATTACTACAACTTCACAGGCGCACAGTTTTCCTTTGCACTTCCTAGCACTGAGCAGTTTGCAGTTCTGCAAATTCCATTAAGGAATTTAGGTCTGGGGCACAGATAGATTACGAGCAAACCTGGAGTTCACCTGAAGGTTGCTATGACTCACCTATAAAGTGAGGACAGACAGGCTACTCTTTCTTCTGGGAAACTGTTACTGCAGCATGTCAGCTGCAGCTTTCCTCATTTCACCCAGTGCGCCACCTTCGCTCAGCAACAAACCCCACAAGGGTCCTAGGGGCAGGTAGCTGCTTCTGCCCTGATAAACCACAGAAAAAAATGAGAGAACTGATTGCCAGAAACAGGGAGAGGAAAACTTCTTAGAGAAAGTATGATAATCAAGTGCAGCAAAGCCCCTGCTCCTATCCACTGCACCTCCCACCCCTCCCAGCCCAACGCTCCCAGGAAGCATGTTCTTCCCCCTTGCCCCCAGACCCCCAAAGCCCAGCACAGCAGAGACACCCCCCCACCTGTTGGGTCTGCTCCAGCGCACCCCCTGTCCCGCCCAAGGGCTAGTTTCCCCAGGAGCCGCCAACCGTGCGGCGCCCTGACCACCCAACTGCCTTGCCACACACGCCCTCCCAGGGCAGCCCTACCTACCAACTTCACTGTGGCACCGCACCTCGCCATCCTGTCCCGAGCAGAGCCCGGCATGGCTCCTGCTCCTGCTCCAGAGAAGGGCGCTGCCATGTTGCCATGGCCAGAGGCCCTGCTGCACACATGCAGCACCAGCCCTACAACACTGCCCGGCTCTCGCACCTCAGTCAGCTCTGCACATACATGGAAGCAGAGTGGCAGGCACGGCTTCCTGGACCAGCGCTGCTGTTCAAGCTTAAAAAAAACAACAACATCAACGAAACACACAGCTTTATGCCTTTACACAACTTAGAGCAGAAGTTGCCCCTTTGTTGGAGTGGTACACAACAAAGTCACCTACTACTATATAGATGGCTTTACTCTAAATGATCCTGCTGGTTGCTACCTCAAAAAGATGTGCTTACCTCTCTCAACATGGAAACGCATCAGCCTATAGACTGACCTGCCTTAAAAAAAAAAAAAAAAAAAAAAAAGCAGCAGCTCAGGCAGAATGAGCTCTCTGATGGGATGCCTGTGGCTTCCTATACCATTAGGCCCTGCCCAGCACCCTGCCCCAATAGCCTGGAAAAGGGGAGGGGCAAAGCACGGAAAGGGAAAGAGCGCAGGAGGAGCAGCAGCTGTGTTAAATATCTGCCTTAGATCAACAGCTTGCAGTGTTACCAGAAGCAACAATTCATGTGCTTTTGCTTTAGCTTTTAATATCAAAAAGACAATGTGATCAAGTAGATAATGAAACCTTTTTTGACTATAATTAGCTCAAATCTTTCTTACATAGGTAGAAATAATCTAGGAGTGTAACAGATTACACACCAAATAAAATCAATTAAATGTAATAACATGACTCACAGGAGAAATCAGGTACTTGAGTAGACTATCTGAAAACAAAAGGCTATGCAGCTTGGTCAAAAAAAAATAAAAAAGCAATCACGATCTGAAAAGGGTACAGATACCCTCAAAGGGTGCAGGAGAAAAAATAGTGGCATTTAAAAGTCCTGCAGGACCTCAGGAGGGACCTGAGCAGAGCACACAGGTTCTTTGGGAGGAGGAAGGGTTGAGAGCAGGTAAGCCAGGGACTAGGAATGCTAAGTAGAGGAGAAAATGAGTGTTGTGGGCCTCAAGCATGTGCAAAGAGACTAAGGAGGGCTCCTGAGAGGACAGGGTAACAAAGGGAAAGCTGCTTACCTCTGGGAAGTCATCCAAAATCTTTGTGCCACAGATGTTTGTTTCACAAGCTTGACGCACAAGTTAAGGGTCCCCATACATTGAAGGCTTCTTACCTCTGAGAAGCGTCCCCCAGGGCTTTCTTTCAGTAGATGATGGCTTTCCCAGAGACTGCATGGAGAGGCCCTTAGTCCCTCTTATAATCGGAGAGATCTCTCCTGCACAGAGAGATCCTTGCCTGAGCCCTCACAGCCTGTGACGCCATGTGCATGCAGCCGTTCTCAGGAAGACAAGCAGCTTTACAATCTGAACGGCAAACACCAAGCGTTTCTTCAGGGCAGGTTTCACATCATCGTCTCCCTCCGCAGGAAATGGAAAAGTCACTCCTGTCTGCTACTCCGCCTCTCCCAACATCTCCCTCTCCCCCCTCCGCTCCATCGTCCCTGCTGATTTGGCTCCTCTTGGGTCACTGCCCACCTTCACCTTCCAGAGCAGCTCCTTCTCCCGAGTTCTCCCTCCGCGTCCTGTCCCTCGCTGCTCCCATCCCACGGTGCTCAATGGTGACATTAGCTGTCCCTTGGATCTCCTTCCCACTTGGTAACCTCTGCAGCTATCCCTGTTGGAATGGCAGACAACTCTGCAGGGCATCTGTATCCAACAGGCTGAAGAATGTGTTTACTAAGGTTTTGACGAGAGATTACAGAGTCACACCTCTTCACAAATTCCCCCATTCCCCCATTCCAGAGAGACACTAAGATGTCACATGCTACCTCTCTGTAACTTTTTCGAGTTCAACAAGGGTTTGCATTTAGTGTTACAAAAAATAACCATAGAAAGAGAAGACCAGTAGTCCTGACAAGTTCCCTAACTCAGTACAACTTGCCCAATCAACCCCAAACTGTTTGCTAGAGTAACTTGTTAGTCCATTTACTTCTGAAAGCCAAATGAGGAGGTGCGCATTCTACGCTTTCCCATCTGTGTTCTTGTTCTGGCTTAACCTGGCAAGCGGCTAGAGCAAATAGCACCGTGGGAGACTTGGGAAGAAAAAATAGTCAAAGCTCATGGATTCCAGAGAAGGGCGACGAAGCTGGTGAGGGGCCTGGAGAACAAGTCCTATGAGGAGCGGCTGAAGGAGCTGGGCTTGTTCAGCCTGGAGAAGAGGAGGCTCAGGGGCGACCTTATCGCTCTCTACAGATACCTCAAAGGAGGCTGTAGCGAGGTGGGGGTTGGTCTGTTCTCCCACGTGCCTGGTGACAGGACAAGGGGGAATGGGCTTAAGTTGCGCCAGGGGATTTTTAGGTTAGATGTTAGGAAGAACTTCTTTACTGAAAGGGTCGTTAGGCATTGGAACAGGCTGCCCAGGGAGGTGGTGGAGTCACCATCCCTGGAAGTCTTTAAAAGACGTCTAGATGTAGAGCTTAGGGATATGGTTTAGTGGGGACTGTTAGGGCTAGGTTAGAGGTTGGACTCGATGATCTTGAGGTCTCTTCCAACCTAGAAATTCTGTGATTCTGTGATTCAGATAAGGATAGTTTAATTGGACAGAAAAGGCGGGGAAATAATAATAACGATGTTGCTGCTGAGGATGGGATGTTACAAAGCAAGCGATGCGCAATGCAATTGCTCGCCACCTGCTGACACCCAGCCCATCCGAGCCTGCCCAGGCTTCCCGACCCGCAGCCCGGCGCCCCCAGCCCCGCGCCTACTCTGTAGTCCTGCCCCGCCCCGCCCCACGGAGGCGTTCCCTGCCCCAGCCGTTCCGCCTGCAGTAACAGCAGATGGTGGCATAGGGCGACGCGTCGCTACTGCGCATGCACGCCGGCCCTCCACCGGCCGTACGTTTTCTCTGGCCGCCTCTGCGCATGCGCGGAACCAGGCACGGCTTCTCAAACCGTTTTCTTGTTAAAGGAAGGAGTTGAAACCGCGCGGAAAACCACACGGAAACTGTAAGAAGAGGCACCCTGCTCCACTGGTGCGGAGGAAGCAACCGCCATTCCTACCTGTCTCTTTGCCACACCTTAGAAGCCGAGCAGCAACGTGAAACTACATTTCCCGTCATGCCCCGGAAGCCAACGTGGTGTATCGGAAGCCCGGAGCCCAAAGACCACAACTCCCGCCATGCTGGGGGAACGAGGCCTGGACACTGCTACAACGCATGCGCGGCGCCTCTCCACCTGCAGTACCGATACTCGCCAGCAGGTGAGAGCAGAGAGAGAGAGATGCTCCGCTAGAGGGCATGCGCCTCTCCTCTGCCTGCAGTACCTGCATTCCGCCAGCAGGTGGGAGCAGAGAGCGAAGCGTCACTGCGGCTCCTTTCCACCTGCAGCACCGCGGTCCGACCAGCAGGTGGGACCGGATGCCGCGGCGGCGCCGAGTCAGCCTGCTCTGCGCATGCGCAAAAGTGGAACGGCAGGCACTGCTTTCCAGGTTGTCTGCTCGTTAACAGAAGCAGCGGGAGCTGCGCGCAAAACCATACGGGAACGGCACAAGAAGGCGCCCCACTCCACTGGCGTGGAGGAAGTAACTGCCCATCCTAGCTGTCCCAGTGCCACTCCCAGCTTGCAGGCCGAACGGCATCGCGAAACTACGCTTCCCGGCAAGCTCCGGAAACCAACGTGGCCGACCGGAAGCCCGGAGCCCAAAGACTACAACTCCCGGCATGCTGCGGGAAACACTGCTCACAGCCACCTGACCCTGCTAATGCCCCAGGGCTAGCCCCGGGCTTTCTAGTCCGCAGCGCCCCAATCCCCCCCTCCAGGGCCAATCCGGCGGCCCTATCCCGCTCCTGTTCCACGGCTCCCCCCCAACCGCCGGCTGTTTCTCTGCCCCAGCCGCCAATCCCCTAGGTCTCAGCCTCCCTGACTCTCCCCTCTTCCTTGGCAGTGAACCCCAGCCCCTCCATCACACCTGCCCCAGGGCACAAAGACAGCACAGGCCTAACCTCCCCTCCCCCTTCACCCCACTACCCTCCTGCCCCGCTGGCCCCATAGCCTGCAGCCCCCCTGGCAAAATGACCTCCATGCCCAGAGGGGCATCCGTTGACAACACCCTTCCCACGGCCGCTGAAAACGGGGTCAACCCCCAAGGCCCTGCCCCCTCCGCACCCACCCTGCTATGGAATCTGCACCCACAGACATGGCAATGGCTACTGAACACAGGGCCACAAACAGAGACGGGAGTGCAAGCCAGAAGGCAAACTATTAACTCATGCACAGGACTACTGGGAGGGAGGGAGGCTGCAGTGAGGCTCCCTGCCCGTACGTTCTCCCCTTCCCCTGGGGAGCCACTGGGCCCAGGCATAAAACAGTGTCCCTCCTTCTGTCCATCTCTGCATCCAATCCGTGGGGAACCGTTGCCTCCTGTGGCTAGAGGCTGCAATGAGGAACAGAAGGAGGAAGAAATAAGAAGGAAAAGGGCACAAGCAGGACACAAACAGCGAGAGAGAAAACAGACAGCAGGGCAAAGGGCCAGAAGAACCACCTGGGGGCAGGGAGCAGGACAGGGATGATCAAGAGGGTTGGACAAGGAGCACAACAGAGGCACAACTGCAACGACAAGGACAACTGAGAGTAATAGAAATTTTACTATTACTGACTTAAGACATTTTTGGTTTGCAGAAGTAAAAAACAAAACACACCATAGCAGAGATGACTGTTTAACAGTCTCTGCATTGCCAGTATTTGAAAGGAAAAGTCAGGAGGCTAAGTGCAGCTATTACCAACAAAGATACTGGAAGTAGGCTTCTCAATATTGCTTTTGGTATTTCAAAGGGAAAAACATCAAGCCTAACATTTTTCATCCGTAAGGCCTTGGGGGGCAAGCAGAGAAGGAACCCAAGACTCTTAGTATGTCCCCTGAGAATCCCAGCTTACAGTTACTCAATGGCTTCTGGTCTCACAGGACGAGGCAGAGGCAATATTAATTCCTTAATCTCTCTGGTGTGACTTTTAGAAATGTTCAAATATGACCTAAAACACATTCTGTTTCACGTATTTAATTATGCTTGGCTGCATGTTTCCAATGTCTTTTTAACTCAGTGGCTTAACTTTACTTCCAAGTCAGCACTGTGCAAACTTACATCCCTTTTTAACATAGCACTGGTCCTCATTTTACCTTTAAGGGCTACCACTGCCATCACAGAGCTACTTCTGGGACACTTCATTTGCAGTAAAACAAAGAATAAATTAAAAAAATCAATGAAGTATGCATGCTTGTCGTAACTTTACCTCCTAAACCCTTCTCCTTATTCCACCTTTACAAATGCACTCTGGATAGAAAACCTTTGTGGTAACATTTTGTTCTTGGATCTGCAAGCGAATAGCCGTCTCACCATGATGCAGTGGCACAGTTCAGTCCTCTTTGGTCCCAGTTAGTGGCTGGTCAGAATATTTGTGAGGCTCATTGAGACGGGCTTTGGGTTCAGGTGTGTCCCAAAGGAGAAGCAGTTCCCACCACCACCAATAAGCAACAACTCCTTTTCATTTGGCAGAAAAACACTACTATGATTATGCAGCATTAATGGCCACTCCAAATGCTCCTGCAAAGAAAGAGGATATTTTAAGTCCTTAGCCTGAAACAGAAGCCTGTGTAGGCTGGGGGACACCAGCCAATCACATTCTGGAGAGGTACACAAAGGTCAAGATGGGGAATTGGACATAGAGGAGTAAGATGTCTGGACAAAGTACTCAAGATACAGAAAGGGAATGAGAACTAGTCGTTTCTCTAATGACTCAGAAATTCAACATCTTAGAGTGGGACTTTTTTTTTTTTCCCATACTAGGGAGCAAAGGGAAATAGAGTAAGTTCACCAGTTAGGCACCTGGTAAATTCTGTTTCAATTATTGCTTCCACCAATCTGGATCAGATTTAGGAAGTAATCTTTGAACATACAGGACTTCAACAGATGTATACCTCATACAATGCTGTAGAGATAACTTCATACAGATACCTTCATTAAAAAAATTAAGGACAACCACTGTTGTGGTTTAACCCGGCCGGCAGCTAAACACCACACAGCCGTTTGCTCACCCTCCCCCCTCCCTCTCTGGGATGGGGGAGAGAAACGGGAAAGTGAAGCCTGTGGGTTGAGATAAAGACAGTTTATTAAGATAGAAAGTAATAATAATAATAATAATAATAATATATACAAACAAGTGATGCACAATGCAATTGCTCACCACCCGCTGACCGATGCCCAGCCCAACCCCGGCTAGCCACCCCTGTATATTGTTCAGCATGACCCCAGATGGTATGGAGTACCCCTTTGGCCAGTTTGGGTCAGCTGTCCTGGCTCTGTCCCTCCCAGCTCTTGCTGCCCCCTCAGCCTGCCCGCTGGCAGGACAGAGCGAGGAGCTGAAAAGTCCTTGGCTTAGTGTAAGCACTGCTCTGCAGCAATTAAAACATCAGCATGTTATCAACACTCTTCTCATCCTAATCCAAAACATAGCACCCTACCTGCTACTAGGAGGAAAAATAACTCTGTCCTAACTGAAACCAGGACAACCACAATGGGTGACCATTTAGTCAACTACACCAACTACAAATATGGACAAAAAAAAGATACCTAGAGAAGAATGTAAGAGCAAGGAAACTATGATGTACTCTTCTAGTATACTCCAGTCACTGAAGAACTTGCATGATTCTGTGATTCTGAATGAGAGAATGTCTTCGTACTCTCCAGGCCTCTAGAATTACTGGGTAAGAAAATCACCAGGAATAGTCAGCATGGATTTCCCATAGGGAAGTCATGCTTGACCAACCTGATGACTTCCTACAGTGAAATGACTGGCCTGGTAAACGAGGGGAGATCAGTGGATATTGTCTACATGGACTTCAGTAAGGCTTTTCATAGAACCACAGAATCATAGAATGGCTCAGGTTGGAAAGGACCTCAAGGATCTAGTTCCACTCCCCCTGCCATAGGCAGGACACTATCAACTAGATCAGGTTGCCCAGGGCCTGATCCAACCTGGCCTTGAACACCTCCAGGGATGAGGCATCCACAACCTGTCTGGGCAACCTGTGCCAGTGACTCACCACCCTCTGAGTGAAGAATTTCCTCCTAACCTCTAATCTAAATCTCCTCTCTTTTAGTTTAAAAACATTCACCCTCGTCCTGTCAATATCTGATTGAACAAAGAGTTGCTCTCCATTCGTTTTATAAGCCTCCTTTAAGTACTGAAAAGCCACAATGAGGTCACCCCTCAGAGTCTTCTCTTCTTTAGGCTGAACAGCCCCAGCTCTCTCAACCTATCTTCATAGGAGCGGTGCTCCAGCCCTCTGATCAACTTTGTAGCCTTCTTCTGGACCTTTTCTAACAGTTCCACCTCCTTCTTGTGCTGGGGGCTCCAGACCTGGACGCAGTACTCTGACTGGGGCCTCACAAGGGCAGAGTAGAGGGGGACAATTACCTCCCTCAACCTGTTGGTCACATCTTTGTTGATGCAGCCCAGGATGCAGTTGGCCTGCTGTGCTGCAGGCATGCACTGCTGGCTCATGTTGAGCTTTTCATCCACCAAAACCCCCAAGTTCTTCTCTGCAGGGCTGCTCTCAATGAGTTCTCCTAGTCTGTGCTCCTTTCTGGTATTGCCCTGGCCCAAGTGCAGCTCCCTGCACTTAGACTTGTTGAACCTCATTAGGTTCACATGGGCCCACTTCTCCAGCCTGACCAGGTCCCTTTTGATGGCATCCCTTCCTTCTGTCGTATCAACTGCACCACTCAGCTTGGTGTCAAATGCAAATTTGCTGAGGGTGCACTTGATCCCGTTGTCTATGTCATTGATAAAGATACTAAATAGTACTGGCCTCTGGACAGCCTCTTGAGGTACACCACTCGTCACTGGCCTCCCCTTGGACATAGAGCCATTGACCACCACTCTCTGGGTGTGACCTTCGAGCCAACATCTTATCCACTGAATGGTCCACCCACCAAATCTATATCTCTCCAATTTGGAGACCAGCATGTCATGTGAGACTGTGTCAAAGGCCTTGAAGAAGTCCAGGTAGATGACATCAGTCAGTCTTCCCTTGTCAAACAATGCAGTCACTCCATTGTAGAAAGCCGCCAGATTGGTCAGGCACAATTTACCCTTGGTGAAGCCATGCTGGCTGTCTCAGATCACCTCTTATCTTATTTTGATACTGTCCCCCATAAGATTCTCACAGACAAGCTGGTGATGTATGGGCTAGATGAGCAGATAGTAAGGTGGACTGAAGACTGGCTGAATGGCCAAGCCCGGACAGTGATGATCAGTGGCAAAAAGTTCATCTGCTGGCCAATACATAGCATTCTATCACATAGGTCAACACTGTGTCCAATTGTATTTAAAATCTCCATTAATGATCTCCATGATGGGGAAGAGCGCATCTTCAGCAAGTCTGCAGATGGCACAAAACTGAGAGGAGTGGCAGATACACCAGGGGGGCATACTAGCATCCAGAGGGACCTGGACAGGCTGGAGAAATGGGATGACAGGAACCTCATGGAGTTCATCAAGAAGTGCAAAGTCCTGCCCTGAGGAGGAACAACCCCAGGCCACAGGCCATGATGGAGGTCACCCACCTGGAAAGCAGCTGTGCAAAGAACCTAGGTGGTCCTGGTGGACACTAAGTTGAACATGAACTAGCAATGCATCCTCGTTTTAAAGAAAGTGCCAGGTATCCTGGGTTCCATTAGGCAAAGCATTGGCAGCAGGTCATGGGAGGTGATCCTGACTTCTGTTCAGCACTAGTGGGGCCACACCCACAGTGCTGGGTCCAGTGCTGGGGCCCCAAGTACAAGAGAGACATGGACACACTGAAAAAAAGTACAACACAGGGCCACAAAGATTCTGAAGAGACTAGAGCACCTCTTGTATGAGAAGAGGTTGAGAGAGCTGGCATTGTTCAGCCTGGAGAAGAGAAAGCTCAGGGGAACCTCATAAGTGTCTATAAATACCTGAAGGGAGGATGCAAAGATGTGGAGCCAGGCTCTTTTCTGTGGTAGTGCCAGGACAAGAGGCAATGGGCACAAACTGAAATGCAGAAGGTTCTGTCTGAACATCAGGAAGCATTCTTTACTATGCAGGTGATGTATTGCTGGTGCAGGTTGCCCAGAGAAGTTATGAAGTCTCCTTCCTTGGAGATAATCAGAAACAAAGTAGACTTGCTTCTGGTGGCTATAGGTGGCCTTGCTTGAGCAGGGGTTGGACCAGATGACCTACAGAGTTCCCTTCCAACTTCAGTTATTCTGCGATTCTATAATATGGATGCAGAAGGATTGGTAGCTGCTTTTGCTTATGATTTTTTTGGCTTGACTTAGGTGCAAATCTGTAGGCTTTAGAACCTACCAGTTCTGTTTTCAAGTATTGACAGTATTGTGTAGCGTAAGTGGATTGGTCCCAAGTTTTGAAAGACTGGAAATGTTGGTTTTCTGTGCAGTACTGGATACTATTAGTATTACTGCTTTTATACGTGTGTTAGAAGGTGATAGTGCCAAAAGTTTTTGGCTAGTAACTCTCTCTGTGCTTAAAGTAGCCATGTACAGAGTTACCATGGTCACATACGTTACAGAATCATACGAGAGATGTCATATACATTAAATTTTATCTTATATTTTTTATGAAGCTCTATTATTTTAGGTAAAACTTCATTACCATTGTACCATCATCACTGCTGTGGAAAAAGCTGCAATGTCAGCCAGATGTCCTCATACTGCCTATCATAAAAAACAAATCTGTTACACATTCCAGTTTCATCTGTACATGTGGATCCTATCCTTGGTATCTCAGGAAATCTGTTATGTTATATAAAAGAAAAATAAAAGCTTTTCAAGCAAGAGGATCTTTCTCCAGCCAGTATTATCACAGATGAGGGCTACTCACGTAGACAGGTTCAGATTTAGGCAAGTTTTGCCCAGACTATGCCAAAATCCTGCTGTGTAACAAGCACACTTGTATGATCAAGATGAAATCAGGTCTTATGTTTGGAGAGTAAGGCTTATGTGTAGCAGCTGAGGAAGCTGGGGTTGTTTAGCTTGGATAAAAGAAAGTTCAGGAAAGACCTTATTGTACTGTATATTTACCTTAAAGGAGGTTGTAGTGAGGTTGGGACCGGGCTTTTCTCCCAAGCACCAAGTGTTAAGATGAGGGGAAATAACCTCAAACTGTGCCAGGGGAGGCTTAGGCTGGATATTAGAAAAAAAAAATATTTACTGAAAGGGTTATATGGGATTGGAATAGACTGCCCAGCAAAGTGGTTGAGTCACCATCCCTGGAGGTCTTCAAAAAATGTCTGGATGTAGAACTTAGTAGCATGGTTCAGGGGTGGACTTGTCAGTAATAGATTAAAGGTTGGACTAGACGATCTTTGAGGTCTTCTCCAAGCTGAAGGATTCTATGATTGTTTTCCAGTGAATTACAGAAAATAATCACAGAAAAGTTTAGGTTGGAAGGGACCTCTGGGTATCATCTAGTACAACCACTCCAGCTCAAAGTAGGCTCAACTACAGCAAGTTGCTCAGGACCTTTTCTAGTCAGTTTTTGCATTATCTCCAAGGATGGAGACTCAGAAGAACCTGTTCCAATGTACAATCACCCTTACAACAAAAAGTTCTTATATTTAATTAGCGTTTCCAGTACTTCCATGCTGTTTTCTTCTTGTACTTCAGGCAGCAGCTACAGCACACAGCAATTTCCACTGTGAAGATTTTAGTGAAATAATACCAGACCTCTATAAAGACTAACTGTGGCTCTGGTTTAATCTATCCTCATCATCCACTGACATCCTGAAAGTGCTATGTTTGTGGACATCTCAGTTCTGCTCCCAGTCTGAAATAGTGCAGCTCTGTGCCCTTCTCTCTTTTGCACACTCAGACTCTCCCTCTCTTAAGTCTATTATGTTCTCAAGGCTGGTCAAGGCACCTCAGAATTTGATTCTACCACAAACAGGTAGAATCTCAAATTCTACTACTCACAAATTTGACTCCTTTGCATTCCCTATTCCATTTCAAGAAAAGGCCCTGAAGTTACCACCTTCCTTCACACAACACCGTTTACCCTGAAAGAAAAAAATCAGTACTTACCACATTAATTGTGTAGTCCAAGCAGAGACCAGTTATTAAGTCAATGATGGTGATGCCTGGCACAGAGAATGAGTGAAGCCACACTCCACCAACAAGCAGAAGTTTTCCGTCATGCACATGAGCAGTATGTGAATACCTGTGAGTTCAAAATTAGATTGAACTCCATTAATAATGGGAGACAGCTAGAGGCAGGCCAAGGATTCACTGCTGAACACCTTCTACTTACCTTGGGATGAGAGGAGGGTGTGTCTCTACTGTCTGCCACTGAAAGCCATGTTCAGCCTCCCTCAGAAAGAAAACTGAACCTAAGGGTTGCTCAGCTGCTCCCAGACCTCCTGCAATTAGCACTCCTCCTTGCCAGCTACAGGCACTGTGAGAGTGACGGCCTTCTGGTACTGGACCCTCAACAGGAATCTAAGAAAACATAAATCCAAGCCTGAAGGTTGTCTCTCTTCCCATTCTATTTCCTGTGGGATATAATATTCCTTTCCTTCCTGACATGGGATAGGTACAGCTGGAGAGGGGAACAGACTGAGTAAGCACAATCGTAGAATCAGAGAATCAAAGAACCATAGAATGGCTTGGGTTGGAAGCGACCTTAAAGATCATCCACTTCTGATCCCCCTGATGGGGGCAGGGATATTACCCACTAGATCAGGTTGCCCAAAGGCTCATCCAGCCTGGCCTTGAACACCTCCAGGGATGGGGCATCCGCAACCTCCCTGGGTAACTTGTTCCACTGCCCCACCACCCCAAGTAAAGATTGTTCTCCTAACATCTAAAATAAGTCCATTCTCTTTTAGTTTAGAACCATTCCGTCTTTTCCTATCATTATATGCCTGAGTAAATAGGGAAGAATAAAAAAAAACTCAAGCTGCACACATGGGGTTTTCCTCTAAGGATGGCTACATAGAAGTGTTTCTATCTACACCGTCTTCAGTATTTCTCTCGCTCCTATTTAATATTGTTCAGCCTTTATAGAGTTTTATTTCTCCACATTTATTAGAAGTAACTTTGTTTTCCTTCTTGCATGCTGCCCTCTGTTCAAGACACACCTGTGAACCTTAAGTTTACAAATACATGGATTATAGAATTTCAGAATTATTAAGGTTGGAAAACACCTCAAGATAATGTGGTCCAACCATCACCCTACCACCAATGTCACCCACTAAACCATGGCCCTAAGGACTAAGTCCAGCCTCTCCTTAAACATCCCCAGGGACAGTGATGCCACCACCTCCCTCAGCAACCCATTCCAATGCCTGACTAGTCTTTCTGAGAAGAAATGTCTCATTTCCAACCTAAACCTCCCTTGGCACAACTTGAGGCCATTTCCTCTCGTCCTATCACTGGTTACCTGTAAGAACAGACCAACCCCCAGCTCCCCACACTTTCCTCTCAGGCAGTTGCAGAGGGCAAAAATGTCTCCCCTGAGCTTCCTCTTCTCCAGACCAAATACCTCCAGTTACCTCAGCCAATCCCTATAGGATTTGTGTTCCAGGCCCTTCACCAGCTTCGTTGCCCTTCTCTGGACATGCTCCAGGGCCTCGATGTCCTTCTGGCAGTGAGGGGCCCAAAGCTGAACACAGTACTTGAGGTGCAGACTCACCAGAGCAGAGCTCAGGGGGACGATCACCCCTCTGGTCCTGCTGCCTGCACTACTCCTGACACAAGCCAGGATGCCGTTGGCCTTCTTGGCCACCTGAGCACACTGTTGGTTCGTATTCAGGCAAGCATCAACCAGCACCCCCAGATCCTTTTCCTCTGCACAGCTTTCCAGCCACTCTCCCCCCAGCCTGTAGCGCTGCATGGGGTTGTTGTGCCCCGAGTGCAGGACCCGGCACTGAGCCATGTTGAACCTCATCCCTTGGCCTCTGCCCATTGACCCAACCTGTCCAGGTACCTCTGCAGGGCCTTGCTACCCTCCAGCAGATCAACACCTCCCCCCAGCTTGGTGCCATCTGCAAACTTCCTGAGGGTGCACTCAATTCCCTCATCCAAATCATCAATAAAGATATTAAAGAGGATGGACCCCAACACCAACCCCTGGGGAACACCACTGGTGACCAGTTGCCAGCTGGATTTCACTCCTTCACCACTACTCTCTGGGCCCAGCTGCCCGGAGTTATTAACCCAGCAACGAGTGTACCTGTCCGAGACACTTCACTATCTTCACAATTCTTAGCTGTGCACAGTGAAGCACTCTGCTCCCTCTCCTCCTCTGAGTACTGGCACTACTGCAGTCTTCAGTGTTTTCAGTGCTCCCATTTCCTTCCTCAGGTGTCAGCATGCACTGCCTGCTGGCTTGCGCCACCCTGTGTAGCCCTTTGATGCAAACACTTGAATCTTTGTGGTTTAGGTCTGGTTATCCCCGTCCCATCACCATCAGCCAAGAGGGATTCCCACCTGGCACAATGATTTTTCTTAATAATCAAATTTGGGTGTTATGCAAGGGTACTGCTGAGATTAAGAGCACTGAATAGAATGGAAGCACCAATTCATGTGTCTTACAGATAACATTCCTAGTTATGTACCTTACCATTTAGCTCAGGTCTTCCACAAAGGCATATTACTCACTCATGTTTAGCTTGTGATCTCCTATTATTTTGTGTAGCTCACCTTATAATTGTGCTATTCGCTATTTTTAGAATACACTCCATCTTTAAAAAGCTAAACCAAAAATATTATATTAGTTAATAAAATAGACCAAAAATCTCTAATTGCTAATCCACGGGCCATTAAGAAACTCCAAGCATAGCTTTGAAGAAGGCCAGCCTGGACTTCACAACAGAGGGAAGAAATTAAGAACATGAGGATTTGTGATACTTGGAGTGGTGAGGTGCCAGTGGGACTACACAAAACTTGTTAAGGAATTTTTAGGGAAAGGAGACTGTTGGAGAACAAACATGAGAAATAAATAGAAAAGGGGCTGGATGCATGTAAACAGTTACTGGCCAGCACACGTGCCTTACTGAACCCTGTGCCTGATCACCACAATCTATCTTATCTTGTGATTAAATACTTTCTTAACCATCTTTTTTGTCATCCCATTCTTTACACCCCACACCAGAGTGATACAAGAACTAGGTGCCTCCAACTGCAGAGGCACACACATTAGAGACTATGGGGCCGGCAAATGGAGTCACAGCAATGGTGAAGGACTCCAGGCAGGGCCCTCAATGCCAGCAACTAGAAAAAGTGAGGGTCTTAGTATCAGCAGTTGTAGGGGCCACAAATCTAGTGAGCACCTTCATGGCTCTAAAAGGCTTTGTGTTCAGACTGCTAGATACTGGCAGGGACCAGTGAGAGTGAATTTAGAACCACTAGCTGGATTCAAACTGGGGTTGTAGGTACCCCTGGCCCTGCAGTTTGAGTGTGAGCCTCAGGCAGCAACTGAAGCAAGTGAGGTTTTTGGCTTCAGCTAATGGGACAAGACCACAGGTCACAGGACTTGTTTATGTCCCAAATGCAACTACATGGAGCAACCTGGATAACTGAACCAAGTCAGAGTCTCAGCACCAGCTGCACAAGTAGGACCAGGGCTCATGTGCCCAGATGTCAGCTGATGGAGAGGGGACCAGTGTGTTTCTATCTTTCCTGAACCGCATGTTCATGGGATGACACACATCTCTGATTCACTAGCAAACTTTCAGCTGGCTTTCAGCTGGTCCAGCCAGCTGGTCTAGTCAGCCTCCTACCTCTAGCAGGAGGTCTAGGGTCTTAGGCAGAGGTAGTAGACACATGCTGGTATTCCAGAGATCAGTGACTGCAGGGTGCCTATGAGATAAGTGCACCCTCAGCAAATTTGCTGATGACACAGAACTCGGAGGAATGGCTGATACCCCAAAGGGCTGTGCTGCCATTCAGAGGCACCTCGATAGGATGGAAGGTTGGGACAAGAGGAACCTCATGAAGTTCAACAAGTGTAAGTGCAGCGTCCTACACCTAGGGAGGAATAACCCCTAGCACCAGTACAGGCTGGGGCCTGGCCTGCTGGAGAGCAGCTCTGCAGACAGGGACCTGGGAGTCCTGGTGGACAGCAGGCAACGTGCCCTCATGGCCAAGAGGGCCAACAGTGGGGTGCATTCTGAAGAGTGTTGCCAGCAAGTCAAGGGAGGTGATCCTCCCCCTCTACTCAGCCCTGCTGAGGCCACACCTGGAGTGTTGTGTCCAGTTCTGGGCTCCCCAGTACCAGAGGGACATAGAACTACTGGAGTGAGTTCAGAGAAGGGCTACTTAGATGATGAGAGGACTGGAGCATCTGTTGTATGATGCTGAAAGAACTGTGCCTGTTTAGCCTCGAAAAGAGAAGACCGAGGGCAGACCTCATCAATGTGTCTAAGTATCTGAGGGCAGGGTGTCGAGAGGATGAAGCCAGTCTCTTTTCAGTTGTGCCCAGTGACAGGACGAGAGGCAATGGGCACAAACTGAAGCACAGGAGGTTCCAGCTCAATATGAGGAGGCACTTCATTACTGTGAGGGTGACAGATCATTGGAGCAGGTTACCCAGAGAGGTTGTGGAGGCTCCTTCTCTGGTGATGTTCAAAACCCGCCTGGCTGCTATCCTGTGCAATGTGCTCTACGTGATCCTGCTCGGCAGGTGGGCTGGACTAGATGATCTTCAGAAAGTCCCTTCTAACCCCACCCATTCTGTGATTGTGTAAGATGATATACGGGTGCACAAATGTTTGCTAGCAAATTTCAAGCTCTACTAGTTGGCAATCAGGAGACTCACAGAGCATGTAAGAGAGCTCAGGATCTGGGCAGGCATCTCAGATGTGCAGAGGGACTGTACTGATACTTGAGGGAACTGCAAATGCACATATGCCTGTCAATCTACAGATTAGAGGCATGTGTGCTCTGACTAGTGAAATTCCAATCCTTAACAGCCAAAGAGGAGGGAGAGAACTAAAGGCACTTGACTCTCTGTATTTCATGTGAGTCCTGGTAATGTTATACACGGCTGTTGTTGAAGCCATCATCTTATCTGTAGCAGTCAGTGTAGCTGGCCGTGCCAGTGCACTCTATGTGTGAACATATCTATGTATCTCTGGGATATACAGTCAGCTTCACTACCGGTTGAACCTGCACACAGGAAAACAGCTGCCATGTCTATTAGCCTGGGACAGATACATCCCAGGTCTCTGGGAACACTGGATAGGATTCCAGTGGCCAATAAGGAGGAATTTCCAGGCACAGAGTTGCTGGAAGTGACTGCTACTTATAACAACTGTGAACAGGATTTCCTACATGCAGTCTGGATTCATGCAGTCTACCATCTGCTTAAATACAGTAATACCACTGTGATTTAGTTGAGCTTCCAATAAATAGACCAGCACTTTCTATTCCCCAGGGCCTCCTTATGTTCTTACCACAGTGCAGGAAATTTCTGGAGTGTGCAGGAAATACCAATCTCCTAGCACTGTCTGCGCAGGAGAGCGGCCTCCATACATAAAGAGGTACTTCTCACCTGCAGAAAAAACAGAATGAGGGGGAAAGAGAAGTTAGAATTTGCAATGTCACAAAAGCAAAAATTTCTATTTGCATGGAAGGAAAGCTAAGCTGAGACAGCTGGTCATGCAACTGTATACACTGTTTATATGAAGACATACAGCAACTTTAACATTTCACATTTCCAAATTTGAATAATAAATGCAATAAATTGTTTAAAAGATACAAGCATCATTCTTTTACCTAGATTTTTTATAAGGCACTTGTAGGACTAAAAATATTTTCACTGAGATGCCATATACTTCATGTTTGTGATAACTGAGAACACCCCCATCACCCACTTACATTATGTACTGTCTGAATGTTTAAAGTCTGAATGTAATTCACACAACACAGTCGCAAAACCAAAAGGAACAAACATGTTTTTAAATACAAATAATGGAGTTAAGAAATGAAAACTGCGACAATGGAAAGATGACAACTCTAGAAAACCCTAAGAACATAAATCATAACAACTCAATGACATGGATTGACAGAAAACAACGAAAGACATGAATCCTCCTAAGACAGCAAGAATGCATTTTTTCATAGAAAAGGGAGACCAAGGTAATTTAAGTGTGTTGGAGAATCTGGAGAAGCCTCAAAAAGGAGGTACAAAAGGTGCACTAGTAGTCTGGGTAGATGTCAAGAATGTGCATCACATTTTCATAATGGACTGTGCAGTAACCCAAGTGTTGATCGGTTACTTTTGCTGAAAAGCAAAATCAAGGCAAAATAAGATGATACAATACAATCTAAAAAAGATAAAAGCACTGTATTATTCATAACATTTATGCATTTATTTAAACACTGCCCCACAAATTCAAAGTATGCTTATACTATAGACTAACAACTGGGACTATTTAGCCTGGAGAAGAGGAGATTCAGGGGCGACCTTATTGCACTCTACAGGTACTTTAAAGGAGGCTGTAGCGAGGTGGCTGTTGGTCTGTTCTCCCACGTGCCTGGTGACAGGACGAGGGGGAATGGGCTAAAATTGTCCCAGGGGAGGTTTAGGTTGGATATTAGGAAAAACTTCTTTACTGAAAGGGTTGTTAGTCATTGGAATGGGCTGCCCAGGGAAGTGGTTGAGTCACCATCCCTGGAGGTCTTTAAAAGACATTTAGATGTAGAGCTTAGGGATATGGTTTAGTGGAGGACTTGTTAGCATTAGGTCAGAGGTTGGACTGGGTGATCTTGGAGGTCTCTTCCAACCTAGATGATTCTGTGATTCTGTGAACTGCTTAGTAATTCCCCTGGCACTCTCCTTCAGTAACACCTTGCCAGCTAGTAGAGAATGACATAGCTTAGAAAGGACAGCTTTAACCTCCTGAATTCCACTCTCAGTCTCACCACTGTTCTAGTTTTTGTCCATTACAGTCATTATCTTTACTAGAGAAACCTTCAGTGTGCCATTGCTGGTCTTGATTCTACACCTCACAATTAATGAATAGTTATAAACTGCTAACAGAAGTGCAACGTTTCTTCTGAGGCACTTCTTCCAAAAACAAGAGCAAGGGATCCTACTCCATAATGCTCTAAAATTAAAACACTGCTCTTCAGAGAGGAAGTCCTGAAACTGTTTTCTGGCATGATCAATCATGAATCACTTCATCCACAAACGATCTCAAAGAATCAGTCTTCCAAAACAAATTATATACCTAGATTTCAGTTTGACTTACCACTGGGGATTACGTGTCATATGTAATAAGAAATTACCATATTTCATGTTTCAAGAAGAACCCTTTTTAATTTCTTTTCTACTTTAGAGGGTACTCATTTTGTGATAGTTGTATTAAAACTAGGAGTGTGTGGTGGTTTTACCCTGATGGGCAGCTGAAATCCACCATAGCCATTCTTTCACTCCCCCTCCCCAAAGGAAAAGGAGAAAATATGATGAAAGGCTGAAAGGCTGAGATAAAAACAGGGAGATCACTCACCAGTTACCATCATGGGCAAAACAGACTCAACACAGGGAGTTTAATATAATTTATAACCTATAACTTAGAGGCTAGAACAGTGAGAAACTAAAAGCAAACTAAAACACCTTCCCCCTCTAGTGGGTTTATGTGGCAAGGTTTTGGTAGCGGGGGGCTGCAAGGCTGAGAAGAGTCCAGAATCTATCCCATGTCAAATAAGAGCCAGTTGCAGCCAGCTCCAAAAAGGAATCTGCTGCTGGCCAAAGTCAAGACACTGTGTGATGTTGTTTTTGTGCCTCTGTGAGAGCTTATTTAAGAATGGGAAAAAAACACCTGCGCAAAAGCAACCTGAGGGAAGAGTGAGAAAAAGCCAGACACCAAGGTCAGTGCAGGAGAACAGGAGGTGCTCCTGATGCTGGAGCAGAAGTTCCCCTAGGGCCTGTGGAGATGCCCATGGTGGAACAGGCCATCCCCCCACAGCCCACGGAGTGGAGCAGATGGTAGAGCAGCATGGTGGAGTAGATTTCTATGCTGCAGCCTGTAGAGGAGGCCACGGTGGAGGAGGTGAATATGTCCTGAAGGAGGCTTCAAACCATGGAGAGCCCCTGCCAGAGAAGAATGTGTGCCGGTGCTGTAGCCTGGGGAGAGGAGCCCATGCAGGAGCAGGTGATCTGGCAGGAGCTGCCACCTATGGGGGACCCCTGTTAGAAAAGTTTGCTCTTAAAGGATGGACCCCATAGTATGGACCCATATGGGAGCAATTCTTGAAGAGCTGCTGCCTGTGGGAAGCTCACATATGATCAGTTTGGGAAGGACTGCATCCTGTGGGAAGAACACCATGCTGGAGCAGGGGAAAAGAGTGTCAGTGAAGGAACAGTGGAGAAAAAGCATAATGGAATGACCATAGCCCCTGTTTCCCATTTTTACCTTTGAATATTACTTCAGTTGTAGTGTGTCTCCAGCGCAAAGCAAATGGTTCAGCAGCAGGCTGCACACTTACAAGCTCCACTGTAATGTCATTTGGATCCGAGTCATTACAGGTTTTGGGGAACTTTAGCCACAGCATTCCCAAAGCTGCATTTGGGGATGTTCGTCCTCCTACCACCAGGGCCAGGCTGCTTGAGAGACATGACACAGTATGGTACAATCGTTCATCTGTAGAGATATAAGACATTACAGATCTTCCATGAAATTCAGAACCTTTGCATCTCTTTGACTGCCAGTGTAATTGAACTGTGACGTCACTTTCCATTAGACATTATTTAATAGCTAGCACAAAAACATCCTCCTTATCCTTGCCACTGATACGCAACTTGTGATACTCACCCCATCTTTTATCAGGATTTTCCTTTTTCACACATCCAGCCTTCCAGTAGCCTGCATGCTTAATCAGCACATGAAAATTTCTCATACGACAGTGCTGTCCATTCTCCTCCCCAAAGCCTCCAGTGGTCAGAATCACATTGGGTTTGATAAGAGCAGAGTGGTGGCCATAACGTCTCAAGCCAGAAGTTTCGGAGTGCACTTCACACACCAATGCATTGATACTCCCAACCATCTTGACAGGACCATGATGATGAGGAACTAAAGGCAATGAGAAACAAAGCACATTAAATTTCATACAAAGAAGTAACACCCACACTTAAAATGACAGATTAAGCACATCTATTCAGCTTTTGAAAAAGAAAAAATTGTAAAGCAAGTTGATACTGCCAATTGACAATCTGATATGCCCTAGAAATGAAGCTGTAATGACTTACACTACACTGTGTCAACTTGTCTCTAAATTAGAGACATGGATTTAACAGATGGACCACTAGGTGAGTAAGGAATTGGCTGGATGGTCACTCTCAAAGAGGTATGGTCAATGGCTCAATATCCAAGTGAAGATCAGTAACGAGGGGTGTTCCTCGGGTCAGTATTGCAACTGGCACTATTTAACATCTTTGTTGGTGATGTGGACAGCGAGATTGAGTGCACCCTCAGCAACTTTGCCAATGACACCAAGCTGTGTGCGATTGACAGGCTGGAGGTTAGGGATGCCATCCAGAGACTTCAACAGGCTTGAGAGGTGGGCCTGTGCAAATGTCATGGAGTTCAGCAAGGCCAAGTGCAAAGTCTTTGCAACTGGGCTAGGGCAATCCCAAGCACAAATACAGGCTGGGTGGAGAAAGCAGCTCTGAGGAGAAGGACCTGGGGGTGCTGGTTGATGAGAAGCTCAACACGAGCCAGCAATGTGTGCTTGCAGCCTAAAAAGCCAACCATATCCTGGGCTTCATCAAAGGAAGCATGGCCAGCAGGTCAAGGGATGTGATTGTCCCCCTCTATTCTGCTCTTGTGAGACCCCTCCTGGAGCACTGCGTGCAGCTCGGGGGTGCCCAGCACAAGAAGGACATGATGTTATTAGAGTGAGTCCAAAGGAGGGCCATAAGGATGATCAGAGGGCTGGACTACCTCCCGTATGAAGACAGGCTGAAAGAGTAGGCTGTTTAGCTTGGAGAAGAAAAGGCTCTGGGAAGACATCATTGCAGCCTTACAGTACCTAAAGGGGGCAAGAGAGGGACTCATTATCAGGGATTTTCCACTCTCTATCATCTTTGACTGCTCTCTGTCATCTTTCCGCTATCATCTTTGAAAGGTCCTGGAGAACAGGTGAGGTGCCTGAAGACTGGAGGATAGCCAATGTCACTCCGGTCTTCAAGAAGGGCAAGAAAGAGGATCCGGGAAACTACAGGCCAGTCTGTTTCACCTCTGTCCCTGGAAAGGTGTTGTAACAACTTGTTCTGGATGCCATCTCCAAGCAATTGGAAGAGAAGAATGTTTTGAAGAGTAGTCAGCATGGATTCACCAAGTCGTGCTCGACCAACCTCGTTGCCTTGTATGATGGCATCACCAGCTGGGTAGATGGGAGGAGAGCACTGGATATCATCTACCTTGACTTTAGCAAGGCTTTCGATACTGTCTCCCATGACATCCTGATAGCAAAGCTGAGAAAGTGTGGGATAGAGGAATGGACAGTAAGGTGGGTTGAGAACTGGCTGACTGGACGAGCTCAGAGGGTGGTGTTCGGCAGCGCAGAGTCCATCTGGAAACCTGTGACTTGTGGTGTTCCCCAGGGTCGGTGCTGGGTCTGGTCTTGTTCAACATCTTCATCGACAACCTTGATGAGGGAATAGTATCTGCCCTCAGAAAGTACGCTGATGACACAAAGCTGGGAGGAGTGGCTGACATGCCAGAAGGCTGTGCTGCCATTCAGCAAGACCTGGACTGGCTGGAGAGATGGGCAGGAAGAAACCAAATGAGGTTTAATAAGAGCAAGTGTAGAGTCCTGCACCTGGGAAGGAACAACCAGAAGTATCAGTACAGGCTGGGGGACAACCTGCTGGAAAGGAGCTCTGAAGAGAAGGACCTGGGGGTCCTGCTGGATGACAGGTTGACCATGAGCCAGCAGTGTGCCCTCACGAACAAGAGGGCCAATGGGATCCTGGCGTGCATTAAAAAGAGTGTGGCCAGCAGGTCAAGGGAGGTGATCCTCCCCCTCTACTCTGCCCTGGTCAGGCCTCATCTGGAGTACTGTGTCCAGTTCTGGGCTCCCCAGTACAAAAAAGACAGGGATATCCTGGAAAGAGTCCAGCGGAGGGCCACAAAGATGATACGGGGCCTGGAGTATCTTTGCTATGAAGAAAGGCTGAGAGACCCGGGTCTGTTCAGCCTGGAGAAGAGAAGACTGAGAGGGGATCTCATCAATGTCTATAAATACCTGAGGTGTGGGAGACAGAAGGATCTAGACAACCTCTTCTCAGTGGTTTGTGGGGATAGGACAAGGGGCAATGGCCGCAAGATAGAGCACAGGAAGTTCCGCACCGACATGCGAAAGAACTTTTTCATGGTGAGGGTGACGGAGCACTGGAACAGGCTGCCTAGGGAGGTTGTGGATCCTCCTTCTCTGGAGATATTCAAGGCCCATTTGAGCACCTACCTGGGCAGCCTGCTCTGAGGAACCTGCTTTGGCAGGGGGGTTGGAGCAGATGATCTTTTGAGGTCCCTTCCAACCCCTACAATTCTGCGATTTTATGATTGTAGGAAAAGTAGTAATAATTTTAAACTAAAAAAGGGTAGATTTAGATTAGATATTCAGAAGAAATTCTTTACTCTGAGGGTGCTGAGGCAGTGGACAGGTTGCCCAGAGAAGTTGTGGATGCCCCATCCCTGACGTGTTTAAGGCCAGCTTGGATGGGGCTTTGGGCAACCTGGTCTAATGGGAGGTGTCTGGGCCCATGGCAGGAGGGTTGGAATTACATTATCTTTAAGGTTCCTTCCAATCTAAGCCATTCTATGATTATTCTTTTCCAGCCTTTTTCTGCTCCCTATAACACAGGTTTCAATCTTCAGATGCAGACAGAACTGCTTGTGGTGCTGTACTGCGAACAAGATCAGTGATGTTAACCAGGTTAAAAATAATCTGCTTTCCACTCTGAAAAAGGAAGCAAGCAGCCAAATGCAGGAATTTCTTGGACTGCTACTGTTGCCAAGTCTTTTTTATCATGAAAACGCAACCTTGGTCTTGGCTTTACTCCTGTTGTACCACTTTTCTACCATTAAAAAAAAAAAAAAAACCAACATACAGAACATTTCAGAAACAGAAATGCTACATACACCATTCCACCCAGAGGAGATAACAAAATAAATAAATAAATAAATAAATAAACACACTTGTATTACACAGTCCTGAGTGCTCTCCTGTACTGCTTTGATGGTGCACTAGGTATAACATGTGACAATCTATCCTGGAAGAATAGAATAGCTCAGAGAGCCATGTATGGAGGCAAGTGGGAATAAATTGAACAGACAGAGTCTGGTGGATCCCCAAAATAGGAGAAAGAGCAGGGTAGCCTTGTGTTGCAGCCATCTATAAGCAGAAGGAAGAACTGTTAAGACTGGAATGTTCAATAAATTAACAGAATGAAACTGATCAGAACCACCAGCCAGGACACGGCTCTGGCTTTGCTAAAGACCTGTGAAACCGTTGTGATGAGGATGGAGAAAGCTAATCAGGGGGTACCATCACATGCGTTCCTTACAGAATTTTACTGTCTCCTAAAATTCCTCACAGGGGCTTGCATGAGATAAAAGACTATAAAAAGTAGTCAGTATGTACCTGTCTGACTGGATAACAATGGAGTCCAGGAAGGTTCCATCCCCTTTGATGCAGTCAAGACAAAGTAATGAGAACATTTCAGATGCCATTCCTGTAGAAAGCCAAAGAAACAAAAACAAACAAGGGTTCTCAAAAATCTCAGAGCAAGTGGCAGTAAGGATTTAAGAACGACCAGAGTGATAAAGTCATAGATCAATCTGGCTTAACAGTGTTTCCAACAGTGGCCAAAATAAAAAGCCTAAAGCTGAATCTGAAAAAGAACAAGTACGTATACAGTAATACCTTCCCCTCTCCCAGAAATTTACAGCCCAGGGCTTTTCTGTTTTATCAAACAACCCCTGGATTTCTCATCCAGGAACCCATACAGATGCTTTTTAAAATCACATAAACCTCCTTCACCTATAACATACTACACCAAGGAATTCCATAGCTTCATTACAAATTGCATGAAGAACATGGTTTTTTGTAACCAGTTTCCCTTTATGCTATCCAGTTCTGATAATAAAAGAAGAATGCAGGTTGTATACCAGCGGAATTAAGATTTCTTAAAGGTCATAGAATGTAAGTGATTCCAAAGAAATCACAAATGTTCAAAGGTGCAACATGGTCACTGATGGTCGACAATATCTAAATATGATTTACAGTTTCACAGTGGAATCACTCAAAGGCAGAAGCACAAGCAGAGTACTGTACTGGAAGTTAGAAGCACTACCAAACTGCACCCTGGCTTTTGTGGACATGAAGTAATTGATTATGTTCATTCCCAGGGGATTGAATAATTCAGCCAATTATGTGACGAGAAGGCAGAAACAAGAATTTAAAAGTACAAAAACTCCACAAAATACTTGAAGTGGAAGAATATGCTATTTGTCTCTAGGAAAATTATTCCAAAAACTAGTCACCCTCAGCAGTAAGTATGTATTTTGCATTTCTAACCTAATTCTATCAAGGTTATTGCCAGTAAGTCCTGGATCTTAACTCTATCTGAAAGGTTTATTGTAGAGCTCTCTGCTTATATGTATCTCACTCTTATGCAGAATGTCCAATGTGGCCTTGTAAACCTCCTTGACAAGGAAATGGTAAAAAGTCTTTACTTTCTCATTGTACAAGTATTTTCCTTGATCTACAATAATTACTGTAGACATTGCTACACCACTTTGCGAATCTGCCAGCATCAGTCAATAGTTTTGTTCATGTAGCACAGCAGATCCTGTGTGGCGGCAAAATAAATGCAAGTACATTAAATTGTTTTCATGCTGTGGGCTATTAAATTTCTAGAAAGAATTATAGAGAACCACAAGGTTGAAAGGGAAACTTCTAGTAAGTATCTTACACAACATTTATCTCAAAATTATTTATTGTCCTTGTCCTATCTTCTCTCCTAGACTTCCAGTGGTTACAAATTTGCCAGCAGTTAACATAAAAATAGCACAGCATATAGTCGTAGCTGAATTTCAATCATTATTATAGGAATGGCTTCACAAAATCAGACCAAAAGATATCTGAAGCTAGTAAACTGTATTCAACAATGACAAATGATAGTTCACTAGGAAAATGCAAGAGAAGCATATAATCCACCCAGGAAAGCTCCCAGACATTTGCAGGTCAGAAACCTTACACCAGGTATATTTTTTATGTATTTAAATAATCCTCAATTGATTTCTTTCATTAAAAGAATTGCCCCTTGAGCCCTGCAAACTTTTAGCATATACAGCATCCCTTACACCACCAGCTACTTTGCTACGCTAAGACTGTCTCCTCAGGAGATCACTCACTGAGGAAGGAATAAGAAGCTTTTCTAATATAAAAGAGAGTCTTCTTCCAATGTTACTTGAGGAGGATTACCTCATATTCATCAAAAGGCTCCAGAGCCTGCACTCTTTGTTGTTCATTTTCTGGAGTACAACAGGTGAAAAACTCATTCATATCCATGACACTGCACTCAGTCCAGCCCTAAAACAGAAATCCCTCAAAATCATTACTTCTGGAAGAATAGAGACTCACTTCCCACAAGAAAATAAAGACCTTAAACAACGTGCCTGCGTGAGCCTTTAGGACTGTCTAGCTGAAACAGCAGCAGCCCAGATTGTGATGAGAACAGACATCTTGCCTGTAAAACTTTGAAAAACTTAATTACATTA
Source organism: Heteronetta atricapilla (assembly GCA_011075105.1). Classification (NCBI taxonomy): domain Eukaryota; kingdom Metazoa; phylum Chordata; class Aves; order Anseriformes; family Anatidae; genus Heteronetta; species Heteronetta atricapilla. Next base: position 206,890,794 of record CM021731.1, on the reverse strand, counting down.
AAAGCTCCAGAGGAACCCATCTTGCCTTAATTCCATACCAGAACATAGGCTGCAAGTGGGTGCAGAGACCTTCAAATGACTAGCCATGCTTACCAGAAAGGGTAGTGGCTTTGGCTTGTCCCTGTTTGCTTCAACCCATAGGTGGCCCAGATGATGACTTCCAAAATAATTTAAAGTTACAATCTTAGGGCTACTAAGATGGTGAAGGGCTTAGAGGAGAAGACGTGTGAAGAGCAGCTGAGGTCACTTGGTCTGTTCAGCCTGGAAAAGATGAGGCTGAGGGGAGACCTCATCGCGGTCTACAGCTTCCTCACGAGGGGGAGTGGAGCAGCAGGAGCCAATTTGTTCTCTTTAGTGACCAGTGACAGGACCCAGGGGAATGGAGTCAAGCTATGACAGAAGAGATTCAGGCTGGATATCACGAAGAGGTTCTTCACTGAGAGGGTGGTCGCACACTGGAACAGGCTCCCCAGGGATGCAGTCATGGCACCAAGCCTGTCAGAGTTTAAGAAGCATTTGGACTGTGCTCCTAGTCATATGGTCTGAATTTTTGGGTACACCTGTGTGGTGCCGAGTTGGACTCGATGATCCTTATGGGTCCCTTCCAACTCAGCATTCTATGATCTATGATTCTATGATCTTTCCCAGGTAAATCAGGTTTCATGTGTGCCCTAGGGCTGCAGGTACTTACTTTTTCAAAAAAGCGCCTCTGCTGAGCCTCACAATCAGGGTATTGTGACAAAGAATGAAGTGCAGAGTTCAGCTGGCTAAAATGCTGCTGCATGACACGTCCAAAAGGGTCCTCAGGGTGCATCTGCTCATACAGCAGAAAGCATGCCTGAGAGAAATGCTCTGCTGCCCACTGAATCAAGGCATCTGACCTGTCAGGCAGATGTACATAAGAATAATTAAATATCTGTGGGCCCAGTTATTATATGGCACATGCAATACATCTTCCTGCAACATCATAAAGCATGCTATTATGGCATCCTGACAGAGATAATTTATGAAAGAGAAACCTGTGCTGGGGACCTATGAACATGTCCTCCTCCACGTGTGAAGAAATAAATAAAAAATGAATCATTTAAGGTTTTTCTCTCTTTAAAAAAAAAAAAATTAAAAAAAAAAACATAGAAGGTTCACAGAGTAACAGAACAACTGAGGCGGCAGGTACCTCTGGATGCATCTGCTCACATCCCTTCTCCAACAGGGCCACCCAGAACCACTCATCCACGACCATGTCCAGATGGCTTTTGAAGATCTCCAAGGAGATTCCCCAGCCTATCTAGACAACCTGTGCCAGTACTCCATCACCTGAACAGTAAAGAAGTGCTTCCTGATGTTCAGACAGAACCTCCTATGTTTCAGTTTGTGCCCATGGCCTCTTGTTCTAATGTAATCTGGAAATCAACTACCACATCACACATATGATGTAAGAAGCTGTTTAGGACTTGCACAGAATCCACGAGCTTTAGTTATAAGACAGCAGGTCTCCCAGCCCAAGATGATTTACAATGAAGTTGCTTCTTCTCACTTTACCACCTAACATAGGATAACTGAACTGACCTGCTGTTTTCCATATAGGTGAGCACCACCTCTGCTATGAAAAGGGTGGGGACTTCATTGTCCAGTCCTGCTTCTTTTAGGGCTGTACTCAGCTTAGACAACTCTGATAAATCCACTCCCAGTAATTTATAATCTTCTCCAGAAAAGGCAGTAGTGACTCCTGTGGGACAAAAATGATACAAACTCACTACAGCGTTCATGCATTATTTAAAACAAAAAGGACAAAGAGGAAAATCAGCTCCACCAGCAATCATTTATAAGGCTGCACCCATCAACGCAATTTATCTGCAACATATACAAGAAAACCCCATAACTGAATGAAACACAAAGGGATAGCAACAAGAAGCATCAGTAAGAGACCCATTAAACTCAGACCTAAAATTCCATTATTCCTAACACAAAGTTCACCTACTGATTTCCAATAGAATTATATTTAGTATTACAATAAAACTTTATTATGTTTACTTTAATAACATTTTAATATTACCACTATAATTCAGAATCAAGAGCTCTTTTATGGACCTTTCAGTTCAGGCTAAGAAAGTACCATTGCTTTGTTACAATTTGAATGTTTTCCCTCATAACTATAAGAATATCCTCAAATTTAGTTGTGGGTTTGGTGTTTTTGTTTTGTTGTGGGTTTTTTTGTTCTTTTATTATTACTATTTTAAAACCAAACTTCATTTTTGTAAAAGGGTACTAGATTCTGAATTAGGACATGCTATCTCTGCAAATACTAGGACTTGTCTTATAGATCACTGTTCTCAGAAGTTATGGCATACCTCTGTACTTTGTAAGAATATATAATCTGTATGCTGGTTGAACCTTTTCAACCAAAATCAGATCATAAACTAATAAGTTTGTAAAGTAACTTTAGAAATTGCCTCTATACTAGTGCAATCCAACAATTAAACCTGTCCTGAGAGCTGTTAACTTACGCTGTTCTCAAAGGCACCCATTAATGGAGATTAAATGGCCTTCAAAAACATCCCATGCCAGTGTTCCCTGTTATTTTCTTCTAGTATCTAACTTGCCTATCCATCACTTCTTGTCCTCTGGACACAGAGAACATCATATTGCTGTATGTTTTGACAAGTGCCTTTTACTTCAAGTATTTGGAAAGTTACTGGTATAGACAGAATTATTTTCCATAGGATGTTGTAGATATTAAAAATGAGGATGGATTCAAGAGGAAACTGGGCCTTATGGAAGAGCTACTCACTAAGACGTTCAATTGCTCATGGGAGGCAGGAACTTGTGTTCTACTTAACTCGGTAGCTGTTCTCCATCTGTATTTAAACTGCAGATTACAGTCTGAATGTAGTGGCTTGCATATGTCTCTGTTTTATTTCATTCCACATTTTCCAGAACATACTTCAGTCCTTAATCATTCTCCTGACCTATCACAGAGCATGCCGCAGTTTGCCATTGTTTTTGTATTAGTAAGCTTAAAGTTGGACATAGTACTTCAAAAGATGTCACAGAATGAAACTGAGCTCTTCACAAATCCATTGTCAGCTATGCATCTTCTAGTTATCTCCCAATGCTTACAAATGGTTTCTTTGTTCCTTTTTTTTTTTACCCAAAAAATGAACATATACAACTTCCTAGTTCCTCTGCCATCGTGCCTAACATTTAAAAGGCTGAAGCTTTGTTTCTTCTGAACATTCAGTATCCACAACATGTTCCAGAAGTATCATACCTAATCGCTCCCCTTCAGTATCTCCCACAAGTGCTGACAACTCTTTTGTTGTTTTGATCAGAGTAGCTTTCTGGCATGCCACATTCGGGAAATCCACCTCATACATCACAGTGTGATGCAGAAGACCCATGTCTTTCAAACGGAAGTACAAGGAGTCAAAGCCAGCACCTAAAGACAAGATCTGCAGATAAAGCATCAGAAAAAAGTTATATTTCACTCTAGCAGCACCCTGAGCATCTACCCGTGAAGAATATTAAAGTTCAAGAACGCAATCTGTTGTGTGACACAAACAGGCAATCTACCAAAAGAGGTAGAATATTGTACAGATATAGTCCCCTCTCAGATATTGCTGTCAGAGGGACAAATGGAGAGCCAGTAGTGACAGTTAGATTCTCTGCTCTTCTGGGAAAGGATCACAGTAGATGCACTAATAAGCTAAAAGTGCCAAGATGTAAAAAAGATTTTTCACAAATACAGTGGAAACTACTAGTATATCTAGACAAAGAAACTGTACCTGTTTCCTAGGATAGCTTTGGGTCTTCAGCAGAAAGTCTTGAACACACTGATCTACAGCACGGGCACGGATATAATAACCCCTGTGGAATTAAATTCAATTATTTCTCCAACACTGGCACCCTGTTTCAAAAAACTTACCTTCTCTCTCAGCTTCTCCATGTCTGACAATTTTGGCATATCTAGACCTTGATAATATGTACAGAATTCAGGGTCTTGGATACTGTGACTATGGATAACCCAGAGAAAATGTGTAGATATCCTAACTGGACCTGTTCCATTTTGCATGCCTAAATATTCAACGGGTTAAAAGTATGAATCCAGATGGTTCAGATGCTTCCCTACAATGTGGGTGGCCAACATATAAGCTCCTTCTCCCAAATCAGACAGCATAACAATATGAAATTAACTTTTTTATATGCCCCGTTGCTCCTCCAAGCCATCAAATCCCTCACTGGAATCGTGACGCCGGGCCCCGCGCACCGCCCGCTCCTCACCGGTGGACAAGCGGGGCGCGCCGCCGCCGCCGCCCCGCCAGGAGCCGCAGGAACCGGTCTTCGATGTAGCCCCGCTCCGCCGCCGAGCACTTGCTGATGGCGCTGCTGCCGCCGGTGCCCTGCACCTGCCGGGACAATGACACCGCGCTGGCGCTTCTGACCGACTCGGGCGTTTCCCCGCCAAGGCCAAGAGGCACCCGGGCCTACCGGGGCGGGGCGGCGGGGCCGCACGTGGCCAAGCAGCGCCCAGGGGCTGCGAGTGCTGGGCAGCTCTCACCGGCGCCGCCGAGCCCCAGCCTCTCGCCGCCTGGGTCTGCTTCCCCCCTCCCCGAAGCCCGTCCAGACCCCGCCGGCCGGGCCGCAGCCCCGCCTTCACGGAGACGTCCCGGGAGGCATCGCCCCGGCCGGCGCACACTCACGGCGGCGTCACGCGGCGCACCCAGGCGCCCGCGGCCCATCGCGCCCGCACCGGTCGGCAGCGGCGGGCAGCGCGAGCGCGCGCTGGGCACAGGCCGTGTCGCACCGCGCGGCGCGTCAGAGGTGGGACGCTGAGCGTGGAGCGCGCCCCCTGGCGCCCCGGCCCGCCCCGCGGTCCCACCCCCGTGCCTAGAGCGCCCACCCCCGTGGGACCGCGGTCCGGCCCAGCGCACTGCCTCGCGCTGCTGCCGCGGCGCTCGGCGGATGGCGAGCGCCGTCTCGCACCTGGGCCCGGTAGCGAGGGAGGGCCAGAGGCACGTCGCCATGGCAACGGGCAGCCTCCGCGGGGTAAGCGGAAGGGCGGGGGAGCCGCGTCAGGAACAGGGTGCGGGGCTCCCCGGCAGGGCGCCGATCGCCCTGGCCGTGCGGAGGGCTCTGAGGCTGTCGATCTCCCTGGCGGGGCGTGGAGCGCTCCGGAGCAGGACGCAGAGGTGCCCGGGGGTCGCCGGGCTCGCCGTGACCGCTCACGGAGCTCTCTGGCGCGCTGCTGAGCTTTCCGCGCGGGGCGGTGAGCTCCCCGGCGGGGGCACAGAGCATGCTGGAACGGTGCGGAACTCTGTGCGGTGCTTGAGTTGGAACTGACACCGGCGACTGCACGTTTTGGGACAAAGCTTCTTGGGGGCTCACAATCTGTCAGTCTTCACGACAGACGGGCAGGGGCACGGGGATGTCTCTGGTAGAGAAGGTGAATGTTCCATGTTACGGAACAGGGCTTGTGCTAGGAGTTCTAGAAGAGCCACGGTAGCCTGAGCTGTTAGGTGTCACCAGTGCTGTGCTTGCATCCTATTTAATATCTCTCTGTATATATTTCACTCCACAAATTAGTGTAGTGTCCATTAAATAAGATAGAATCTGAAAATGACACAGAATGATCAGTATGCGTATTTCTGACTGGGCCCCATGTCCCAGCTCAGTGCTCAACCTACTGTTAGCATTTTATCAACAACCACGTGTAAATTTTTCTCTGAGGTTTATTTTATTAGTGTTACCTCTTAGGTGATTCCTGACATACTCAAAGTAGCCTGTAGCTCCCATACCTGTGTTTGTATTCTAGAAGTATGCACAGTTTGTGCAGAGATCAAGGCTTTCCTTCCATCCAGTTTCCCGTTTTGGTAGCTGTTCATCATTTTGATGGGCTTGTCATGTTTCTAGAATCTAGAGGTGATATTTTGATTTAGTTGCAGTTAACACTCAGAGGGAATGCTAGCCCATCCTGCTGGCACTTCAGGTCCTGCAGTATTTCTAATTCTACAAGCATCCTGATAATGATGATGGAAAAAAATGCTTGGCAGCAAGTTGGGGAATGGCTACTCAGTTTACTGCATCCAGCTGTCCCAGGAAGTCCTTTCCAGTCCTAAGCTTCTATATCCGTAATCTTCTGTGCAAGCTCTGTGGAAAGACACTGAAACATTAAGTGGACATCTTGGGTTTAACACGAGACAGACCCAAATGGCTTTGAGGGGTAGGGGGACTGGGAGGTTAGTTTCCTGTCCTTAGGACAAGGTACAGCATGCATACTCCATAAGGGGAGACTCTTTATTGGATTTCCGTGGTGAAAGAAAGAGAAGATGGTGTGCAGCCATTCTTGGGCCTTTGTGTCCAAGCCCTATCTGCCACAGGTATAAAATCCTGTAATCACTCATAATTTTATCAGGCTCTAGTTTAGAAGCAACTGGGATTTTTGCTTTTATCTCTTTCTTACTTTGCAAAGATGGTTTAGAGCCTGATCGCTGTAATAGCTAGAAAACTCATCCAGACTTCTTGTTGCATGTATTAATAGCCATCTTATATCCATCTAGATTCACAGTCTTAATCTGAAATGGTTCCTTTACCGTTCTGGCACTGACACCAAGTGTACAAGCAGACTAATTTATCACCACTTGGTCTGTGTTTTGCCATACGAAGTTCATCTAAGCAAGTTCCGTTGGTGGGAAGTAGAAAGCTTTTAAATGCATTTCTGAGTGGGGATGGATGCTGTGTGCAGAGGGTGTGTTGCCATAGCACTGCCACATCTCTGGAGGTGCCTTCCAACCTCTACAATTCTGTGATCCGCTCTGGTTTGGACATCTTTGTAGGCTGACATGGGGGAGGGATGCCTCATCTTGATGTGCATGGGCAACCTTCCCCGCCTGCTCTCTCCTTCCACTCCTTTGAGGATTCCCCTGGGGCTCTGCATGACATTCAAAGCCTGTGAGGAATGCACAACCCACCCCCTTTAACATAAAACACATCGCAGAGCAGCACAAGCATCTCGGGGCCCCATGCTGCTCCCACCCCCAGCCAGGCAGGCGGTCTGAGGAGAGGGGAGTGCATAATGAAAAGCATTTGCTGCAGCAGCTATCTATAGTCTTTTGTTTGGGAGCAGGCAAGGGACAGGCGTGGCCCTGCCTGCCTGACCTCAGAGCTGACGTCAGAGAGCCCCAGATGAGTAACTGAGTGCTCTAGAGGGAGAAGCACAGCCAGGATATAAGGAGCATAAGGTGCAGGGCATCAGCATCACCAAGAAAAGAGGTAAATGGGAGGAGTTGTCTCCCACAGAAGGGTGCACTCTATCCACATGAGTCAAGGCTCCGGCATCAGTTCTAGGTGGTCCAAAGACGCTGGGGCCTCTCTATGGACTGACTCAGCAACACAACATATGTGCTTCTGATCTACAGTGAAGCATTTTCCCTTATTTGTCCTGCCTTTTTATTCACTTGGATGCATGCTGCAGGTTATCAGTTGCAGCACAGTCTCTGTGTCAGCTTGCATCTGTGAAGCAGCTCTAGGAATGGTAAAATGGTTACACATCTGCCTTGTGCTATCCAGTAGGACTGTGCATGAACAATATTGCTAGCTAAAGTACTTGATTCTTACATTACCTATATTGTCCTGTTGCTCCCAGTCACCGCAACAGGGAATGGCTGGGCTCATCTGCTAGTCTAGGGCAATGTGGTAAGATCCTGTAGAACATATGGTTATGAATCTTGGATCTCAATCATTTTATTATAATGTAATATCACAGAGAGGTCTCAGAGACAGGCTAAGGCCTTGTCAGGCTAAGGCCAATATGGCGAAATTTAGAGACCATAATTTCTAACCGTAACTTCTAAGTCCTATACACACATGCTACACTTGAGCATACAACCTAAATACTTAACAAAATACATCTGGGTCATCAAAGACAATGATTAACAAAACAAGCTACAATCACAGGAGCCAACTCCTAGTCATTTTTAAGAATTTCAAAAAAGAACCAAAACAATACATTAAAATCCAAAATAATCTGCTGCCAAGGAAGATACTGTGATTTTTTTCACTGTAGTGCTCAGTGGAATCTTTTCTCCTCTTCTTCAAAAAGAATTATGGAATGAAGTTCAGAAGATACCAATAGATACTAATGACAGAGATGATGGAAAAGGACAGAAGAAATAGTTATTCTATGTCTTATGACAAGTTAAGAAGTACACGGGACAGTTATGAGGGCTCTTAAAAGAAGTAGTGTGCTTTATTGCCTTGTAGAAACTACAGTAGAGAAGGGAGAACTAAGTTAGGAATGTAACTATACTAGCATGGAGAGAGAACATTTGCAGCAATGTTATAATGGACAAAGATTTGTGAATTGACAAGGAGGGTGAAAAGAACTGGCTGAGGAGATGTGAGGACAAAGAATGTTGAGGTATGGCTTTGTTTTTCTTCTGTTTTTGTTTTGCAGAGATCTTGGACCAAAGGATCTTGGGCAATTACAAGTGCACTGATATGTATAGGATGAAAATGGCATATCTCGTGAAATTGTTGTACCCTTAATACAGTATCAGCCCTGGGCAAAATGATGGAAGGTTGCTACACACTGTGAGAGGGAACAATGATTGTCATTAACTATACAAGCATTATACATTTCTGAGCAAGATAATAAGTCTGTTTGTAATGCCAGTGGAGATTTGTTGATATGCTAAGAGGTTTGCTTTCCTGTTTTATTCCCATGCAATATTGTGGTCTTTTAAAATATCCTTTCTAATAATTTAGAACTTCATGAAATTATATTGACCATTCCATACTGAAGGACAAAAGCTTGATCTCTGGCAATGCTGTGGTTGAGTTTTTCTTAAAAAATAACTAAGCTGTCTGAAAAATGTCTTGAAGTCTTCTCCTCGCAGGAAGATACTCATATGCTTCACATCAAGTGATACTGACCCCCCACTCTGGCTTTCATCTTCTTGGTGGGAGGCACTCCTCATCTTGTAACCCACCATTAGAGTTCCTGTACTACCTGCTGCTTTCACCATTTTAAGTAATACATTACCAAATGTGTCTGTTGTATTTACATTCAGTGATTCTCTGGACATTTTGTGAATAAACTTGGATTCTGGCAAAGCACCCATGATACTTTGACAAACTAATATGGCATATTTTGCTGCATTCCACTTACGTTTATGCTATTCAAAGACCTTATCACACCTTCTCAATTTGCTTTCTCTCTCAAAACAGCTCAAACTCATTTATTGTGCAGCGTGAAGTTTTTCAAGAAGGTAAGAGCAAGACTGGACTCTCTATCTGTTTAGGGAAGTTTCAGAAGTAACCTTTCTGCCTTTGTTTACAGTCCTGATGTCTGGGGGTGTTGCTCCACCAGCCGCTTTAATCATCTGACCTCAGCATCTCCAAGCTCACTTTGTATTTTAGAGACAAGGACACTGCCTTGTGCTTCTCTCCAAATGCAAAAATGAAACACTGTCTGTTTCATAATTTCTCTGGTGATTTGAAAGCCTTCAAATATCTGGCTGTTACATTGTTTCCTCCTCAAATCTCTGTATCAAATTTTCCCATATGTAGAATGGAGATAACAAATTTCTTGCTTGCAAGGTGGAGAACATGAGAAAAAAAAAATAAAGGAATTTTTGCTCATTACAGACAGATAGAGGATTTCAATAAGGTATTTGTCAGTAGTGTATGAAGACCAACTTCTTTGTGCAGGTGCTAAGGGATCCCACTAGGAAAGGTGCCCTCCTAGATCTGTTGCTGGAGAACAGAGAGGGTATTGTGGGGCATGTGGCAATTGGCAGATGTCTTGGTCATAGTGACCATGAAGCAGTTGAGTTTAAAATTTTTGGTGACAGGAGGAAAACTGCCACCAAATTTTCAGCCCTGGATATGGGGAGAGCAGACTTTAGGCTGCTCAGGGAAGTAGTTAGCGAGGTCCCCTGGGGAGCTGCTTTTGAAGGCATTGATGTTAATCAGTGCTGGTCAGTCTTTAAGCACTGCCTCCTAAAAGCACAGGATCAGGCAATTCCAAGGTATTAGAAGTCAAGCAGGCGGGGCAGAAGGCTGGCTTGACTGACCAGGGATCTTCTTCTGGAGCTTAAGCAGAAAACAAAAGTGTATGGCTGCTGGAAATAGGGTCAGGCAACGTGGAAGGAATACAGGGATGCTATTTGCATTTGTAGGGGGAAAATTTGTGCAGCCAAAGCCCAATTAGAGTTGAAGCTGGCCAGGTCTGTGGGAGACAATAAAAAGTTTTTTGTTTGTTTGTTTGTTTGTTTTTAAACATGTGAATAGAAAAAGGAGGATCAAAGAAAACATAGGTCTGCTACTTGATGGGGCAGGTTACCTCACAGACAAGGAAGGACACAGGCAAAGCAGAGATGTTTAGTGCCTTCTTTGCCTCTGCCTTCAACACCAATGATGGGCTTCAGGACCCCGGGTGCCCTGAGCTGGAAGACGATGACGGTGGGAATGATAAACTGCTAATCGACCCTGAACATGTGCAGGATTTGCTGCTCCACCTGGATTCATACAAGTCCATGGGTCCAGATGGGATTAATCCCAGGATGCTCAGAGAGCTGTCTGAGGTAATTGTGGGACCTCTCAATCATTTTTCAATGATCTTGGGAATCTGGAGAGGTCCCAGTAGACTGGAAGCTGGCAAATGTACCAATTGTCGAGAAGGGCAAGAAAGAAGACCCTGGCAACTACAGGCCTGTCAGTCTCACATCAGTGTGTGGTAAAATTATGGAGAAGATTATCCTTAAAGTTATTGAAGAGCGCCTGGGGGACAATGCAGTCATTGGTCCCAGCCAACATGGGTTCACGAGGGGTACTGTTTGACTAACTTGATTTACGATAAGATCACCCATCTCGTCGATCAAAGGAAACCACCTAATGCGATCTTTTTGGATTTCAGTAAAGCTTTTGGCACAGTTTCCCATAGGATCCTACTCAACAAAATGTCCAGCATACAGCTAAACAAAAACATCATACGATGGGTGAGCAATTGGCTGATGGGCAGAGCTCAAAGGGTTGTAGTAAATGGGACAGTATCAGGCTGGTGGCCAGTCACTAGTGGGGTCCCCCAAGGCTCTATTTTAGGGCCAGTTCTCTTCAATGTCTTTATAAATGATTTGGATATAAGACTAGAAGGTCTTTTGAGCAAATTTGCTGATGATACTAAACTTGGAGGAGCTGTTGACTCTGTTGAGGGTCAAAAGGCCTTGCAGAAAGATCTGGACAGACTGGAGAGCTGGGTAATCACCAACCACATGAAGTTTAACAAGAGCAAGTGCCGGGTCCTGCACCTGGGACAAGGCAACCCTGGTTATACGTACAGACTGGACGATGACATGCTGAAACCGCAGGGAGGGATCTGGGAGTTTTGGTTAATAACAAGCTGAATATGAGCCAGCAGTGTGCCCTGGCAGCCAGGAGGGCTAACCAAATCCTGGGGTGCATCAAGCATGGCATTGCTATTTGGTCTAGGGAAGGGATTGTCCCGCTCTACTCTGCACTGGTGCAGCCTCACCTCGAGTACTGTATGCAGTTATGGACATTACAGTACAAAAAGGATGTGAAACTATTGGAGAGTGTCCAGAGAAGGGCTACTAAGATAGTGAAGGGCTTAGAAGGGAAGACACACAAGGAACGGCTGAGGTCACTAGGCCTGTTCATCCTGGAAAAGAGGAGGCTAAGAGGAGACCTCATCGCAGTCTACAGCTTTCTCACAAGGGGGAGTGGAAGGGTAAGCGCCGATCTGTTCTCTTTAGTGGCAAGTGATAGGACTTGTGGGAATGACGTCAAGCTGTGACAGGGGAGGTTCAGGGTGGATATCAGGAAAAGGTTCTTCACCAAGAGGGTAGTCACGCACTGAAAGAGGCTCCCCAGGGACGTAGTCACAGCACCAAGCCTGTCGGAGGTTAAGAAAATATTTGGACTATGCTCTTAGTCATATGGTCTGAATTTCTGGGTAGACCTGTGTGGTGCCAGGACTCAATTGAGTTGGACTCAATGATCCTTATAGGTCCCTTCCAACTCAGGAGATTCTATTATTCTATTATTCTAAGAGCTGATGAAACACTGAGCAGTATTTTTAAACTTTTGGTTTAAAATATGTTTCTGTATGTAACAGTGGATTATTGTCATCCAGCAGTGTTATTTCAATGGGAGTCTCACAAAGCAGTTCATGTTTACAGAGTGGTAGCTGTGTTCTGGAAAGCAGGAATTAAAGGATTTATTGTTGCATTAGATGACCAGTAGAATATGAGTTCTCAGTTTGATGATATAACTAGATAATATTGCTAGACCAAAATCTATTTTGAAGAGTACATTAAAAAGGCAATGTCACAGAATCATATAATCTTTGAATAGCTTGGGTTGGAAGGGACCTTAAATATCATCTAGTTCTAGCCCCTCCGGCATGGGCAGGGACACCTTCCAGTAGACCAAGTTGTTCAAGGTCCCATCCAACCTGGCCTTAAACATTTCCAGGGATGGGACACTCATAACTTCTCTGGGCAACCTGTTTCACTGCCCCACCACCATCATAGTAAAGAATTTCTTCTGAACATCTAATCTAAATCTACCCTCTTTGTTTAAAACCATTCCCCCTTGTCCTATCATTATTTACCCAAATAAAAATTTGTTCTCCATCTTTTTATAAGATCCTCTAAGTATTGAAAGGCTGCAATGAGGTCTCACTGGAGCCTTCTCTTCTTCAGGCTGAAATATCATGTACAAAGGATGATTGGTACATATATATATATATATATTTCATTGGTGTAATGAAATACACATTTCCCACAGCATTCTCCTATAGAAACTGGCTGCTTAAAGCTTGGACGAACGTATGCTTCATTGGATTAAAAACTGGCTGGTTGGCTGGGCTCAAAGAGTCATAGTGAATGGAGTTAAATTCAGCTGGAGGCTAGAGTGGTGTCTCCCTAGGCTCAGTATTGGGGCCAGTTCTCTTCGATATCTTTATCAATGACCTGAATGAGGGGATCGAGTGCACACTTAATAAGTTGCAGACCACAGCAAGTTGGACGTATGTGTTGATCTGCTTGAGGGTAGGTGGGCTCTGCAGAGGGACCTGGATAGGCTGGACCTATGGGCTGAGGCCAACTGTATGAAGTTCAACAATGGTAAGTGCCGGTTCCTGCACTTGGGGCACAACAACTCCATGCAATGCTACAGGCTGGGGGAAGAGTGGCTGGAAAGCTGCCTGGCGTAAAGGGACCTGTGGGTACTGGTTGATAGCTGGCTGAATATGAGCCAGCAGTGTTCTCAGGTAGCCAAGAAGGCTAATGACATCCCGGCTTGTATCAGAAATAGGGTGATCAAGAGGACTAGGGAAGTGATTGTCCCTCTTTACTTGGCTCTGGTGAAGCTATACCTCAAACACTGTGTTCAGTTTTGGACCCCTCACTATAAGAAGAAAATCAAGGTGCTAGAGCGTGTCCAATGAAAGGGCAATGAAGCTGGTGAAGGGTCTAGAGAACAAGTCTTTGGAGGAGTAGCTGATGGAGCTGGGGTTGTTTAGCTTGGATAAAAGAAAGTTCAGGAAAGACCTTATTGTACTGTATATTTACCTTTAAGAGGCTGTAGCAAGGTTGGAACTGGGCTCTTCTCCCAGGCACCAAGTGGTAAAATGAGGGGAAATAGACTCAAACTGTGCCAGGGGAGGCTTAGGTTGGATATTAAGAGAAATTTCTTTACTGAAAAGGTTATATGGCATTGGAATAGGCTGCCCAGGAAAGTGGTTGAGTCACCATCCCTTGTGGTCTTCAAGACACATCTGGATGTAGAACTTAGTAGCACGGTTTAGTGGTGGACTTGTCAGTACTAGGTTAAAGGTTGGACTAGATGATCTTTCCCAGCCTGATGTCTTTTCCAGCCTGAGTGATTCTATGAATAATTACTGGCATAATGCCAGTATTCTGAGATCAGCACTTAAACCCATTCTAGTTTTAAGTTGTAAGGAGTTCTGGTTAGAGACCTCCCTTTTAATCAGAGAATGAAGGCACACAGTCTCTTTAGTTTTAAAATGATTGTAAAGTTATCTTTGTATCCACAGTGGGGCTTTCAGAAAGTCAAGTCTGATCTGGATTTGGAGTGTGAGTAAGTTTTGTAAGCATCCTGGGTACGATGCCTTCCATGTTCCTCTAACAATGACTATTTCTTGCCAATCTCCTGATGTTTCAGGAAGCAGCATGTTGGCACATTTGCCATCAGACATGGAGCTGCTTTCCCCACATTAGATCTCTTCATCCACATGGTGTTAAAACTAGAATCACATTCGCCAATTTCTTTGTAAGAAGCTCAGATGAACTGCACTAGCAAAGGAAAAGTATCTCTCTAGTGTCTTAAGCCTCATTTCTTCACCTTTCCTTTATCAGCTTCACTATTATCTTTGCTCCCAGGAAGTCGTAACCTAACACATCTAGCCATTTTCCAGGAGTCTCTGGTCCATGAATTTGGCCTTGTTTATAACATCTGAACCAGGATGTCATCACACTGGGGCCCCACACATAGATGGCAAGGGAGGAAACAGTATAAATTATGTTGGGCCCTGCTTTCTTGTGGTGAGATCTCTACTTGCCAGAAACTTCTGGCCTTTGTTCTGAGCTAGGAATGGTTTTCGTAATGGAGAGGGAGGCACTTTCTATTCTGAGTGGAGAAAGCAATACCAGGGAAGGTTTTAATTATCTCTCATCAGTACAAAGCAGCCAGCCTGCTGTACAATTGCAGGAGTTGATGAAAAATGCAGTCCCGGTCCAGTCCATTACAGCAAGAAGGACTGCAGGAATTGAGCATGTTCTTACCCCAAGATAAAGGGGTCTTTGTTGGAGGATAAGAGGAGTTCTTAGTAAGATCCAGAATGGACCTGCTCCCAAGAAGAAAGGACTTCCTCTCTCAGGCTTGAGCAATAGAGAAGCAAACATCAATTAGAAATGGAAGGGAAGCACAGTAGACTTTTCTCACCTTTCTTCCATCTCTCAGCTGAGGTGACATGATATTCTGGTATTGTCCTTCTAAGACATCCTAAAGACTAATGTACAACCTGGGCTACTGCAGTTCATAACCTAGCAGGGAATGTTTCAAATATGTGGAAGATGTTCTTGTCTTCATTTTCATGCCTTGCCTTGCAACCATCCTGTTTTTCTTCAGTATAGCCTAGTAGTCAAGCACTTTGAGTTCCTGTTATGAAAATTATCTGATCAGTATTTTTCAAATGCTTGGGGGGGGGGGGGGGGGGGGAAGCGTGTTTGTTTACATGCTGCTCCTACTTTTTCATTCTTCCTGTGCTAATTCTCCATCTTGTTATCTTTATCTGTTAGTGGTTCACATTACCTTTGCTAGATCCTTTCTCTGTTTTGTTTTTGCTTTCCCATTGTAATCTGTACTGTCAGATGCATTCATTTTCTATAAATGATAAACAACTTACATTTTTCCTTGAGAAATAAAGAATCGACAATAAGCACAAAACAGAAAACCTGTAGTTGTGTGGAATGGAGGGGAAGGATAATGTTTCTCAGAATTACAGGCTTTTAAATCACAGAATCACAGAATCACAGAATTTCTAGGTTGGAAGAGACCTCAAGATCATCGAGTCCAACCTCTGACCTAACACTAACAGTCCCCACTAAACCATGTCACTAAGCTCTACATCTAGATGTCTTTTAAAGACCTCCAGGGATGGTGACTCCACCACTTCCCTGGGCAGCCTATTCCAATGTCTAACAACCCTTTCGGTAAAGAAGTTCTTCCTAAAAAAAAAAAAAAGCTACATATTGTTCATTCTGTCACATAGTAGAGGATCCTAAAGCCACTGTGAGTCCCTGTGTTTTATAGGTGACTGAAGTTGGATATGCTATCTTGCTGAGTATGGATCTGCAAATCAGATATGACAGTCCTGGGAAAGTACTAGAATCATAGAGTCATAGAATCATAGAATATCCTGAGTTGGAAGAGACCCACAATGATCATAGAATCACAGAATCATAGAATATCCCGAGTTGGAAGGGACCACAAGTATCATTGAGTCCAACTCCTGGCACCACACAGGTCTACCCAAAAATTCAGACCATATGACTAAGAGCATAGTCCAAACGTTTTCTTAACCTCCAACAGGCTTGGTGCTGTGACTACGTCCCTGGGGAGCCTGTTCCACTGTGCAACCACCTTCTCAGTGAAGAACCTCTTCCTGATATCCAGGATCTTTCGTTTAGCTTAACATGATTAACATGATGCCCAGAGAAGCTGTAGATGTGTGGATCCGTGGAGGTGTTCAAGACCAGCTTGGACAAGGCCCTGGGCAACCTGATCTACTGGGTGGCATCCCTGGCCATGGCAGGGGAGTTGGAACTAGATGATCTTTAAGGCCCTTCTAACCCAAGCCTTCTACGGTTCTATGATTCTATGATTAGTAATGTATATAATATAATGTTTATACTATATTTAATATATATTAGAATAATACGTTTATATACATATGTGTATTATTTTTATATATAAGCATACATCTACCAGCTCTCCATTTTGTATAATGCAAACCCACAAGCTTCTGAGAAATGCTGTGAAGTTTGTCTTGTATAAGTCATTTAATCTTCCAGACAAAAAAAAAAAAAAAAATTAAAAAATCCATCTGTGTTTTCATCACAGAGATGCCTCCCGTGTGGTCCTAGACTGTTAAAATCATAGTGATTACTGGAGATGGTGGCAGGAGAAAGAATACCTGAAAGTTAAACTTCAGCCATTTCTTGGATAAATAGTTTGCTTTAATGAAATTAGTGCAGTTTCACTGTGTTACATTTGCTATGGTAATACACTTCTTAAGAGTTAGAAATGATACTCCAGCTGCTGGTAGAATTACTGGGATGAACAATCATCTACTAAAGTAAAAAATATATATATTCTTCTGATTTCTCTATTATTATGACCCTTTCTCACATAATTTTACTTTGAACACTTTTTTCAGATTTGCCAGATGCCTGATGAATGGAGAATGCTTAAGTTGTTTAAGATTATTTTTTCCCTTCATTACAGAACCACAGAATCATAGAGAAGGGAGGGTCCTCTGAGGTCATCTTGTGGAAGCTCCTTGCTCAAGCAGGAGCTCAACCAAAGGTATTTCCTCCTCAAGCTTATTTAGACTGAGAGGTGCAAATGACTGGTCAGTTGATTTTTTTAAAAATGTTATTGTTAGACCACTGTTTATCACCTTATATTTTCATCTCATATTTCACACATAGAAAAGAGATAACTGACCAATTATTCCTTATTGACATCATCAACAGTTTAACTATTGCAACGTAACAGATTGCCCTGTGCTGGATTTCTTTTGTTCTTAGTTTACTTCAAAAACAAAAACATGTTTTTATTATCTAATATTAATATACCAGTGAGGTATATTTTCTCCTTTCCTCTTTCATTGGCTTCAGTTTTACATGATCTAGGGGAATTATGCCACTTAGAAATTACCTATTTTCTTTTTGCAATTGCCTCCTTTTCTATTTGCAGGATACAGATTTGACATGCCAGACATGATCCCATAATTACAGCTTAATTACCATTTTTTGTTTTATTTCAGTTTTTTTTTTTTTTTAATCCATAGTAATGTAACTGAATAGGGAATGGAAGGGAAGGGAAAGGAAGAGAAGGGTTACACAAACAGATTTTGAGTCAGATATTACCAATGATCAGAAATTCACACGATTAGCTTGTTCTTATTGTTAGTTACTTGGGCTGTTAAAAGTTTGTATTCTGCATTTGAGTTAAATTGATCTCTTTCTTAGCATTCCATCCAGGACAATTTTGCATTCTGTTACAGTCTAGCTAACAGACCTATAATTGCTCAAAATACTTTTTCTTAAATATAGCTAATGCATTATATTTCACCTCTAATGTGGCAGAATTGGTTAAAAATTGCCTCCATTAACAATTGCTTCGGATACATATGCCCATTCCTTCCTTCTGGGATGGAGAGAAGTTGAGGAGATTTAGTAAGAATTAAATTAAAAATAAATTCTAGATGTTTTAATCTAAGAAAATATAATTTCCATATCCTTATTCCTAGTAGCACCTCTGTTTTTGATACCATGTTTCTCAGGTGTAGAAATCAGTGTCTTTCCCATTTCTATAGATTCTAAGTTTATCATCTTTTCCAAGTGGCTATTCATCCAGGGAAGTCTGGTGCCTTAGCCTATGAAAACATGCAATTAGGCCTCTGTACAACAACAAAACACCTGCTTTGGTATGGTGACTCTAAATTGGAGAGAGATGGATTTGATGGGAGGACCACATGGGGGGGATGGTCATGCTCAAAGATTTGCAGTCAATGGCTCAATGCCCAAGAGGAGATCAGTAATGAATGGTGTTCCTCAGGGGTCAGTATTGGGACTGGCACTATTTAACATCGTTGTTGGTGACATGGAAAGTGAGATTGAGTGCACCCTCAGCAAGTCTGCCAATGACATCAAGTTGTGTGGTGCAATTGACATGCTGGAGGTTAGGGATGCCATCTAGAGGGACTTTGACAGAAATCAGGTTGGCCAAGACCCCATCCATTCTGGCCTTTAAACCTCCAGGGATGGGGCATTCACAACTTCTCTTGGCAACCTGTGCTAGTGCCTCACTACTCTTACAGTGTAGAATTTCCTCCTAATGTCTAGTATCCTCTTTAAGTTTAAGACCATTCCCCCTTGTCCTATCATTATCAACCCGAGTAAAGAGTCCTTCTCCATCTTTCTTGTGCTAGGGGCCCCAAGCCTGGATGCAGCACTCCAGGCGGGGCCTCACAAGGGCAGAGTAGAAGGGAACAATCACCTCCCTCAGCTTGCTAGTCACACCTCTGTTGATGCAGCCCAGGATGCAGTTGGCTTTCTGGGCTACAAGAGTGCACTGCCAACTCATGTTGAGCTTTTCATCCACCAGAATCCCCAAGTTCTTCTCTTCAGGGCTGCTTTCCATGAGTTCTCCTAGTCTGTACTCCTGTTTGGGAGAGAGCAGCTCCCTGATTCAGATGCAGCACCTTGCACTTGTACTTGTTGAACCTCATGTGGTTCATATGGGCCCACTTCTCCAGCCCCTTTGAAAGACATCTCTTCCTTCTTTGGTATCAATCACACCATTCAGCTTGGCATCACCAGCAAACTTTCTGGGGGTGCACTTGATCCCATTCTCTGTGTCACTGATGATGATATTGCAAAGTACTGGTCCCAAGACAGAACCTTGAGGTACACCACCCATCACTGATCTCCACTGGGACATAGATCCATTGACCACTACTGTCTGGGTCCAGCCATTGAGCTGATTCCTTATCCACCCTTCAAATCCATATCTGGCCAACTTGGAGATTGGAGCGTCATATGGGACCATAGAATCGTAGAATATCCTGAGCTGAAAGGGATCCATAAGAATCATAAAGTCCAACTCCTGGGACCACACAGGTCTACCCAAAATTTTACACCATGTGACTAAGTGCACAGTCCAAACGCTTCTTAAAATCAGACAGGCTTGGTGCAGTGACTACTTCAGTGGGGAGCCTGTTCCAGTGTGCGACAGGCTGTCACACCTTGTCAAAGGCCCAACAGAATCCAAGCAGATGGCATCCGTCAGTCTTCCCTTGCTGACTGATGCAGTCACTCCATCATAGAAGGCCACCAGACTGGTCAGGCACAATTTGCCCTTAGTGAAGCCATGCTGGCTGTCTTGGATCACCTCTTTGTCCAGCATGTACCTTAACATTGCTTGCAGGAGGATTCATTCCATGATCTTGCCAGGCACAGAGGTGAGGCTCACTGGTCTGTAGTTCCCCGTGTCTTCCTTTGTACCCTTTTTAAAAAAAGGAGTAATGTTTCCCTTTTTCCAGTCATCAGGGACTTTGCCTGACTACCATGGTTGGACAACAGTGGACCCAGTACGGGCCCCTGGGGGACACCACTGGTTACTGGCCTCCAACTAGGCTCCACACCACTGAGCACAACCCTCTGAGCTCTGCCATCCAGCCAATTATCAATCCACATCATTGTCCACTCATCAAGGCTGCACTTCCTGAGCTTGTCTATGAGGATTTTTATGGAAGACAGTGTCAAAAGCCTTGCTGAAGTCAAGGTAGACCACATTCACTGCTCTCCCCCCTCATCTACACAGCTAGTCATGTCATCATAGAAGGCTATCAGATTTGGTTAAACATGATTTCCCCTTGGTGAATCCATGCTGACTTATCCTGATCATCTTATCATCCACATGCTTGGAGATGACCTCCAGGATGAGCTGTTCCATTACCTTTCCAGGGATGGAGGTGAGGCTGACTGGCCTGTACTTGCCGGGGCCCTCCTTCTTGTCGTTTTTGAAGACTGGCTTGACATTGGCTTTCTTCCAGTCCTTGGGCACTTCTGTTCTCCACGACTTTTCAAAGATGATTGATAGTGGCCTAGCAATAACATCGGCCAGCTCCCTCAGCACCTGTGGGTGCATTCCATAAGGGCCCATGGATTTGTGGATGTCAGGTTTGCTTAAATGATCTCTGGCCCGATCCTCTTTGACCAAGGGAAAGTCCTCATTTCTCTGAGCTTGTCTCCAGGGTCTGAGATTCCTGAGGATTGATTTAGCAGTAAAGACTGAAGCAAAAAAGACATTCAGCAACTCTGCCTTCTCTGTATCCTTTGTCACCAGAGCACGCACCCCATTCAGCAGCAGGCCTACATTTTCTCAATCTTCATTTTTCTACTGATGTATTTGAATAAACCCTTCATATTGTCCTTAATATCCCTGATGCATGAAGAAGGAAGAAATGACTAGAATCTGAATCTTGTTCTGGTATTAATTTTGTCATGAGAGTTGCTGAAGGATTGAAGAACATGAAGCAAATAGCCACAAAAGTTTTCTTGGAATCAGCCATACTGAGGAAGCTCAAGGCTCCCTCTAGTCTTGCATCAGTCTCCAAGAGTGGATACAGGTGGATGCACAGGAATGTGTGGAAGAACAGAAAAAGTATTTTTCACAAGGTTTTCACCTCAGTACAGCCCCAGACCCAACACTATGTGACTCACAGAGTTCATGAGCTGGTGGGTGGGAGGGGGTTGCTCTATTCAGGAATCTTAAAATATTTATATTCTGTGAACTAATCCAGGTACCCCTTGAGCCAATGTAATTGAACATCCACAGCATTCTATGGCAAAGAGTTCCTCAGTTCTATGGCTCCTCATATGTAGTACCACCTTCTTTTGTTTGTTTTGATCTTGGCTTCTGTTAGACCTATTTCATAGCTCTTTTATATCAGAAGAGGCAGTGTATGAACAAAATCAGCTCCGCAGAGTTGAACAAAATCACCCTCCACAGACTATTCATGATTTCATTATCCTCTTCCACATCCCCCCCATTTGTCTCCTTTCCAGAATGGAGACTAAATTGTTCCTTGCATTGAAGCTTATCTGGACCTTTGGTCATCCTTGCTGCCATCTTCTGAACTTTCCCCTGCTTTTCTGTAACCTTCTGGAGATACAGTGACCATTAAGTGCACACAGCATTCAAGATGCATGGCCATTAAAGTTTGCACAGTCACATAATGCAGTTCAGTCTGGGGTTTGGATTTTCTTTCCCTAATTGCTCCAAATATTTCTTATGCTCTTTAGACTGCTGAGCACTAGGATGACGTTTTCACCAGACCCTTTTAAGTTGAAGCTTTAACTCTCTTTATAGTAATCATCTCAGATCCCACAATTTGACATGTGAAGCTGAGATTGTTTTCCCGTAGGCCCCACTTTAAATTTGCCTCTGCTGAATTTGTCTCTGCTGAATTTGCCAAAATCTGCCACTTTTATTATGAAGTAGCTCAGTCTCCTAAGGCCATTCTGTTCTCCCTCACCAGTCTGTCATCCATGCTTCCCTCAACACTTAGGATCAGCCACAAATGCTGCCTCACAGATTATTCTGTTTTGAAGCCTGAACATGGATAAGCTGAAAGCAGAGGTCCTAGTACAGAGCCTGTAATTCTGCACTGGCAGCCTCCCTCTGTGGAATGATCCAACAGTTTGGTGTCTTTCTTAGAGATCTTCAAAAGCTACTTTGACATGGTCCTGGGCAACCTGCTGAAGGTGGCCCTGCTTAAGCAGAAGGGTTAAACCAGATAACTTTCAGAGGTCCCTTCAAACCTCATCCATTCTGTCATTCGGTGATTCTGTGACTTTCTCTTTCTCTCTGTTTCCAGTCTTTTAACAATGTTTCCATTGACTTATTTTCCTACTTTTTTTTCCTTAAAAAAAGTTTTTAAAAAGTAGGGAAAAAAAAGTAAAATAATAAATAATAAAGTGGACACTACCAAGAAGAGTCTGGCTTCCTCTTCTTCATTCTTTTCTATTCTTTTTTTATACACGCTGGTAAGATCTCCCTAAGCCATATCTTTTCCAGGCTCAGCATTCCCAGCTCTCACAGCCTCTCCTCATGTGGCAGAGTTTTCAATCTCTTAAGCATTTTTGTGGACCTTTGCTGGACTCACTGGACACAGCACTCCAGATGTGGCATTGTCACTTCTGGCTTGAGAGGAGTGATTGCCCCACTGACCTCTTGGTTACCTTCTTGCCTTCCTCTCTGGAGGACAGCACAACACCCTGGTGTATCTGCCACTCTTCCCAGTTTTGTGTCATCAACAAACTTGCTGAGTGTGTGTGCTGCTCCATCTTCCTGATCATTAATGAAGATGTTAAACGGGACCAGACAAACTGGTGACTACATGGTACTCCACTGGTGACTGGTCTCCAGCTGGACTTTATGCCATGGATGACAACCCTTGGTCCTGGCATTTCAGACAGTTTTCAGGCCACCTCGCTGTCCCAGTACTTCATCAGTTTCTCTATGAGTATGTTATGTATGACAGCGTCAAAAGCCTTACTAAAGTTGAGGCAAACAATATCCACTGCTATCCCCTCCTATACCAATACAGCCATCTCATTGCAGAAGGCTATCATTCCCTAATGTTAAGTCTTCCTTGCTGCAGATTCCTTTTTGACTTAGTGACCTGGGATTCCTGAAGGCTACTTTTCTGTGTAATTTGCCAGCAGGGTGCCTATCCCATGTATCAGTGGGCCTACATTTTCCTCAGTCTTTCTCTAGCTATGATATACTTGTAGAAGTTTTTCTTGTTGTACTTCACATCTCCCTCCAGATTCAAGTAAGATGGACTTTGATTTTCCCTACCCCATAACCGCATGCTTAGATATATCCCCTCCTGGGTCACCTGCCCCTTCTTCTACCTCTTGTATGCCTCACAGTGGCCTGTGTTATTTTTTAGACTTTTAAAACACATTAAGATGGTTCATATGTCAAACTTTTTCTGTCTCTTTTTTTACTTCTGCTAGGTCAGATATGGTCTTTAAGTATTATCTAAAGCAGAATCAACTAAATTTCTTTTCATAGTTGCTGGAGAAGATAGGCAGCTGTGAATTAACCTGTTCTGAGTAACTTTTTCAAGTATGTTGTAGGTTTATATATTAATTTCTAACCTCTGGGCTGGTTTTGGTTTATGAATAATTTTGATAACTTAAACCATTTGAGTTCAATGGTGATATCTTTGTTATGATCATCGCAGTAGCCTAAACTGAAATTTTATGGTTTTTTTTGTTTGTTTGTTTTGTTTTGTTTTACTCTAAAATATTTTAAACATGGTAAGTGTCACACAGAGTTTTCTTGGTCTGTATCTAGGATTGATAAACAATTATACAATACCAAAACAAACAAACAAACAAACAACACTAATATTTTTAGAGATTAAAACTGTGTAATACATAAATTTCCACTAGATGGTGCTGTATCATATTAGTTCGTTCATGTATGCGTGTGCGTGCCTGTGTTTGTATTTCTTCCTCTCTAGATTAAGAAACCCAGCTTCTTGTGTCTGTTTGTGGCAGGTATATTTAGTGCTGTTCCAATGTCATATGCATGTGGTGTATTTACAATGGAATAATGGACTTTTGGGTTGGAGTGTACGTTGTTGCTATTTAGCTGATGGCACATATAGTGTATTTGTGGCATATCCCAGAGTATTCCAGTGTGCATTGGTTGTAGATGATACCTTTGACTTGTCAAAGGCAAAAAGGATGTTTGACCATCTTCAGCTTTTTTTTTTTTTTTTTTTTTTTTTTTTTTTTTTTTTTTTTTCCCCGTAGGAATCATCAGATCTTACTTCAGAACCTGTCTCTCTGTGACACACCACTGCTTGAACCCAAGGTCCTGGTAAGTGTGCAAGTGTAGATGTAGATTCCTGGACAGCCAACTTGTCCTTGCAGACTCCTCCTCCCAGTTCTCTGCTGCTAGGCAGAAGAGCCCAATGGAGCCAACAGCATGTGGGTGAGACTTGACTCTGCTGATCTCAGAGCCTTTCCTTCCTGAACAAACATTTTCCATTCTGAAATAATCACCTCACTATATATAGAAAGCACCACCTCCTCCAAAGCAAAAGCCTTTTTCTTTGGAAAGGGATTTCCCTCAAATTGTTTTCTTCCTTTTACAAAACACCAGAAAGCCCTTTGCTGTCAGGTTTTTAACTGTCTGTGGACAGTGCTGATCAAAGGCACATGTTCAGTTCACACAAAAATTATCTGGATTCCCCATGGAGGTCCTGTGCTCCCTACCCCCATCACATGGATTTTGAGACTATGTCTGTAATCACAATCCACAGTATTTCGGAAACCACCTCCCCATCTCACTTCCTCCCAGCTGATTTTCAGGGGAACAGAAGGAGACTTGTTTGCTACCAGGGAGGAAGTCCAGGCCTTACTGAGCAACTTACTAAGAGGCACCTATGAGAATGAAGCACTTTAGTCAGTGTAAGCTCTCAGAGGTTGCTGCCAAATGAGGTCACCCTGCTGCAGAAACGTGGATGAAGAGATTCCAGGAAGATGGAAGAAGCCAGGACAGGAAGTAGAGCAGTCAGTAGCACAGGGCTCAGCTCAGTCAACTTCCCTCTCTGGAAAGGTTGATTTCAGTTCTGTCTTGGCTCACAGACTAAAATGTGTTAGTTTCCTTCTCATAATTTTCTCATTCCCTTTTCTCATCATAAAAATCATTCAGTGGTTTGATACAGTTCAGCCATCTCTTTAGCAGGCTGTAACAGGGCAAGCAGCATACAAAGGCAGTTCAGAGACTGGGACTGGGTGACACTGACTTTTCTGAATCACAAAACCCACAGAACGTCAAGGAGAGACTCCTCTTTCAAACCCTCCTCCTTTTGCTGAACTATCACATCTCTCAATAAAGATGGATAATCCTGTCTGCTAGGTACCTGTTATGACCTTGTCTTAGTTGTTCGAGTGATTAATTCCTCTCTCCATTGAATAGCAGCTCTTTTCTTTCAGTTTTTTACAATTTTAGTTCCATCCTATTGCTCCAGTTCTGCCTTCATTTTCTAGATTCAAAAAATAATATGCAATTTACTTTTTTTTTGTCTCTTACAAATCCTTAGAATTCACTTCATTTTCTTATCTTTCTAAAGCTAGCCATATTGAAACGTGTTCTCTGGATTTTGACTAATTCTTGTGATTTTGAGGTCACTTCGAGTTTTCTACAGTCTTTATAAATATTGAACACTAAAGATATTACTAAAATTGCAATAGCATAATTTCCCTACTGTTCCATTTACTTCTTTTTAGGCAGTTAATACTTGCGGATTATTGTTAGTGAAGATACTAAAAAGCAGTGGACTTTAGAGAATTCTGTGCAAGACTCCATTAGGAAAACTGCTGGAGGTGTATTTCTCATTTGCAGTTAATCATGTGATGTAATACAGAACATGAGTATGCATACATGTCAGTATGCTTTGATCTGTCTCTCATGAAGACAGGTAAAACACCTTAAAGAGATCTGTTATATCTATGTATGCATATATCAAACAAATTAAACAGTCATTGGAAATATTAACAACTAGACTGATTTATTATTGTTGTTGTTGTTATTATTATTAATAGTACTATTATTATTTGCGTTGTTGTTATCATTTTGAGTAACCAAAGCCTTTCTGTCTCACTGGCAATTTTTGCAGCTAGTGGAAAGTGTTTTGGCCGCATTACCTTCAGTGACATTTGACTTCCAAGTCCAAAATCAAGATGTAACCTAAAAGTGTTTCACCTTAAAGCATTCATGACTTATATGCATGCCTCTGGATTGGTAGTTAATTACGAAACAATCTATTCAGCTGTCCCCATGACCTAAAGAACTGACATATTTTTGCTGAGTTTTACAACAAACAGAAAGAATCTTGGCCTTCTTCTGGGTTTGTTTATGCATGACAGGCAGATCCTGTAAGATGTAATAAAACTATTAGCGGAATTGTTACAGATTATCTTGTAGTTGGAATTATTGTTGTTATTATATTGTATAGGAATAAGAATTACTATTGTTGCTGGGTAGAAATAATAATAATAAAAAATATTATTCCTTGGTAGGAAGATTATCTATGGTGTAAGAATAATCAGCTGTACCAATATAGACTGAGAAATAGTGGTCCAAACAGAAGTTCTCCAGAAAAATGTTGGGTTTAGAGTTACCTCTAGGCTGAATATGAATCAGCTGAGGGTACACTCAAATAAAAAATAAACATCATATAAGATGGTATAATCAGGAATACGACTTGGAAGATGCATCAAGTAACCTCTCTGGCTCTACATTGCTGTGATTAGGCCCTTACTTTCAGTACTGCACCCAGTCTTAGGAAGTGCACTTCAGAGAACATTGACAAATTTGAGAAGGTCCAGTGTAGATGATTAGAGGTTGAGAAAATGCAATATGGAAATGTTAAATGCTCAAGGGTAGTGTCTCTTAAAGAAGAATGAAGAGATAGGATAACTGCCCTTGTTTGTAGAATACAGTTGCAAAGAGAACAATCTACTACTAGTGTTCATGATAGATAGTACAAGAAATAATGGGTTTAAATAATAGTGAATAAATTTAGCACTGAATAGATTGTCAAATTTATAAAATGTTTGTTATGGAAGAGCTTTAAGAAGTGGTTAGATGCATATCTGCTGAGCCTGACAGGCACTTCTGGGTTCTTCTGAACCCTCTTTGAGGTATAGGAATGAAGCAGTTGACAGCCCTAGATTTTTTTTTTCTACTGTTTCATATCTGCCTATTTTACGTTATTTACAAATTAGCTGCAAAGAATAACACCACTACCTCACTTGCAGCCTTATCCTTCCATTGTTCTTTATTGTACCTGCTTGTTTTCACTTTTGATTACTTTGTCTTCTGGGCATGAATTGTCTTATTACTGCACTTGAAATCTTTACCTTTAGATGCTGCTCTAACTTAAATAATACCAAATGATCTGTCTAAGAAGTCCCAAGTTGAATTACAAGAGAACGGCAGGATGGGAATCCTTGGAACTTGCAAAATTGAGCAGTCCAGGGCAGAAACAGAGGCAGCAAAGGGCAACATTTTAAACCCAGCTATTTCAAAGGTTTTGCTGTGCTAGAGAAGTCCACTAAAAAGGAAGACAGGATTCACAATCAAGTGCTCAGTGCATTTAGGGCTGTGCTGGATAGAGCCCTGAAAAGAACACAGACTGTCATAGTCATATACAGGATACTATGAGAAGGATGGGATGAAAGGGAAGGTGATGGCTGTGCATCCTTTAAACATGATGTAGTGTAAGTGTGGTGTTAAGACCACTGCTCAGTCCAGCTGCTTCTAGGACTGCCAAATTTCTTAGATTGTAAACATTTTCAGAAACAAATGAATGGAAGCCATGATTTCTTCTTGCTCTACCCTAAAACCATGCATCATAAGCAAACCAACAACAGGACTTACATTCAAGGCTGCTCATGAATAAAATTATGGCATCAGAATATGCCTGTTACAAGAACCTTATGTGACAGGAGCTTAGTGTCCATTTAGAAAAAGTAGGAGACGAAGAAGAACTATTTCCCTGTAAGGTTCAAATCTCACTAGTCAGGTTATATCTAGCATCAGTGCCCCAGCAGCATTTCTTTTTAACCAGGCTGTGAATATACAGCTGCAAAGCTGAGATAACAGTGCTGTTTGCCAGGTGAAATGACTTTGCATCTCTTTCCATATACTTCATGGATTTCAAAGGCATTCCAAATGGCACAGTTAGACTTGAGATCTCAACTGAAAACACGCATGTCTTAGAGAGAGCTGTACCCCTGACCCCCACATCCTATCCCTCTTTGCCATGTATGCTCCTAGCAGGTGCCCGACTTCTTTTATTTTTAACCTTCATTCTGAATGCAGGAAGCCTTTGCTTGCTGTGAACATCCGAAAATCGGAGCCTAAGCACATCCTAGAAGGATTTCCTGTTTGGGACTTCCGACCCAGACTTGAACATGCAAGAGTGGAAGCCTCCCAGCAACTTAATCAGTCCTCCTGGGCTATCTGCCAGATTGCTCCTATCTAGTTTAGCAGCAAGGCACTGTAAGATGCCATCTAGCAGGAAGGTGCTAAGCTGCCAGACCACTCTCCACATGCTGTTGATGAGGGTGGGAACATGCAAAGTCAATTCTGGGGTAGGGATGTGTGGGACTCCAGGATCCAGGTCATTGTGGTGGTAGAACAGTGACATGAGGGATAGCGTGGCATCACATTACTCTGCAGTATTTGCCTATAGAGCTAGAGAAACACAAGGCATGCAGAGAGCATGTTTTCTGTACTGCCTTCCAGCTATGCTTTGTTCACTACTGACTTCAGTGTGCTATATCACACCAGTCCCTAAATTATTTCTGAAGTTCACCAAAGCACTGATTAATCCAGATAAGTTAATCATCTTCAAATTTTGCTCCCTTTTCCATACTCTGGTTTCCTCATCATTAATAATTCTATCAAAAGGCATGATACAGCTGGGAGCTTTATAGTCCTGTCCCAACTCTTACTACTACCAGTCATCTTCTGTCTTATATAAGTTGAATAGCATACTTCTACTCTTGCTTCTGTGTCTTAGTTGCTCTTGCAAAGCATAGCTCGACTCACATTTTCTACCTGGACACATGCAGCTCCAAGGATACCTGCACATCAGAAAGACTGTCCAAGATCTCTCTTAAAGTCCAAGCACATGATACAGGCCTGTTCTCCCCTCCCTTGCCAAGGAGCTCAAAAATATATATAGTAATAAATTCTAATTTATTAGAAATAGACCAAAAGGACCAATTTCCATCTCTAGCTATTGGTGATATTTGTGTAAGAATTGCTGGTCTAAGAAGAGAGGTGTTTAATGGTCAGGGTTGATGTCAAGGGATTGAAGAATAACAAACATCACAGATACTGAAGAAAGGATTGAAGTGAATGATCTAGGCAAATGTAGATTGCTTGTACAAGTTTACAGGGGTTTCAGTGTAGATTTTGATAATGTGACAATAAATAAATATGAGACCTCATTAACGGATATCAATACCTGAGAGGACGGTGTCAGGAAGATGGAGCCAGTCTCTTTTCAGTTGTGCCCAGCAACAGGACATGAGGCAAAAGGCACAAAGAAGCACAGGAGGTTCCAGTTCAATATGAGGGGGCACTTTTTTCTGTGAGGGTGACAGAGCACTGGAGCAGGTTGCCCAGAGAGGCTGTGCAGTCTCCTTCTCTGGAGATATTCAAAACCCGCCTGGCTGCCATCCTGCACATGCTCTAGGTGATCCTGCTTGGTAGTGGGATTGGGCTAGATGATCTTCAGAGGTCCCTTCCAACCCCACCCATTCTGTGATTCTGTGATTCTGTGATTTTGTTAAATGACAAATATGATAAAATGCAGCAAGTTTGTCAGACTAGCACATTAGACAACTTTATTTATAAGTGATCTTTTAGGGGGAGCAGCAAAAAAGGTAGATCAGACTATCTGAACTCCAGTGCTATAATGCCACATGATAAATTATTTGTTCAGATGGAGAAGACAGAAATTAATACAAAAACCATAAGATGTATAAGACTGGAAAAAAAAAAAAAAGAAAAAAAAAGAAAAAAAAACAAGATTATCAGTAAATCAGAACTTCTAGGCTCGAGGGAATGCACTGTTATTTCAAGATGCAGTTTTGGAGCTCATCTATTTCATTTTTTGCAGATCTTGAGGGAGGAAGTTATACTGATAACTGCTGATCAGTAAAATAACGTAAAGAGGCCTTGTGGGTATAGAGGGTGACTAGAACATCATAAAAGATTGGTACAAAAAAGACAGGGATCTCCTGGAAAGAGTGCAGCAGAGGGCCACAAAGATGATATGGGGCCTGAAGCATCTTTCCTATGAGGACAGGCTGAGAGACCTGGGTCTGTTCAACCTGGAGAAGAGGAGTCTGAGGGGGGATCTTATCAATGTCTATAAATATCTGAGGTGTGGGAGACAGAAGGATGTAGACAACCTCTTCTCAGTGGCTTGTGGGGACAGGACAAAGGGAAACGTCCACAAAATAGAACACAGGAAGTTCTGCACCAACATACGAAAGAGCTTCACGGTAAGGGTGACGGAGCACTGGAACAGGCTGCCTAGAGAGGTTGTGGATTGTTCTTGTTCTGTTGTCTACTACTATGAAGAAGCATTTGGCACTGTCATCTTTTTACCTGTCCTTCAGCTAGCAGTAGGATGCCATTATGAAGTCCTATAGCATACTTATCACCAGACTAAGCAAGCACTGCTTAGAATCATAGCATAATAGAATCATGGAATATCCCGAGTTGGAAGGGCCCACAAGTATCGTCAAGTCCAATTCCTTGCTCCACACAAGACCACTCAAAAATCAGACCATATGTCTGAGAGCATTGTCCAAGTGTCTCTTGAACTCCACCAGGCTTGGTGCCGTGACCACTTCTCTGGGGAGCCTGTTCCAGTGTATGACCACCCTCTCAGTGAAGAACTTTATCCTAACACCTAGCCTTAGCCTCCCCTGATGAAGCTCTATGCCATTCCCTTGGGTCCTATTGTTGTTCACCAGAGAGAAGAGATGAGCACCTGCCTCTCCTCTCCCCTCGTGAAGAAGCTGTAGGCCGCCATGAGGCCTCCCCTCAGTCTCCTCTCGGCTGAATAAACCAAGTGACTTCAGCCACTCCTCATATGCCTTGCCTTCCAGACTTTTCACCTTCTTCAGCTGTGGTGCACAAAGCTGCACCAGGCAGAGCAGAGTGGATAATCCCTTTCCTTGACTGGCTAGCAGTGCCATGCCTGAGGCACTGCAGGGCACAATTGGCCCTTTTGGCTGCCAGAGCACACTGTTGACTCAGATTCAAATTGATGACAACCAGTACCCCCAGATTCCTTTCCACAGGGCTGCTCTCCAGCCTCTCACCCCCAAGTCATGTACAACTAGTGTTGCTTCTTTAGTCTGTCCATATAAATTTGTGTGCCAGGCCCCTAACTATCTCCTACAGTTTTTCAATATTCTTCATGAATGGAGGGAACCAAAAATTTAGATAGGTGTCCAGGTGTGGCTTCCCTGTATGCCAGGCTGAGGGGGATGACTTTTTCCTGTGACGTGCTGCTTGCCCTTCTCCTAATGTTGTGCGGTGTGTTGATTGCCTTCTTTGCAATGAAAGCATACTATTGACTTCATTCAGTGTCCACCCCAACTCCATGTAGATTTCAGTAGGATTGCAACTCAGCCAGTTGGTTCCCAGCCTGTACCAGTTATGGGGTTGTTCTGCTTCAGGTGCAGAGCTTTGTCCTTTTACTGAATTTAATAAGTTTTCTGCTAACTCAGTTCTTAAAACTTCTCTCTGGATTGAAGTTCTGCTGAGCAACGTATCGGATGCCCCTCCTAAGTACCACCTGAAAATTTGCACTTTGTGTTGTCATAGATATGAAGATACTGAACAATATTAGCTCCCAAATCAATGCTTGGCTAAAACAGGCAGCCATCCGCTAGTGGAGCAGCTTTGACAGTAACCCACTCTTGTCCTGTTTTCTTTCTTAGTATAGACTGGTGGGGCCCCAATCACTTGCATGGCAGGCACTACAGATAAGTACCGTCCAGCCCAGACATTACAAGTCCTGATGTGAGACAAGAATCTCGTACCCTGGGCCCTGCACTTGAGAAAGTAGCTGTGGTAAAGACCAGAGAACAGGCTGTGCCTCTGTGATACTGTCCCCACATCCTTGCAATGCCACCCACAGACTCTCTCCATCTCCTTCTGCCCAGTCCTCTGTCCCATACCATTGCACCACCTCCCTGCCTTTTGCTCCTTCCTACCCATTCCCTGGCCCCCCGGCGCCCACTGCTTCCTCCCCATCCCTCTTTATCCCGGCTGCAGCCCTTTCTCCCCCTCCGTGCAGCCCCTCTCCCCGCCGCTGCTCCCTTGGCCCCTTCGTGCTCCCTGTCCCGGCTCACCGTCCCACTGCCACGGCTCCGGGCACGGGACCGCGCTCTGCCGGCGCGCTCCGGTGGCGGGGCGGGGATGGGGGTGGCGGGGGGAGCGAGGGGCTGAGGGCGGCGCTGGGTCGGGTTTCAGCAGGAGCCTCCGCGCCGAGGCAGCGCCGACCCGCCGCCTGCCGCCGAGCTCTCCGCGGGGCGGCTGCGGCAGCGGGACGGCCGCGGCAGCGGGAGGCCGGGACACCGGAGCACCGCGGGGGCCGCGGCACCGGAGGGCACCGCAGCGCCGGAGGTACCGGAGCGGCTAGCAGTAACGGAGCGGCTGCGGCACCGGAGCACCGGGATACCGCAGCACCGTGGTAGCGGAGCGGCTGCGGGGCGTCTCGCCGGGGCCGTATCCTGCGGGATGTGAGCGCCGCCAGCGCGGGACGCACGGCGTAAGTGCCAGCGCCGGGGACCGACCCGCGCCCATTGCCCCGCCGCCTTCGCCCGGTGCTCCGCACGCCCGCATTGCCGCATGGCGGGCCGGGCCGGACCGGGACCGGGCGCTTTGTTCTGCCTCCGCTGCGCAGACAATGAGGCGGGGGGCGGGGGGGGGGGGGGGGGCGGGCGGGGGCGCCCGCGGCGCAGCACCGCGGATCCGCGGCTGGACCGGCCTCGCCCGCGGCGCGACGGCAGCGGGGCCGGCGCTGGGAGCGGACGAGCGGGACGGTGCGGGCGCGGGCGCGAGCGAGGCGCCGAGGGTGCTGCCGCAGAGGCAGAGCGGCCGCGGGGCGGGCGCTCAGCGGTCATGGCAAAGGAGCCGCGGAGGCACCGGGCGGGGGCTGCGGGCCCGAGTAGAGCCGGGGCCGGGGCCGGGGCTGGCATAGCTCGGGCACAGGGACTGCACCGTGCAGGGCGTGCCAGGAGCACCAGGGAATAGGGCTGTGCACGGGGACCGGGAACACCAGCAGGCGGGAGGGCGCCCGACGGCTGGGAGTCCCTGAGGGGCCAGGAGCCCCAACAGAGCAGGGTTAAATGGCCCAGGAGCTCTGAGAAAACCCTGGCAGCCTGGGGGTGCCAGTGACCAGGGAACCCACTGGACAGCAAGCAGCCAAGGACATGGGTCACCTCTGCCCTGGGCATATAGTATGGCAGGGGCCCAGCCAGTGCTCAGATGCTTGTGGGCTGGGACTGTGGGAACTGGCTAGTGCGTGAAGAACTTTTATTAGAGATGTTTCCTTTGTGGGGGAGTGTTTTCAGAGACAGGACAGGCTAAAGGGAGCCCTGGCATGGCACAGAAATGGGATACACCAGGGATGAAATGGAGCTTGATTGCATCCTCATGAGACTCATCATTACTTGGGTCTGATATTAGAGGGAAATAAAGCTGTGTGGCAGGGTAGGGAGCGAGCAATAGGGAATGCGATTGAAATGCTGGTTCAGAAGGGCCAGGCGGGAGGAGATGGGATGGCCAGGAGGCATCTTAACTGTAAGTCATGGTAGACAATAGAGGTTGAAAGTGACTTGTTAGCCTTGGGCTGCACTGCAGGTGAGGCTGGACTGTGTCTATCTCTGAAGGCAGAGAATCTGAAAGTCTTCAGAGACCTGTGTGAATGTTGAAGAGAAGAATATGTTCCAGGACAGTGGAGTGGTACTCAGCAAAGATTAAGCAGGTTTCTGCATCCTTCCTGATCTGGACTGGAGTCTCAAAAACATCATTATATGAGTCATGGCCTCTCATGTGAGGTTTTGGGTATGGCATCAGCAGCATCTGCAGCTTTGATGAAGCTTTTGCACAGCAAGCACTCTGACATCTGTTTGTGGCATGCACAGTGGGTGTATTTCTAGCTTCTTTGCTGGGGCCAATGTAGGCCTGCTTTCCTGTCCTCATGGCTGACATGAGACTTGATGCCACTGGTAGGCAGACAGGGATGCGTGCATTGGCCCTTCTGTAATTCCTTATCTTTTTTTTTTCTTTTTTTGAAATGTGGCATCTCGTAAGCCTAGACTTGGCTGTCCTGGTGCCCTCGCATATCAGCCCTAGGCCTGGGTATGCCTCTGTATACTGCAGCACCCTTCCTGTCAGCCTCCTTACTTGGCTCTGGACCCCAACCTCCTCCCTGGACAGATTGTGATGCTAACAGTTTTCTTCAGAGGCTTCTGCTGCCAATTGTTACTAGGGAACTCAGTGCCCAATGGTGGGAGGGACAGAGAGGGAGCAGGGCAGTCTGGCTCACATTACACAGGCTGGGCCTGGACCAGTTGAGCCAGCCCCTAGCACTGAGCTATCTGCTAATTAGAAGCAGCTGTTTGGATTTGGTGACTCTGCATGCACTGAGGTCACTGCCGTCTGTCTTCCTTGCCGACCCAAGCCTGCAAACTTCATAGGAACAGAGGGCTGTTAGTACCATGGACTTGTGCAATTTGGCAACCTGCAGTTTTGTCTTTTGCCTAAGAGGTAGCTAGGCTCTGAACCTACCCATATGCATCCAGGGAGGATAGAAAGGGAGAAGTTAACACAGACTTTCATCACCCCAAAATGCTTGTTCCTCACCCCAAGAACCCTAGTCTCTGTTCCTTGGTTGTCCCAGTGTTCTCAACTGCTCTTTGCACCACCCAGATTGACTTTACCAATTTCCCTGCCCCCATGGAAGCAGCCCACAAAGCCTCACTGCACTCCCTTCTGCTTCCCAAGAACCGTATCAATAATCAAACTTTTTTTTTTTTTTCCCCCATATCTGTGCCCTGATCTGTGCTGGGCACTAGCCAAGACCTTTCTGCTTAATCCTGTCCTCAGCCACTGAGATCACCTCATTGCCTCTCTCTGTATGTCTGTCTAGTAGTTTTTCTACCCTTCTTTTCCTTAAGTTTTCATCTACTCACCTGCCAAGGCTTTGAACCCTCTGCCTCGTACCTTCCCACAACCTGGGCAACTGGGTCACAGTTAGGATGATGCAGTTTTATCACAGAAGCAAATTTGGTCCCTATTCCTACAGTTCTGGATGTATTTAGTTACCCCTTCAGCTGTAGAAATTGAATTAATTCCAGTAGAAAGAGATGGACTTGTCCAGGACCACTGAATTGGTGCAGGTCACCAGCTAGCAGCCCACAAGTACATGTAACTTCTTTTTACTTCTGCTCCTGAAAGATAATGAGGATTAATGTTTGCTAGGTGCAAGAACAGTGCATGGATTTACTTGCCATGGATGATGTCAGGCACTGGGTGTATACATAGGTTTCTAGTTCGTATAGCCCATTGAAGTAAACAGATACTTCGTTATATGAAGAAAACACTTTTAAAAAATTTTATTTCTGTCACTAACCCAAGATTTCCATAGGAAAAATCAACCTAAACTGATGTCCTGAGGTGGAAAAGAAGACCAAGGAATAACCATACTACATACCCTGGAAAGGGTTAACACTGCTGTAGGGTTCTGTAGACCAAGGGCTGCCATTCTTAGTCCCTAAACTAAGGCAGTATCAGCCACCTTTGTCCCCCAAGACAGGGAGGTTCCTGCCGTCCTATGTCTGACATGAGCAGCTCCTGAGTGTGGTTATGGGACCAGCAGCAAATGCTTTCAAGAGAGTCCAAGTGTGAGCTCATGCTGCCGCCATCCCTGCAGACCACTAAGCCTCGTTTACCGGGGGCTAAAAGCAGCACTGGGGCTGGTGTTCTTCACAAGCTCCTTGACTGCTGAGTTGCTTTGGCTACTCGCAGGGAGGGTGGGCAGAGCCCTTGGGGGCTGATTGCCTTTGGGCACCGGGAGTGTGTCCAGCGTGTCCAGTAGTGGTGTTGCTGCAGGGAGCTGCTCCTCCCTCCTCGTCCCTCCCCCACTGCTGCAGTGAAATGAAGCTACAGCAGGGGGAAATGGAGTGAAGGAGCCAGAATGAGCAAGGAGCAGCGAGAAGGAGACAAAGGAGGAGAGTAAGCAGGGGAGGGTGTGGGACGGAGAAGGAGCCAGAGCAGCTGGCAGTTCAGAGGCAGTTGCTGCGTTCCTACTATATCACCACCACCCTCCATGGTACCAGCTTGGGGCATCCACAGATCTCTGTGCCAGGCCAAACAATGGGCCCTGTCTGCCCTAGGAGGACAGGATTTTATCCTGGGCATTCCCAGCTGTGGGTATGTCCTTTGCAATAGAGCCATTCTGATTTATTGTTCACTGGATGTAAGCCCACTCCAGTTTTGCTGCTCCCTTCTAAGGACACTCGATTTGCACTTCACTTTTTTTTTGGGCCTAAATCCCTGTTGTCCTGAAAAGCATGCTACTGGGGCGGGGGGATTCACCAGGGTCACTTGTTGGGCTCTCTCCCAGTTTAAGATTGTATTTTTCAGTATAGAGAGGTGCTAGGCTGCTGCTTGTCTAAAAATCTCTGTGGTCTTGCAGTCTGCCTTTCTCAGCCTCACAGGAAGCATTCAGCTGTTAAAGGCACAGGAACCCTCTGCTGTAGGGCAGCTGGCTCCAGTGTTGCCAGGAGAGCTGGTGGTTGGGAAGAATGCTTATGTGATAGGGTACCAGCCAGTAACCTCAGCAAGAGGTCAGGTGTACTCTGCTTATGTAACTTAAGGCACTGTCGTAGGACTTCATTCTGGGCACCCTCTGCTCTAACACTTTTTAATCTCATGAGGGATAAGTGATAAAGAGCAATCAGGCAGGAGATACCTGGTAGGCTTTCCCTCCCCATGTTTTTCTTTTGTTCTTCCATTGCCGCTTCCTCTTAACCAGCCTCTGGTCTGCATTCCTTGCAGGATTAAAGCACACTGCAAAGAAGACCGAGCAACCTTCTGCTCTGCAAGTCCCTAGTAATGGAGCAGATGAAGGGGTCAGCCGTGCTTCTGCTGGAGCTGCTAATCTTTGGGGGCCTGAGAGCAGGGAAGGGCTCTGCCGTCCTGGGTACCCTGGATCTACAAATAGATGAGGAGCAGCCAGCTGGCACCATCATTGGGGACATCAGTGCTGGCCTGCCACCTGGTACCAGTGCCTACATGTATTTTATATCAGCACAGGAGGGCAGTGGTGTTGCCACTGACTTGGGAATAGATGAGAACACGGGTATCATCAAAACAGCCCGTGTCCTGGACCGAGAGACCCGGGACCGTTACAGCTTCATTGCTGTTACTCCAGAGGGCATCACAGTAGAAGTGAATATCCAAGTTAATGACATCAATGATCATGCTCCAGCCTTTCCCAAGCAACACAGCACCTTCCAGATTCCAGAGCACACACCCATTGGCAGCAGATTTCCTTTGGACCCAGCCTTTGATGCTGACAGTGGCCTGCTGAACACCCAAGGCTATGTGATTAAGGGTGACAATGTGGGGCAGGCCTTCCGCCTGGAAACACGGCGAGGACCCAACGGGGTCTTGTATTTGGATCTGGTGGTCAGCAATGTCTTAGATCGGGAGAACCGATCATCATACTCCTTGCTTTTGGAAGCCTATGATGGTGGCTCCCCTCCCAGGAGCACCCAGATGATGCTGGATGTATCTATCCAGGACATCAATGACAATGCTCCTACCTTCAACCAAAGCCGCTATCATACTCTTATATCAGAGAATTTGAAACCTGGCAGCAGCATCCTTCAGGTCTTTGCCTCTGACGCAGATGAAGGAGAGAATGGGGATGTGGTTTATGAGATCAACCGTCGACAGAGTGATCCTGACCAGTACTTCACCATTGACTCCCGAACTGGAGTCATCAAGCTCAACAAGGGTCTGGACTATGAAGTCAGGAAGGTGCATGAGCTGGTGGTACAGGCAAGGGATAAGGCTGTCCATCCTGAGGTCACTACAGCCTTTGTCACTATTCATGTGCGTGACTACAATGACAACCAGCCCACCATGACTATCATCTTTCTGAGTGAAGATGGCTCCCCTCAGATCTCTGAGGGAGCCCAGCCTGGCCAGTATGTGGCCCGCATCTCTGTTTCTGACCCAGATTATGGTGAATACTCCAATGTCAATGTCACACTGGAGGGAGGGGATGGTAAGTTTGCCCTCACTACCAAGGACAACATCATCTACCTTATCTGTGTGGACCAGCTTCTGGATCGTGAAGAAAGAGACTCCTATGATTTGCGGGTGACAGCTACTGATTCGGGAACACCTCCACTCCGTGCAGAATCAACCTTTGTGCTGCAGGTGGTGGATATCAATGACAACCCTCCACTCTTTGACCAACAGGAGTACAAACAGAGCATTCCTGAGGTTGTGTACCCAGGCAGCTTTGTCCTGCAAGTGACAGCTCGAGACAAAGACCAGGGTCCCAATGGGGAGGTGCGGTACAGTATCATGCATGGCCATGACACCCACTCCAGCTGGTTTGCCATTGACCCTGCTACAGGTATCATCACTACTGCTGCTCCACTGGATTATGAGAAGGATCCTCAACCTCAGCTGACAGTGCTGGCCACAGACAGGGGATCTCCTGCCCTCTCTTCCTCAGCCGTGGTGCATGTGGCCCTGCAGGATGTCAATGACAATGAACCAGTGTTCAGGAGTAATTTCTACAATGTGTCCCTGAAGGAGAACACCCCTGTTGGGACCTGCTTCTTACAGGTAGGTACAACTGTCAGGAGTTGATTTTGAGGAGGGCGCAGCCAAGGCTATGAGAAGTTTGGAATGGGAGACCTGCCGCTGAAGGATGTTTAGTGCAGTTTTCATGGCTTAGATAAGCCCTGATGGCAGCAGGAATGCTAGAACAGAGAAATCCCTACTCAGTGTGAGTGGGAAATGGGGCAGAACAGCGTTACACCCTTTCTGCATGCAAGCACTGAGTGATATCACTGATATTGTGGGCAAATCTCAAGGAATTCCTTTCTGCAAAGCACTTCATTAGCATCAGCTAACATTGTGCCCTGCTGTACAAGGCGTTGCTGGCACAAGGGTGGAGCAGCCTTGCAGGCCAGGATACTAGAAATGGTGCTCAGGAACAAGGGTCAAATCTGTAGGAAGCTGCTAACTTCTCTCTACCCCTGTGAGATGATTAGGTGAAGTTCATCAGTGTTTGAAAGGCTAATATAGTTGTGAATATTAGCATTAATTATGCATTATTAATATTGTTATATTGCCTTGGAAGCAGTATCTTTGGAATTTGAACTGAGATGTACATGCTGCATCAGCCTTCGAGCAGTAAGAGGTCTCAGGTGAAGGCTGAAGGGTTCATGCACCTCTGTCAGGTTCTGTGGGTGCATGGCAGTGATGCTATTTGTATGACTCTGAAGCTCTATGCAGGGCAACACGCTGCCTTGTCCCAGGTGGGAGGGGTGGGGCTAGGGCCAGGGCTGGGGACAGAGGTGGGGCAGGGGCCAAGGGTGGGAGTGTGCTCAGGGCCAGGGCAGGGGTGGAGCAGCTCTGTTGAGTGTGGAGGCCTCAGTTGTGTGCAGGGACATCTTGGCTACAGCTGCCCTAGGGGGATTTCCCCTCTCCTCTGTGCCGCCAGCTCAGTGCTGCTTGCTGGGCAGGAAGGTGTTCTGGAAATGCAATTGGCGATGGCAGCTGGGCTCCTGGCCACAAGCATGGGGAGAGGCAAGAGGGAGAGCGGGATCCACAGAGGAGCTGGGGTGGCACAGAGCCACAGGGATGGCATGAAGAAGCTGTTTGGGTGTGTTGGGCCTGGCCATGGTGAGGACCAGGGCAGCGTGGGGGCCAGCCCGGCTTGCACAGCACAGGGGGAGGTGCTGGCCCGGAGGCCAGCAGCAACTGAGGGTTTGGCCAGATTTCGATGGTCTTGGCTCAGCCCTCATGTTTCGTTTGGAAACAGCGCGTCTGGGCTGAGCGCAGGTAACTCCCGCGTGGCCCCAGCACAAAGCAAACAGCTCACACATCTGCTGCTGCTTCCTCTGAGCCGGGAAATGTGAGAGGATGGGAAAGGAGGCTGGCCAGGCTGCCGGCTAGGCACGGGGCCGTGGCTGGAGTGGGCCAGGTCGGGGAGCTGGGCAGATCTGGGGTGGGGAGCCTGGGTCTCAAGGCTGTCCTGCCGGTTCAAGTCACCCCTCCCCCAGAAGAGTCTTCTGAGGAGCCATTGGGGTCAACAGTGGCCAGCAGTTGGCACCATGTCCCATGGGGTTGCTCATGTCAGCCCCTGTGTGCCCCTTGCTTGACTCCATCTGTCTGTGACCTCCAAGCATCAGGGCTTGTCCTGCCTTAGGAGGTGAAAAGGTCTGTGGCGAGGTCTGGATTTGGTCCAGAGCCATGTAATACTCACAAGAGCCCAGACCATGGGCAGGCACTGCCAGCATGATGTGCAGGACACAGCTCCCAAGGCCAGCACAAAAAAAAGGGTTTGGTTCTCCATTGGACCTCCATATTTCTAAGCAAAAAAACTTGGGAGGACCATCTATTTTCAGATGTTGATATCTGCTCTCTGTGGGCAGGACAGAATGATGGGAAAGTGGTGAGTCAATGTGAGTGACCAGGAGAGACTAGCTGCAGGTCTCCTGTATGCCCACACACCCCATCCACTCTGTCAGATTGGTCTTTATGTTTGGTGTACGAACAGGGCTGAGCAGAACAGGTTGCTCGCCTGAGCTCCAGAGAAAAAAGGAATCTCATAACATCTTTGTTTATTACATGTGTTTATCATGGGCCAGGTCTCACGGTAGCAGACTCTGCATAAGCCCTAACCAAAGGAAACAGCAAACTCATAGTTCAAGTCTCCGACCAGAGAGAAATGCCAGTAGAGAAGGAGCCCAGGGAATCAGTGGACACAGCACCGTCAGGCAAGAGG
The DNA here is from genome assembly GCA_011075105.1 of Heteronetta atricapilla. Classification (NCBI taxonomy): domain Eukaryota; kingdom Metazoa; phylum Chordata; class Aves; order Anseriformes; family Anatidae; genus Heteronetta; species Heteronetta atricapilla. The sequence goes on along the minus strand of CM021731.1, from coordinate 206,849,792 downwards.
GGAAGGGAGAGTCAATATTTGATTGTCTTTGTTTCTCTGTGGCCATGAGTTGATAGTATAGATGCTTTAGGGCTCATCGGACCACATTCAAGTGCTATGGTTATATGATGCAAAGCATGGTTCTGGTATAAATTCACCCTACTGGCTTAAATTTGCTTTAAATATTCTGTTGGATTGACTTTGTACCAGTAAGCTGCATGCATGGTCAGATATTGTCTTTCTGGGCCTTTCTAACTTTTCATGCTAAATCAAGTATTGTCTGTCCTCTGGCAGCCACTGTAAAGCACAGAGAAAGCTGTGTAACCCCCATGTTGCGAGTGGTGGCTGATTTGACTGAAATGTGAATGAGATGAGATGGTGGATTATTGATTCTTGCATAGATCCAATATTAATGATTTTGGAGCCAGGGTTTACATATTTCCCTTGCACCCATACACACAATTGTTGGGGAAGAAGAACATCACCAATCAAAAGCTGACCAGCAACACATGCAACATATATCCGTATCTTAAAATTTTGAGGACAGGTCTGATGAGCTTTGAGTACTGATTTGTGATTCTGTGGGACTGGCTATGCTGCATGCACAGCACTGGGACAGCCTCTGGGGCTGCACCATGACATGCATGAAGAGCTCTATGCTATATCAGGCTGCAGGAACTGTATTACAAAAACAGTCCTGAGGGATAATCCTGATGCATCGGTTATGGTACTGAAGGGGACAGCTGTGAGAGGACACAACGAGTAGCCACACATTGGGACTGGAGCAGCAGGAGGGCTAATACTCACTGACTTTGCTGCCAGAGAGAGTGGCCGAAGGACATCATTACCTTCATTCATTTTCTTGGGACAAGGGATTTAGCATTAGCCTATTTTCAGACCTTTGCACGACATAGAACAGGCCTCCTCCTGCTCTGAAACAAGACAAGTTTCCCGAGACAAGACTGGGAGATGCTTGTGAGCTCCTTAGGGATAAGCATGAGGAGAGGGAGTGCATCATGCTTCTGGGAGAGCGGGCTGGGAGAGCGAGTCTGGGGGTATAGAGGGACTGGGGACATGGGGGAGATGCTGGTACATGGGGAGGTTGTGGGGGAGGTGAGTGCTGTTGTTACCGCCAGAAGAGCTGCATTTGTTCCAAATTCCTGTGAAAGTTATTTCCTTGCGCTGCCAGCAGCCTCCTCCTGGGCTTGGCACAGCAGCCAGCGCCATGATTAATTCAAGTAGCATTTCCCCTGGAGCTGCAGCAGCTTTTCCACTGCAGCCGAGAGGCCCCAGCCCCTTGCGCTCCTCTCCCCCCATACTCTGCTCCTCCCCCAGCCCCCTCCACAGCTCACTCCTTCCTCTGTGCTGATCTCCAGCCCCCTCACAGCTGCCCCTCTTCCGTCACCTCTGCTTTGGCCCCAGGCCCCCTAGAACTCCCCTTCCTCCTATAGTCTTTGCTCACACCCTCCCTCCTCCATGCTGCCCACAGCCCCACACCTGTGCACACTGCTCCCCCAAAGTGCCAGGCACTGCTCCACCCCTCCTGGAGCCCCAGCCTGCCAGCATACTCCCCCTCCCCTTCCCTCAGTCTCTGCTCCCTCCTGTTCTTCCACACCCCTTGGCTGCTGCCAGTTGCTGTCATCTGCCCCCCAGGGACCCTTGCTGTTTTGCCCCCAGGGCAGATCTCACTGACAGTGCTCTCCCTCATGGGCATGGACATGGGGCAGGCACCCTGGCCTCTTCCTGCTTCCCATTCCTGTCTGGTGTTCCTCTGCTTGTCCTGTTCCCTACTCTGCTGCCCCAAGCTCCACTATCACCTGCCTGTCTTGCATTGTCATGCCCCATCCTGCTGTGCAGACCCGCTCTGTAAGCTCTTGCTACCTGAGCTTTGTGCAGCCAAAGCTCAGCTCAGCACCCTTCTATGGAGTCCTTGGCATCAGTGCCCTCCATCAGGTCACTTCCTACCCTGCACTGCTGCTGCCCCACTCGAGCCCCCTTGAGCACTCTTCCTTTGCAGGGTTGTGACTTTTGCCCTCCCTGCTCAGTGCCCAAACTCCTCTGCTCTGCTGAGGTTCCCAGTGCCCTGTAACTCCTTGCTGCTCTAACAGAGCAGACATCTGGGTGTTTGTGTGTGAGCCTTTCTCCTACTCTTTCAGCTTCTTACTTTGCCACTGCTCCTGGAGATACTGGGACTCCCAGAAAGTTTGTACGCACCCTCAGGTTCCTGTAGCCAGTTGCCCAGCCTCACCCTCCACCACAGTCTTATCACCCTGCCAGTGTCTTTGATTAAACTCCTTCCCTTCCTCCTCAAAACCAAGGGCTTTGCCCCATCACACTCAGTTTTTGGATGTCACAGTCTGCCCCTGTGCTCTATACCTAGCTGTGTATGGATACAGCAGCCCTGCATCTGCCCATGCCTTGGCTGTGGCTGTGAAGCTGCCATCCCGAGCCTCACCATGTCCTGTAGCTGCTGGGCTGCAGGAGCCAGTGGTACAGGCATGCAGTGACTGCAGCTGTGCAGAGGGGTCTCCCTGGACGTGGCACACCCCACAGCCTCAGGGTCTGACCCTTGCCTGAGCCACGCGTGCTGGACAATCACTAGGGCCGAACCCTGACCCCACACACTCCCCTGAGGCCTGAGTATGCTGGAGGCTGAGACGCAGCCCAGGAGCCAGAGACAGCTCCTGAAATAGCAGCCGTGGCCACTCCCTGGCTGCTTTTAGCTGGTCAGCAGCTGTGCCAGGGCTGGGGAGGGCAGGACGCCTGGCACACACTCAGGCAAAGGGAGCCATGCGTGGGATCGTTGACCACACTGGCGCCAGCCTCCCCTCCTCTCCCACCAAGAGCCGTCACTCTAAGGGGCGGGAGCCCAAAGCCAGATGTTTGCCAAAGCCACAGCGTAACATGTGCGTAGCAGAGATCCAGCCGGGGCAGGGCTCCAGATGAGCTCCCTGCCTGCTGACTGTGCTTGCTGGAGATGAGGAGGACAGCCAGAGAACGGCTGCTGAGAAGCACTCCATTCTTTTCATGCACTGTGGACTGCATAGGGGGGTCAGTAGTAAGGCTGGGAGGACAAAGATGGCTGTGTTCAAGGGGCTCTGGTGTTGCCCTCTAGATGGACCTGTGGGAGGGAAAAGCCTTGATTCCAGGTGATGCAGCTGAGGACTCCAGAGTGCGGCTTTGCTTCTCCATCCATCCTCTGCTCTGGAAGAACCTAAGAGCTTTGCGGTGCCTTGGTTCCACTTCCTTGCATCTTGTCTTGCCAGGGTAGTAGAAGGATGGTGAAATAACAAGACCTCAAAGCTTCAATGACCGTGTTAGTCCTGCCAGTTCTCCATGCAGTGTGGAAAGGCACACCTTCCCAGCATCTGCTGTCCTTTGCTCAAAGCAGTCATAGCTCCCTGAGATTTGTACAGTGGTTTCTTTCTCCCTAATCCTGCAACATCTTACTGCTCTTTTCCATCCACTGCTGCTACTTTGATGGCATTAGTCTCATGGGTACCCTTTTGCCCAGCTGCTCTTGACAAGTGGCTGCAAGATACAAAGGAAACTTTTGAACCAAACAGGAAAGAAGAGTCAGGTAACAGATGCTGCTGCGCAGTGGTCCCAGGGCTGTGTGCAGGGCTGATGGAGCAGAGCCACTCTTTCAGGAGGACTAAAGCTGACTGGAGTTCTGGGATGTTCAGAAGGGTCTTTGGCTGCAGATCACAGAATGACAAAGGCTGAGGTTGGAAGGGACCTCTTGTAATAATCTAATCCAATCGCCCTGCTCAAGCAGGGCTACTCAGAGCTGGCTGCCCAAAATCCTGACTCCACAATGCCTATGGGCAATCTGTGACAGTGCTCAGTCACCTGCCCATTAAAGAAATGCTTCCTTATGTTCAGACAGAACCTCCTGTGCTCCAGCTTTTGTCCACTGCCTCTTGTCCTGGCACCGGGCACCACAGAAAAGAGCCTGGCTCCAACATCTTTGCACCCTCCCTTCAGGTATTTACAGACACTGATGAGATTCCCAAGCTTTCTCTTCTCTGGGCTGAACAGTGCCAGCTCTCTTAACCTCTCCTCTTATCAGAGATGGTGCAGTCCCTTCAGCATCTCTATGTCCACCAGGGCCCCCAGGTCCATTTCTGTCAGGCAGCATTCCACCCGGGGGGCTCCAAGCATGTCCTGGTGCCTGGACTTGTTCCTCCCCAGGGGCAGGACTTTGCACTTCTTGATGAACTCCATGACGTTTCTGTCATACCCTTTCTCCAGCCAGTCCAGGTCCCTCTGGAGGGCAGCACAACCCCCTGGTGTATCCGCCACTCCTCTCAGTTTTGTGCCATCTGCAGACTTGCTGAGGTTACACTCTGCCCCATCACCCAGACCATTAATGAAGATACTAAACAGGACTGGACATGGTATTGACCCCCAGGACTCATTGCTGGCTTCCAACTGGACTTTGTGCCACTGACCGCTACACTCTGTGTCCTGTCATTCAGCCTGTTTTTGATCTACCTCACTGTCTACCCATCCAGCCCATACATCACCAGCTTGTCTGTGAGGATCTTACGGAGCACAGCGTCAAGTGCTTTACTGAAGTCTAGGCAGACTATATCCACTGCATTCCCCTCATCTGTCAGGCCCGTCACTTCATCATAGAAGCTTATCAAGTTGGTCAAGCATGAGTTTCCCTTGGTGAATCCATGCTGACTGCTCCTTATGATATTCTTGCCCTTCGTGTGCCTAGAAATGGTTTCCAGGATGAGTGTCTCCAGCACCTTCCCCGGGATCAAGGTGAGGCTGACCGCCTCTAACTTCCCAGGTTCTTCTTGCCCTTCTTGAGGACAGGACTGGCTTTGTTTTCCTCTAGTCTTCAGGCACTTCTCCCAGTTGCCATGATTGGTCAAGGATTAGTGAGAATGGCCACACAATAACACTAGCCAGCTCCTTCGGCATTTGTGGGGGTATCCCGTCAGGACCTGGAGACTTATGTGTGTCTGGTGAGCTTAAGTGTTCCCTGACCCTATCCTCTTCCACCAAGGGTACATCTTTCTTGCTCCAGATTTCCCACTGGTCTCAGGGACCTGGGATTCACAAAGGCTCGTCTTGCTGGTTAAGAGTGAGGCAAAGAAGAGCTTCAGTATCTCAGCCTGTTTCTCGTCCACTGTCATCAGGTCCCCAACTCATTCAACAACTGGCCCACATTTTCCCTGGCCTTGCTTTTATCACCTAAGTACTCATGGAAGCCTTTCATGTTCTCTTCAGCATCCCTGGCCAGATTCAGGTCTATCTGGATCTATCAAGCTTTTCTAACCACATTCCTTGCTGCTCGAGCAATACTGCTGTGTTCCTCCCAGGATACCCATCCTTGCTCGCAGCCTCTGTAGGACTCTTTTTTATGTTTGAGTTTGTCCAGGAGCTCCTCATTCATCCATGCAGGTCTCCTGGCATTTTTGCCTGGCTTCCCGGCTGTTGGGATGGGCTGTTCTTGAGCATGAAGGAGGTGATCCTTGAATACTAACCAGCTTTCCTGGGGTCCGCTTCCCTTCAGGGCCATATCCCACAGGGTTCATCTGAGCAGGTCCTTGAAGAGGCCAAAGTCTGCTCTCCTGAAGTCTAGGGTTGTGAACATGCAGTGCACCCTCCTCATTGCCCTAAGGATCTTGAACACCACCATCTCCTGGTCACTGCAGCCAAGGCTGACTTTGATCTTCCCATTTCCAACGTGCCCCTCCTTGTTGGTGCGGATGAGCTCCAGTCTAGGCGGACTATATCTAGGCAGACTATGAGGAGCACCTCTCCTCATTGGCTTCTCTATTGCTTGGAGAAGGAAGTTAAAACTAACACACTCTAGGAACCTCCTGGATTACTTATGCCCTGCTGGGTTGTCCCTCCAGCAGATATTCACAGAATCACAGAATCATCTAGGTTGGAAGAGACCTCCAAGATCATCGAGTCCAACCTCTGACCTAACACTAACAGTCCCCACTAAACCATATCCCTAAGCTCTACATCTAAATGTCTTTTAAAGACCTCCAGGGATGGTGACTCAACCACTTCCCTGGGCAGCCCATTCCAATGCCTAATAACCCTTTCAGTAAAGAAGTTCTTCCTAATATCCAACCTAAACCTCCCCTGGCACAACTTTAGCCCATTTCCCCTCATCCTGTCACCAGGCACGTGGGAGAATAGACCAACCCCTACCTCACTACAGCCTCCTTTAAGGTAACTACAGAGAGAGATAAGGTCGTCCCTGAGCCTTCTGTTCTCCAGGCTGAACAACCCCAGCTCCCTCAGCCTCTCCTCATAAGACTTGTTCTCCAGACCCCTCACAAGCTTCGTTGCTCTTCTCTGGACATGCTCAAGCACCTCAATGTCCTTCTTGTAGTGAGGGGCCCAAAACTGAACACAGTACTCAAGGTGCGGTCTCACCGGAGCCAAGTACAGGGGGACAATCACTTCCCTAGCCCTGCTAGCCACACTGCTGCTGGTACAAGCCAGGATGCTGTTGGCCTTCTTGGCCACCTGAGCACACTGCTGGCTCATGTTCAGCCGACTATCAACCAATACTCCCAGGCCCTTCTCTGCCAGGCAGCTTTCTAACCACTCCTCTCCCAGCCTGTAGTGCTGCTTGGGGTTGTTGTGCCCCAGGTGCAGGACCTGGCACTTGGCCTTGTTGAAATTCGTAGAGTTCACAGGAATCACAGGATTTCTAGGTTGGAAGAGACCTCAAGATCATCGAGTCCAACCTCTAACCTAACCCTAACAGTCCCCACTAAACCATATCCCTAAGCTCTACATCTAAACATCTTTTAAAGACTTCCAGGGATGGTGACTCCACCACCTCCCTGGGCAGCCTGTTCCAGTGCCTAACAACCCTTTCAGTAAAGAAGTTCTTCCTAACATCTAACCTAAAAATCCCCTGGCGCAACTTAAGCCCATTCCCCCTCGTCCTGTCACCAGGCACGTGGGAGAACAGGCCAACCCCCACCTCGCTACAGCCTCCTTTGAGGTATCTGTAGAGAGCAATGAGGTTGCCCCTGAGCCTCCTCTTCTCCAGGCTGAACAAGCCCAGCTCCTTCAGCCGCTCCTCGTAGGACTTGTTCTCCAGGCCCCTCACCAGCTTCGTCGCCCTTCTCTGGACCTGCTCAAGCACCTCCATGTCCTTCTTGTCAGCCCCTCGATCCAGCCTATCCAGATCATCCTGCAGAGCCTTCCTACCCTTGAGCAGATCGACACATGCACCTAATAACTTGGTGTCGTAAGTTAGGTGGTTGAAGTCCCCCATGAGGGTCCTGCCCCTCCTGTCTGTCTACAGAGGGCCTTGTCTGCTTTTTCTTCCTGGTCAAGTGGCCTGTAGCAGACACCCACTGACATCACTTTTCCAGTCCTTCCCTTTAATCTTAACCCATAAATTCTCATTTGGCTCTTTGTCCATCTCCAGGCAAGGCTCCATGCACTCTATCTGCTCTCCCATACAAAGAGCAATGAGCCCTCCCCATTTTCCCAGCCTGTCCTTCCTAAAGAGCATGTATCCCTCCCTTGCAACACTCCAGTCACCGAGTCCATCCCACCATGTCTCCATGATCCCAACATGGTAATAGCCCTGCAATTGTACACACACATCTAACTCATTGTGTTGTTGTTGGTTTTTTTTTGCCCATACTGTGTGCATTAGTGTACAGGCATTTAAGAGGGGCATCTCAGCATAGTCTGGGAGATTTCTCCATAATGGTGCCTTGTAGGCACTTCCCTGCCTCCATGCAAGTGCTGGACAAGACCCTGGTTAAGCCCCATTTAGCTGATTTTGTGATCTATTCCTGTAGATCTATTTCTCATTACTGCTACTACCTCGGAGTCTGATTGTGCTCTTTTAAGACTAAGAGGTAGCAGTTCTCAGAAACTATTTCTTTATTGGTACTGGTGAGTGGACTAAACAATCCACCTCCTCCCTGGACAAAACAGCCACATGCTCAGAGAGAGTTTTCCAGCTTGCAGTTCTCCTGTTCTAGTCTGTACAACACCATTCTCTAAAGGGAAATCCTTTGCCATGAGGAGATAATGAATGCATCCTGCTATTGTGTATGGGAAATGTTTCTGTCAGCAATCAGCTCCTTGCTCTTGAAGATAGAGGGAGATATGAGACCCATCCTGCTGTGGTCCCGAATGAAGCCAGGGCTTCTGAGCAATGCAGTGCCAGTGCTCCCACTTGTCTTTGGGTTTTGTTAAGATGTGCTTGGCTGCAACATGGCATTTCTCTAACCTGTTGTAGTTGTATGCGGCAGACATAGCATTATTTCTGCTACACTCACTCCATGCCTTGTTCTCTCATTCTGCCCACAGCATGCTACTGGGACAACCCAACCTTCACCCAGCCTTCTCTCAGCCCAGGGTGCACCGGTGTCCCCCCCTGCACACTGTGCTAGCCATAGCCAGGTCTAGTCTGCAGCAGGCTAATACACCTCTCCAATGTCCTACAGCATACCCCATCCTTATCTGCCTCTTGTGCCCCATACTGTTCCACTGTATCCTAGGCCCCATACAGATGTTCCCATGGATGCTATCATTGGCACCTTTCTATTGTCACCTCCAGTGATACCTCCATCACCTTGCTGTATTGCCATCTTCCATCTTATCCAAGGTACCTCCCCAGCCATCCAGTGCTGCCTCACAGTTCTGTGAAGGATGTGCAAATCCAGCACCTGCTTGGGCTTGGGGCACTCCTGGCCTCTTTTTCACCCACCTTGCAGGGCAGCCAGCAAGACAATGCAGCATGATCCCAAACTGTCAGGGTATGCTGGCAGCACCCTGTATCAAGGCCAGCCAGAGCTGGTTGCTTTCTAGCAGTGCAGAGTTCGAGAAAAATGCACTCCTTACTTCTGGGTACTGTGATATCGAACTGTGTAAATTAAGAAAGTAAATACCCACATTCACAGAGAAAAATCCACCACACGCTTTAAGCACAAGGACATCAGTGCTAATCCAAGAAGTCTGAGTTGAGGCTGGTACAATGTACCAAGGAGGTGGCAGTACCTGAGGGAAGTCTCTGGATCATAGACCTTGGCTCTCACAAAGAACTTCAATTTCCGAGGCCAACAAGGGGTGACACACAGTTGGACCTGCTGTTCACTAACAAGGAAGAACTGCCTGAGGATATGGTAATCAGTGGTAGCCTAAGCTCTAGCGACCATGAAATAGTAATGTTCAGGATCCTAAAGGGAGTGAGGAAGGAGAGTAGTACAGACCAAGGACTTCAAGCAAGACCTCAGCTTCTACAGGGATGTGTTAGGTGGAAGGGTTCTCATGGGAAGCAGGTCTGAAGACCAAAGGAGCTCAGGAAAACTGGTAAGCCTTTAGGAAATCATCTTCCAAGCACGAGAACAGTCCATCCCAGCACTCAGGAAAATAAGGATACATATCAGGAGACTCCTTTGGCTAAGCAGAGACCTTTGGACTAAGCTGCAAAAAGGTATATGGTAGACACAGAGCCAAGGTACAAAGGAAGAGTTTATAAACATTGCCTGGGCATATAGGGGTCATATCAAGAAAGCTAAACTTCAGGTGAGACTTGTGAGGAAAATTGAAGGTAGTAAGAAGTGCTTCTACCACTATATTGGTAGCAGGAGGCTAAATAAGGACTTAATGATGAATGGGGTGGGTGATTTAGTGACAGCAGACAGACACTCAATGCCTCCTTTATCTTGGTCTTCACCAACAAGCCTTCCCAGGCCCTTCATGCTTATTGAAAGGGTCCAGAGAGCTTCTTGACAGGATTTAGGACTGAGTCAGTATTCTTCAGTGACCTCAACCCATATGAATCCATGGGACCCAACAGGCTGCATCAAAGGGTGCTGACAGAAATGGGCTTGCAGAACTGCTCTTTCAAATGTGGTGGAGACCAGGGGAGATCCCTGACAACTGGAGGAAAAGCACCCCAGCTTCAAAAAAAAGGCCAAAATGATTATCTGGAGAGCCTACCCTGGTGTCAGCGTCACTTTGGTCTCTGGAAAAATCATGGAATTAATCCTCTTGGAGCATGTGTTTGGCCACACAGAGGAAGACTAATTTGAGCAAGACTAAGTCATGACTGAGCAGTCTGTTTGCTTTCTGTGGTTCATGGCCTGTATCTGTTGGTGAAGAGAGAGCAGTGGACAATGACTGCCTTGACTTTAACAAGGTTTTTGACACCTTCTCCCAAAGAGAAGGTTATGGCTTGGAGAGCTGCACAATCAGGTAGGTAAGAAGTTAGGTTTCTGTATGGTTGGGCTCAGAGACTGGTGGCTCATGAGCTGTGCTATGCCTGGAGGCGGGGGCCAAGTGGAGCACCACAGCCCTGGAAAATGAGAGCCCACTGACACAGGTGGAAATACGAGTTTCAGACTGAATCTAAGAAAAAGTTTTCCCCATGAGGACTGTCCGGTAGTGGAGCAGGTGGCCCAGAGAGGCTGTGCAGCCTTCTCTGCACTCCTTCCTTGTGTCCATTGGGCTGGGCAAATGCAAGGCATTTGGGAGTGCTCCAGCAACACAGTCCCCAGATGCCTGTTAATCTAATGGACAGGGGTTTTCAGGACTAGCTATTTTTTCCTCACATACCTGCATTGCTGCAAGAAGGCAGGAGCCTTGTGACAAGCTGAAGACATACACCATTGTATCACACAGAATCACAGAATCATCTAGGTTGGAAGAGACCTCTAAGATCACTGGGTCCAACATCTGACCTAACACTAACAAGTCCTCCTCCACTAAACCATATCACTAAGCTCTAAATCTAAACATCTTTTAAAGACCTCTGGGGATGGTGACTCAACCCCACATGCATGATGCACCATGGGGGTCTGCAGTTGTCCCTACTTCTGTTCATAACCCACAGCAGGAGTCACAGCATGCTGAGGTCCTGTGGGGAACAGCAACAGGCACAGATTCCCAGGTGGAGGTTTTTCCAACAGAATCTGCATCTCCCAGACACATAAACATGCCCACTGCCAACAGCAGTGATTCAGTATATTACATCTCACATAGCCTCTACTCACCGGTGTCACACAGCAGAATATGCACATGTTCCTGTATTAATTTTCTGTTCCTTTAACCTTGCCTGCAGGCTGTCTCTCCTGCAGTGCATCTTTGGCTTCACTGACCACCTGTACTCAGCCTCTGCCTATCTCTAGCACCTCCTTAACTTGTTTTTTTTTGTATAACACATGGCCTGTCTTGGGTGTTCTCACAGTTCCAGCATTCCCAGGGGCCATTTTTCATAGCACTCTTTCCCATCCTGGCATCCTGCAAGGATAAAGCCCCTTCTTGCTGGCACATTTTGAGAGTTCCGGGTGATATGTAGCCAAAGAGAGAAAATACTCCCTGGTAAAGAAAATAAGAAAGAAGCAGGATCCACTTTCCCAAGAGCCATGAGAGACCCACTGTATTTGGCTTGGAATGGGTTTATACTAAGCTGAAGATGCAGCATTGGCTTCCTAGCCCGTATCTGTCACCAGACTCTTCTGGATTAGTTGCTGTCAGACCCGGGCTGCAAGGCTTGCAGAGAGCCACAGCCATCCCTCCACCAGCAAACAGCATGGGCTGAATGCTCCCTAAGTGAAGTCAAGCCAGGCCCCACATGCAACCCAGGCAGTAACCCCACTGATGGCCATGGTCCCACATGGTCCAAACATAGTGAGCAAAGCCAGGTGCTGGTAACGTGGCCCATTGACAGTCTGGGCAAAGCAAGCAAGAGCCAGTTTCTGTGTCCTTCCAGAAAGTCAGGTCAAGACCAAATGTAGATAGGGACAGAGACAGAGATGGAGTTAAGGCTACAATATACATCTGAGGAGTGTGTCCTGGAGGTGAGCTGCCTACAGCATAGGTCTGGGGTCAACCTAGGAGGCAGGACTAGACACAGCGCTGGAGATGAGTACACTAACATAGCTCTGGCCAGACCTGAGCTTGAATGGAGCCCCTAGAGCCATGGACAGAAGGTGTGGTCTAGGTTCCCTGGCTGAGGCTGATCAGGGCCATTAAAGCCTATTAGTGCCCTTAGGGCTCACATCTCCACCATCTACCTCTTTAAGGAGGGTCTTAGTTTGTGTCAGGCAATGTCCGCTCAACATTACTCTGTATCATGTACCACTCAGCCAAGACCATGCAGCTAAGGCACAGAGGGCAGTGATCAGAAGGATCCTATTCCCTTAATTACTTAATTATTCAGTCCTAGCTCATATCTGAATCCTAAAAAGATAGGCTGGCAATTCTAAGGTTATTTGGAAATAGTCTGCGTGCCTGTGGGGTTTGTTTGTTTGTTTTTCTATTTCCTTCTTACATCAGATGAGGGAAATAATAGAGTATGAGAGAGACTACCCCCAACAACACTGTGCAGCAGCACAAACCAAAAGCTGGATTGCAGAGGAAAAGCTGATGGAGGAGAAATTAAGATTTTGCTTCCTGCACAAGTGAAGCAAAAGGCAGAAGAGGCAGGAGAAAGCAAGGGAGAGTATGCCTCTTCAATATGATGGACCAGCCTGAAACACTGACGAGCGTCCTAGTGCTACTGACGGAATTAGACAGCCTGGAGATCTGATTGGAGACTGGTAGCTGGAGACTGACCTCAGGGCCTCAAACAAGCAGTACCTTTAAGGGATTCTGCATTTCACTGCAGACTTTGGAGACAAAATGTTAGTTGTTCATCAGTTCTGCTGCCATGTTCCAAAGCAGGTTGGGAGAGAGGGGAAAAAAGGCACTCAAATGCTGACAGCAGCTGAGTGGGCAGCAAGCCCTTACAGACAACCCCAGCAGGACATTTTGTGCATAAGACAGCACCTCAGCATCTACAGAGGTGTGTGAGCACAGTAAAAAGGCTGAATGTGTTCTCAAGTCTGTATGCAGGCCAAACTGTAAATATTAAGTGTTTAGCCAGATACTATATACTCAGACCTAGGAATACCACAACAGTCATGTGAATACTGGTATGTAAAAGGCATGTTAGCAGGAGAAATGTAGATTCATGAAGGGAAACTCATGCTTGACCAACTTGATAAGCTTCTATGATGAAGTGACGGGCCTGACAGATGAGGGGAATGCAGTGGATATAGTCTGCCTAGACTTCAGTAAAGCACTTGACGCTGTGCTCCGTAAGATCCTCACAGACAAGCTGGTGATGTATGGGCTGGATGGGTAGACAGTGAGGTAGATCAAAAACAGGCTGAATGACAGGACACAGAGTGTAGCGGTCAGTGGCACAAAGTCCAGTTGGAAGCCAGCAATGAGTCCTGGGGGTCAATACCATGTCCAGTCCTGTTTAGTATCTTCATTAATGGTCTGGGTGATGGGGCAGAGTGTAACCTCAGCAAGTCTGCAGATGGCACAAAACTGAGAGGAGTGGCGGATACACCAGGGGGTTGTGCTGCCCTCCAGAGGGACCTGGACTGGCTGGAGAAAGGGTATGACAGAAACGTCATGGAGTTCATCAAGAAGTGCAAAGTCCTGCCCCTGGGGAGGAACAAGTCCAGGCACCAGGACATGCTTGGAGCCCCCCGGGTGGAATGCTGCCTGACAGAAATGGACCTGGGGGCCCTGGTGGACATAGAGATGCTGAAGGGACTGCACCATCTCTGATAAGAGGAGAGGTTAAGAGAGCTGGCACTGTTCAGCCCAGAGAAGAGAAAGCTTGGGAATCTCATCAGTGTCTGTAAATACCTGAAGGGAACACTATCTTTTCGTAGCATATAGAGTAGTAGCTGCACATTCTGTAGTCTTGGACAGAAACACAGCATGCACTTTGGCTCTACACATTGTGCCTAGTGTAACCATGGTGATCCTGCAAGCCTGTGCAGGTGTTCTCTACAGGTGAAGTGACCCCACAGCTTTGTCCACATCTCGTATCTTCAGGCCGACCCTCTGAGCACGTGCAGGTGTCTTTTATGCACATGGGGGCACGCAAGTGTCTTGGACAAAAGTGCAGTGATCCTGTGAGCTCATGCAGGGACCTCATATTGATGTTGTGATCCTGCAGGTTAGTGTATTTCCCATACTCACACAATGCCCCTGCAAGTTCATGCAGGTGTCTTTTTCCCAGCTGTAGCCTTCTCCTGTCCTTTCTCCTCCCACATAAACTCCCCCTGGGAAAAGCTAGTCTTGGCTCTGCAGGTTATTCAAAGGTGGAGGCAGGGCTGCTGCAGAGGATCCAGTCAAGCGCAGAGCTCTGACTCCTGCGGACACACGTTCAAGCAGCAGGCCTTGCATAACCCCCATTGGAGGGTTTCCTGGGCTCTCCCATAGACAGGCTGACCCCCATCTTCCTCTTGTTTCTCAGGCAAAAGTCAGGAGCCTCCTAAGTAAGTTACAGTAAATCCAGCTGTTCCAAGATTTTGGGTGGGCACTAAATAGAGAGCCTGGGGCTGCTCTGGATTAGCTTTTAGCAAAGTTCCTAGAAAAATGTCCAGACTTGGTTTAAAAATTTCCAGGAGTGGTAAATTTGCCACAGGCCTTGCTGAGCCATTTTGGTGGTTAATTAACATCACAGATAAAAACGTGCAGTGTGTCCCAGATTGTCTGTGCTCTGCAGTCTGCAGCCATGGATCCCAGCTGTGCATGCTTGATGGACTGTAGTGTCTGCCATACCTAGTGGCTGATCTAACCCTGCACTGCCACTTGGAGAAGTGCCCAGGCAGCATCAGCCCCTTCCAAAGACAGCATCGTGCTGGCCTTCAGGGGCTGTCAGGCCCCACAAGCATGGGGTAGCTACAGGCAAGCAGCCAGACCCATCCCACAGGAGGCAGGCAGAGGGCATCAGCGGTCTGCAGGCAGGAAGGCTTGGGCTGGGGTCACTGGGTACAGCCCTGTGCCCTCTCCATATAGTGGCAGAGACACCATGTGAATTGTACAGCAGCCCCACACTGAGCTAACATGCTTAGCTGCTCCTTCAGCTGTTTTGCTGTTCCTGTGGCTTTTCTCTGGACTCTGGTTTAGCACCACACCTCCAAGTGAGACAAGGACCAGACACAAGTCTCCAGTCCTGGTATAGCAGTGACACAACCTCTCTTGGACACTATGTGGGCTTGTGCACGAAGTGTTTGTGCTAGACCTCTTCCCCACTTCTTGAGGAGCCATCAAAACAGGGCAGAGAAGTGGAGTGATAGATACACATGAATGGGAAACTTCTCTTAGGATCCCTTGCATTGGCTCTACAGCTAGGTTTGCCTCTGTTGCCAGACTCTATCTCCATCAGGCATTCCTGCAGGGAGATGGCTCTGGGTACTGGGGAGCAGGCAGGGAGGTGGTACTGTATTGTACAATAGTGAGAGCTCATCTGTTTCTCCCCTGTTCCCAAAACCCCACCCAGCTCCTGTGGCAGAAAGCTGGAGTTCGGGATAACTTCCCCTGTAGGTGTCTGTCTTGTGACAGGTCAGATTTATACTCTCACATGAACAACTCTAACTGCTATCTGTATTTATCATTAGGTCTCTGACTTAACACCCTCCTGTTGCTCCCTGACAGCCTCAGCTTGATATCTGGGGCTCTAGGTGGATTCTGATCTGTATGATGCAGGTTTATAGTCATCATATCCAAACTTGCGGCCCCCATGCCCCAAATGGGGGGCCCTCACCTGTGGCCCTGCCAACCAGATACTCAGCCTGTGCTGCACACGGTGACCATTTCCACTCAGTGGCCCCATCCCAGCCTACTTCAAGAGCCCTCTGCAGCCAGCCATGCCCTGCTCTGAACCCCTGAGCCAAAGCTTCTTCAGGCCAGGAGCTCCTGGCATGTCCAAGATGCTGTTGCTGCTGCAGGATCAAGGAGGACACAGCAAAGGGAGCTGAGGCAGGATGGAGGGAGGAGTTTGAACGGAGGGGGAGGCAGGTGGGGCCAGTTCCCCAGTGTAGCCAGGCTGCTGTCATGGCACCTGTGCCTGTGCGTGCTCTGCATCTGGAGCAGGGAGGGAGATCTTGTTCCATGGTACTTCTTCCAGCAGCTGCTGTATGGCTGGGGAGCACATCGCCTCTGAAGGGAGCATTGTGCTTGTTGTCGATGTGCACTCAGCTTCTCTTCCTTGGCGTCCCCTTGCAAAGGGCCCACAGACCTTGGGGCAGGAGGGCTGATGGGGGAATGTTGCAGGTGCTGCCTCCCCTCCTGGGGAGGGGGGGGGGGCTCTGGATGCCAGGCAGGAGAACTAGCAAGGGGCTCCCTCAGGTGCTGCCTCCCCTTCCTGGGGTGAGAGCATAACGAGGTCCTACCTCTTCCCACTTTATTCCTTCTTCCCTGGCCCAGCAGACTCTGTGCTCACTCTGGTTGTTCATCCATCTCCGAGGATCTGGTGGTGGCTCAGGTTGGGGGCCCTGCCCATAGGAAGGAGCTGTTTGCAGCCCCCAGCTGGGCCCTTTCCTTGGCGCGCGTGCAACGTTCCTGTGCTTCTCGCTCACGGGAGCCGAGGCCCCAGCGCTGCTGCTGGGAGGAGCTGTGGCTGACGAGGCCTGAACTCCACTTCACCCGGGCCTGGCCCAGCTGCCTCCCTCCTGGCTCTGTCCTACAGCTTTGTTCTCCACACCGAGCTCCCAGCTGGTGAAAGAGCTGTGGGCAGTGATGCTGCGGTCAGGGGGAAGAAGCTGTTTTCTACTGAGCTGAGCTGCAAAGAGCCAGAGGTGGAGCAGGACCTTGCAGATAGGGAACAGTTTTAATCTTCCTGCTGTGTCTGTAGATGCTAATGCAAATCCTGTGCCACGGGGTCTGGTAGGTCCGGCTGTCAAAGGGCAATGCCACCCCCAGGCATTTTTCTCAAAGCCCAGGGCTGCCAGGCACAGCAGGGCAGCTCTGACAGTGGGGCAGAGCCTGGGACATGGGTAAGGAGGGTCTGGTTTGTTTCCCAGCTTGTCTTAAGTGTCATTGCAGAAGAGAAAGAGCAGAGGGCCAAGGCCAGCTGCTGCAAGAGCGTGGGTTGTCTCTGGTTGGCCAATCAAGCTGGGTGCAGTGGGGATGCTTGTCTGCTAGATCTTTGGCATCTCTGCACCTTTCTGCACCCCCCTTCCCTGTACAGCCTTTTTCTTTGCCAAGTGAAATCTGTAGATCTGGGTAGAGGATGTTGCCCCAGGGTTGCAAGAAAGGAGGTTTCACCTGGAACAAGTGGTGACCTCTGGTGTGCAGGCACCCATGGCAGCACTGTAGACAGGAAGCATGGTGCAGCTCTTGCGAGTCTGCAAGGCTGTGTTCCCCAGCCCTGTGTCCCCTCCTGGGATGTGCCAGTGTAGGCTGACTCTGGGGTGCCAGCTGCTGCCTGCCACTGCCTATGGCACCACCTGAATCCGTGTGACCCTGCAGGACCTGTCCTGCAGAGAATGCTTCAGAGGAAATCATCGTCTGGGACAAGGATGTCAGGATTGAGGCATTAACAGTCAGTCTGCTTTGCTGTGGCCAGCTTTGAGGGCTGTGCAGTAAGTGTGGGCTGTGGAGTAGAGGGCAGTACTGGGTTATGAAGGTGGTGGTGGGCTGGGTCTCTCTGCTTAGGCTGGTGGTCTCAATAGTGCTGCCCTGCTTAAGTAGTGCCTTCTCCTATCCAGGTGACAGCCACCGATGCTGACAGTGGCCTCTTTGGCTCCCTTTCCTACTCTGTTGGTTCTGGCATCGGCAGTGTGGTCCCCACGCAGTTCAGCATCGACAAGAACACGGGGCAACTGTGTACGGTGCAGCCTCTGGACCGTGATGAGGGCACGTCTGCCTATGATTTCACCATCACTGCTGTTGATGGGGTGAGTGCTGCAGATGCCTATGGGGATGCAATACTGCTGTCTCAGCACTGTGCAGGGGATACAATTGTCCTTGCCCCTGCTCTTTGCCCCATCTCTGATCTGTTTTTTTCCTCAGGGTGGCTTGAACTCCATGGTGTATGTGAAGGTTTTCCTGGAGGACATAAACGACAATCGGCCAGTGTTCTACCCGCTAGAGTATGCTGCCAGCATTAGCACACAGAGCATGCCGGGTACAGCTGTGCTGCGTGTTACTGCCCATGACAAGGATGAAGGTCTGCATGGGAAAGTGACCTACCGTATTGTCTTGGGGAACTCACCCCCTCTCTTCTCTCTCAACAAGGAGACAGGTGAGTGAGCTCAGGGCCAGCCAGAGGAAGCATCAGCCAGAGCAGTGGGACGTGGGAAGATGTGAAAGTCATTCTGAAGGTTTCTGCTTGGTCAACTCAGCAATGCAGGCTGCCACCAGAATATGTCTGTTCCTCTCCTGGGCATTTCTTCCTTGTCCCAGTGTCCTGATCTCCCACCTGCCCATTCTGAGACTCAACCTCTGACTCCTTGATTCTCCTCCCTGCTCTCTTCCTTGTTTGTCCGCGCTTTCTTCCTCACTTTCATTGTCATCCCTAACTCACTGCACCTTTCCTCCTGCACACTGCTTGTTTTGTCTCATCAGGCTGTATCCTACTTAATTTCTTGTCCCTGCCCAGTTGCCTCCTCTCCCCTGCTCAATTTACTCTCTTCCCTCATAACTCTATGTGCCACGCTGTCCAACCTTTCGCATTGCCTGTCTTGTCTCTTGTCCTCTTTGGCCACCAAAGTCAGAGCAGTTTCTTCTGGGGAGGTGTGTGCATGGGTGTGTGGTGCCAGGGGCTCTCAGTGGGACAGGATGGTGTCCTGTGCTTGGCAGAGGCATCAGGGTCTACCCACAGTGGTCCCCACATTGCCAAAATTTGTCTGGAATGAGAACAGGCCTACTGGCCATCCTAATTCAGGGCCACCTCCTTTGTAGGATTTGTCCTGGAAGGTTCTGCAGTTCTACATTTCCATCAGGAGCCTACTCACAGCCCAGATCCCTCCTGCCACTGCTGCACCCTGACCATAGCCCTGTGCCCCACATCAGAAGTCCTGTTCCCTCCTTCCCCTCTCCCAAGACCTTCTCTGTCTTCCTTCAGCCTTCATTGCTTCTTAGCTCAGGACTAGACTTGAGGCTGAGAAGGGAGAATCTGGGGAGCCTTTCCCAGCAAGGTTCTTTTTCTTTACTCCAATTCTTCCATGGCAAGTTGTGTGAGACACATTGTTTGCTACCCTTTTAGGTCTTTCATTTGCTGATCAATCTGATCTAGTTGGTGGCATCCCTACCCCTGGCATAGGGGCTGGAACTATCTTTAAAGTCCCTTCCAACCCAAGCGCCGTTCTGTGATTTGATGATTTCAAGCTTACAGTTTGTCCTGTTTCTCTGGTGCCACGTGACGTAGGGGTGCAGGCTTAGTGCCCTCTGAACGTCTTTCTTCCCTAGGTGTCATCTCCCTCTCATGGTCCCTGAGTGGTAAAGCCAACACCCTGGTGCAGCTGGTGATCTCTGCACAAGATGGAGGGGGCCTACAGGCACAGCCAAATGCCCGAGTGAACATCAGCATCGTAGAGGGCACAGTCTCGCCCCCCATCTTTGAGCAAGCCCAGTACTTCTTCACAGTGCCTGAGGACATGTTGCAAGGCACCAGTGTGGGGGCTGTCCATGCCCAGAATCCTCCAGGTATGGGCCTGGCCCTTTTATATATTCATTCACTTTTTGCTGTTCCTGCATTGTTTTGAAAGTCTGGTATCACACTTCCTCAGAGAGAAACACCATTCTGGGAGCTCCATACATGCTCAAAGGCATGCACATGTGAATGTACACCCCATGATTGTCACTCTGTTCCAGTACTTGCTCTCACACATGCTTATATGTGTGTACACACACTTGTGCCCATGCACACAAACATGCACAGTGCTGCTCTATATCTCCAAACCAGAGTCTGCCCTAGACAGCCATGTCCAACCCTGCTGCTGTCTGTAGCAGGCTGAGGAGGTGTCCAGGTACACAAATCATTCCTTCTATCTTCATTTCCCTATCTGCAGGTCATGCTGATGACATCTTTTATTCCATCTCCTCGGGGGATCCTCATGGCTATTTTTCCATTGACTCTGGCTCTGGGCAGCTCCGCACCAGCCTGCCTCTTGATCACGAGACTCAGGCAGTCCTCATTCTGGACGTCCAGGCTCGAAGTGGTTCACCCCCTGCCTATAGCAACACCCGTGTGAAAATATCTGTGTCAGATGTGAATGACAATGCACCAGTGTTCCCAGCAACCTCTGACTCCATTCTGCTGCCAGAGGCCACTGAGCCTGGGACTACAGTGTACACTTTGCAGGCTGAGGACCGCGACAGTGGTGCCAATGGTCAGGTGAATTTTGAGCTGGTGTCAGGAGGTGATGGCACCTTCAGTGTTGAGCGCTCATCAGGGACAGTGCGACTGGTCGGGGCACTGCAGTATGAAGCCAGCGCAGCATACAGGCTGGCCATTGTGGCCCGAGACAGTGGAGTTCCCCAGCTCAGCTCCACCTTCACACTCCTGGTGCATGTGCAAGCTGAGCACGACAACGGGCCCATCTTTGACACACTCACTTATCGTGTAGAGGTGCGGGAAGGTGTGCCTGTCTCCACTCGCTTCCTGCAAGTGCGGGCCCTGGCACGCGATGCAGAAGCCATGACCCTTACCTACCACTTGCGTGCAGATGGGGATGCTGCCAGCTTTGGCATCATGCCTGAGAGTGGTTGGCTATATGTCAAAAGTGCCCTGGACCGGGAGACACGGGACCTGTATGTGCTCACAGTGCTGGCATCGGCAGGAGGCAGTGCCACAGGGGGGGAAGCCCGGAAAACAGGCACCAGCACTGTACGAATCAGCATCACTGATGAGAACGACAACAGCCCTCGGCTGAGTGAGGAGCGTTACTTCTTCACTGTTCCTGAGAATCAAGCTCCTGGTAGCAGTGTGGGAAGGGTGATGGCAAGTGACCGGGATGCTGGACAGAATAGCCGTCTCACCTACCGTCTGCTCCAGCATGAGCCCAACTTCCTTATCCACACACAGACAGGTGAGAGTCCCCCTGGCTTCTTTGGGTGGGGCTGGCAGGGCAGTTCCTAAGTGATGCAGGCCAGGCCAGTATCACAACAGATTAGTCATCTTCCTACCCCTGAAGTGCTGGGCTCCCCAGCAGCACACCTGAGCACAGGCCTTTCTCTAAAGAGGATTTCTCCCTCACAGGGGAGCTCAGCACCAAACACAGCCTGGACCGGGAGCAGCAGTCCAGCTACCAACTGTTGGTGATTGTGCAGGATGGGGGAGCACCACCCCGCAGTGCCACAGGAACCATCTATGTCACTGTCCTGGATGAAAATGACAACACTCCTGCTTTCCTTCATGTGGCCAGTGGTCAGGAACTGCCTGTGCAGGTAGGTGCAGCAGGCTAAGGTCCTCGTGGGGCAGCAGCATGGTAGCCTGTGGGCCTGGGAGCAGGTAGGGGAAGGGCACACAGGGCAGTCTCAGGGTGGGAGAGAAGCAGTCACAGGTTGCACCCATGCAGCAGCCAGGGCAGTCTGGCAAATCTGAGATGTGGTAAGATGGGCATGCTCTTGGGAAATAGAGACCTCCTTGTTCCCAGAGTGGGGACTCAAAGGGCTCTGGTGCCAGCAAGACTGAGCAGCAGGCAGAAGCTCTTGGCTCACAGCTGCCTGGAAGGAGGAAAGTTGAAGGGGAGCCCCAAACCCGAGCCAGCAGAGCCAGGAGTAAGACGCTCACAAGCAGACAGGCATGGGGTGCATTTATCTTCTGGGTCTCAGGACTTTCCAGCATAGCCATTGAGAATTCTGGGATTCATTCATAGCCACTGAGAATTCTGGGATGCATTCATAGCCACTGAGAATTCTGGGAGGTCCAGAAAGCACTGCCCAGGTTGTTGAGAATTTGGGATGGGCTCCAACCCAGCTTTCCCTCTCATTATGGCCTGGTAGCTGTGGTCACCCGTGCTCCCAGTGTGCTATGGATTGATCTATGGCTGTGCTGCTGAAGTAAAGTGGTAAGGACCAGACCTCATCTCGCAGCCCTGCTCTGTTGTGGCCCCTCTGGAGCAGCTTCTGTGGCCAGGACACCAGCAGTGATGGAGGAAGGATGGTCGATGTAGACTCTGTCCTCATCTCTGTATGGAGTGGGGAGCACCTAGAACCGAAAGGATGCATTTGCACTGCATCCTTACAGCACTTCAGGCAGCCTGCTCAAAGCCACCTGTGTCCCACTGGGTTTTAAACATCCTGGTGATGGGAGCCTTTCCCATGCTGCAGGTCCTGCCCCTGGGCTAGGCTGTGCTGGCACGTCGCTACTGCAGCTGGGAGGCCATTGACATGGCCTGGGGTGCTACGGCTCTGGTCAGACCTGCCCTGATGGTTACTGCTTCCCTTCCTGCTCCATCCATGGCTCCCCTTGCCCAGACTTTTGCATGCCTGTCCAGCTGACACTCTGCTTGCAGAACTGTCTGGCAAGGTGTGGACTATATGATGGCATCTCTCTGGGCTTGGTGGAGGCAAGGGAAGGCAAAGTTAGTCTCAAGCTGGCCATTACACTGCTGGGTGTAATAGAACCGTCTCTGCAGAATGACATTGCTAGCACTCTGTCTGCAGTCTGCTGAATGTCCTTGCTCGTGTGGGGACACCTGCAGCACAAGCGTGCTGTAGTGGATTCCAGTGTCTGGGCCATGAAACAGGGGGAGTGTTCTGCTGGAGCTCAGATCTCTTCCCTTGCACAAGTTACCACAAAAGCATATGCATCCTTGAGGAGACACAGCAAGGCTGAGGTGTATTTGGAGCCCTGAGGGTGGGTAAATGCAATGAGAGGAAAGAAGATGGGAGATTTGTTGCTAACTAGAAAGTGTTAATATACATGGCAAAAAAAGCAATATGAGTTTCACTTACATCGTGATGGGCTCTGAAATGGCAACTGAAGTCTAGGGAGAAGATCAGGGTATCTCTGTAAATGCTTTGTGAAAATATCAGCTCAGGACTCAGCAGCAGTCAAAAAGGCAAATCAAATGCTGTGTTTTATTAGCAAAGGAACAGAGACTGAGAGAAAAACTCATCTCAAATTCTGTGTACACTCTGTTGTGCCTTCACAGAATCACTGAATCACAGAATGTTAGGGATTGGAAGGGACCTTGAAAGATCATCTAGTCCAACCCCCCTGCTGGAACAGGAACACCTAAATCGTGTCACACAGGAACATGTCCAGGCAGTTTTGAATGACTCCGAGAAGAAGACTCCACAAGCCCCCTGGGCAGCCTGTTCTGTCACCCTCACTGTGAAAAAGTTTTGTCTCATATTTAAGCAGAACCTCCTACTTTCCAGTTTACACCCATTGCCCCTTGTCCTATCGTTGGTTGTCACCAAGAAGAGCCTGACTCAATCCTCCTGACACTCACCTTTTACATACTTATAAATGTTAATAAGGTCACTCCTGTGTCCTCTTCTCCAAGGTAAAGAGACCCAGCTCCTCCAGCCTTTCCTCGTAAGGAAGATGCTCCACTCCCTTAATCATCCTTGTGGCTCTGCGCTGGACTCTCTCAAGCGGTTATTATATTCATTCCACTGAATAAGCAGTAGTGCTATAGAAGGCTCAGAAAAGAGTGTTAATGTGATCTCTAGTAGGTAATGGCTTCCATGCAGAGAGAAAATACCTGAACATTCTTTGGCATGATACATACTGAAGGAATATGAAAGAGGTGTGGATTGAGTGGCACAGAGAGAGACATGGGGAAATTAGAGGTTGCACTTTTCACAATACAAGAACTAGGCAGCTTCATAGGAAATGACCGGGCAGCAGGTTTAAAATAAACAAAGGCAGTACTTTTTCATGCAGAACATAATTAAAATGTGAAATCATTGCCAAAAGTTGCATGGGTTCAAAGTTAGATGAATTCATGGAAAGAAAAAAATCCATCAAAGGCTGTTGAACAAAAAAAAAGATCTGTGGCTCAGGAAGTGACTTAGCCACAGACTGCTGGAAACTGGGAAGGTTTCACAGGAGAATTATTCCATACGTACCCTACTTCTTGCATCTTTTCTATCCACTGCCAGCCACTGTTTGAGTTGTGCCTCTAGTTGAGACAGTTCTCTTTGGACCAGGTTGGTATTTGCAGCAGCCATCTTGGAGGGTGGACATCTGACCTGGGCAAGCCTGCCTGGTGGTAATTTTACGAAGGTGGAGATTTTTGCAGAGGCAGGACCATTTCTATTGCTAGTTATTTCTCTGTTTTTGCAGCTGAAATGACATTTGTAATGGAGCCTGTGTGGATGCTGCTTTTTTAACTCACCCACTGAGTCACTTCTTTCCTCAAGTGGAGTTTGATTTCTGGTGGAAGGGCAGTGTGACCATGTGCATGAAGTTGGAGCCCCTTGTATCTTGGTTGAAAGTGATTATGAACAGCATGGGGGCAAGCCCTGTCTCAGGCTGTTATAGAGAAGGGCTTGGAAGGGGCCTCCTAAGCATGGCCCTGCTCAGAGGTGTCCACACAGATAGTCCTTTTCATAAACAGTTGAGCTATATTTAGAAGGTCCTCTGCCTCCATCACTGCTGTAAAATGCTGTTCCAGATTCCTTGATCTGGTAGTTAGAAACCATCTCTTAATTTCCAGCCTAAACTAATTTCTGACCACTTTATACTCATTTGTTCTTGTGCCAATATTGTGTTTTTGCTTAAATAGCTCCTCTCTCTCCTTGGAATTTCCCTCCCCTTTCCTCAGTGTTTACAGAGTGCAGTCACATCACTGTTTGGCCTGGCTAAACAAGTCCAGCTCCTCTGGTTGTTGTCCCCCTCCACCCCCGCTCCCCCTCTGTGAGCGCCACCAGCGTGGTGCCAGCAGCTTGTGCAAGAACATTAACACTTGCCTCCTCTCAAAAGCTTGCAGACTCTTTCCTTGGACTCTTTCTTGGACTGTGTTTGTCCTGTGTATGCATGCATTGAAGCGGTATCACACACAGATCAGAGAGCACAGCTGGTTCTGTAAGGATGATTTGTGCTGTAGGATGTGAATTTGGTCTGTGATAGCATCATATTGGTGAGTAAGGGATCACAGAATCTGTGCCAAGTGGGGTGCCTGCTCCACTGGTGAGGTGTTGATGGGTGCAAATAGTCAGCGCTGGAGGAGAGACGGGTCTGCCAGCAGGTGTGGGTTGTTTGCTGAGAGTACCCCTTACGCTGATGGATGGTGAGGGGCAGTAATGGGGATGCGTCTATTTCCATAACTATCCAGGAAAGGAGTGAATAGTTATCCACTAGGATAGTTATCCACTAAAGGAGCCTGTGCTCTTAGTCATATGGTCTGAGTTTTTGGGGGTTAGACCTGCGTGGTGCCAGGAGTTGGACTCGATAATCCTTTATAGGTCCCTTCAAACTTGGGATATTCTATGATCTAGGAGTTTCCATGCAATGCTGTTATGTGTGGCCTCTGTCAGGAAGCATAGAGTGTAGTGTTAGTTGAGGAGGTGCATAATTCATGCCTTAAAGGTACTGTGACGCGCTGGCACAGAGTGGTAATCTTAAGTGCCCGCAGACAGCAAGTCAATAGTGCTAACTAGAAGCAAAGGAGAGAAGGAAAAAGCCCTTAAAGTCAGGGTGTTTGGGTGCAAGAAGAACTGCCCGATGCATTTCCAGTGATCATGAACTGCACTGGGCTGGCTGGTGGGAATTGAGGGGACTCTTTCCATTGCCAGGGTGAGTAGCTGCTGCACTAGTCAAAGCCTGAACATTTCCATTCGCCTCCAAAGGTGTCAAATGGGGGCAGAGGGGATTTTCTTTGCTGCAGAGGCCTTAGGTGTACCATTGGTGAAGTGTCCCTCCATCACCCTGCAGCTCACTGCTGCAGCATGCGCCAGGGCTGTTAAGCTGGGAGGCACAGGGGGATGGCATGGCAGGACCTCCATCTGCCTACTTGGCTGCAAACTTCCTCATGTTGTGCAGACTCAGGTCTTGGCTTGGGGGCTGTGCCCTGAGCAAGGTGCAGAACGGGTGTAGGAAGACACAGATGCTGTGCTTGGGGTCTGTGGGAATGCTCTGGAGGATGCCCTGTGCCACTCAGCTGCTCTCTGGGCTGTGCTGCAGGTGCTGGAAGAGAAGCCGTCGGGACTTCTCGTTGCCTCCCTCCAGGCCAAGGACCCTGACGAGGGTGAGAATGGGACCATCACCTACTCAATAATAGGTACGAACTGCTGACCTGGCTACCTGGCACTGTTCTCTGTCGTGCAGCCATGACCCTTGTGGGCAGATGGGTGACCACTGCCCCAGCCCTGTCATGCCACAGTCCTTACTCCATCCCAGCATGTCCTCTGCCCCACCCTCCTCTCTGCCTCTCCCTGCAGCATTTCACCTTCTCTCTGCAGGAGCCTGGGCAGAGCGTTTCACACTGCACATGGCCACTGGAGAGCTGCGGACTGCCACAGTACTACGCCGGTCTGACCGTGCCGAGTATATCTTCACTGTGACAGCCAGTGACCGGGGCATGGTGCCCCGCAGTACCTCGGCTATCATCCGCATTCAGGTATCCAGCACCCCAGCTGCTCTTGTCCCTGTACCATCCACCCCTTGCTCATCTCTTGGAGGACACCATTCAGCTACTTGGCAGCCTTCCTCCAAACCCTTGTTGCCCTCCACCACCTTCATCCCAGGGCACCCTCTGCCCTTGCTCAGCTGTTGCTGCAGCCCCACCGTTGTGGTGGAGAACATGGGATGGGAAGAGAGTAGCTGCCACTCATTCGTAAATGCTCATGTTCTCATTTGTAAAGTGGTCAGCATCAGCATTAGTAGTAAACATTTGTCTTCTCCAGACTGGGACAGCCATCTCAGTCCTACACATGCTGTTGCAGAGACAACCTTGTCAGTTCCCCGCCCAGAGGCATTAATTCTTCCCAGCATCTACTGAAAACATTTCTCCTGATGTGCAGGAATTTCTTCATGTATGCATAGCTTTTGCACTCACTGTCTGGTGTGTTGGCTTAGATAGCTGAGTCCTTTCTCTGTTGTTAGTAATGAATTTAATTTTACAGCAGAGACTCTGGTTCCCCCCCAGTCAATGCACTTTCACGGTGCACCATTTCACATCCTGTCCCCATTGTTGCAGTTCCCAGGGTCACTTGACTCTCTTCGTTTGATGTTCTTTCTCTGTGCTGGCAGTGCCCTCTAACTCTGTCAGCAAACCTTTAACGTACACAGCTTTCTTTTATTATTATATTAAATTAGATCTACTGTGTTTCCTTTGTGTTTGAGGAAAGAAGTACTGTGTTAGCCTGGCACATCTGCCTTTAGCCATTCTGCAATACATTTTAAAACTTTTTCCTTTTTATACCATGTCTAACTGTTCTTGTTTTTCAAGTTCTTCCTCGGCTTTCAAAGTACTGAGACCAGGCTGACAGGCTTGTTGTCCCTGAAGTGCTTGTTTGCATGCCCATAATGTAGCTATTTGCTTGGCAGTCCCTACTTCTGATACTCCTCTGAGTTGACAGTTTTGCTGGACTTTATTTTTCCCCAGCTCCTTGACAAGAGTGCACTGAGTTCTTCAACATGTTTTCCCTTCAGATGACGCTGTTACTTTTCTCACTCCAATCCACAGCTGTACGTCATCCCTGAATTAATGTAACAATCTTTAATAAAATTAGTAATAATATTTATTTATCTTCAGGTCACACTAGGTTGTCTTTCTTCTCTGTACCTCTGATCTGAATGAGCGTTACCTCTCTTCTTGCCCACTCTTGCTTATGTTTTGCAGAATTGTTTCTGCTGGCATCTGTTTCTATTACGGTGTCTAAGCCAGTCACAGAATCACAGCAAGGCTGAGGCTGAAGGCATCTGGTCCAAGCCCCCCCCCCCCCCCCTCCAGCAGGGCCACCCAGAGCCACTTGCCAACAACCACATCCAGGTGGCTTTTGAAGATCTCCATGGATGGAGACTCCACTACCTCCCTTGGCAGCCTCTTCCATTGTTTAACCACCCTTTCAGTGATTTTTTTTCTTAAAAAAATCAACCATTAGTATTAATCTAGTATTGTAATGGATTTAATTAATTTAATTATTCTAGTATTAGTATTAATCTAGTATTAGTATATAATCTAAACCTCTACTGGTGCAACTTGAAGCCGTTTCCTATTTCCTATTACTTGTTACTTGGGGGAAGAGACTGACCCCCCACACTACAGCCTCCTTTGAGGTAGTTGTAGAGAGTGATAAGGTTTCCTCTGAGCCTACTTTTCTCAAGGTTAAATATCCCCAGTTTCCTCAGCCATTCCTCATAAGATTTGTTCTCTAGATCCTTCACGACCTTCGTTGCCTTTCTTTGGACATGCTCCAGCACCTTGATGTCTTTCTTGTAGTGAGGGGCCCCAAGCTGAACTCAATGTGGCCTCACCAAAGCTGAATACAGAGGGACAATCGCTTCCCTAGTCCTGCTGGCCACATTATTTCTGATACAAGCCAGGATGTCGTTGGCCTTCTTGGTGACCTGAGCACACTGCTGGCTCATGTTGAGTCTGCTGTCAACCAATACTCCCAGGTCCCTTTCTGACAGGCAGCTTTCCAGCCACTCTTCCTACAGCCTGTAGCATTGCATGGGGTTTTTGTGACCCATAGGGTAGGACCCAGCACTTAACCTTGTTGAACTTCATACAGTTGTCCTCGACTCATCGATCCAGCCTATCCAGATCCCGCTCCAAAGCTTTCCTACCTATGAGCAGATCAACACTCCCGCCCAAATCTGTGTCACCTGCAAACTTCCTGAAGGTGCACTTACTCCCCTTGTCCAGATCATTGATAAACATATTAAAAAGAACTGGCCCTAATACTGAGCCAAGAGGGATGCAACTTGTGACCAGCCTCCAACTGGAGGGTAGACAACATTCACAGCCTTGTGCCCAGTGCCTCCTCTCTCATCACTGGGTGCCACAGAAAAGAGCCTGGCTCCATCTTCCATACACCCTCTCTTCAGATATTTATATACATTGATCCACCTGAGACTTCTCTGCTCATTCAGCAGCTCTGTCTTTACCTACTCTAGTTCCCCAGGTGAAGCTTATCTTTCATCCTGTCAAACCTGTGCTGATTCTCAGCATGTTTTTCAAGTTGTTACTCAGCTGTTAGGCCACAAGACCTGTGACCTTGCCTTCATACACCTGCACTCCTCAGGCCTCATGTCCACTGGCTCCCCAAGAGCCCCCCTCCCCATCCCACCTCCCCAACACACAAGGTCCTGGTATGCACCCCTGATTGCTGTCTCTCCTCCCAGGTGCTGCCATCCTCCCGTGTGCTGCCCCGGCCCGATGCCACCGTGCTGACACTGCACCCTCTCGAGGGGGTCAAGCCAGGGTCTGTGATCGGCTCAGTGGCACCCCCAGATGCCCCTGCACGAGGACAGCTGACCTACACAGTGGTAGGAGGTGGTGGGGATGGCACCTTTGTTGTTGACAGTGTGACAGGGGAGATCTACGCTGCCCAGGAGCTGGATTATGAAGCCGGGGCACGGCACATGCTTCAGGTGAGTGCTGAGGACACACAGCATGGCTATCCTTCCAGCCGACTGGTGCTGGTACAGATCCATGTGCAGGACTGCAATGACCAGGCACCAACCTTCCCTGAAGACCCCATCACCATTGTGGTGCCCGAGAACGTGCAGGCTGGTTCGTCCATCTTCACCTTCCAGGCTCTGGATGGGGATGGTGTGGGCCCCAACAGCCAGGTGCACTATGCCCTGCTGCGCCAGGAGCCCCCTGGGGCCCCCTTCCAACTTGACAGCCGATCGGGACTGCTGACCCTTCGCCAGGGCCTTGACCGGGAGGCTGCTGCCTCCTTCCTCTTGGTGGTGGAGGCCACAGACCAGGCACGCAATGTCAGCCAGCGCCGCTCGGCAGCTGTGACGGCCCGTGTGTTTGTGACTGACGAGAATGACAATGCACCCATGTTTCTGTCACCTGCTGCTGTCAGCGTCATGGAGGATCAGCCAACTGGGTTCGTGGCTCTGCACGTGGTGGCCCAGGACAACGATTTGGGAGAGAATGGGCGAGTGAGCTACTCGTTACGAGCAGGC
Source organism: Heteronetta atricapilla (assembly GCA_011075105.1). Taxonomy (NCBI): domain Eukaryota; kingdom Metazoa; phylum Chordata; class Aves; order Anseriformes; family Anatidae; genus Heteronetta; species Heteronetta atricapilla. The sequence continues at coordinate 206,819,953 of CM021731.1, read as the reverse complement.
AACAGTGATGGCCGCTTCCACCTTAACCCCAGCACTGGTGAGGGCCTGGGAGGATGCAGGGTGGGCAGCAGCAACACTGTGAATGTGGGGTCTGAGGAGGGTGCAGGCACATGTGGGGATGTAGCATGGTGCACAGAAGGAGAGTGTGGGCTGGGGAGTACAGATCACCTGGAGGTAAGAAGGACTTAGTGGGTGTGGACAGCTCCAAGCATAGCACCTGGCTGGCGTGACCCTGCTGTCTCTCAAGACCCTGGCTCACCCGAATGCCTGCAGCCTTGTGACAGCTCTGTCCTGGGAGCGGTTGGCCCGGATGGCATGCAGTCCCAGATTATCCCTCTTCCCCTGTCTGCAGGTGCGCTCTCTGTTGTGCGGGCACTGAACCGGGAGGAGGTGGTGCAGCACAACCTGACTGTGGTGGCCACAGACCATGGCTTCCCACGCCGCTCAGCCACACAGCTACTCTCTGTGCTGGTGCTGGATGTCAACGATGAGGCTCCCAGTTTTGAGAAGCCTGAATATGAAGCACACATCATGGAGAACCTGCCAGCTGGCAGCCCTGTACTGCAGGTGCTGGCCACAGACCGGGACCTGGGTGAGGATGCAGGGCAAGGGTGAGCTGCCCAGTTTGGTCAGGAGCCCTTCTGGGGATGCAACTTGCAGGACGAGGTGCAGTCTGCTCCCTCCTATCTGGTTTGGAGAGCCTGGGTGACCATGGAGGGAGGAACCATCACCTGGCCTGGTAAAGAGGGATGGGATGGACCCTGGAAAAAGCTAAGAATGAAAACATAGATTGATTCCCTTTGCTTCCCAACTCAATGGGCTTTTTTCCTTGGAGGTTCCTTGTCCCATTTTCCCTTCCACAAGCTGGACTGGGCTGGGACTGCCCTCCACCACACATCTCTGCCCACACCTTTACTTGGCAGGCAGTGAGAACATCCTCCTCCACAGTCTGTCTGCCCCCTGGATGGGAAGGCTGGGAGGAAGGAGGTGCAGGGCTGGGAGCCAAGTGAGAGGTTCTTGGCATTGCTGCTGGGCTGCCCTCAAATGTACTCCTCCCTGCAGGTGCCAATGGGCTGGTGACCTATGGGGGTCTCTCTGGGGGACCTTTCTCCATCCACCCACAGACGGGGCTTATTGTCACCACACATGCCCTGGACCGTGAGGAGCAGGAGCAGCATGTGCTGATGGGTATGACTGTGCTAATGCATGAGAGGGAGCAGCAGACATGGCAGGGTGGGTTATAGGGAGCACAGAGGAGAAAGATGGGTGCTCCTCACTGCTGGGAAAGGGTGGTGTTGCGAGGCGGGCAGGCCATGGGAAGTGATGAAGGATTGCAGAGCATGCAGGTTTGTTGGGTGGTTGAGCATGTGGGAATGCCAGTGATCCCATGCCTGGCTCCCCTGTGATTGTCTGTGACTTGCATGTGACAGCCTTGGTAGTAGCTCCCAGTTATCAGGGTACTCTGCAGCCCTCTTGCTGTGTTCCTGCAGTCTATGCACGAGATGGTGGCCTGCCCCCCAACCTCTCCAAGGCAACTGTGCGGATAACAGTAGGGGATGAGAATGACCATACACCACACCTGGAGAGTGAATCCTGTTCTGTGGAGGTCCCTGAGAACCAAAGCTGCGTAGCACTCTACACCCTGCGGGCCACTGATCCTGATGGAGGCGAGAATGGGCGCTTGGAGTACCATGTGGCAGGTGAGGAGCATAGGGACAGAGAGAGCTCTGTAGTTTCAGTCTTGGTGATGGGTAGCGGCTGCTCACCCAGGTTTGCTAGGAGCTCTTGGAAGCATCGCCTGTGGCAATTCCCGTTCCACATCACCTCTCTCCTGCTCCAGACCACGTGTTGCTGCTCCTTCCTTTCAGCCTTTTAGTTTCACTGCCCTCGCTCGGTAAAGATCACCTCAGAATGTACACAGGCCACATTGCCTCATTCCTCAGGCTCTCTCTGGTTCCTCAGGCTCAAATTAGTTCCACACCTCTCTTGCCTGCTCTGGCCTGTTGAATTTAGATTGTTAAGTGAGTCTTTGTTCTTACACCCAGCATTATCTGTGGCAACAGCACTGCTCTATGAGCTGGTGGATCCAGTTCTTACACATACACATGCACAGAGTTGGACCAAGGAGATTCAGTCCCACTTAAGTTGCACTAGGGACTTACAAAGAACAGCTCAGTCTACACTCTCTGGCAGGCCGCACAGGGATGGACTTCATGCTGTCCCTCCAGGCAGCACAGGTCAGGTCCCTCCTTGTGCCAACCTCAAGTTACAATAATGCTGTCCCCTCTCTTCTTTTCCAGATGGAGACCCTGGGCAGGATTTCATCCTAGACCCTGTCTCTGGTGTCCTCTCCACTGCACGTGCTCTTGACAGGGAGCAAGTTGCTTTCTACACCCTCACAGTGGTGGTGCAAGACCATGGCACCCCACCACGCAGTGCCACCATGTCAGTGAACGTGCGGGTGTTGGACCTAAATGACAATGCACCTGTTTTTGCTCAGGCCAGCTATGTGGTAGAGGTGCCAGAGGACTTGCCTGTTGGTGCCCTGGTTCTGCAGCTGGAAGCTGAGGACCCTGATGAGGGCACCAATGGGCAGGTTACCTACTACCTGGGCAATGAGTCACTGGGCATGTTCCAAGTAGAACCACAGAGCGGGCGCATCAGAAGTGCCCAGGCACTGGACCGGGAGCGCCACACCAGTTACAGCTTCCTTGCCAAGGCTGTGGACTCAGCACCATGGGAACCCAAGAGTGCAGCTGTGCGGGTCACGGTCACAGTGCAGGATGTCAATGACCATGCTCCTGCCTTCCTGCACAGCCCGCTGACTGTCAATTTGTCTCGCCACACATCACTCAAGCAGGTTGTGGCCACCATGAGGGCAGAGGACAGGGATGCAGGTGCCAACGCCTCCATCCTGTATCGCCTTGCCACCCCCAACTCTGCATTCGCAATCAACTCCTACACAGGGGATATCCAGCTGCTGCAGCCCCTGGGATCACTCAGCCAGCGCCAGCGGACTCTCTTCATCCTGGCCACAGATCTGGGGCAACCAGCACTTTCCTCTACTGGTGTGGTGGTGATCCATTTGCAGGAAGAGCCTTACCGGGGGCTACGCTTTCCCCGGAGCAGCAGTGAAGTGGCCCTGCCAGAAAATGCTGCTCCAGGTATCAGCTGAGCAGAGTGCCCAGCACAGGCTGGGACAAAATGGGAGAGGATGAGGAGGGAGGGGGATATTTAGACTGGGGAGCATTGCAGGGTTTTTGGAAGTCGTCATGCTTTGTGTAGATCCAGGGGACAGCAGGGCCTGACTGGTGCCCAGGGTATTGAGGGTGGTAATCCTGTGGGTCACATGTGAACAGATGCTCCTGGAAGGTCTGCAGGGTTCAGTGAGACCATAGAAGAGCCGCAGACAGGCTCCAGAAGTCTCAGCTCGGAGTTTACCAGTAGATCTTACCTCCTTTGGCAGCAGTAACCTCAGGCAGGGCCATGTTCCTGTGGTACAGCATGTGCCCCTGACCTCTGGCACCTACCCTGAGACTCTGCTGCCCCTTCAACATTGTTCCCTCCCTTACAGGTACTGCTGTCGCTAGCATCCAAGCTGTGCACACAGGGGGCTCTTCTGGGCGCATCACATACAGCATCATCAGTGGCAATGAAAAGAATGCTTTCCTTATCCAGCCCAATTCAGGTACAGCAGCAGGACCAGTTGGGGAAGCAGCAAGAGAAGGTCACCTGTGCTCTGCCAGTACCTGCTCAGCTATCACAAATCTCAGAGCCCTCCAAAGGCACAGGAATATAGTCTACACCTCTACTAGAAATTTAATGGTATTAGGGTTTGGACATATACACTATCCCATGCATTGTCCTCTGGACTATGGACTGTGTTAGGAAGAGCTAACACAGCTCTTAGCACAATTTTGGTACCTGCTAACTGGATCTTTCCCCAAAAAAGGCCCAGTTCAGAAGTTAGCAGAGGCCAGGGCCATTGCTAAAGGCAATCTGGGTGCAGCCCTGGCCTTAGATGGCAAGATCAGCTAAATGAGACATCCTGTGTTGGGGCCTTAGAGGTGTGCATACAGCTGCCATGACTACAGTGCTGCTGGGGATTGATGGTTGTCTCTGTACAGTCCCAAAGGTGACAACAAATGGGGAACCACTCAGTCTCCAATGGGCATTTCTAAGGTGCATTTCTAAGAGCCCTCCCTCTGCACAGCTATTCCCTGAGCAGTGAGTGGGTGCTGAGTGTAGTAGTGGTGCTAGTGGATGGCTGGTATGTAGCCCAGGCAGAGCAGTGAGGCAGACTGCAAGATGCTGCCAGTGATGCTGGGCAAGCACTGTTTGCACCATGAGCTTCAAAGGGCAGCATTTGAAATGCTGCCTGTCCCTTGACATCAGGGAAGTCCTGGCTGAGGGTAGGGTGAGGGGTGCCTTGCTGTGACATTGGTGCTTGCTCTTAAGTTTAGAAGAGGCTGGGATATGAAAAAATCCCCAGAGCCTAGAGGTCAACCTGGAGCTTCTTGAGAAAATGCCATTCTCTTGTGGCCTGATGGATGGTTGGGGTTGGAAAAGGATTCTGGGCTGTCAAAGGTCTTTCTGGCCACAGTACTTGTGCCCTCTGCAGCCTCTGGCCACTGTGCAGGCCCTTGTGAGCCATCCATGGTATGGCATGGCATGCAAACCATTAGCACCATGATTAATGACTGGCTACTGCAAGCCACAGTGACTATGGCAGCCCACTGTCATTAACTGAAACTTCATTGAGTATCCTCAGCACTCTGGTGTCACTGCAAGCCACTCACCACGCTGTGCTTCTGCTGTGAGCAAGCCACAGCATGGACACAGGGATCACTGGGGAGAGGCCAGACCAGGACACAGCGTGTCATGAAGGTTGTCCCAAGCCCAGAGGAACCTGAGCTGCAGCTACAGGCCTCCTGCTACAGCCTTGCAGCATGGCAGCTGCCCCAGGAGGCCTGACTTGCAGGGCTGCTTGCACCCTGCCTGCCTGGAAGGCCGGATGCCACCTTGCAGTGAAGCAATGTGCACAGTCTGACTGCAGCTCCTCCATAACTTGGTGCATGCCAGCATCTGAACTCACCCCAATTCTAAACTGAGCTCAGGAGCTGATACTCAGCAGTTCCTGAAACCTCGAGTCAAAATGCAGATGCAAAAAATTCCCAGTCAAGCTCACAAAGGTCTTTGTGGAGAGTGGCTGTGCTCAGGGCTGGTCATCTGTGTGCTTTCAGTCCCAGGGGCTTCCACGTGTGCAGGAGCAGTTTTAACACAGTGCCATAGGAGTCTGCCTGTCTGAAGCTGATGTTCAGAAGTGAGCATTTGGTATCAGTGGCATTACTATGTCTGTGAAACGCAGGAGGGGCTAACAAGGGTGGCACCTTGGCTAATTCCTTCTAGTCCCTGGGCCAGCAGTCAGTCTACCAGGTGTCTTAGCCAATGCCTACAGGGCTGCCATTACAGTCAGGAGATGAAAACAACGTCCAATGCCCAGGCTGCCCACAGAGCCATGCTTTGTCTCCTCCATGGTTCACAGGCAGGCTGTCTAAGAACAGTAGCTGCCTGGATCTGCCCCTGAGCAGATCCAGTACAGTACCACCACCACTGCAGCAGCTCAGGTCTGAAACCCCATGCAGACAATGCAATCAGGACAGACCTCACAGAGCCCCTCTTCCTTCCCTTTGCTTTTCCACCCAGCTCTGCAGCTAGACTGCAGAGGGATCTTGCTCCCCAGTGCAGGAAGCTGAGACCTAGTGGGATCAGTCGCGCAGTGAGACCCCTGTTCCTGATATTCTGGGCAGTATGAGCAAGGCACTGCTACACTGTGCATGGCTGAGGCACTGGTCTGCACAGCGAGCTGTGATGGTGTACTGCAGTAAGGCCTGGTGAGGGTAACAGAATGGCACCCCACATGCACCTCTGTGATCCCTATCCTTTCATCTCCCTTCTTGTCTGCTTTTGGGCCATGTCTGCCAGTGGTGCCCTGAACACCCTGGACACATCCTGGTTGCACCTCAGTTGCTATGGCAGTATCGCTTCATCTCAGTGAGGAAGCATTTCCCTCCAGCAAAATGCCCAGAATACAGGATTTTTCCCTTAAAACATGGCCCTTCTCAAGTACCATGCATGCATCTGTGAGACACTTCCCTGCTTTCTCCCCATGCAAGGGGCTGTATGCTGTGACTGGATGTGGGGTGCTGCAGCACCACAGTGAGGGGGCTGGCACAGCACAGCACAGCTCCCAGCCCTGTACCATTTACCAGGCCCCTGACCTTCAGCTCTGCTTCAACAAGCCAGTGCATAGGCACCAGTCCTTCACTGTCCTCAGCCATCCCAGGCTTATCTGCTCTCCAGGGGAAAACCAGAGTTTTGTCCAGAGGCCCCATGTGAAAGCTTAGTGCTGGAAAAGGACTCTTGCTTACTGGATTACAAATCAAAGTGCCTGGACAAGACCAGAGCAGGAGAAGGCCAGAAGCATCCTGAGCCCCACACAACAGTGCCTTGGGCTCTACTATTCCTGTCCAGGGCAAGAACAACCCCTCAGATGGAGAACTGCTGACTACTTTCCTTGCATTCACCCTGGGCCAAGCCAGCCTTGGAGGCAGGGCCTGCCCTGGCAGCCAAACAGTAGCAGAGGGCCCGGGGGTACCCACCTGACTCCAAGCCCTTGGGTTGCTGGTGGTGAGCATACAGCTGCTCTCCAAGCCAGGCTGTCATTCTGGTCACTATAACCAGTGTCTTCTGTTCCTGGATGTACGGCCCTGTGTGCATTGGAACTCATGCAAAGCTGTTAGCAGAGCCCTTAGAAGCCAAGCTTGTCCAAGGCAACATAGCTGTTCTACATGGCTGATATTACATCCCTATTGCCCAACTAGTTCACCCAGTGGTTGCCTGATGAGAAGGCTTTCAGTTTGGAGAGGGCTCAGGAACTCAGTATGCTATTTCTCTCTATTTGAGAATGGATGGATGGGCAGAGGGATGGATTGAGTGTAAGGGAACAAAAGAGAAGATGGGGACTGGGTGTGCTGGTGCATCACTCACCCCCTCTCCCCCGACCCTGCTGTTTCCCCAGGTGCTATCTCAGTTCAGGACTCCAGCAGCCTGGATTTTGAGGCCAGCCCACGGCTGCGCCTTGTGGTCCAGGCAGAGACAGCAGCTTCCTTCAGCTTTATGGCCATAAACCTTAACCTGCAAGATGTGAATGACAATTTGCCACGCTTCCAGCTGCAGAACTATGTGGCATTCATCTGGGAATCACAGGGCTATGACTCCCAAGTCATCCAGGTAGCACTGGGGGCACAAACAGGGACATCCAGGCCCCTGGCTGCCCCTGCCAGGGTGAGGAGGTGGGGGGCTGTGCTATGGGCTTGGGGCTGGCACCTATAAATCCATAGGTCTGGCCTTGGAGGGCTGTGGTTTGTAGGGCTCCACAACTGCACTGCTGAATTTCTGTTGTGGCTTTGCAGGTCCTGGCAGATGATCTGGATCAGGGAGTGAATGGGCAGGTGACTTATGCCATTAACCAGTCCCTGCCAATGACAGGCTTGTACCACATCGACCCTCAGACCGGCACTATCACTACTGCTGCCATCCTGGACAGGGAGATCTGGTCACAGACCCGGTGAGTAGGGCCAGACCAACTTGTACCGTAGGTATGAGAGGGGTATAGGAGAAGCATCCCCAAGGCTGCAGAGGATAGTCTGTTACTTGGTGCCACCCAAAGCCGTTGCCAAACAACAGCAGGAACTCGGACTTAGTAGTAGTATGGGCAGCAAATGGCACTGAGAATGCCATTATCATGTCAAATGGCACTGAATGGCACATAGTCATGAGATAAGCCTGCACTCTGTTCAGCCTGGATTTCACAAATCTGAAAAGACTGTGAAGGGGGCAGTGGACTCTTCAATAGCTACATCCATTCTCTTTCCTGCCTGCTTAATCCAGACCATATCTGTTCAGTCCCTTCCCACTCCCACACATTGCACCCTCCTGCCCTGCCACATGCCCTCCGGAAGCTATGCACCAGCCTCAGCCCTCTTGCAAGTCCCTCTGCATTCACCCCAAGTCCTCTGGGTCCCTCACCGCATGCGCACATTCTTGACATCCTCCAGTCAGCCTAACTACAACTATGTAAGATGATGACAAACACTACAAACCACGGATTTAAGTCCTCCCCTATCTTTTTTACACATGCATGGTTCAGATACAAAGAACAATTTCATCCACCTCACCAAGGCTATGTTCCTGCTGTCATATGCATGTTTCAAATCTCTGTTCGCTCTTCCAAGGCATGTGGAGGCCTAGGAGATTCGTTCCATTCACATACACTTCACTGCTCCACACAGAGGCTCCGTGTATTCCCCAGCTCCCAAATATGCTCCAAGTGCTGTCACCTGTCTCCTTGCATGCCTCAACACATCTTTTCTCACCAACATTCCAGACTCCTGCCCTTTGCACAGACTAAAAATGCTGTGGATGCATCCACTGTAACCCCCTTGCAAAAGCCCCCAACCATGCATGTGCACATGCCAGGGTTGTGCATGGTCCAGACTCTTGTGCCAACATTCCCTGCCTGCTCATATGTTCCAAGTGCTGGACACAAACCCCCTGCCGTCCAAACACACACCCCAAATGTACATCCATCTGCTGCCCCATGTTCCTTATGGGCCCACATCCACTGACCCACGTGTACTCCAGATGTTCTGCACATATCCATTGCCCCATATACTCCAGATGCTGTGCATAGTTCTACTACCATGTGTACACACTCCAACCCTGCGCACATGTGCAGTGCCCCCCTCGCCCCATGTTCCAGATGCTATGCATGCATGTAGTGGCCCTCACATATATGGCCGCATCTGTGAACCTTGTGCCATGCCCTTGTGCTTTCCCACAGTTTGGTGGTAACAGCAATGGACAGAGGGACACCTCCTCTTGTGGGCTCTGCCACGCTGACCGTTGTGGTGATGGACATCAATGACAATAGCCCCACCATCCCATTTCCTTGGGAGGTGCGGGTCCCAGAAAGTAAGTGCAGCTCAGTCCCATAGGTTAGCACATCACCAGTGGCAGGAGCTGAGGCATGATGGACACCTGTGGGTGGGAGAGAAGCCCCCAGAGAGGCTTGCTCATTCCCTTGATGAGGGATGGCTTGTGCTGACCCCGCTGGCTGAGCTTCCCCAAGCCCTTCAGCACTGCCCTGTTTGTGATGGCCTGGGGCTGGCGGTTGTATGGCTGGCTGTGATGCAGCAGCTGTGTCCTGAGGGAACCAGCTGAATTCCCAGCTTCTCCTCAGTCTCTGCCCACTTCATGGGGGCTCTGGCTGAACATGAGTGCCGTGCTGGCTCTCTGCCCTTGGTATGCGTGCTCAGTCCTCCTGCCTGGCTCCTTGACCGCTAGAACCTCTCCTTTATTCCTGGTGTTCAGGCTGGTTCCCCCAAGTGAGCTGGGTCCTCTCTGAGGAGATGGGGCTGCTTGCTCATGCCTTACCTCTCCCCAGACACACTGCTAGGCACCCAGATAGCACAGCTGACAGGGAACGATGTGGACTCAGGCCCCACACTCTCCTACACCCTCGTGCTGGATGGTGATGCTGTGGGCACATTCGGTGTGCTGCGGTATGAGGGACGCATTGCCCTTACGGGGCCACTGGACTACGAGCAACGCAGCCACTACACCCTTACCCTGCGTGCCTCTGACACCCGCCATGAGACCGAGGCCAACCTCACCGTTGTTGTGGAGGATGTGAATGACAACGCACCGTCTTTCAGCCAGGGCTTCTACCAGGTACTGTGCACACACACTCCTGAACATGCACGTGCTGGCTCCCCTGCATAAGCCCCTGTGCTGCTCCTGCACACTGCCTGTCTCACCTGGCCTTATGAGGCACAGTGATCCCCTCAAGGATGGGTCTGAGCCCATCCTGGCCCCTCTCCTCCTGTGGCCCCTATCCACATCCTGACATCCCTCCTACTGTCACTGCAGTGTGAACAAGAGGCTGAAACCAAGCATGCAGCACTGGGATCAGCAGCTGCAGGCCTGCCCAGCTGCATGCCGATGGTACATGCCAGAATAAATAGGAGCAGCAGGAAGGCCAGGATTGGTGGGAGATGGGTCACAAGCTGACGTGTTTCTGGTGAGGCCTGGCCTGAGGCCCCATAGGGAGGTCAATGGACAAAAGCTGACTAGTGCCATGTGGTGTATCTCTGGAGCAGAGATGCAAGAAGTTGGGAAGACACAGAAATGCTGGAAGGCTGGGAGAGCACAGACCAGTGGAAGACTGCCTGTTTGTATATGTTGTTTGTATATGTTGTTTGGCACAAGAGGATGGGAGGTGTTTTGAATTGTGTAAAATACCATTTGTAGGAAGAAAAAAAAACAGCTAATAAGTTCTTCAGCATAGCAGGGGAAGGTAGAGAAAAGGATCAATAGCTGGATGCTGAAGTTTCTCAGAAGTCACACTTACAAGGCTAGGCATTGTGCGTGTGGGACAGGTGACCACAAGTGTGCCAACCATGGCCCTGATGCAGAAGTGGGAAGGCCCTGGTCAGCAAGGAACTCAGCTACTTTGGCCATGGCTGCCCTAGCCATCCCAGACCTTCTCAGAGCTCTGCTGGCCAGATCTAGTCAAGCAGGAATAGATGTCCACAGAGGGACACGATTTGGACTGGGGCTTTCTTCTTTTCCAGGTGATGTTGCCAGAGCACACACCTGCAGGCAGCATCCTTCTCACCGTGAGTGCCACTGACCCAGACTCTGGCAGCAACGGAGATGTCACTTTCCACCTGGCTGTGCCCAGCCCTGACGTCGCCATTGACCCCAGCAATGGTGCGTGGGGCTAGCTGCTACATAGAGTTCATGCTGCAGATTGATCCAACAGTGCATGCAGAGGGAGGGGGCCCCCATGCTGGCCCCTCATTACAGCTGGGGTGGTCAGGGAGGCAGACACAGTGGTGGCAGCCATCAAGGCCCACTACCACAGCATCCCAGAACACCATGCCCAGCTCCCTGCTGGCTCCCCATGCTGACTCTGACTTTGTGCCCTCACAGGGACCCTGTTCACCATCCGGCGGGTGGAATTCGATGCCAGTCAGCCTACCCTGGACCTCGTGGTGGAGGCCCGCGACCATGGTTCTCCCAGCCTCTCATCTTGGGCCACAGTGCAGCTGCAGGTGCTCGACGTGAATGACCACAGCCCCAGTTTCCAGGTGCCATGCTACAATGCCAGTGTCCCTGAGGACCTGCGCCCAGGAACTACTGTGCTGACGCTGGAGGCAGGTGATGCCGATCTCTCCCGGGAGAACGCTGGCTTTGACTACACCATTGTCAGTGGCAATGGTGGCAATGCCTTCCAGGTAGAGAGCCGTGTGGCCTGGGCAGGAGGACACCTCCGCACACAGGGTGCCTTGGTGCTTGTGGAGCCCTTGGACTTTGAGGCCATCCCAGTCTACAACCTCACCGTGGCAGCCTCAGACCGGGGCCTACCACAGCGCAGTGCCACAGTGCCTGTGTTCATCACTGTGCAGGATGTCAATGACAACCCACCTGTGTTTGCCCGAGCTGAGTACCACACAGCAGTGAGTGAGAGTGTGCCCCCTGGCACAGAGCTGCTGCGGGTGGTGGCCCATGATGCTGACTCGGGGCCCCACGGCCACGTTCACTACACCATCAGCTCAGGTGACCAGCATGGGCTTTTCCAGCTTCATGAGAGTACAGGGGCCCTGTGCCTGGCACAGCCTCTCGACCGTGAGGCCCAGTCACTGCACGTCCTCGTGGTGCAGGCTACGGACAAGCTGGGCAGCCACTTTGCACTGGTACCTGTAGCCATTGAGGTGAAGGACGTCAATGACAACAAACCGTACTTCCCAGTGGAGATGCTGAGTGCCAGCATGCGGGAGAACCTGCCTCCTGGCACATTGGTCACTACCCTGCGTGCCATCGATGCAGACACTGGTGTCTTTGGGGAGCTTCGGTATGCAGTGCTGGAGCAGCCAGTGGGGGAGCCTGGTGTGGCAGAGGGCCGGGATGCCTTTGCCATCAACAGCAGCTCTGGGGAGCTGCGCTCACGTCTCACCTTTGACTATGAACGAGCTAAAGCCTTCCAACTCCTAGTCAGGGCCACCGATGCTGGCAACGCTTCTGCCACAGTGACTGTGCGGGTACTGGTGACTGGGGAGGATGAATATGATCCCATCTTCCTGAGCCCTTCCTTCAGCTTTGAGGTCCCTGAGGGTGCTCGCAAAGGGCAGAGCATTGGGCGAGTACTGGCAACAGATGAGGATGAGGGGGCTGATGGTGTTGTGCTGTACTCCCTGGCAAAGCCATCACCATACTTTGCCATCAACCAAACCACAGGCACCATCTACCTGCGTGTGGACAGCCAGCCCCAGGCTGGGGCTGGGCGTGCCAAGAGGGAGCCACGTGAGATGAGTGTGGAGGTGCAGGCACGCAGCCCCCTGCCTGCCTCCCGCTCAGCCTCCGCACAGGTCACCATTGACATCACGCACACCTCCTTCGGCCTGGCTCCGGACCTCAACCTGCTGCTGGTGGCTGTGGCTGCCTCACTGGGGGTCGTGGTGGTGCTGGCTGCTGTGGCCATCGTGCTGGCACTGGTCCGCTCCCGCCACCGCCGGGGCCATGAGAAGCCAGAGGGGGACAGGCCACTGGCCCGCGTGCAGAGTAGCTCCCTGCAGAAGCTGGGCCGCGAGGAACCGACACTTCCTGGGGGTGAGCACATTTACCATCAGGCCCTGCCAGGGTATGGGGGTGAGCCAGCAGGCCCCTACACACGAGGTGGCTCACTGGACCCCTCGCACTCCAGTGGCAGAGGTTCTGCCGAGGCTGCTGAAGATGACGAGATTCGGATGATCAATGAGTACCCGCGTGTGGCCAGCATCACGGCCTCTATGCAGGAGCACATCTCTGCCCGTGGCCCTGACTCTGGCATCCAGCAGGATGCTGACCAGCTATCCGACATCTCCTGTGAGCCGGCCGCCCTGGAGAGCACCCAGTGGTTCAAGAGCAAGAAGGGCTCCGGGCTGCTGCTGCCGGGACCACCCCCGCAGCTATACCGCGAGGATGGGGGAGGCAGCGCCTTCCTCGGTGTGCGCTGCGGCCTCAGTGTGTCCTCCCAGCCCCAGGACTATGCCTTCCCAGAGGATGGCAAGCCCTCTGTGGAGGGCTCGCTCACTGCCATCGTGGCCAGTGATGAGGAGCTCCGCGGCAGCTACAACTGGGATTACCTGCTGAACTGGTGCCCCCAGTTCCAGCCATTGGCCAGCGTCTTCACAGAGATCGCCCGCCTCAAGGATGAGAGCTCCCTGCGCAAGCCCTTTCCAACCAAGCCCAAGGCAGAGCCCAAGCCCCGCATTGATCCCCCACCCCTCATCACCTCAGTAGCCCACCCAGGTGCCAAGTCTGTGCCCCCCAAGCCACCAGCAGGCAGGACCTTCCCACACCCATCCTCCCTGCGCCGCTCACCCATCAGCCACGAGGGCTCTATCTCGTCCTCTGCCATGTCGCCCAGCTTCTCCCCCTCACTGTCCCCGCTGGCTGCCCGCTCCCCCGTGGTCTCGCCCTTTGGCATCTCACAGGGGCCCTCGGCCTCTGCCATCAGTGCTGAGCACTCACTGGAGCCCCCTGAGGAGGCCGAGCTCAGGATTTAGACCTGGGCCCGTGGACTCCACCGTCCCACCCTGCAGCCATGGGGCCAGGAGCAGGGCCAAGCCCAGGGCCGCTCTGCATGGGTGCTGATCCTGCTCTCCCAGCACCTTGCCTGCCCTGGAGCCCCCATGAGCTGCAGGTTCCCATGTCTTTTGGGACTGCTTGCTCCTGTGACTCCCTGTGGTCTGGCAGATTCAGTGCTAGTTTTGATGCCCTATGGACTGCTGATCCTAGTACCAGCACCCCAGGGCATGGTTTCTTGTACTGCTCATGGTGTCTCAGATCGGCGCCTGGCACACTGGTGCTTCATGGTACTCTGTGCTCTGAGAGGGGCCGGGAGCAGATGGGTGCTCCCTGCCCTGCTGGGCCAGGGCACTGCAGACTGCAGACCCTGCTCTTCCCTGGCTGCTTGCCCAAGCCATGCAGCACCTTGGGTGCAGTAGGAGGCTGGCCCATCCCTGCTGGCCCCATCTCTGTGGGAGCTTATGGGGCCAGGGAGGAGTGCTCCCTGGACAGTGATGCACTGCTCAGATGGCACAGCCACAGCTGCCTGCTGGTCTGCCTGTGGGAATGGGGATGGCTGAACTCGCTTGCTGATAATATGGGGGAACACATCCCAGGCCAAGCTGTAGGGGGAGGAGAAGGCATCACCCACTGTCTGCTTGCCTGTCCATGGCTGATGGGGGGAAAAGGGGATCCTTTCAGTCCCTCAAGCCCTTCCACCTGCCCCCACTGTGTCTGCCTCTTTTATTGGCTCTCCTTCCCAGAGTTGCTGGAGGGCACTACTCCTCCGGGGCTGGCTGGGAAGCTGGGTGCCTTACCCAGCACAGAGAGGCTGCTCCAGGACCAAGTGCCTCTCTGAGCTGTGAGCTGGCTGGAGCATCAGGCACAGACACTGGGCAGGCTGTGGCAGGGCTGGCAAGAGCATCAGCTGGCCCCAGGATGCCATGGCCCCCAGGAAAGGCACTGATGTGGCTGTTCAGGGACACAAGCCAGTGACGACCTCTTGCTCTGTCTGCCCTGGGCCTGGTGGTCAGCCTGTAGCCGCAAGGAAGCAGGGGTAGGGGGTACCCTGAAAAAACACATGGCCTGAGGCTGGCTTGGTGGCAAACAGCACGTTGTCTTGCAGCCACAGTATAGGATACAGGGTGGCAGGCCTCCCCCAGGGCCCTGCAGTGCAACCTGCTCACCAGGACAGGCTGGGCCACCAGAAACACTTCCAGAATGTGGGTGGTTGCCAGAACCCCCAGCCCTCTGTGCAGGGGCTGCTCTGCACCACTCCTTCATACTGTGTTGTGATCATGGGGGAGAGCCACATTTGCTTGGGGCTGGTCCCCATCCTCACACCAGCACTGCTTGCAGCTGGCATCAGCTCATGCCGGGGCCAGCCCCTGCTCCGGTGCTCACCCACAGCCCACAGGGCATTGCATGGCCCTGCACCTTGGGAGTGCAGTCCTTGTGCCGGCCACTATGGCCCTGGGTGCTCAGAATCACTGTGACCCACACACAGGTGGTACAGGATGCAGGGTGAGGCTTGGGGGCAGGACATTTGGGGCACCGTGGCAGCCCCAGCTACAGCTACAGTCAGCCTGGGAGGACACCCAGACATCTGAGAAGGCGGCCTGGAGCTGTTTATTTTATTTGGGAATTTCCTTCCTATCACACTTCTCCTACACCCGCTCTGTAGCCTCAGCCCAAAGCCTGTCAGCACCATAGCTGCATCCTCATCTGTCATCCCAGCCCCAAATGTTTTATCACAGCAGCCACAATCATTTTTGCCCACTGCCCATTTCCTACTCAGAACCTCCTGTGACTGCAGCCACATCTCTGCCAGTGTCTCAGCTCCAATCTCCCCCACACACCATGGGGCCCAGCCCAGCCCGTGCAATGGGTGCCCCACACCTGGCACTGTGCTGCGCCTGCCCCCATGGTCCTCGTGATGCCCATGCAAGTGTGTGCCCAGTGCTGACAGCCCCAGAAGCTGCCCTGGACAACAACAGGGCTGGGATCTGCTGCAGCAGTGGTGGCCAGTGCCATGTCTGGGGCCCATGAGGGAGCCAGGGTGGCTCTGGGAGGGGAGGACAGTTCTTGCCTCATGTGGCACAGGGACAGCCTAGGGAGGCACCCCCAAGGAGCCACATGTGCTGTGAGCCTTGCATGGGGCTAGGATAGCCAAGCAGCCCTGCTCCCCTCTGCACGTCCAGGATGTGGGGCATAGACAGGTCACCCCCTGCATGCCATGTAGGAGGGTCAGAGACACGGCCCTCCTTTTGTCTGGGGGGATACAGCCACGTGCTGCTGAGCCCAGCCAAGAGCCAAGCCTCCAGTTATTTATTTTTACACATTGTACTATGATTCCTGTTTTCTACTTTGTTTGTACCTTTTGTATCATGTCTCGCTGAGCTGCATGTATTGGGCGCTGCTCGTCAGCCTGCACACCAGGCTGCTCCAGCACAGCCTGGACCCAAGTGCCAACTTCTCAAAGAAATGCCTTAATAAACCACACTTGTTTGTACAGAGCTAGACATTGTCACTGCTGCTCTGGGCTTGTGCTGTGCTGGCACTATGGCCTTGTGGTTGCTGGCAGGGCCAGTGGGTGAAAGACAGACCTGTGGCACTCAGGGGCTCAGCACATGGCTCATCTGCTGGCAACATGCCGGGGGCTGGGGGCATCCAGGGGGACCTGCACCCTGCACTTGGCTCTGGGCAGCAGCTTGGGTGGCAGAGCTGGGGCTACCTGGGGCACGGGGGCTGCACAGAGGCTGCTTTGTGCCCTTGGAGCAGAGCACAAGAAGCCCTGCTGTCCAGCCACAGCTGCCTACCTCCTGGCCTCTGCAATTTGTCAGGCCAGCACAGGAGGTGCAGCAATTTTAGGCTTTAGTGCAGCAGAGGACATTGAGAGCCTGATCACAAACTGTGGGCCTGGCCCAGGTGCCTACCTCCTCCAGCGGTGTGTGCTGCAGCCACACCTGTCACTGCATTGCCACGCACACAGCCCCAGCTTGGCTGCTGCCCAAGCCAAGCCACCAGCACCCATGTGCATCACTGCATCTTGCAAGTTCCTCCCCTTAGCCGCTGCCAAACCCAGCAGGTGAGGACGCACCACACCATGCATCCAGGGGCACACAGGACCATACAGATGCTCAACACTCACACTGACAGCACTGCAGCCTCATCCTGCTCCCCTTTCTGGCTGACAAAGTCTGTCATCAGGAATGCATATGTAATGTATAAGGTGAGTCCCTCTGGCAGCCAGGCTCAGACATCCAGTCTGCCCAGCAGCTGCCCTGAGTTGCTGGTACCCCAACATACAAGCCCCTGAGGCACTGCTCCACTCCAGCTCTTGGTATTGACCCCAGCTCAGGAGCTCTCATTTGGATCTGCTCATCTGCCGTTCCCTGACACAGACACACACAGGCACCCTGAGGGGCTCAGCTGAGCCCAGACTCTGTGCTCTCTCTGGAAGTAGGCTGGGAACCCCCCTGGTCCTTCTGACAGGCTCCCTGCTGTGGGCTTGCCCCTAGGTACACAAACACCCTGGCTCCCAGGCCACTCCAGCTGCTCACTGCCCAGTCTGGTTTGACACCCGCTAGCAGGGAGAGGGGCTGACACCCCTGCATCTGCCACTCAGCTGCTGGCACCGCAAGACCTGGGACCTGTGATCTGACTGCAGCTACTGACACTTAGACTCCATGGACACACATGCATACAGAATAGGGTCCCCAAGAAAAATACTTTGCTGTGTTGTCCAATCCATTTACGTGCAACCATTAACTTTTATATCATTTCCCCTCTTTTTCCACTTTTGTTCTTCTCCAAACTGCCTCAATCCCTCTCTTTCCCCACCTCTGCTACACATATGTAGTTCCTGTGCTACACATTCCATAATAAGTCTTGTGCAACCCTAAAATGGTCTGCCTTCTACCTCTCACAACACGCCCCATGTCCCAGGCAGTGTCCCCAAAACCTGTGGCTCCTGCTCCTGACCGCTACTGCGACAGCCTTGGGTGGAGCTGGGCACAGGGATCCCCCCCTCCTCTGACTGGATAATCGGGGTTCCCCTGCCTGCCATGGCTTCTCGGTGCTGCTTTATCGCACAACCTAGCACCTCCATCTCCCTGCATGGTATAACCGCCGTGCTGGGCATGCTCACTGCTCTGTGGCTGAGACTGAGGGGGTCCCTGCGAGCAGGGAGGGCCCTGATGTTACTGCTCTCTAGCATTGCCCGACTGCAGGTAACCCTGACAGCCTTGATTCCATCCACAGGAACAGCACCCACAGCACACCAGGGTGGGTGTGCCCAGGACACCCTAGCAGCTTTGCTGGCTGCTCCAGTGCTCCCATCATCCTGCTTGCTGAAGACCAGCTAGTCAGACTAACAGCTTGTTAGAGTAATTAGCTCTGTCAGAGCACCCTAATCTTTGCAGGCCAGACAGATCCAGGAAATAATCTCCTGTAAATCTCATCCCACTTACAGCCCTAACCAAAGCTGTAAGCAGCTGGACAGCTGGGTGGGCTGCAGCACTCTGGCAGCACCTCCCAATGCCCCAGGCCCTTAGCCAATTTGCGTCAAGGCTGCGCAGCAGCGAGTCCCTTCCCTGTGGCTGCAGCTGCTGGTCAGGTCCTTGCAGACTGAGACAGCCAGGAGCCAGCACCAGGGTGCTGGGCCACCCCTGGATGAGGAGCAGGGTGGGACAGGATGGGGACCAGCAAATGCCGGGGCTGTGTGCCTGGGTGTGGGATGAGGATGTGGCTGGGGCTGCATAGCTGGGAGCTGCTGGACATGGCCTGGGCACGGGGACCACGCTCTGCCTGCAGACACCCACCCTGCTGCTGCTGCCCACACCTCCCTGCACGACTTGTGCACTTGCAGGGTGCTGGTAAGGGATGCTAAGCAGAGCCACCTCCAGCTGGGAGACCCTTACATGCGAGGATAGGCAACTCCCAGCCCTGGCAGACAGCTGCCCCTGCATGGTTCGGGAGCCTTCCTGTGGCACAGCAGAAAGTTCATTCCATCAACAGGGCTGTGGAACAGAGCTCAGCTGAGACATTCCCCCTGAGCCCTCCCTGCTGCACTGGGCCCTGCGTCCTCTGTCAGCTGCACCCACCATGCCCAGCCCCTTCCCATGTTCCCTGGCCACTGTCTCCTGCAGCTCCCCTGTTCGTCCCCCCAGCCCCGCAGGGTGCAACTGCACAGCTTCGGGCGGGCAACCAGCTCCAGCTGCTGCAAACCACACAGCGCCACATGCATGGAAACTCTGAGTGGCCCACATGTGCTTCCAATTGCAGGGACCAGAAGTGCCCTAGGGCTCTGCACACACACTCACGCTATGGGCAACACCCAAGCAGGAGTACTGGAGTCCCACAGGAAATGGGGACAGAGCAGGGGATTCCTGGAGGACATGAGACTGGCCTCACAGTGGCAGGGGAAGCACCCTGAAGGCCAGAAAGGGAGGCTTGGGTGGGCCTGAGGAACACGGGCTGAGGTCCCAGATTCAAAGAGATGCTGAATGCTGTTCTGTGAACAGCAAAGATGCTGCTCAAGCCCCACTGGATCTCCTGGCTGCCTTATTTCACCCAAAGGAAGTGGGGCCAAAGTCAGCAGCAGGCACTGCCTACCTGAGCATGTGGCATCTCCACCTCCCTGCTGCACAGATGGTGCAGGTGAAAAAGCACTGCCTGCACAGCACTTCTGAAGACAGGAAGAACAGAACTGCTACAGCCCTGGCCTTCCTAGCAAAGAACCTTCACCTACCCTCCCCCAGTTTAAGCATCAGTCCACTTCTTCAGCAGTACCTTATGACACACTGCAGCAGGGGAACGCCTCTGGCCTCTACCCAGTAGCTGCTGCTCTGGACAGACACAGTGCAGCTCTGGTGTGGGAGAGATGGCAGCCTGGGCCAGGCAGGTGGTTTTCCCATTGTCCCTCTCTTCCTGGCTTGGACTCTGCTCTGCAGATGCAGGAAAACAACTGGGAACTGCTGGAGCCATGGCATGCAGCATGTCTGTACATGTGGCCAGGGCTTGGACAAAGACTTCGAAAGCTGGCCTGGTCAGATGGGGTCACAGCACCCCCTTCCTCACCAGCCATCTCTGCGACAGCCCCTCCTGCACTGCTTTAGGGTAACAAACTCCATGGCACCATTTCCAGAGCTTTCTTTAGCACTGGCAATAATTGCTTGAACTTTCCACAACCCCAAGACCACAAGTATCATGATACCACTTTTGTGATACTAATTAGGAGGGCTCCTAGTGTGGGAACAAGCATCCAAGGGAACAAGCACAGGAAGCCGAGAGCTGCTGCACAGCAGCGTTGGGAGCCAAGTGGCTGCCGGTGACGGTGCCAGCTGGACAGGACAGCAGCCTGCCCCGCTCTCTCCACGACCCACGAGCGCCGCGCAGCCCCCGCCCGCAGCCCTGCAGGGACACGTGTGTCGTGTGCCGCCCCCCCCCCCCCAGCCCCCTCCCACCCTCCCCGTGCCCCTGGCTGGGACACCGACACCCCCGGCTGTGCCGGAGCCCTGCACGCAGCCAGGCGGCAGCGGAGCGAACGTCGCAGAGGCCGGGCGGTCGCAGCCCTGGACGTGGAGGGGACGCAGCCGCGGTGCTGTCGCTGCCCCCGCAGAGGTTCCCGTCGGCTGGCCCGGACGGCCCCGGCTGCACCTTCCCGGCCGGCTCCTGCCCCACGCCGCGGGGCGCGGAGGCGCAGCCCCGAGGCCGCTCCCCGCTTCCAGCCCCGTCCCTGCAGCGAGGCTCCGGCACTCCCGGGGGAGCTCCGACCCGCCCACACCCTGCCCGCTCCCCGGGGCAGCTTCCCCCCGCCAGCAGCCCGGGCCTGGGTGCTGGGCAGGGCCCGTCCCGTTCCGGCCGCGCCCCCAGCCCGGTCCCGTCCGGGACCGCCCGGAGCTCCTGGCCCTGCCCCGCCCCCGTCCCCGTCCCGCACGGAGCCCGCAGCCCCGCCAGGACCCGTCCACCCCACACGGGGCCAACCCGAGGCAGCGCCGCCGCTGCCCGTCCCAGGGGTTGCCGTGCCCCGAGCCGCCTCTGTAGCGAACCCGCCAGGCCCTGGGGGCGGCCCGTGACGGGGGCAGGGCCCCGCCCGCACCGGGACGGGCACCGGGACCGCGCCCAGAGCCCGCCCCCGCGGCCCCACCCCCCCGGCGGCGGCGGCGGCCTCCTCACGTGACCGCCCGTCACGCGCCCCGCACCGCACACGTGACCGGGCGCAGCGGCGGGATGGCGCGGCGGTAACGGGGGCGCGGGGCTGGGGGCGGGGGGGCGGCCCCGGGGTTCCCCGTCGCAGCGGGGCCCGAGGCCGCCTGGCACTGACGGCCCGCCGCAGGTG
Organism: Heteronetta atricapilla; assembly: GCA_011075105.1. NCBI lineage: Eukaryota > Metazoa > Chordata > Aves > Anseriformes > Anatidae > Heteronetta > Heteronetta atricapilla. The sequence continues at coordinate 206,798,937 of CM021731.1, read as the reverse complement.
CGGGGCGCTCCCCGCCGTGCTGTCGCTGTGCGCGGCTGCCTGGAGCTGCTGCGCCGCGGGGGTGACCCTGGAGCGGGACCAGCCGTTCCGGTAGGTGGGGGCCGGCCGGGGCGCGGGGCCCGGAGCCCGGTGCCCGCCGCTCACGGTCTGCCCGCAGCCCGCCCCCCGGCTGGGCCCCCGCCGGCCGCGTGAGCCCCGTCCACGACGTGCAGCTGACCCTGGCGCTCCGGCAGCAGGGCACGGCGCACCTCGCCCGCCTCGTCCGCGCCGTCTCGGACCCGCGCTCGCCGCGATACGGTAACGGCTGCTTGCCCGAGGCCCGTTGGCTGCCCGGCCCCGCGGGCAGGCTGCCCTAAGCCTGCTCTGTGCCCGCAGGCAGGTTCCTGTCCCTGGAGCAGCTGCGGGACCTTGTGCAGCCGTCGCCCACCACGCTGACGATGGTTCTGAAGTGGCTGCGGGGGCACGGCGTGGAGAGCTGCAGCAGTGTTGCCACCCTCGATTTCTTGCAGTGCCACATGCCGGCGAGGTGAGCCCCGGGCAGCGCTGGGCCCTGCTGCGGAGGCTGTGCCTTGCCTGCGAAATCAGGAGAAGCCAGACCCTGCCCTGCCTGCTGGGACGTCCCCTGACCCCTGTGGCGCAGGCGAGCGGAGGGAGACTGAGCCCCCCTTCTGTGTGGGCTGCGGGGGTTTTGTGGCCAAGAGCTGGCTGCCACCATGCAGTCATAGTGCTGGGGGAGTTGCAGCCCGATGGCTTGGAACGTTGGGGGCCAGGTGCACATACGTGATAGGTGCTCAGGCCAGCCCGCACCTCCTCTTGCCCTCTTCTGGGGTCACAGTAAGCACACAGTGGGCCAGGGACAGAGTGCTCTTTGCTTCATAAGGTTGGCTGTGCCGGTGGGAAGGGGTGCTCGTCCCTGTCTCCTCCCAGCAGCAAGCGGGGTGCAAAGGGGGAGCAGGGCATGGGCACGGGTGGCCAGGCTGGCAGCGGTTGTGGCGTGAGCCCCTGTGTGGGGGGCTGTCCCTGTGTTGCAGCACGGCTGAGCGCCTCTTGCCTGGGGCCGAATTCCACCAGTACGTGAAGGACCAGCGCAGCGTTGTGCGCTCCCCACTCCCTTACACCATCCCTGAAGATCTGGCTGAGCATGTTGACTTCGGTACGGTATGCGTGGGGGTTCAGGCTGCCCAGAGCTCATTCTGCCTCAGGTACAGGTGTGAGGTCGAACATTGCCCAGCCAGGAGGGCCCACCTCAGCACCTCAGAGGATGGTGTGGCTGGCCCTCTGCCCTTGCTCTCAGCTGCCCTGGACCCTCCTGAGGAGATCTGTGCCCAGGGTCTGGGCAGGTAGCGTCCGAAGTCTGTGTTTTTTTAATAGTGCTCTTGGCCCTGGGTGCTCAGTGCTGTGTGTGTGGGTGTCTGTGGGTGTGCAGCTACCTCTGAGGCGGGAACACTCCTCACATGAGGAAACCGCAGTCATTGCACAAGGAGAGCGGGGGTGTCAAGTGGTGACAGTGGCTCAGCAGTGGGGTAATGGCACTGAACAGCCTGGGTGCACCTGTGAGGACTGGGGAGGCACCCAAAGGTGTGGTCTCTGGTCAGGTGCCCCCCCATGGGCAGGGAGTGGAGCAGGGGACCATCACTAAGTCCTGCCAGAGCACCAGGCCCTGGCATCCGCTGCTTCTCCTTTCTTGCGCATCAGTGGGTGGCTTGCATCGGTTCCCCGCGGAGAGGAATGTGGTCAGCAGAGCCTGGGCCAAGGAGCAAGCAGAGCCAGGACAGCCCCATGGACAGAGAGCGGCTTTCCATCTGGGAGTGACACCGTCCATCATTCGGAAGAGATACAACATGACGGGAGGAGACGTTGGGCTACTGCCAAACAACAGCCAGGCCTGCGCCCAGGTAACTGCTCCCAGAGCTGATGGGGGCAGAGGCCTGCAGGCCTGGGAGTGGGGCACCTTGGGGCTCCTCCAGCACTTGGCTGGTCTGGTCTTCCAGGACGCTGCAGGGAGGCCTCTGCAGCTGTGGGAGCACCGTGGGGCTGGCGTTTCATATGCACATTCAGCCAACTTTCCAAGTCGGGAAACAAATCTTCGTGTCCCTCCTTGTCCCCCCAGTTCCTGGAACAGTACTTCCACCAGACTGACCTGGCTGAGTTTATGCAGCTTTTTGGCAGCAGCTTTGCCCACCACTCCAAGGTCGACCAAGTTGTTGGGCACCAGGGCTGGGGCAAGGCTGGGCTGGAGGCCAGCCTGGACGTGGAATACATCATGAGCACGGGTGCCAATATTTCCACGTGGGTCTTCAGCAATGCAGGTACTGATCCTCTGCCAGAGTTGGTGTGCTCTGGCCTGTGACCACTTCCATGCATCCCACTTGCTGTGGCATTGACACATCAGGCTTCTGTTCGGGGAGGTGCTTGGTCTCTGCCAGGCATGTAATGGGCTGTACCCAGTCCATCTGGTACCCGTCACAGGGGCACACTGGGTGCAATACAGTACTTTCACAACTGATGTGGGCACGTAGCATGTGGGCTTCCAGAGCTGGAGCAGGTTTCTAATGGCTATCAGGGGATTCATCTTCTATTAATTTCTATAGCTGCTTTTGGACACGTGAACTTAAAGCATCTACAGCATCCTGCAACAAGGACTTCCATGCCCTGCCTGCACAGTGTAGCAGTCATCTCACTATGCTGCCTTCCCACAGCGAGAGAGAGATGCTCTCTTGCCTGTGAATCTGCCAGTAGAGTGGATAAAGGAGAGTGAGGCAGTTTGAGGAACGTAGGTTGCAAACCAGCCTGCACAAAAATAGCTGCTATACTGTGGGATAAAGTGTGACCTATTCAGATGAGAAGCTGCCTGGCTGGAGACAGAGCACACTTAGGACTGCTGGCTCTGTCATCCTGCTGGTGAAGCCCGATGCAAGCAGCTTGGCTTTGGCTTCTGCCTTTGTGGTGCCTGTGGTGTGGGAAGGGGGCACAGAGACCCCTCTGGGCAGCTGTGGGACAGCAGGAGTTGCCGAGGCCTTGCGCTCCGTGCTTCATGGAGAGGAGCAGGAAGGGACCTGGGCGGGGGGAGGTGAACTGATGTTGTGCTTCTCTGGGGTCTGTGGTTATGGGTGGAGGGCCCAGAGCCTGGCTGAGCCTTGGTGCCAAGGGTGCTGGGGAAGGTGTTCAGAGATGGAGCAAGTGAACACAGGCATCGTGCCATGGGTGCCACAGTTTGACCAGAGCCACAGGCAGAGCTAGCCATCCCTGCTGTAAGCCGTGCTGCCATCACCCCTGCTGCCAGCAGGAGCTCACGGGAGTGTTCAAATGCTCCGTGCTGCAAGTCTGTGCTCTGCACGCAGTGACGGGAGCCGGCAGGACCTTCAGCTCCTGCTGGTGCTGCTGAGGCACGGTGGCTCCTGCCACTACATTGGACCATCCCCTTTGTCTCTCTGCAGGGCGGCATGAAAGCCAGGAGCCCTTCCTGGCCTGGCTGCTGCTGCTCAGCAACATGTCATCGCTGCCATGGGTGCACTCCGTCAGCTATGGGGACAATGAGGACAGCCTGTCCTTGGCCTATCTGCAGCGTGTGAATGTGGAGTTCATGAAGGCAGCTGCTCGTGGCCTGACTGTGCTGTTTGCTTCGGGTACGTGATGCTGTTGGGGTGATGTGGCTGTGTGTGGGGTGGGTGCACGGGCTGCTGCCAGGACCCCGCTGGGAGGCAGGAGCCTTCCCCCCTGCCCAAGGGGCAGCTTGCAGGCTACCACCACTTCACCTGTTTCTGTTGGCAGGTGATGATGGCGCTGGTTGCAGGAGAGTGCCAGGGGGGAACCACACTTTCAGGCCCAGCTTCCCAGCCTCGAGGTAACTAGGGGGTAATACGTGAGGCTCTGCACTGACCTGGCTGGTGCCAGGAGCTGCTGTCCGCTCTTCCACCTTGGCCTGCAGCTGGGCTGCTGCAAATGCTGTTTGAGACCACTGTGGGGGCTCGAGATGGCCATGTGGTGGGCCAGGGGTGGAAGGGGGCAGGCCTGGAGGTGGAGGCTGAGCAGCTCCTGGAGGGGCTTCCGGGTGGGGTGCTGTATGCTGGCCCCCAAAGCCTGCCTGTCCCCCAGCCCCTATGTGACCACCGTGGGTGGAACATCCTTCAAGAACCCCTTCCTGGTGACCGCAGAGGTGACAGACTACATCAGCGGCGGGGGCTTCAGCAATGTCTTCCCCATGCCCGATTACCAGGTGCGGGGTCGGAGTTGCATGGGGCTTGGTGGGGGCACCACGGGCGGCTGGGGCCGGGTCGGGTCGGCAGGAGCCCTTCCTTCTGCTGTTCCCCTAGGCCGCGGCGGTGAGGAGCTTCCTGAGCTCGGCTGCCAAGCTGCCCCCCAGCTCCTACTACAACAGCAGCGGCCGCGCCTACCCCGACCTGGCCGCGCTCTCGGACAACTACTGGGTGGTGACAAACCGCATCCCGCTGCCCTGGGTGTCGGGCACCTCGGTACGGGGCGGGCGGGGCCCCGCGCGCGGTGCCGGTGGCCCGGGGCTGATGCGGGCGCTGCCTCCCGCAGGCGTCCACGCCGGTGGTGGCGGGCATGCTGGCGCTCGTCAACGACCGGCGGCTGCAGCGCGGGCTGGCGCCCCTCGGCTTCCTCAACCCCGCGCTCTACCAGCTGCAGGAGCGGGGACACGGAGCTGCTCTCTACGATGTGAGCGGGGCGGGGGCGCTGGGGGGGGATGGGGGATGGGGGGCGCTGGGGGGGGGTGGGGGATGGGGAGCGTGCAAGGGGGCCGCTGAGTGGGCGGGGGCCTTGAGGCCTGGGGCAGGGCTGCGCTGGGGCCGTGCCCAAGGAGAGTGGGGCGGGGGGGCTCGTGGGAGGGGGCCGGGCTCTCCCCGTTGGGGGGATTCCGTTCCCCCGCGGGCCGGATGCGTGGGCCCCCGTGCCCGCCCTGACTCCCCCCCCGCAGGTGACGCAGGGCTGCCACCTCTCCTGCCTGGACGGCACCGTGCAGGGACAGGGCTTCTGCGCCGGCCCCGCCTGGGACCCGGTCACCGGCTGGGGCACCCCCAACTTCCCCCGCCTGCTGCGCGCCCTGCTCGAGGCCTGACGGGGCGGGGCGGGGCGGGCGCGGCATCAGTAAAGGCCCCGCGGCACCGGCCCGGCCCCGCTCCGTCCGTGTCCGTGTGCGTGTCTGTCTGCGCCGCCAGGGGTCGCGGGGCCGGGGGGGCGGCGGGACCAATGGGGAAAGGCGGGGGGCGGGACCAGTGGGGCAGCGGGACCAATGGGGAGTGGCGGAGCCGGGGTGGGGGGATGGCGGGGCAAAAGGGGCGCCGCGCGCAGGCGCGGGGCTGAAGGCGCCCGGCGTCGCTCGGCGGCGGGCGATGAGCGCCGAGGCCGACCCCGCGCCCGCGGCCCCGGCCGCCCCGGC
>CM021731.1:206751720-206793136 GCA_011075105.1 Heteronetta atricapilla | reverse complement strand
GGGGGGGGGCGGGGGCGGCAGTCGCTGAGCGCCTCTGCCTGCAGCGCCCGTGTCGGCGGCCGTGGCCGCGGCTCCCTCCGAAGGGGCAATGTCCAACGGCGTGTACGTGCCGCCCAGCGCCGCCAACGGGGACGTGAAGCCGGTGGTGTCCACCACGCCGCTCGTGGACTTCCTGATGCAGCTGGAGGACTACACGCCTACGGTACGCGGGAGGCCGGCGGGGTGGTGCGGTGGGGTGGGTGGCGGGCACCTGACCTCTCTCCCACGCAGATCCCGGATGCTGTCACCGGCTATTACCTCAACAGAGCGGGCTTCGAGGCCTCCGACCCGCGCATGTAAGTGGCAGGGGATGCGGTGGTGCGGCCCTGGGGACCGCCGTGGGATCAGATGGCCGGGGGGCCCTACAGGAATCCCCTCATCCCAGCAATGCGTGGTGCTCCCCATCTGACATTGTCGCTTCTTTTCTGCATGGTAGCATCCGTTTGATCTCTCTGGCCGCACAGAAGTTTATTTCTGACATTGCCAACGATGCGCTGCAGCACTGCAAGATGAAGGGAACAGCCTCGGGCAGCTCCCGCAATAAGAGCAAGGTGAGAGAAAGGGAGTATGGCTGCATGGGTGAGAGAGAGGATCCTCTCCCGGGGCTGCAGGAGCTAAACGTTCTTCCATCAAATACGGCTGTGTGTGTTGTAGAACATCTTTGACCCGTTGTGCTTCCAAAAAGTCAACGTGTGTACTGATGAGTAAGGGCTTTGCTATTGGGAAGGGACACTGGCAAGAAAATGAGGTGGGCAGTGGAATGTACAGGGCATGCCCTGAAGGCCCTACAGAAACATGCAGGGAGCTGTGCTTGGTCAGACTGAGGGCCACCTAGCCCTGCCGCCCCGTCTGTCAGGGACCAGACTCTGGTGCGTAGGAAGAAATTGTGGAAAAATAGTTTCTGGGAAGTCTCACACTCACCATCTATTTGTGGTTCAAGGGCTTCATGACAGCCATGTAATTTACCTTTGTAGTGTTGGGTAATGCTCAGCATGTTTCTCTGCAACTGGGGGCAGAGCAAATGAAACCTACAGTAGCTAAATGCTGGTCAATGCCCTAACCACTGTTCTGTAGCTGCCTCTGGGAACTGTGTAGGTACAGGTTGCCACAGCTTGTAGAAGAAAAATCCTAAACTGACAAGACTGAGGAACGCCTGGCAGCATAAGTTGTTCTTGCTGTGACTGATGGTATTCATTGTCCCTTCAGGATAAGAAGTACACACTGACCATGGAGGACCTGACACCAGCACTTGCAGAATATGGCATCAATGTGAAAAAGCCACATTACTTCACATAAAGACTGAGGGATTGTCTCTGGGAACTTTTTTAGGGTTGCTTCTGTGCCATTAAACAGCTCGGTAGTCTTTTTTTTTTTTTTGAAAGACATACTGTTTCCTGCCCATGTGTTAATGCCCTGCCTGCAGTAAGTGAAACAGCGTTGGCTGGCCTGCAAAGGCTTCTTCTCTCACTGCACCAACAGAATTTGGTCCTGTGCCTTTGGAAGCCGATGCAGAGAGCTGCTGGCTGTGGGAAACAGCAGAGAGACTCCAGCAGCACGGTTCCTGGAGGGCTCAGCCTGCCCCAGGGCCCTGCAGGAAATTAGGCATGGTGGGAATAGATGTACCTAACCTTCTTCATTTCTTTCTCCCTAGTGCTTCTCTTCTTTCTTAAGAGGAATGCTCAGGGACCTGCATGGATGCTACTGCAGCTGTAGCCAGGCCCACATGCTTGCCTTGCCCTAGCACCAGGGGAGGTTTGACATGGGAGCAGCTGCAGGGCCTAGGGCTCTGCAGACTGTTGGATAACCCTTGCCTCAATGCCCCCCGCCTTTCACAACAGCCTGCACAAGTATGCACCCCTCTGCCAGCAGCCAGTTTTCATAACAAATGTTTATTTCTGATGCTGGTGGCTTTTCCATGTGGCCTGGATGGAAATGATAAAAAGTGAAGCGCGAAGCTGGGGTGGTGCTGGGCACAAACAGGCAAGCTTCACCCCACTGTCCTTAGCAGGGACGAGCACCAGGGCTGGGCGCTGTCTAGTGGGGGGTGAGCTGCTCTGGGCCGGGGAGGGCAGGGTGGCTGTGCAGCGCAGCCCGGCCTCGTGGGCAGCAGAGCCCAGCCGCGCTCAGTGCCCTGGGCCAGGCCTCCTGCTCAGTCTGCCCACAGCTGCCAGGGAGGGTGGAGGTGCTGCCACAGGTTGGTGCTACAGAGCCCAAAGCCTGCAGGGTGGCTCCAGGGAAGGCAGCGCTGTCTGTACCGTGTCCATGGCTGGCTCAGGGTGAGGGGGCAGTCCCTGCTCCGCCTTGGCTCTGGGGTTAAAGAAGGCACTTGGGGGTGGCGGGGAAGGGAGCATGGCAGCATCGGGTTGCTGGGAGGCACTTTCCTCTACTTGTCCTGCATCTTCTCCAGGATGGGCACTATCATATCAAACTTTGGACGCTTGGCTGGGTCCTCATTCATGCAGATCTTCATCAGCTTACAGATGTGTGGCGAGATACCGGGTGGGATGGTTGGACGTAGCCCCTCCAGTGCCACCTGAAAGCAAAGCAGGGCAGAGCAGGATCAGAAATTCGGACCCAGCCCTGCCTTTGACAGTCATGCAAGTACCTCTGGACAGGGTGCTGCCAGGCTCACCTCTGTTGGACCCTGCCTCCCCATCCCTGCTGGTGGCTGTAAGCCCAGTTGTGCCCTGACTGATCTGGTTTGGACTGGTGCAATTTAACCAGCCCTTTCCTCACCTTCATGCCTATCTCCATGTTGGACAAGTCTGCAAATGGCACCTCGCGGGTTACCAGCTCCCACAGCAGCACTGCGAAGCTCCACATGTCAGCTGAGCGCCTGTTAATTTCTTCAGGCTTCTTCTGCAAGGCTGCATGGAATCCAGCACAGGGGGCTCATCAGAGCAGGGGGTGAGGAAGGGGGCAGGCATCAGGAGGGTCCTGACTACTTGGCACTCACCTTCTGGTGCCACCCAGGCTGGTGCATACATCCTCCCTGGGCACTGGAAGGAGAACTTCACATCAGCCATGCTGATTCTCGCAGTCATGTCCTCGTCGATCTGAGGAGAGAGAGAGAGGGTTATAGCAGCCCATGCATCTCGGTCTGCAGGGGTGTTCAGCACTGGCACTCACCATGATGCTGCGGCTGTTGAGGTGGTGGCGTGGAATAAGAGGCTCCAGCGTGTGCAGAAAGGCCATGCCTCGTGCAATGTCAAAGGCAAATTTCACCGCCTGCATCTGGTCCACCACAAAGTCTGCAGGGAGGGAGGTGGCATCAGGGTCACTGAGAAAAGGGTGCTGAATGTGTGGGGAGTGGCAATGGCAGTGCTTGGACTGAGTGTGTGGAAGGCATGCAGGCTGCAGACTGAACTCCTCCCATGCCCACCCTGGTGGTGCAGCAGGAAGGGCCCCTGCTGCTGCCCCAAACATACGGAGAAGCAGCTCCCCAAGGACAGTGGGACTAGCCCCCGCCCCAGTTCTGTCACCCCCATCAGCACTCACTTGTCCCCTCGTGTAACACGTTGTAGAGGGATCCATAGGGCATCCAATGGCTGATGACAATGGGGTGGGGTGCTGGGGGGGACTGGCAGGCACCCAGCACTGGCAGCACATTGGGGTGAGAGAAGATCCTGCAAGAGAAATGACAGCCCTGAAACCAGGGGTGCTATCCATGTCCCCAGGTCCTGCCTTGCCATGCTCCATCTTCCTGGGGCCTCCTCGCACCCACCAACCTGTGCTCTCTGGGACCTGGTGGGCTCCTGCCTGTCTCCCGCCCCACTGGGGATGATGCCCACCCTCAAAGGCTTTGTCTGCTTGGGAAACAAATGCTGTCACTCACCGCAGCTTCGGGTACTCCTCATTGAAGTCTCGACTCTTCCGAGTTGTCCAGTCCCGGATTTTCAGCATTTTGATGACAATGTCGTTGCCTTGCCAGCGTCCTTTCCACAGCTGCAGGGAGACAGGTGGACACTGTCACTGTGAGGCGAACGTGGTCCCTGAGCACCTGCTGGTTCCTCACGCAGGGCTGTGGGGCCCACAGATCTCCTAGAACCAACACACCCGCAGCGATGTGCAGTGAGTGTGACAAAGTACGTGAGGAAACCTGGACAGGTGCCCTCTGTGTGGACTGTCCCCATGCTCAGGCTTGGAAGCCCCCTGAGCAGTTGTGCCCTGGCTCTGCTCTATGCAGCCAGCCAGGGGCTGGGGCGCAGCTGCCTGTCCTAGGGAGGCAACAGCCTACGTACCTCTCCTGACTGGTTCTCATTGAGTTTTTGGCTCAAGCTCAGTTGTTTGAAGTCTATTCCAGCAAGTTTGTTGAGGGTCCCATTTCCTGTAAGAAAAGGAGAGGCTCAGCCCGTGGTTGTGGGACCTTCCTCCTGCTGCTCCCTTGGCCACAGAGGGCAGCCATACCAGCAGGGTCCAGGCACTGCTCCTGCTGTGAGGGGATTTCCCCCTCCCCAGCCTCCCCTAGTCATGTGAAGTTGAAACTGCAGCCCTGTCTGCCCTACCACAGAGAGCCGTGCCCCCACCAAGCAGCACACCCTGCTGGGGAAGGCTCTGTCCTTATCCTTACGGGGCCGTGTGCGGGTCGTGCCCTTCCAGAAGGTGTCCTTGTAGGGGATCTTGGTCAGGCTCTGGCCCAGCTTCTCGGCGCGCTCTGGAGAGGGAGGAGGCATTGGGCAGCACAAGCAGGAGCCTGCTAGTGCTGAGCACAGGAGCTGCAGCAGGAGCCAGAGGCAGGTCCTAGGGACTGGATGGGAGCCCCTTACCTTTCAAGACTTCCCGCAGCGGTGTCTTGGCTTTATCAGTGGGTGTCTCACCATATTTGTTAGCAATGCTGACCAAGGCCCCATTGCCCACCAGGTCCTGAGTGAGGAAAGAATGAGTACGGACTGTCACTGTCCTCATCTCAGCCTCTGCCTACGCACCCAGACTCCTGCCTCACCCCCCCTCTCCCTCCCCGTGCCCCCTCCTTGTCCCGGACTCCTTCCTGCCTGCGTCCAGGTGCTGCTGCTCACCTCTGCCACCTGGTCATGTCCCCAGAAGCAGGCATAGTGCAGTGGGGTGTTGCCATGCTCATTAACAGCATTAATGTCTGCTTTGAACTGGATCAGCTGGGGATAGAAAGACAGCGCTGGTAAACCTGGAGCAGGTCCCTTCCACCCCACACCTTGTCTTGAGGCAGGGCAGCAATGCCACCACAGCACAGCCCGGCTGCCGGGAGGGGGCTGAGGCTGGACAGGGGCTTCATGGAGAAGGCTGCTCAAGGTGCCCGCGGGTGCGTGGATGGCAGCACAGGGGAAGGGCAGGGCCTGGGGAGGCCGGTACCTTCTGCACAATGTCGCGGTGGCCGTGGCTGGCAGCCAGGTGCAGTGGGGTGTCATCGCCACGGTTCATGACGTTGATGCGCGCTCCCCGCATGATGAGCATGTCGACCACATTGGAGCGGCCCTCGCGGCAGGCCCAGTGCAGGGGGCTGAAGCCATGGTCATCCCTGAAGAGAGGGCAGTAAGGGTTCTGTCAGGTGGCCACAGCGCATGGTTGTGAGCTCCTGACCGGGCAGGTAAGGCATAGTCCTGTGTGCCTGCAGCACGCTGCAAGCAGGACAGTCCTTGCTCTGCCCCGTCCCCAGGAGGGCCCCAGCCAAGTCCCATCTTCCTCAGGGCTAAATCATTGAGAGGCTGGCAAGGGCTGGCCCCCAGCCTCCGCCCCCCCCCCCCCCATCTGCTCGCAGCCATGCCTGGCCAAGTAAGGGAGGAGGCGCCAGCCAGGCCTTAAAAGGAGACTAGGGCCTGGCAGGCGGGGACGCTGCATCGCTGCATCCCCACCGTCACCAGCTCCGGCAAGGCAGAGCAGCCAGAGCCCCCCCCTCCCCCCCAGTCCCTGGCCCCACAGGACAGGGGTACCCCAGCACAGACAGCTGGAGCCCAAGTACCCCAGTGAGAGACCCCATCTCTGCAGGTACATCTCCGTCTGGGATGTAGGACTGGGATCCGCTGGGAGGGGCTGCAAGACAAAGCCCAAGGGCACAGAAAGGCCCCTCTTCCCAGGAGGAGTTCAGCAGAGGTGCTGCTGTGGCCTGGAAGTGGGACCTCTGGCGCGCCGGGCGGACAGCTGCACTGGGCCTTAACCCAGCTGGCAGGCAGTGCTCGGGGCCACATGGCCCTGCAGGAGCTGCTGGGGCAGCGGGGGCTGGGGGAGGAGAGCCCCAGGGCAACACGGGCAGGGTTGGCACAAGGTCCTGGCCAGGGATGGGGGGTGCAGTCACCCAGACACAGCAGCCACCCTGGGGCAGCGGGGGTCTCCCCAGCACCCCCAGCCTGTGGCTGGGAGCAGCAGTGGCTGAGGAAGCGGACGGAGGATGTGCAGCCCTCATGCCTCTGTGATGCGGTAACTTCCTCCCGGCGGGGAGGAGCTGAATCCCACCCCCTCCCCTGGACACGGAGCGGAAACAAGTCCGGAGCTGCTCCAGCGCCCTGGGGCCTGGGCAGCCCTGGCACAGGTCTCCCCTGCTCACCCCTGGTTGAGGTCGTTCTCGGTGTTGTCCAGCCAGAGGCGCACAGCCACCGCATTGCCCTCTCGGCACTGCGTGAAGATGTCGTCCATCGCAGCTCTCGCTGCAGAGAGGGGTTTATAAGGGCATGGGGCCCTGCTGCAGAGCTGGGCTCCCTGCATCTGCCCAGCCCTGGCACCCAGATGTTGCTTCCCACAGCCCCTCTGCCCCCTGGGGGCTGAGGACAAGAGCTCGCACCCCTCCTGGGCTGTCCGGAGGAAAGCTACGGGGTTGATGAAGACTGGGCATGGAGCTGGATGCACAGCCAAAGGGGAAGCTGACGGCTGACTCCAGCATCACGGGTGCCTGGTGCCGCTCGCAGGAAGCGGGTTCAGCATCCACGGGCTTATCTGCAAGCCCAGCCAGCCCCCGTGCCCGCATCTCCTGCGGGGGGAGCAGGCTGGGGAGCAGAGCTGGAGGAGGTCCAGCACCGCCCCACATGGGTCCTCAGCTACACAAAACCCCCGTCCCTCTGCTGCCAGCCAGGCCTGGCTGAGCTTAGCGCAGCATCACACTCGAGACCCTGAAGGTCCCAATCTCCCTCACATCCCTCTAACAACCAGACACTGCTGCCCCAAGTTGGGTAGGGAGCACACGTCCTGCCTCTGCTTTTTGCCCCTTGACACCAGCAGCCTCACAGACCCAGAGCTGCGCTACTGCTCCTGCCCGGGGCCTGGGGCACCAAGTGGGGACATGGGGCTGCCCCTGATGAGTCCTGTGACAGCGGCAGGCAGCGCCCTGCTGCAGCCAGCCCCAGGGCTGGGGGGACCAGCCTTACGGACAGACCCTGCAGGGGGCCGCAGTGCGGGCAGTCCAGCACACCAGTTGCGGGGAGCCCTGCACCCCGCGGCTCATACGGGCTGCCCGCAGCTGGCGACGCTGCCCCGGCTGGGTCCTCACCCACCCCTGGAAGGGCCCCCAGGGACGCCCCATCCCCGATCCGCAACCCGCTGTCGCCGTCCCCCCTCCTCCCAGGCCCGGGGCCCTGCTCGTCCCGGGGCTGCCGCGCTACCCCCGGCCCGGCCCCGCCCGGCCCGAGGCTCCCCGCACCCCGCCGGGCCCCTCGCTCCCGGCGCTCCGCCCGCGGCCCCGCGGTTCCCAGCCCCGTGCTGCCGACCCCGCTCGTCGGATCGGGCTCCAGAGCCGTGCTCGGCGCCGGCTGCCGGTGCCCCGCTCGTACCCGCACCCGCGCAGCCCCCCGGCCCCGGCCCTGCAGAACCAACCCCGCGGCGGACCGGAGGCAGCGCCCCCCCCCGGCACCTCCTGTCCTGGGCCGGACCCCCCCGCCCCGGCCCCGCTCTGCCCCAGCCCGACCCGACCCAACCCCGCCCGAGGCCACCCGCGGCCCCGCCCGGACCCCTCCCGGCGCAGCCCGGCCCCTGCCCGGCCCGGCCGCCCTTACCGGCTCCGGCGGCGGCGCAGGGCGGCGGTCAGCGGGCGCGGGACAGCGCGTGGGCTCCGCCCCGGGCCGCCGCCAGCGCCCCCTGCCGGGCAGCCGCCGGCACACACCGAGACCCTGCACCGGGGCTGCGCCGGGCGCACGGCGCCAGTACGGGAGCGAGCGCCGGGAGCGCCGGGCGGGGCGCTGCGGCGGGGGCACCGGGCGGTGTCTTGGGGGGGGGGTGGCACCGGGCGGGGGCGGGGCCAACCAGGCCGAGGTCTGTGGGCGGGGCGAACCGGGCAGGGGCGGGGCCAATCGGGAGGGGGTGGGGCTAAATGACCAAGAGCGGGCCGCGCGTGTCTGTGGGCGTGTCTGTGCCTGGGCGGGGCAAACCGGGGCGGGGCAAACCGGGGCGGGGTGGGGCTGCCTGGCCGCCCGTCCTCCCGGCCGCAGGGGGCGCCCGCCTGGCGGTGGTGCCGGCGCCGCTCTGTCCGCAGGCGCGGGGGTACCGCGGGCGCACGTGGGTTCGGTGCCGGGCCGTGGGGCTGCCGGCAGGCCTCGCGGGGCCCGGCCATGTTCGCGGAGGAGGACTGGAGCAAGGGGGCGGACGGCCTCGCGCCGGCCCGGGCCCTGTCGGGGCCCCGCGGCGGCGTCGAGGACCCTCAGCGGCCGGTGAAGGATGCTGGGGGGGGCCGGGCCGGGCCGCCCCGCTGTCCGCAGGCCCCCGCCGCAGCGGAGCGGAAGCGGCGCCAGCGGCTCCTGGCCACCCTGCAGCGCCTCGAGGCGTCGGCCGGGACCCGGCCGTGCCCGGCGGCGGACGGCCAGCCTGCTCGGAAGCGGTCCCGGAGGCGGCGGCAGGCCGCTGGGTGCCGGGCTGAGGCGGAGGGGTGCCTGGCGGGCAGCGCGGAGCCTGGGGCTGGGCGGGAGGCTCTGGGCGGGGGTGGTACCGGGCCTCCCTCGGGGCCGCCCACTCAGGCAACCGGGACGGGCGGGACTCGGGCGGCCGCCGGTAACGGGACCCAGAGCGCCCCGCGGAGATGTGGCGCTGTAGGCCGCGCGGCCGCGGAGCGGGACCGGAGCGGCGCCGAGAGCCGCCGTGCCGCGGTGCCTGCCCCCCCGGTGCCCTCCGGTGTCCCGGCCGAGCCGCCCGCGGGCCGGCCCTCGCGGAGCTCAGGGCCGGAGAGGCAGGGGACAGGGGCTTCGGCTGCGGGACCGGCCCAGAGGCTGACTCGGCAGCAGTGGAGAAACAAGCAAAAGAACAAAAGGCGCCAGAATAAGCTCAAAGCAGGACCTGGCGAGAAGAAGGAAGCAGACGTGAAAGCAGACACAGGGGCGGATGCATCGGAGCTGCCTGCCGTGGACACAGCCCCTGTGGGGAGGTCGGCGGCTCTGCGTGCACGTATGGAAGAGCGGCTCCTCTCTGCCCGGTTCCGGTACATCAACCAGCAGCTCTACACTTCCAGCAGCCAGGAAGCTGTAAAGCTCTTCCAGAACGACCCCGAAGCTTTCAAAATCTACCACCGTGGCTTTGCTCAACAAGTGGGGCGCTGGCCGGAGAATCCCGTGGATCGCATTATCCGTTACTTGCGCCAGCGGTGAGTGTGGGCAGAAGCAGGGGGGCTCTGCAGAGGGCCAAGCCCAAGGCAGTCTCTGATCTGAGCTGAGGGTGGTGGGCAGAGCAGTGTTATCAGTCTGTGCTCTCTGTTCCTCCTTAGGCCAGCTTCACTGGTTGTGGCGGATTTTGGATGTGGCGACTGCAAGATTGCAAGCAGTGTCAGAAACAAGGTTCATTCGTTTGACCTGGTACCTCTCAGCCCACTTGTCACTGTGTGCGACATGGCCAAGGTAGGGAGGCTGGGGCTGTGCCTGTGACACTGAGCAATGAGGGTCCACATCATGCAGAGTAAGCGAGCCGCACACATGCTCAGAGCCAGGGAGGTGCAGGAGAGGAGGCTGTGTATGAGGGGTGGCAGAGCTCTGTGACTCTCCAGGCTTGCTGGGACAGCAGTGTGCACCCATGTGGATGTTCATGGTGTCTCGTGGTATTGTAGCTGCCTGTCAGGTTTCAGGGTGTACAGACTGAGGTGTACAAGTTGTGGGGGACAGAAGAAGGTGGTTGCAAGCACCTATGGGAAGGATGAGAACCTCGTGTGTGAAAAGGAACATGTTTGTTCTCATACAGGAGTACTGCTATTCCTCCCATAGAGAAGGTGCTTGGGTGAATCTGGGAGCTGTGGGAGTTCCAGAGAGAGGGACAAGCAGCCTGTCCCTCCTCCCTGTTGCCATCCTCCCTTTGGGGCTGGTCTCTGTTGGTGTTTCATAGGTGCCTTTGGAAGCTGAGTCAGTGGACATTGCAGTTTTCTGCCTAGCGCTGATGGGCACCAACCTGCAGGAGATCCTGGAAGAGGCAAATCGTGTGCTGAAACAGGGGTAGGCAGAGACATGCGTGCAGCTGGGACTGTGTGTGGGGCTGAACCCCAGGGACACGGATGGGTTCTTAGTGGGCAGTGAGGGGGGAGGCCGCAGGGGTGCTTGCAGTGCCACCCCTCATGGCTGGGCCATTCCCGCAGCGGTACCCTGCTGGTGGCTGAGGTTGCCAGCCGCTTTGAGGACATCCGAACCTTCATGAACGCCATGGCCCAGCTGGGATTCAGAAGCATCTCCAAGGTGCGTCCTCAAGCGCACCGCGTGCTGCAGGGCGTGAGGCTCCCCCGGGGGAACCAGGAAGCTCGGGGGAGAGCCTGCGGGTCCTGACGGTGGTGGCCCGGCCCGGCCTGGGGCTGGGGGGCCTGAGTCGGGGCGGTGACAGGGGGAAGGGGGTACGGGGTGGGGGCGGCCTGGGGCTGGTGACACGCGGCCGCCCGTGACGCCGTGCCCTGCCGTGCCCCGCAGGACCTCTCCAGCCCCTTCTTCTTCCTCCTCGAGTTCTCCAAGACGGCCCCGCCGCGCCCCCGACCCTGCGCGGGGCTGCGCCTGCGGCCCTGCCGGTACAAGCGGCGCTGAGGGGCGGGGCCGCCGCGGGGGCGGGGCTTCAGGCCCAGCCCATGCCAGTGACCTGAGTTGGGGCCTGCGCGCCCCCGACCTCTGGGCGGAGTCTCCGACCCCGCCGGACCGCGGGGGGGCGGGGACCGTGCCCTGTGCCTTCAGGGAGTGGGGCGGCGGGCCCTATCCCGCGCACGCGCAGTTCTAATAAAGACGCTATTTCCGTACAGGCTCCCGGCGCTTCGGGGGAGAGGGATGCACGCGGGGCGGGGCGCGTGCGGGGTGGGGCGGCGCGTGCGCAGTGCGCGCGGGCCTGCGCGGCGGCGGCGGCGTTTCCTGCCGGGGATGTCGGGGCCGGGCGGGCCGGGCCCGGGCCCCGGCGGGGGGAAGCTGGACATCAACCGCGCCGGCGTGGCCGAGCTTGAGGGAGCGCTCAGCGGCATTGGCCGCCGCCGCGCCCGCGGCATCGTGCGCAAGAGAGAGGTGAGCGGCCGGTGACCGGGGGGGGGGGGGTAGCGGGTGCCGGGTGGCGCCCCGGGGCGGCGGTCCGGGCTGTCCCGGAGTTGGCCGGGAGGGGAGCGCCGTGGGACGTGGGGGGTCGGGTTGGGCCGCGCCCCGCCGCACGGCCGCGTTTCCCATCGGTCGGCCCCGTCCCGGCCGGGCGGAGCGGCCTGGCCCCGGGGTCGCTGCCGGGGCGGGGGAGGGAAGGGCCCCGTCGCCCGTTTCCGCAGCCTCTCCTGGCGCGGCCTGCGGCGGGGCGAGGCCCTCGGAGCCCGTCCCGGGCCAGGGCTGCTGCTCGCGGGTGCGGGCCTTGCGGAACCGCCGCGTCAGGGGCCGCGGCTGCGAGCTCCGTGTGCCGGCAGCGCCCCGAGCCCGTGCCCGCCCCGCGCCTGGGGTGGGTCCCGTGGGCCGGCGGCAGTGGTGCTGCCTGCTAGGAGGAAAAAAAGGGCAGGGGCGGGAGGGGGCAAGAGCTGCCCGGTGCCGTCACCGCGGGCTGGAGGTCCTGCCGCTCACCTTCCATGGACTGTTTGACTGTCATTGGGAAATGACAGAGCCGGCGAAAAGTCTGCGTGCCACAGTCACTCACGGGATGGCTGAGCCACCCGTGTGACACAGCTGTGAAACAGGTACGTGTGATCACAGGCTGTGCCTGTCACGGTGCTTTTAGCACAGACAGGAAAATTAATGCCACAGAGAGCTGGGGGGGTCATAGCTGAAACATGGCATCCCTGCTGAAAGTGGCAGAGAAGTGAGGCAGGAGGAACTGGGGAAATGGAAGGCCAGTTTCATGGGAGAAGACTGGAAGAGCTTGACTTTTTTTGGCCTGGAAAAGAGGAGGCTGAGAGTGGCAGGGTCACCAGCTATAAATACAGCAGGAATGTAAACACTGTGGAGGCAGAAGAGCCACGGGGCTCAGCAGCCACAGGGCTTTTGGTATGGGAACAGGTGAGGAGAAATTCACAGAAATAAGGCTTATCATTAGAGCAGGGGTTTGGGTAAAACTGTTTATTGTGGCTAAGCAGGAGAAGCACTGTAATGATGCCTGACAGCTTTGAGAGGATGGTGGGAGCCTTGTCTTGTCCCAGAGGTCTGTGTTAGCCGGTACAATCACGCTCCCGCTGTTCCTGATGATTTTAGGCCCTTTGACTTTGGTTTGTGGCAGAAACTACATGGAGGCTGTGCAGGGTGTAGCTGTAGATACCTTGTAAGTCCTCGTGCCTGCCGGGCCAGGCAGTGCTTGACCTGGTGTTTCATAGAGCAAAGGGTGCCCTGCACGCGCATGTGTGCACACATGGCAGAAGGTTGGGGCTGTTTCCAGCCCTTGGAGATTGACTCTGCGGGCCAGCAAACGCACCTGGCCTTAGGACTAGTGAGCTGGAGGGTGCAGTTCCCCTTTCTGAGCTTTTGTCGTTTGCTTTTGGGCGACTTCTCCACCTGCTATTAACAGCTCCAGTGTTACTGCTCTTCCTTGCAGGCGTGTGTGGTTGGGCCTTGTCACTGCTGCTCAGAGCAGGGGCAGGTTGTGGAAACGGGAGAGACTGCGTGGGAGAAGCAGCTTTAGGCAGAAGGCATTCCTTACTCCTGATGGGTACAGTAGCAAGGACTTGAAATACAAAGGTGCCACGTTGTTGTGGGACCCTGAGCCTCCTTGCCCCAACACCTCAAAGTACTAATGGGAGCTGTGGGTGTAAATGAAATGGAAACTGGTTGGTCACTGCCAGGAAACAGCCCCTCAGACAAGGGTGTCAGTGAGCCTGGTCCTCCCTGGAGACTGATCCTGAGCTCCATGTTGCGTCTTACTTCTCCCTCTCACAGGAACTGAAGGGCTTCAACTCACTCGATGACCTTCTCCACGTCAAAGGTATCACCACCCGCATCTTGGAGCTGAACAGTCAGCGGATGACTTGCAGAAGGAGGCCAAGCAGCGAGGATGCTGCCAGGGTGAGCTCTGGTCTGCAGGGGGACAGTAAAGCTCCTGTGCCTCAGGTAGGAAAAGAAAGCTAGGGCTCCTTTCTGTGTGACAGGAATGTAATCCTGCCTCCAGGAGCTGGGGAGAAGCGTCTTCCGTTGGGAGAGGGGACAGCTGATGCAGGAATGGGGAGGTTTGCTGGGCAGGAGACACACCTGCTTTGGCCTTTGCAACGAGGCAGTCCAGAGGAGGCTGCACCCTTCTAAACACCTGAGCAGTCAGTCCGTAATTGCCCTGTGAGGTGGCAGTTTGCTGTCCAAAGCAGAGGCTTGGTGTAGGGCGGGTGTGGTGGCCCCTGGGTGCAAGCCTTGCTGGGAGCTGTTCTGCTCGGTGCATCTGTCCCAAAGTCCCAAGAAAAGCAGTGCTCTTACCCCAGAGGACACTCATGGCTTGTCTGCACCCTTCCCCTCCCAGCTGCAGAGCAGCTATTCATCAGGAGGCCTCTGCAGCCGGTTATTGAGTTCAAATAATTGTTCATCATCAGGGGCCAGAACTGGGTGTGGAGAGAAGTTCTTCCCCAGGGCTGGCAGCTGAGGAGGCCAGAGCCCATTCTCACCAAGGTCCCTGCCCTCCTGTCCTCATCTGTGGGAGTAGTGGCGACACGCTGCCTACCTGGTGCTGGGGACTTCTTCAGGAAGTGCCTCTTCCTGCTGCTGGTCCCTGTGGGGCTGAGGAAACTCCACGGGGCTCAGGAAAGCTCTGCCTGACCAAGCCCTTGAGCATTCTGCCAAGCCAGGCGGGGGAGGAAGGGGGCTGCTGAAAAGTATTGGACTGCCTGGAGGCTGTCAGTGACAGCCTGGGATGCCCAGTGTTACCCCAGCAGCATGGTCCCAGTGTTCCCTGTTAGCCGTGACCCAGGCTTGAGCCCCAGGCCTGGATGCCAGAGGAGCTGATTGAGAAGCCTGGGCCCGGTGCTGCCTCCTGGAGGGGCAGATCCAGGCACCCGGCCTGGGCCACTGCCTCTGCCCCCAGCTGGCTGCAGACGGGTCGGGGGGCAGCAAGCAGCCAGCCTCAGGGCTGGGTGGCCTGCCCTGGCTGTCTGCTGAGAACACAGACACCGAGGCCTTGTTCCTGAATGTAAGCAAACCCAGCCCCAGCTGCCTTAAATGTTTTAGTGCCTGGCAGGAGCCCTTTAAAGCACCAAAGTTTTTCCAGGTGTATTTTTGTATTGTGACCAAATCATCTCCATTTCTTTTCCTCTCCTACGAGATGTTTTCTCTGGCCTCTGAATCATCTGGGGGAGGGGATCAACCAATGTCTTAGTTTTAAGCATTCTGTTTAAAATATGGATTGGGCATTGTGGTAGTATGCACTCCTGCTTGCATTTATTCCATGTTTGGATTGTTGAGCCTGAAGGTTGTGCGGAGTGTGACCCCTCAGTCCTTTTCACTTGCTGCTTTACAGGTTGCACAGTCCCTGGCGTCTTGCTGGTCCTGCTCTCCTTGTCTTTAGATGAACATTGCCTCTGAGTGTACTGAAATGCATTTTATTTGAGCGAGCCCAGTTTATCAAGTGATGCAGATCATTGTGGCTGTCCCGTCCTTGCCTCATACCCAAATGTTGATCTCAAAATGTTGATCTCAAAATCAGAAAAAAAAAGTATCTACTTCCTTACTATGAGCAAAACAAGTGCTGAGCAGTGTTTTTTTCCCCTTGTGGGCCTGCACTGAGCCTATCAGCAGAAAGTGAATTTTCCCAGTAACACATACCTTCAGAGATCCATTCGCTGGCGCTGCCTACCTAACCTATCTCACCAAACAGCACGACTGAGGCTGTGGTGTGCCAGTGTTGGGAGCAGAAGACTCTGTCCCAGTCAGTGCACGAGTACGTCTCATTTATGTGATTTATGTAACTGCTTTTGTTAACTAACTGTAACACTTCAAATAATTAAATCAACTTTATTTGACAAGACATTTTCAAAGTCTCGTCAGCTGGTGCAAAGCATGTCCCTGTCATCTTTTACCAGCAGAATCCTACACCAGCCCCTCTATTACCAGATATAAAAACGTGTAAAGATTCAGTCTTCTGCTTTCCTCAGTTTTGGCACAGTTTTCACGCTATCGGTCTTTGGAATTCCTCCTGTATTCCAAGATTTATTAAAAATATTTGGTGTGGGCCAGCTGTCTGCTTGTACTACTATTCACTGGGACAGTTTGTTGCAAATTACCCTGGCTTGCTGGTTGAGATATGTTCTTGGTGTACTGGAAACAGTTCCTCATTCTCCTGTGATGTAAGGGCATTGTTCTGCTTCTTCCAAGTAATTACTGAGTGCTTCTGCTTTTTGTGTGTGTGTGCAGTTAATCACAGTGCTATTTTCTTTGGGGAGAAGGGGTGCAGGTGGTGCTGGGTGGGCACACAGTACTCGCACCCCTCCGCTGGTTTTGCTGCTGGTCGAGTGTGCTGGAGGGCCACTCGCCTTGCCGTGAAGGCTGATGCTCGGCCTGTGCTGCCCACACACGCAGCAGCTCTGACCCCTGCTTTGCCAAGCACCAGGTTAAGGGCTGCTCCCACTGCAGCAGGGAAGGGCACTGCACAGTGGAGCTAGTACTGGTGGGTTCAGTATTGTTCAGTGACCCCGCTAGCCCTGCAACGTTTGTGTGTGCTGCTCAGCTGTGGAGTGGACTGATGCTGCGTAATTTGGTCATGTGGCAGCTGGGCCCTCCTCTAGGGCTGGGAAGCATCCTGTCTCCAGGCCTTGCTTGGCAACGGCTGCCTGTCCCCAGAGGGTACACTGGCTTGGTCGTCAGCTCCCCTCTTCCCATCTTCCCTCCCTGGGACTGTGGAGGGAAGCCCCTCTGTGCCTTGGGCCCTTGCTCTGGCTGGCAGCCTCCTCAGCCCCACAGTGTGCCCCCAGTCTGGTGCCCCCGGGCACCTGAGGGCTGGGGCAGTGATCCTGCGTCTCCCTGTGTTGCAGGCAGAAGCCGAGGACGAAGATGTGTCGGGCCCCTGGGAGCCGGAGCACACTGGGGAAGGGAGTCCTGGGTCAGGACCAGAGGCTAATGGTTCCTGTGGGCAAGAGGAGCAGGAGCCAGTCAGCTCCACGGCCTGTGGGGAGCAGGAGGAGGAGGAGGAGGAGGAAGAGGAAGACGGGAGCTGCTGCAGCGAGGAAGGAGAAGATGGCAGCAATGTCTACTTCTATTACACCATTGGCGAGCGCTGGATAGACTACCTGCAGCGGACGGAGGACGGTGGCCTCCTCCGCCACGTGCGGCCCAAGGTAACGCTGCTGCAGGCACAGCCCTGGTCTGTCACACGTCCCAGCCTGGCTTGCCTGTAGCTGTCAGGCTCAGCGTGGTGTGCTGAGCTCTGGGCCTGGGTATAGGACTTGTCTGTCAGCAGGCTGCAGTGTGTATGGAGCTTTGCCTGCTCCACATTGGGCTTTGCCTAGAGAAGGGCAAAGTAGGCCTGCTGTTTTTTTCAGCCACTGCTTTTGTCCCTGTGCACCTGCTCTGCTAACCTTTCCATGTTGGGTCTGATTTTGCCCTCGGAAGGACCAAATGCTATTTTCCCCCCAGAAATTAAGTCTGCTGCCAGCTCTAGAGCTGTTGGCTTTCAGCTGCTGCAGGTTCCCAGCAAGAGCATGGTCTTGGAAGACTGGCTGGGCTGGGTCTCGACTCTGTCACTCTTGGCAGAAAATCGGTGACCCAGAACGTGCACAGAGGGCTGTGCTCCACCCTGCTTTAACTTGTCCTTCCCCTTGCAGATGAAGCGGAAGTCGGAGAATGGCCTGGACGGCAGGGCCCTCTCCCCTGGTAAAAAGCTGTGTAAGGGCTCTGAGTACAGCAGGTAAGATGAGTGCTCTCTGTGGTGAGCAGCATGTTGGCCTGGGGAGTGGGAAGACCTCAGTTCAGCAGTCCCATCCCTCAGTCATCTAGAAGCCCTGCCGAGGTGGTTCAGTCTCCTTTTTGGAGATCTCCAGGCACTGTGCCTGGACATGGTGCTGGGCAAGCAGCTCTGGGTGGCCCTGCTGGCGCAGGGTGGGATTAGGTGCACCCAGAGGTGTCTCCAGCCTCAGCCATGCTGTGATTCTGTCATTCCAAAGAGTGGGCTAGGGTAAGGAGAGTGTGTATGTAGCTGTGGTCCCTGTTGAAGGGTTGGGGAAAGGCGTTTGCCTAGGGGAGGTTCAGGGTTTGTAGTGTATGGGGACCGATGTTCTGAGAACTGCTCGCACAGCATGGCCCAAAGCAGTGCTGACATTTCTCACCTTTGCTTTCATCTCTCCCTGTCTGTGGCCCAGGACCCTGGGTCCCTGCATGCCCAGTCCCACCACCACCTTTGGGGACCTGCGCAATGCTAAGGCAGGCCAGGCACGGCGCCGCCGCATCCCCTCGGTTGCTCCTCCTCCTGAGCTGCAGGACTGGCTCCGCACCTTCCAGGTAGGCACAGAGCCCCGCCAAGGGGTTCGCCAGGGGTGGCACCATGAAGCTGTGGGGCTGAAGGGCAGCACAAGGGGGGACAAGCCCTGCGGAGTCTGTCTTTGTGCAGCCTGCCGTAGACCCAGGTTCTGGGTCCCACGGTGGAGTTTCAGTGAGTTTTTGCCCTTAGCTAAAGGAGCGCAGATGTGATGTTGGCCCACCTCTTGTTCCCACTGGGCAGTGTGTCCGTGGGGGCAGTGTTGCTTTGTCCGCCATCATGCAGTACCTATGTCACATTGTATGTGGAGCTCCCAGCCTCATCTCTGCGGCTCCTGTCTTGGGGAGTAAGTGCTGGAGCCCTGGCTGACTCCAGAGGCCTTGCTCTCCCCCCGCTCAGGTGCCCCGGTGCCACTTGGTGTCCCTGCTGGGGCTGGGGTGGGCATAGGCCCTGTGCAGTCAGTCACAGAGGAGCCTGTGAGGGCCTGCCATGTGTGCAGGCAATGTGACTGATGTCCCTGTCCTCAGCGGTGGAGTGGCCCAGAGAAGCTGCTTGCTCTGGATGAGCTCATTGATCGCTGCGAGCCCTCACAAATCAAGTACATGATGCAGGTCATTGAACCACAGTTCCAAAGAGACTTCATTTCCTTGCTGCCCAAGGAGGTGAGTTGAAGCAAGTGGTGGGCTAGCTGTGGTACCATGCACTTGTTACCAGCCCTGGGAGCCCGCTGTGCCCTTGTAACATGGCTTCTGATCCCACAGCTGGCACTCTATGTCCTCTCGTTCCTGGAGCCTCGGGACCTGCTCCGTGCTGCCCAGACCTGCCGCTACTGGAGGGTCTTGGCTGAAGATAACCTACTTTGGAGAGAGAAATGCCGTGAGGAAGGTAAATGCCTGTCCTGCATGTGGCACACTGTGGCTGGAATCTGCAGCCACAGTACACACAGTAGGGGAGCCCACAGCTCTCACTGCCATGTATCATCTTGGCTCCTGCCTGGATGGGGACACAGACCACCTGTGTGCCTCGAGGAAGTCTGCATCACACTGCGTTATCTTCCCACAGGCATTGAGGAGCCCTTGAACCTGAGGAAGCGGCGCCTACTGAGCCCTGGGTTCATGTACAGCCCCTGGAAATTTGCCTTTATGCGGCAGCACAAAATTGACATGAATTGGCGCAGCGGGGAGCTTAAAGCCCCCAAGGTAGGTGCCTTCAGCAGTGCGTGCTGACAAGCAGACTCCAGAGCTTTGACATGTAGGAATCTGGTGCAAGAAGGAAGCAGCAGAAAAATACCCATGACCAATAGGATGAGATCATTAAAAGTTTTAAAAGCGTCTTGGGAAAACGTTCAGGTGGCTGGCCTGTCTTCAGGAGACACAAGCCAGAGACATTCACCTGCAAGTATTTGAATTTAAACTTCCCTGAAGCTGTAGGTCCTGCCAGCTTCCTGCAACTCCTGTCCCTGCCTGCAGAGAGCAGATCCACAGCACAGCTTGTTTGGAGTTTTTGTATGTGCTCTGGCTGGCAGTGCAGCTGGTGTCAGGGATTGCCATGGTGGATGGTACAGGAATGCAGCTCTGCCGGTGGAAAGAAGTTTGCCCTTAACCCCAGAGAAGGAGTTTTCCACATGTTTACCCCTTCTCTGAATGCGTGTTGTGGGACTGTAGCTAACCTTGGCATGCAGAGAATGGTATAGCCCTCTTAAGGCTCAGACAAGCCTTGTCCCTAGTACATGCTATAATAGTGTGTTGCAGAGCACTTTGATGTTGGTTTTTTCTCTCTCTGCTAAGATCCCATCCTGCCCCTCATTCCTATCCAGCAAACAGAGCAGAGCCCCAACCACCCCTGCAGCCGATAGTCTATGTCTTGCTACTTTCCATCCCCGGACTTTCTCCAAGCCTCCAGTGTCCCCAGCCCTTTCCCCACAGCCCTGCAGCACCCAGTGAATAGCAGTGCTGGGCATGCTGTGGGGACCGCAGTAGTGGCAGCAACCCTGAGCCCCTGACGCCCTTGGTCACTGTGCCAGTTGTGAGCAGAGCTCCCTGGGGCCCTGCCACTGCAGTGCCTGCCCTGCACCACCCCCTCGCACAGTGTTGTCCCTGCACTGGGCAGCTCCAGGCTGGCCGTTACACCAAGCCTCTTCTCACTGTGCTCGGCCAGGTCTGCCTGGCCTGGGGCCCTGCTGAGCTGCCCATCCTCTGTCCCTGCAGGGGTCTCATCCATCACCTGCCTGCTCTGCCTGCTGCTCAGGGAAGTGGAAGTGGATGCAGAGCTGTTTGTTTTCAACCTGCCTCCCGGGGAAGATAGGGCTGGTGGTCCTAAATGTGCTCTGTCTCACAGACACCGTTTTTTGATCTAGGACAAAGCGTTGTCTCTGAGCTCAATTGCTAGTGCAGCCTTAATAGCCACAAGGGTCAGTCTGTATGTTGGAATTCCCTTGTAGCCCATCGTTCCCCAGCAGTAGCTCCCAAATGCCCCGTTTGGCTCTTTCTGTAGCTGTTACCCAGCAGAGAAGCAGCAGGGAGGTGGCTGTAGTTACAAGAACCCGTCTGTTTGTACTGCACACCTCCCTCCTCATTCATGGTCTTCCCTTTACAGGTGCTGAAGGGACATGATGACCATGTCATCACCTGTCTGCAGTTCTGCGGCAACCGGATAGTCAGTGGCTCAGATGACAACACACTCAAAGTGTGGTCGGCTGTCACTGGTGAGGTGAGCTGTTGTCCCACGTCCTGTCACAGGGCTGCTCTGCCGGCACAATGAAAGTTGTGCTGTTCCTCTGCATTGCTGCAGAGAGGGTGGAGTTATGAGAGGTATCATGGCCATTTTGGTGGGTTTATCTGGACTCTGACAAAGTGCCGCTGGGGGGAGGAATTGGTAGATCCTGTTACTGCAAGAGCAGTGGGAAGAGCTGTCTTAAGCTAGGAGTCAGCATTGCTGTAGTAACAAATGAGCAGGAGCTGGTCATACGTGTTTTCACCAGTGGTCAGCAAGTGTGGACCAGTCTCCTGAAGATGGGAAAGGCCAAGAAACTTGATTGGTTTCAGAACAAGTGACTGTTGTGGGAGGACTTTGGTGGGGACCTGAGTTTGCAGGGAGGTGGTTTTCTGACCTGAAGTGCCTTATCAGAGTCCTGCCCAGGGGAAGTCCTGTTCTTTGCTGTCCCTTCTTGCTGTGTTGTTCAGCTTTTCCCAAAGCAATGCCTCATGTCTCACTGTTCTTTGCAGTGTGTGCAGACACTGGTTGGCCACACAGGGGGTGTCTGGTCTTCCCAGATGAGGGACAGCATTGTCATCAGTGGCTCTACGGACCGGACACTCAAAGTGTGGAACGCAGACACGGGTGAATGTGTGCACACACTGTATGGGCACACGTCCACAGTGCGCTGCATGCACTTGCATGGGAACAGGTATGGGGTCAAAAGTGTTTGGGGTCAGGTTGGTGGGGTGGGGTGGGCGAAGGTCAGTCAGTATTAGGATCTGGGCCAATCTGTGGGGTTGGATCCTGGTGCAAGTGAAAGTGCAGAGGTCTTCTGGGCCTAAACTGATCTGCTGCCAAAGGATGGTGGGTGGGAAGAGGCCTCCCTGGGGGAGGGTAAGCTGGGGCTGCCCCTCAGAAAGCTGGTATGCCCAGGCTTAGCTCAGCTGGGTGAGGTCTGGAGCTGATGCAGGCTCCAAGTGCACCCTTGCTCACAGGGTTGTGAGTGGCTCACGGGATGCCACTCTGCGCCTCTGGGACATCGAGACTGGGCAGTGTCTGCATGTGCTGATGGGGCATGTGGCTGCCGTGCGCTGTGTGCAGTACGACGGGCACAAGGTGGTGAGCGGCGCATACGACTACACAGTGAAAGTCTGGGACCCTGAGAGCGAGAGCTGCACTCATACGCTGCAGGGACACACAAACCGCGTCTACTCCTTGCAGGTAAGAGCCTGGCCCCTTCCCCTCGCTGCAGAGACATGAGCCTGTCTGTCCTGGCACAAAAGAGGCCATCTGCCCTCCGCATGCATGCACTGCAGAGGCACACAGACTGTGCTCTGCATAAGACGCGTTCTGCCTTTCCGCCCTGACCCCTCTCACATATGTGCACTGTAGGAATACACAAACCATGTCGTCTTCCTAGAGCGAGGGCGATGCCAAGGCATGTGCACCCTGCTGGGCCACAGGGTGCTACCTGAGCACCATGGTGTGTGCAGCCTCTGGTGCTGCACTGCCATGAGTTGGAGTTGATGATCCTTGTGGGTCCTTTCCAATTCAGGATATTCTGTGATTCTGTGAGAACAAGCCTCCCCTTCCAGGCAGGCCGTGCTGACCAGTGTCTCTCTGGCAGTTTGACGGGACGCACATTGTGAGTGGCTCTTTGGACACATCAATCCGAGTGTGGGACGTAGAGAGTGGAAACTGTCTACACACGCTGATGGGGCACCAGTCGCTCACTAGTGGCATGGAATTACGTGACAACATCCTTGTGTCTGGCAATGCTGACTCCACGGTGAAAATCTGGGACATCAAGACGGGCCAATGCCTGCAAACGCTGCAGGGTGAGTGCGGGGGGTTGGAACAACTTCCCTTGCTAGGGGTGTTGGAGCAGTGTCATGTTGTTCCTGGCCACCAGATGTGGCAGGGTCACAACAGATGCTGCCCAGGGGTGGAAGAGCCAAGCAGTGGGTGATCTGAAGATCCTGGGACCGGAGGTGGGAGCACAGGAGGACTAACAGGTACCCTCTGCCTCCAGGGCCCAGCAAGCACCAGAGTGCGGTGACCTGCCTACAGTTCAGCTCCAAGTTTGTGGTGACCAGCTCGGATGATGGTACTGTCAAGCTCTGGGACCTCAAGACGGGCGAATTTGTGCGCAACCTGGTTGCACTGGAGAGTGGGGGCAGCGGCGGTGTAGTGTGGCGCATCCGTGCCTCCAACACCAAGCTCGTGTGTGCAGTGGGCAGCCGCAATGGGACAGAGGAGACCAAGCTGCTCGTGCTGGACTTCGATGTGGACCTGAAATGAACCTGGCCAGTGCAGGCTAGGAGGGAGGATCCCGCGGGCTGGGCATAGCAGCTGGTCTTGGTGGGGCTGGCCCCGGAGCAGGCGCTAGCTCCCCGCGGGCTGTAAATACTGTTTGCAGCTGTCTGGGCCTTATTTATATATGTGTGAACTCCCTGTGGGGAGCCTGCGCCCGGCTGGGGCACTGTACAGAGGAAGCAGCATGTTTTGTACACTAATATATCGATTTATTTCTGTACCTGGGGCCTGCTTCTCCACCCCTGCTGTTCCATGAGCCTTTCCTTCCCAGAGCTTGTCTCTTTCGGGGAAGCAACCGGTGGCTGCAGCCTCTCTGGTGGATTCCAGGCAGGAGTAGGGATGGTGTGGGCTTTCCTGCCTTTCCTCTGAGAGTCTGACCTCTGAGACCAACTCTTTCCCTGCACATGCTCTTGTCTGGGGGAGCATCCTCTGCATGGAGTCCCATTGCCTGTGGACTCTGGTTTCTTTATTAAGGACAGTGGCCAGCTGACCACATGCATAAGGTGCTGAGCACACTGCATCAGGGAGATCTTGCAGGGCAGTACTGTGTGTAGCACTGCATGCAGTACAGCCTGCTGTCTGGCCAGCTGTGGCCTGAAGATGTGGCCCCAGCACCGTGTCTGAGAGGTAGCAGTGCTATGAGTAGATGAGGGAAGCCCAGATGAGGAAAGCGGACAGGACAGAAGTTCTGCAGTGCAATGAGCGTGGGGTGCAGCTGGCAGCAGCAGGCTGGGCGGTGTCTAGCGGCAAATGCATCTTGAGCCCCATGCGGTGCAAATCAGCCACTGAGGGGAAGCTGCTGCGGCCTGCGGCCCTGCTGGGGCTGGTGCAGCTCTGCTGAGCTGCCAGGACTGCCCCACAGCAGGGCCTGCAGCAGCGTGCTGGGAGGTAAAGCGGGATGCAGTGCAGGCGGCCCTCCTGCAGCACCCTTCTCTGGGTGCGCAGCAGCTGGCAGTGACTACACTCCATTTCCAGCCACTTCCTGGGCCCTGCAGGTGCAGCATGGCCAAGGCAGGCAGCCTTGCTGAGGGGTGGCTGGCTGGCCCCACTGCGGGCAGTCCTGCATGTAGCTGGGTCCTCCACCTGGTGCGTAGAGCCAGGGAACGTCCACTCTCCTCCAACAGGAGCTGATGCGAGGGGTCAGGGCTTGGGCTGGCGTCTGTCGTGGGCGATAGCTTCTGCCTCCTGCCCTTGTAGCCCTGCTCACAGCAGCACTGGCCCCTGTTCTGCTGGAAGCCGCTCACTGCCTGGGTAGGGATGGCAGGCAGGTAGGCTTGCTGGCAGTGGAGGAGATGGGAGAGTGCGGTAAAGCTTGGGGCTGCCAGCAGCTCATCCTACAAGCCTGCGGCCATGCTAGAGGAGGATGGCTGCTGGGCTGAGGAGTTACAGAATGCACGTGTGGGTCGCTGAAGTCACCCCATCCTTGGTCAGACACAGGCAGAAGGTGCAGAGTGGATGGCTTGCTCATTCTGCTGCAAAAGGCATTATTGCTAATAAGGTGCACATTTTCCCAGCCTTGCCTTTTCCCAAATACACGTGCCGCCCACCTTCTCCAGGTAGGTACTCAATGTTACCTGTGTTGAGGCAGCCCTATAGAGGGGTGAGGAGGCTTTGGGATTCAGCGGTGCAGTGCCGGGGTATGGCTGAGCCAGGCTCTGTGCTGCTGCTATGTCCCCATCCAGAATAAAGCTTCCATAAGGAACAGGCTCTGCATCTAGAAGCGACTGTCATCAGACCAGCTGGTTTGTAGCATCCCAGCCCCTGAAGGCACAGCTCCTGCTGCTGTGCGATGGTGGAGCCTGGAGACCAGCCATGAGACTGCACTGGGGGTGCCTGCATAGAGATGGCCCCCAGGGCCTCCTGTGGCTGTTGGTGCTGGGGGCTCCGCGTTAGCAGCACGTAGCCATGCTGTGTGCAGCACAGCAGTCCCTGCCCTGCCCCTGCTTCTCTGACCATGTCTGCTGGTTCAGTGACTGGCTACGGGTGCACAGCAGGAGTGCTGTCCAGTCCAGGCGACTTGCAGGAGCTGGTGCTGGCATGCGGGCACTGCAGGGTGCGGGCTGCCAGCCCTGCCTCCCGCAGGGGCGGTGCACAGCAACCAGAGGGTCCTGTGGGCTGTGATCCCTGGTGCTGATGATGGAAGTTGCACAGCTGGGAGCAGGATGTGAGGGTGCAGGTGAAATAGTGCATTTGGTGGTGGTCTGCAGATGCGCTGTGAAGATCTTGGTACTGTTAATAACCTGGCCAAGGAAGGTTCCGTCCGTCCAGCAACACACAGGGGACGATGGCAGTGCCACAGCCTGGCACCATGGGCATTGGTAGCCCCTGCAGCAGGAGCAGCTCATGCGGTGATAGGGAAGGCTGGAGCCAACTGTGTGCTTCAGCAGGTGGGCTTTTACTCAGCTTTGCCTGTCACAAGGTTGCACACATATGCAATATAGTTTTTTTGCCCTCAGCCAAGCAAACTGAGCTGTTTGGGTGGTGGTTGGCACCTCATCAAGGGAGCTGCTGCGCTCTGTTCTCCAGTTTTGGAGAACTGGATGACTTTGCAGGCTGGGGGAGGGTGGGAGGGGGAAGCAGCCTCCTGGTGAAATCCAGACCAAAAGCATGGCCAGCTACTGTAGGATATGCTGAGCCAAAAGCCCAGGAACTTGAAACATGCTGTTATCTGGAGGACAAAAAAGAAACAGCAGAAAACTTAGCCAAGAAACCAGCAGGTCTATACAGCGGGGTGAGATCTGGCATTGCTGGGTAGGTCACAAGCTCACAATCACCTGAATAATTACTCACCAGCTGTGTCTTGAGAGTCCTTGTCTGCCTATGAGTTCCTGTTCCACTAAACAAAATCTTCTGCAAGAAAAAAAAAAGTCTCAAGCAGCTGTGTAAGCTGCAGTGCATGAAGCTGTGTCATCTGCCCTCACCCAGCTCGTTACCATAAGTGATTTGGCAGTGAGTGGCCAAACAAATCTGCCTGCTTGCCTTTAGGATAAATTATTTCACCCAAATAATATAAATCACCAGGGCCCCTAGTCACAACTGTTCTGGATCATTTTGCCTTCTCAGGCAGCTGCAAAATGTCAGTGATGAAGGAAGCGAGTTCAAGAGAAGAATCTTTGTGCTCTTCCCAAACATATGCTATGAAAGCATAGTCAGAAGATCATGGCTCAGCCATTGTTCTTAGCTGTTCATGGGCAAAACCCATCTTTCCTGATGGAAGATGTTACATTTTGTCAGAGACTTCTGCAATGGCTCCAAATCATTTCTGTTATGTATGAAAGCAATTAGGAGCCCTCTCTAGCAGCCCCTGGTTATCCACATCACAAGTGATCCACAGAGCTGGTAAGTGATGCTCTATGTATAGGCACTGAGGTCTGTGCACTTCTGTCCCAACAGAGAAACATTTCCAACAACACAACAGCTCATAAACATGGCTCTTAAAGGTGTTGCCCTCAGACAGATGTGGCACAAGATGGGGGGCACTGGGCAGAGTGAAGCGCTGTGCTGCAAGCCAGCCCCCTAACCTCACAGCAGTGCATCTGGGAGCGGGGCGCAGCACCAGTGGCACACTGGGGATTGGGTCCAGTGCAGCAGAGATCATCATCGTCATGTATTGGAACGGAGCCCGAAGCCGTCCAGCATAAAGCAGGGGCCTGGGCACCGTCTGGCCCTGGCAGGGCTGCAGGCAGGGACAGCTCAGGCAACCCTGCTTGGCTTCAGCAGGAACTGCTGCCCTCTGGGGAGATTCCAGCTGCCAGAGTGTCAGCAGCACAAGGGAAAAGCAACCACAGGACTGGCAGCCTGACTGCTGGCATCAGGGGAAAACAGGCAGCCCTCTGGAGGAGGGATTTCAGCAGCCTGGAGCTCTGCGCTCCCTGCAGGCCTGGAGCTTGCAAAGGATGGCAGATACCTGGAGGGTTTTCCTCCGCCGCTGCCAGCTGTCGAACTGCAAGGTTGCAGTCAGGAGTCTTGCGTTAGTCCCAAGTGCGTGGCTTCACGCATAGGCCTGCCAAGAGTTTCTGCAGATAATCTGATTAGGAGCAACAGCGTGGATTAAAATAAGTGTATGTGCATGAGGAAAGTTACATAATTGCTATTAAAGACAGCAATGTCTTTTCTAGTGTCAGGAGTTTGGAGTCACACATCTGGCACAGGTGTGCTGGGTCTGTGTTATGTAAGAAAGAGAACAAGGATATTTTCTGCAAACATCTGCCTGTGATATGGAGAACGAAGTCTTGTACTAACAGGAGGACTCAGTCTGGGAGATGGATGCTGGAGTTGCACAGAATAAGTATGGTTTAATTTTTAGGTAGTATTCTATAGAGCCAGGAGCTGGACTCTATGGTCCTTGGGGATCCCTTCCAACTCAGGATATTCTGATTCTAAATCATCACTGGATTGCCTGGAACGCTTTAATCCATAAATTTTAGCACAAAAAGTGTTGCAGGTAAAGCATTGTTTTAAGCAAGATTACCTGGATAGGGGCTGTCATAGGGCTGGCGGCTGCACTCCAGCTGCAATCTGCATGGGTGAGCAGAGGATGGGGCAGCCAGCAACAGCTGGAATTGATACTGCAAAAAAGACGGATTTTCCACAGCTGAAGAAAACCTACATTAAAATTATGCAGGAGGAAATTTTCAGACAGAAGAAACTTGGGAGGTTTTTTTTTTTTTTCCAGTTTGTTTGATTGTGAAACTGTACGTTCTTGGCAAGCAAAGAAGAACAAGAAACTTAGAAGGATGCTAAACACTCACTGGAATATAACAATTCTTTTAAATAAAGAGGCCTATGTAACCTGCATTGCACAAAGCAGTTTTTGTTAAAGCCTTGCTCTGGGACTGACTGAAAAAGCAAGTGCTGCCCCATTCGGCTGTGGGTCAGACCAGGAATCCAGGGCAGGAACAGAACAAGCATGTTTTCCAGCCAAGTCTTTGCATCCTGCTTGCTTGTGCTAGGGTGTTTACCACCCTTGCTGCCGCTCTCTGACCCTCTTCCAGGTCAATGAATGGACTGCAACAATGTTCTGGTTTGTCCTCCAAGATGTTTTATTTTTTTCCAGTCCTTGGTCTGCTTTTTGACCAGCAGGAAGGGCAATGTTGTCTCCTCTTCCAAGCTTACCATCCTCAGAGTGCTGTGCAGTAAGGAAACCTTTTAAAGACATGCTTTAAATGTCCCTGCTGCAGTACTTCAACAAAAATGGGACTGCGGGAGCCTGCTGGGCTCTGCTGTGGGACTCCAGTCCCGCTGCTCTCTTCAGCCCCGTTCCAGTGTCTTCTGAGCATGAAGGATGCATCCTGTTTGCTGTGGCAGCGCTGCCCTCAGCCTTGCACTGGCAGTCAGTACCTGCTGCAGCCCTTCTGGGACAGGCCCTGGGCCACCAGCCCGTTTCTGAGGGCTGCAGCTCAGGAGTCAGCAGCAAAAGTTCTGAGCATTTGCTGGGGCTGTAAGCTGGCAGCAGACTGTTCTGGGAGGAAAGGCCACTGGAAAAATATCAGAGGGGCTGCTGTGCCGTGACAAAGAGTAACTACGAATTATTTTTGGCATCTGCAACAGCTTAGTTCCTGAGATGCAACAGATGGGAAATTCAAGGTAACTGCATGCCAAAGAGAAACTGCACTGCAGTGATGCCTTCCCAGGTAGGAAAAGCCCATGTCCATGCTTAATTTTTTTACCTAACCCTGAGGAACAAGGCAGAGAACAAGACTGACAGATGCCCAAGCTGCAAGGGATAGCAGGGACATGGCCACTGCCTCCATCTGCTCTGTACAATCCAGCCAGCTGCTGGGGCCAGGATGGACCAGTGCCAACCAGCACAGTCCTGCATAGCTGCTAGAGTCCAGTACAGACCAGTGCTATTCACTACAGTCCTGCCTGGCCGTTGGGGTTCAGCACAGTGCTGGGGGAGCTGTG
The DNA here is from genome assembly GCA_011075105.1 of Heteronetta atricapilla. Classification (NCBI taxonomy): domain Eukaryota; kingdom Metazoa; phylum Chordata; class Aves; order Anseriformes; family Anatidae; genus Heteronetta; species Heteronetta atricapilla. Next base: position 206,764,441 of record CM021731.1, on the reverse strand, counting down.
GTCCATGTCCAAAACAGGGAATCCATCTGCTGCTTCTCCCTTTTCCTTTAGTTTCCTGTATCTGCCTTCCTTTTTTTTTTCCCTTAGTTTTACTGTTGACAAGGTCCTTGATCAGGTAACTTTGCTGGAATAAACAGTCTCACACTCTCATGTGCCCTCACCAATTAGCGTGACTGACCAGGTCTGGTTCCCATCACCACCTTCCTTATCATTTGCTGGTCAGGTCTGATGTCCATGTACTTGTTCGTGGCTTATTACCTCTGCCGTTGTCCAGCACAGCCTTGAAAACGGCCTGTGCCCGAATACCCCTAGAGGAGCAGACACTACTTCCACACATCCCTGCATGAACAGCCTTTATAAAAGAGCCATCTATTAACAAAACCCATTTTTTGTTACATGTACACTCAGTCTGCACAGTGTTAGTAAACTCAGAGGCAAATGATGCACAGAGCCAAAAGCTGTTCCTGATGTGCTTTTTACAGTGTTTATGACTACTTGAAAGAACAGATAAACATACTGAGTGGCCTGAGTTCCCCAGTTGTTGTCAAAGCTGTCCCTGCAGCCTCCCTGCCCAGAGTGGCTCCAGCAGCGCTGCAGCATGGAGGCACTGAGGTGGCTCAGGCAGCTGCAGGAGAGCCAGGGGGGCTTGGGAGTGAGCAGGCATCTAAACCCCAGGAAGTTTTCCACACTGTTGCAGTAAGTGATAAGTTACACTAATACTTGATCATTAAGAATTCAGAAAATGCATCAAAGTTTACTTAGTCATGGCCAGAACTGGAGACTGACGTCAAACCTATTGTAAGTTTATGTTACTTTATTTTTATGTTTTTCCTTTGTAACGGCTTCCAGTCTCCACATATAAAACCCAACCATTTGCTGCAGTAAAAGAAAGCATACTGGCTTCATTTCAGCCCATCTACAATGTAGGGGTCCAGGCCAGGCTGAGCAAGTCACGTGCCTGCCTTCTCTGGTACCTGGCACCAGGCTCCTCACTGCAGCCCGGCTGTCACCACTGCTGGCCCCCAAAACTGCGTGCGCCTGGGAATGGGCCCCCGTGTGCTGAATCTGGAGAGGGGTGTCAGGGAATTGCTATTGCACCTTGAAGGCAAATTGTGCTTGAACACAAAGAGATTTAATGGATGATACATGAGACAGAACCCTCACCCTGCCAGGGAGGTCCACGAGGCTGCACACAAGCATATTCCCACACACAGCAGTGGCAGCATCAACCCTGAGAGCGGCAGCACAGCATGGAGCACTTCAGACCAGCTGAGTTTGGCCCCAGACCCGCAGGCAGTCCCCAGCACTTGTGTTGCCACAGGACAAAGCTGAGACCCTTCTGCAGCCAGGCCTCCTTGCCCGCTGTGCTGGCTAGTCCCTTGGCCATGAGGCACCACTACTGAGCACTTACCTCCGAATTTCCCGTTCAGATGCCAGCTGGGAAACTGACCCTGGAGGAGGCTGCACCCCATGCTGCATGGCGCTCAGCTGTAGTGCTCCTTGGCCCGGTGCTGTCTGGTGCACGGACAACATACATGAAGCTTTCTGTAGGTGCAATACAACTCAGAGGAGGCAAATCCCACCATGTGACAGGGCAGGCATAAAGACAACATGGTCAGAATGGAAACACACCAGGAGAGGAATAGAGGAGTATGTCTCCTCAGCAGTGAACCCAGGGACTTGCTTTGCTAGTATTAATTTACAATCAAGGAAAAAAACAAACAAACAAACAAAAAAAAAACACCTCTGTGTCCTTGTAGCTGTTAAAATCCCATGACCCACAGTCACAGTCCTTATATACGTGTGGGCTGGGTATCCTTTACAGGTTGTGACACTACAACTGGTTTCAGGAGTGGGCTCCTGTAAATACACAGGTCACAGATGCCTGGGAGAAGGCTGTAGGAGACCAGTAAAAATACCCAGAGAATAAGGGATAGGAGACACCAAGGGGAGAAGAAATGTTGAAAACTGTCTTGAGTGGGAGACCTCGTGAGCAGGATTGTAGAAGTGGCAAGGGATTTCCAGATGTAAAGCAAAAGACAGCAAGGGGCCCTGCACTGGGCTACTCACAGAGGCACTGGCAGCTGAAGGCACTTTGCTGTAAGCCACCAAGCAGTGAGCCAAGGGTCAGAGGCATGAGCAGCTGCCTTTGAGTACTGCAGTCGTATTCAGAGCCACGTCAGAGGCTAGAAGCCATCCTCAGACCCCGGCTTCACAAACACCAGAACAAGAGCGTACTCTTCTGGTCTCAGAAAGGGAGACTTCCAAAGATGTATGCTCTGGGGGAGGAGGGTTTCAAGTTGGATTTTGGGCATTGCTAGACAAGCTGACAGGTGGGCTCACCCTGCAATCAGGAGCTCTGCTGAGACTTTTGAACGCCAGGATTCTGGCAAGCCCATATCCTGGGGGCAGCAGAACTGCCTAACCCTGACATGATCTGTTGAAGACGTGCATGCTGCTTGGGAATGGACAGTGACTCACAAAGAAGCACTTCATTTTTTAATACCAAGAGTTTTAGAGCACCAGGCCATGGACCCAATAGTACCAGGGCCACCTTTAGCCTGCATACCTCACTTGCAGAAAAAAAATGCTATCAGAGGGAACTGCATCAATGGGTTCCTGACGAGGCCCAACACACTGCAGTTTGGGTCAGCAGGGCACGAGGCTCCTGGGCATGGCGCTCACCCGGGGAAAATCCACTGCTGGCTGCTCAGGCCCAGCTGGGAGCTGAGCCCACTGCGCAGGGTGTGCCCCCAGAGCTGGGGCCCTGTTTCTGCCTCCAGGGCTTGGGGCACACCGGCTGCACCCCGCGGCTCAGAGGCTGCTGGTGCCCAGCATGGTGGGTTGGGGGGTATGGGGCAAGGCACCCCCTGCATGGGTGACATGCCCCAAATTGGTCTGCAGCCTGGGTCCAGCATCTGGTGGGGCCAGAGGAGCAGGGCTGCCCTGCTGCAGCCCCCAGGCAGCACATCCTATGCCCAGGGCTGGGCGGTCAGCTTAGACGGGGCCTGTGAGGCACCGCTGGGGCTGCTTGTGCTGGGGACTGGAGGTGGAAGATCAAAGGAAGGGAAGTCTGGGGAAAAGAATTGTGATAAAAGCTGTAACAGCTCAAGAGGAGTGGGATAACAGGAATCCTCTCTGAACAAGGTGTTTATCAGCACTCATGAAGGACAAAGATATAAGATGCAGTTGGAACCATGAAGTAGATAGCTTGATTGAACAATCTAGAAGTAGAATCACAGAATCATTTGGGTTGGAGGGGTCCCTAAAGATCATCCAATTCCAACACTCCTGCGATGGGCAGGGCCCCCTGCCCCCAGCCCAGGCTGCCCCCAGCCCCATCCAGCCTGGCCTTGGGCACTGCCAGGGCTGGGGCACCCCCAGCTCCTGGGGGCAGCCTGCACCAGGGCCTCACCGCCCTCGGAGGGAATAACTTCTTCCTAATTTCTAATCTAAATCTATCCCCTTTTACTTTAGAGCCATTCCCCCTTCTCCTATCATTACACTCCCTGACAAAGAGCCCCTCCCCAGCTTTCCTGGAGCATCCTTTAGGTATTGGAAGGTTGTTATAAGGTCACCCCAGAGCCTTCTCTTCTCCAGACAGAACAACCCCAGCTCCCTCAGCCTTTGTAGGAGAGGTTCTCCAGCCCCTTGACCATCTTTGTGGCCTCCTCTGGATTCATTCTAATAAGTCCATGTCCTTCTTGTGCAGGAGGCCCCAGAGGCGAATGCAGGGCTCCAGGTGGGGTCTCACAAGAGCAGAGGGGTCAGTCACCTTCCTTGACCTGCTGGACATACTTCTTTTGATGAAGCCCACGATAAGGTTGGCTTTCTGGGCTGCAAGCACACATTGACTAGCGGAGATCTAATTCTTCCACATATATGTACTCTCCACATCTCTGATCATGTGATGCTCAGTCTCAAGTTGAGCCAGGGAGGTTTAGATCGGATGAGAGGAAGAATTTCTTCACAGTGGTCATGCACTGGAATAGGTGGCCCAGGGCAGTGGTGGAGTCCCCATCCCTGGATGCATTTAACAGCCGCATTACTGTGGCACTGAGGGACATGGTTTGGTGATGGGATTCAACAGGTCAGGTTGATGGTCTGCCCATGATCTTGAAGGTCTTTTCCAACCTAGGTGATTTTGTGACCCTATGCTGAGTTAGCTACAGGGCAGGTTAGGACAGATGTGTGGCTGGACCTATTTGGCCTTCAAGGGTGGCCCATTTCTAAAGCACGATGCCTAGACTTTGTAACTAGCTGCCTGCTTTGTGCAGAAGCCCAAGCCGAATTTTTGGCTGGGTGGCAGTGGACCAACCGGAGAGATGGTAAATACCTAGAATCACAGAATCATAGAATACCCGAAGTTGGAAGGGACCCACAAGGATCATTGAGTCCAACTCCTGGCACCGCACAGGTCTACCCAAAAATGCAGACCGTACAACTAAGAGCATAGTCCAAACATTTTCTTAACCTCCGACAAGCTTGGTGCTGTGACTGCGTCCCTGGGGAGCCTGTTCTAGTGTGCGACCACCCTCTCGGTGAAGAACCTCTTCCTGATACCCAGCCTGAACCTCCCCCGTTGCAGTCCCAAAATACATTTTATAGGAGCCCTATCTTGAACTTCCAATAAATGGGAGTATATTTTAATGGGAGTAGAGACTATTAGCAGTTTAGGTACGGCCTATATGTGCCCACAAGCTAGTGCAAATTATGACATTTGAGGATTAGAACAATGATTTACACACCTACCTTTATCCTCTGAGATTCAGTCATATCACATTTTAAAAATAAAGTTATACAGAGATGTAATTAGGTGGGTTTTCCTCATCCTGTGTCACCACCAGTGCAATGGTGCTATGGAATGCTGTAAGGGAAATCTTAACACTCAGCAATGCATTCGCAGTCAGACCAGGGAGTCCAAAGCCTCAGCCCGCATCTGTACCACAGGTGGCAACATGACCCTGATGATGCAGTTGCTGCTTTAAACAATCAACAGATCCTGGCCACTCATCCAATCTGGAAAGCCTGTGATAGCACTGCGGTGTTACTTCAGACATATGTGATAATAATCAAATATCTGTTGGACCAGTCTCCGAGGTTAATCATCTGCAAAAAGGAAGTTTTTCTTGCACGTTAACAACACCCCTGCAAAGTGCCGTGTGGAAGGTTCTCAGCCACCAGGGTAACAAACATCTCACTTCTGAGCAGTGGATATCCAAACTAATAACCAAAGGGAATTAAGCACTTTCTGTGTTTTCTTTGAGGTTACCCCCAGCTGCAACACTGGCAACCAGGAACACGAATTAACTTCCTTGGCCTTACCTTGTTTGTCATCCTGATTGCTTGTTTGGCCATTTGACAGGAAGCCAAGCAGGAAACAATGTCTTGGGCAACCAAGAATCCCAGAGTTAAAAAGGGTTCTTGGGGAAAACGCCTTTAATTTCCTTTCTGTCTCATAATTATTTATATACCTACATGCATCTGTATATATATATATGTAATTATTGGGTCATATCTATTAATTGGCATAATGCTCATTTCCTTGTGCTAGGGATGGTATCGCAATCGCATTTGTTAATACAGTTTCTCAAGTGGGTAACAAGTCAGATTGCTGTGCTTACACCACCCTCCATCATTAGGTGCTGCACCTGGGTGGCAAAACCTGTTCCCAAAGATTTCAGTATCAGCCTGATTTGTCACATTACTCTCCAGCACCTCCAAATTATTGATGACAACCTTTCAGGGCACATCCGTATTACAAAGCCCCATGGTGCATTAGAAGGCCCCAAGGCACAAACTCAACCTGGCTGGAGAGGGCAAGGAACTGTAATTACATTCCGCATTACAATTGCACCCAAGTGCAGTTCCAATTTAAATATAACAATAGAGCACGAGCTCTCAATGATTCTGACTGGAAACCTCATGGACCTGTAGTAATGAATCAGCAATTACAAAAGATATTTTTGATGGTCTGGAACTCTGGAATCTTACATGGAGTGCTAATGATATGAGCTGCCAGAGATACTATAATTGTACGTATCCTAAATCTACGTGCTGCAGTTTACAGAATAATGGTTAGCTGAGTGCTAATGATAATTCAGAAGCATGGCCCAGACAACATATCTGGCTGTATAGATGGCAGAGCATTTTGAGCACTCTGATTGAGCCAAACATGCTTAATAACTTTCAGTTGTTATTTCCAATCCAAAGTGCTCACTTTGCAAACATTGTAGTAACTCCTGGCAAAGCCAGTGGCTCCCATGTGAATGCATACGTCAAACATCTATCTTGGGATCTGGTTCAAGAAAGGGAACAATGCACAAATGAGGAATATAGTCTTAAAGAAATGCTCACAGGGCAAACTAAGAGTTAAATCCTTCCAGATAGTAACAGAGGAGGCTCCAGGCAGAGACCTGAGAAGATACAGAAGAAATGGCTGAAAGTGGAGGAGCAGCTCTGGTCAAGGAGACATCTTTCAAGAAACTGAAGTTGAATCCAAGGAAAATGGAAAGTACCAGAAGATGTCAGGCCACACATAACAACACAGTAAGAATCTGAGGAACAACTTGCAAATGCAGGTGACTCATTTAATCAACACAGTAAAGATCAAAGAGGTCTCTAAAGCCAGGAAGGAACAAGAGAGAGGGTGGAGAGGAGTCAAATATTTGCTCTTTCCACACAGGAGTTAAAAGGCTTCAAGTGGAGCTTGTCATGGGCAAGCTGAGAACAAAGGTTTTCATGCAAAGTCCAGCTACAGCCTGGACAACCTTGCTGCAGGTGCCGTGCTGAAAGTTTGCTCTGATTCAAAACTCAAACCTATGAATTAATAGGAAGAAGAAAAGAAAGAAAGAAAGAAAGAAAGAAAGAAAGAAAGAAAGAAAGAAAGAAAGAAAGAAAGAAAGAAAGAAAGAAAGAAAGAAAGAAAGAAAGAAAGAAAGAAAGAAGGAAGGAAGGAAGGAAGGAAGGAAGGAAGGAAGGAAGGAAGGAAGGAAGGAAGGAAGGAAGGAAGGAAGGAAGGAAGGAAGGAAGGAAGGAAGGAAGGAAGGAAGACACCAGGTCTGGTTCAAGAAGTGCTCAGTGAAGCTGTTCAACTCCCTGGACAGCTTGTTCAGGGAGACAACAGCATTCAGAGCAGGAGGGAGTGTGATATATGTCATTTCCCTTCATTTTAGCAATGCTTTTTCCCATCCTTGTAGCATCTGGCAGACAGATGGGTGCAATAAGGGCTTGATAAAAGGAACACAGTTGGAAAATTGTCTAGCCTGTGGGTCAGAGAGCGGTGGTCAGCACAACAGTCTCACAGGCAGCAGCGTCCCTCAAGGACAGACACTGGGACCAACCTTGGCCGACCCCAGGCCCCAGCCCAGCGGGTGGGAGGCTCCAGGGGCGGCAGTGACGCACCGCAGCAGGGCTGTGCTCGGAGGGGCCTGGACAAGAAGCATCTGGCAGGAACGTGCCGGAGCCACAGGCTGGGGCAGCCGATGCCAGTGGCTGGAGGGAGCCTGGTGTGTTGGTGACCTCCAGCTCTGCAGCTGCTGTGCTGGGGCAGGCGTGTGGCAGGGTGCGGGGCTGGCACCCATGGGCCGGGCCGAGGTGCTCCTGGGGCCAGAACCCCCGCAGAGCGCAGCAAGGGGCTGGGGGCATGGCGGTTCCTGACTGCCACCTTCAGCACCGTGCTGCTGTGTCCCTGGCAGCGCCCAGCGCTCTCAGCTCAGACTTCCGTTGCCCACACCGGGAGATGCTGAGGTGCTCCCGGATGGCACAGGCCTCCACAGACACAGACGAGGTGTATCTGCAGGACAGGGCATCGTGCTTGCTATGCTGCTGTGGCACAGCTGCCTGAGGCACAGACACAGCAACCTTGGCTTTGCTGTGTGCCCCAGGGGCACTGACCTGCCCGTCCCCACCGACAGCAGGCCCCTGCTACCCCTCATAGCGCCCCAGCATCCATCCACCATCTGAGTCCTGGCCGGGGGCTCCGGCTCTGCTCCGGTGCAGCAGCAGCCAGGACATTTTGCGCAGTGCAGGTTGGAGGAGCTGTGTGGTGACAAGCACAATCCTGCTGTAGTTTGGCCAGACAGTGATGAAGAATGCCTGGTGGCAGGATGAGAAGCCACAGACGTGAATTGGAACATAGAAAATTGCTGCTAGACCCAAAGAAAAGCTTTTCCATAATAAGGGTAGACCCAAAGAAAAGCTTTTTCACCATAAGGGTGAAAAAAGGTTATGTTGCAGCAGGGAGACGAGTAAGGGGAAATCTCCATCCTTTGAGCTAGTTAATGCTTGTCTGGACACTGCCTGGAGCAACCTCCCTGGCCCAAACCTGAGTATGCTCAAGTCTATGCTTGGTATGTCTGCCCTTGGTTCCCAAATAGGGTTTCATCAGACCTCCAGTCATTTCCATACTGCCCTCCAGCCCCTAAGCACCATCCACCAGAGGAGTCATGCATGGGGCACCCGTCCTGTGGGTGTTAGTGGATGTGCTGCTCTTTAGCTCAGGAGCCAACATGCTGCTGCTCCCACAGATACTCCCAAGCCCTTTTCAGCTGAGCTGTTTATCAGGATGCAGCCCAGCATATCGCAGCCTGGGATTGCATTCCTGACCACTTCGGGTATGCTCTTGCACAGTTAGGCCTGTGAACACAGGCAATCTCTTGTAAAATGACAAAAACATTCCAAAGGTTGGATTGTGCCTCAAGCTGTGGAGAGGAAGGCGGCAGTGGAATGTCCTGCAGTGGAATGTCCTGCGTGGCTGCAGAGGAAGGCCCTGGGTTAAGACAATGAAAGGGGTGTTTGGAAAAAGCTTTGTGGGAGAATCCAGGGTGCCAGAGGTGCTGAGCAGGCGGGCAGGGCGCTGCGTCTGCACGGAGAGCAGCAGCACCAGGCTTCCCCAGCAGCCAGGAGCAGGTAAGGACCAAGGCACAGCCCGAGCACCCAGGCACAAATGCTCAATGCTTCCCTTGACAAATTACATGTATGCTAGGTAATATACTAACCTCATAGCTCTTCACAGGGTGGAAGAAATCTTAGGGGATTGCCACAGGCCGCCCAGAGAAGCTGTGGATGCCCCATCTCTGGCAGTGCCCAAGGCCAGGTTGGATGGGGCTTTGAGCAACCTGTTCTAGAGGGAGGTGTCCCTGCCTGTGGTGGGGGTGGAATTAGGTGATCTTTAAGGTGCCTTCCAACCCAAACCATCCTATAATTATATGAAAATGTATAATTACCATTTTGCAGTCAGCCAGCCACTAAATAATGGTGACCATGCTATAGTGGTCACACATACTCAGTGTGACACACCACCTGCAGCCTCCAAACAGACTTCAGAAAAATGAGATGGAAAACAAAGGAAGTGCAGCCTTTGCAAACCTGCAAACTGACAGCCTCACAGTAGGGAGGTGTCTGGAACAAAAAGCAGCCAAGAAGATACACCAACAAGCAACTCCAGAAAGCAGCTCCAGAGCCTCAACCGCTGCTGCTGGTGAGGCCACCAAGTCCAGGAGGCAACCGTGAACTCCTAGGATAGGACTACTGTGACGAGAGGAGAGAAAGACGGGCTGTGCAGACATCACCTCCTGGGGTGTGCCAGGAGCTACTGACACAGCTTTCAGCAGACCAGGGCAGCCTCCAGCTGCAGGTGCCCTGAGCCCTGTCCCCTGGGGGCAGCCTGATCTGCACTGCGGTGCTCAGGTGCCATAGGGGCAGCTGGGGCTATGCTGGGGCTGGGTGATGCGCTGCCAGGCCTGGGAATGGGGCCTGGTGCTGGGCAGGGACGCAGTGCCTGCCTGTGGCACTGAGGGGTACCCCCTGCTGCAACCACATCCCCCACGGACTGCAGGGGGGACAGGAGCCATGACGCATTCTGCCCCCTGCACCCCTGAAACCAGTCCGAGGGTACGGCTGGAGCTCCCCGTCCAGGAGCAGAGTGCTTCCCAGAGGAGACCAGGAGCACGAGGCTCCCAGCTCTGACCAGCTGCCACCCACCCACACTCAGCTCCACCAGGCCTTCCAGAACACGGAACAGATGCACTGGAAAATACCATTAGTCTTCACAAACTTTGCATTCTTCTTTCCATTGTTTCTCCAGGGCTTCCTGAATGGGACAATCCGTGCAGCTGCAGTCCAAGCCTGCAGAGCCCAGCCCGGTGCGCTCGCCCAGGCCAAGCAGCCCACCCCCGCAGCACCGCCTCGCTGCAGGGCTTCTCGCACCGACGTCCCGCACCGGCAGATGTCTTGCTGGTGATGTGACCCCAGCCCTCACGTGGCGCACCCACCCTTCAAAGGCATTGCTTCCCCACACAGAAGGCCAGCTTTAAATTCCATGTTTATTCCTAGAACCAGTTAACTGCAGAAGTACTGTGCCACAAATCCTGCTTTCTAGCAAGGTGTGAGAGGAGCAATAAACCAGATAATAAGCAATAAACCAGCAAAGTGGCTCGCAGTGCGTGCAGCCCTTTCTTGCACCCCATGGTGCAGCAGCAGGGTGCGAGAAGCTGCTGCTTCCCAGTCCTCCAGGCATCGGGGGACATTTCCCCAGATGAAGGCAGCAACCATGCTCCAGAAGTGTCGCCACAGAAGCACCTGCACCAGCATTCCATAACCTGGGTAGATGGGTTTGACAGGACTCCTGGGTGTCCCTGCTTGAGAAGGATTGGACCAAACAACGTCCAGAGGTCCCTACAACCTTTAACTTTCTGTGATCCTGCAAGTCCTGGCCCTGTCTGTGCCCCCAGGAAAACAGCTGGTGCAAAGACCCCAGGATGGCTGGCCAGAGCAGGCTCGGAGACAGCAGAGAAGAGCACAAGGAGCCGTGTGAGCATGATCCAGCCTCCCCCGATCTCTCCTCTATATAAATGCTCCTCCTTGGCTTCCAGGAGTGACTGGGGTACAGGTCTCATAGAGCGGGAAGTTCAGTGGCTATTGGTGGCGTATTCCCTAAAAGTTGGACCAGGCTCTCCTTAAAAACTTGCCCAAAGCCAGTCAAATCACATCAAGCACTCACTTTGCTTTCTTGGCCGTTACTGTGTTGTAAACCCACGTGAGGGCGTGTTGTCCTGGCTGGCAGTCACAACCCAGGGCCACCAGCACAGCTGGGGCCACCTCTCCCCTCTCACAGCACCGGCACCAGGTCTCATTCCCATGTCACCACTCAGCCTCTGCAGACACCTCCTGCAACAAGGACGTGCCCGGCACCATAGGGCAGTGCGGCCCTGCAGCCACACTGCTCCCCAAACACATCCTGAGTCTGGGGACAGCAGCCACCGCAGGGCACGTCCAGATGGCCCCAGGGTCCTGCATGTGCTGTGCCAACCTTGCCACTGAGGCAGGAGCAGGAAGCCTGCGCTGCTTGCACAAGTGCCGCGTTATGTGGGCAGCAGTGCTGATCCCAGGCATCCGTTACGAACTGTCTGCGTGTCTCTGCACTCAGCCTCATAACCTGGATGCAGCCAACTCCAATTGGCAGCAGACTTGTAGCAGCACGCAGGGTGCTGGAGCAGGTCTCACTCTCTCCAGGCTAAGCCACCTCTAACGCTGCCCTGCCTGGCTGTGGGCTGGGCCCAGCCATGCTGCAGTAGGCACCCCACCACCCCCAGAAAAAGGGCCTGTCCCAGCACCATCACATTCTGCAGCCTGTTCTAATGCCAGCAGTCACAATGGGGACAGCAGAAGGGCGACCAGAAGGAGCGACGTGAATCCCTGCCACAGGGAAAGCACCTGTGCCCCAGCAGGATGCAGCGTGCAGGGGGGTGTTCGCGGAGCAATACCTGTGTTCCCTCGTGACATATTAGCAGCGAGACAATTATGAAGAGAGTGTTTAATTGTACCAGGAAACAGCCTCCTGGAAATACAGAAACCCCCATTCTGGAGCGTGAGAGCCCAGTGCAGGAGTTGCTAAGGCAATGGAAAGTTCAGCTGGGAGCTCTTCCCGGCCAGAACAGCAGCTGCCACAGATCCCTTTCTTGTTACCTTCAGGGCCAGTGGGCTGCCGATGCCCTGATGCCCCTGGGGACAGACAGACCTGGCTGTTGATGTGAATGCAGGAGAGGAGATGGATCTGCAAGGCCTGGCCCCAGCGCAGAGCAGCTCTGCTGCTCCAGACCTGGGCTACCAACACCATATGGAGGCCCGGGCTGCCGCAGGGCCAGGAACTACATCTCACATCGCGAGCACAGGGCCCAGGGCTGCCCTGCAGCCACTCGGCCCTCTGCTGCCGCTGGAACCCGCAGCCGGGCTCGTGGCTCCGCTACGTGCTGGCACCCGAAGGCCCAGGCGAGGCTCCGCCGCCGGCCGCAGCCGCCGCTGCGGGAGGAGAGGCGTCGGGAGAGGCGTCGGGAACCGCGGGCGCCGCCGTTCCCTCCTGTGCCCGGGCCGCGCTGGCCTCGTAGTCGGCGGCGCGGCGCTGCACGATGGTCGGCATCAGGGCCACGTAGGCGGTCATGAGGCGGTGGTTGGAGCGCACCAGCTTCCCGGCGCAGCGGTCCAGGCACAGCTCCTGCGGGCACGGGCCTCAGCGCGGGGCCGCGCGGCGGGGCCGTCCCCGGCGCCCCGGCCCCCGCTCACCTCGCGCCGCGTCAGCAGCCGGTGGTTGAGGTCGGAGACGCAGCGGCAGAAGCAGAGCTCGGTCATGCGGTTGTACACCAGGAGGAAGTCCCGCAGCTGGGGGAGACACGGCGCTGCAGCGGCAGCACGGATGGCCCCCCGGCCCCACGGCCCCGGCCCC
>CM021731.1:206711174-206740748 GCA_011075105.1 Heteronetta atricapilla | reverse complement strand
GGGCCGCGCCGGGGCCTGCAGCCGTGGGGCCGCCGCAGCGCCGTGAGCGGGGACGGGGCGGGGGGGTCGGGCAGCGCCGTGGGGTGGGAGCGCGCGTGGGGGGCCCCGCTCGGCGCGGGGAGTGCGGGGCTGCGGGGCGGGGGGGCAGCCTCGCCGTGGGGCGGGGGCAGCGGGTGCGTGCCTGCCCCCCTGCGTGGGGTCGGGCACCCGTGGGGCGGGCGGGGGCGCGGCGCTGTCCTTGGCGGGGCGCGAAGGCACCGGGCGTGGGCCCGGGCCCCGGTCCGGGAGCGGCTGGGAGGGGGCGGGCCGCGGGGCTCCGTGGAGCGGGCGGGTGGGTGTCCTGCGTGGGGGGCAGCATTCCGTGGAGAGGGGAGCCTGCTGCCGCCTCCCGGCACCGCGCTGTGGGTCTCGGCCGTAAGGCGCTGGGCCTGGGGTGGGAGTGGGGGGTGCGGCGGCCCTGCTCGCCCTTGCCTGCCCCATGGCGTGTGGGGCAAGGGCTGCGGCTGCCCCCGAGCCCTGCGGGGTGAGTGCACGCTGCGTGCCCAGCCCAAGGGGCCAGTGTGGGGCTGGGGGCAGCATGGGGCTGCCGACCCCCTGACCACCCCTGCCTCCAGGCTGAGCGCCGTGGGGCTGCAGGAACGCCGCCATGGCGAAGCGGGAGGCCAGCGCCAGCCCGGTGGTGCGGCAGATTGACAAACAGTTCCTGGTGTGCAGCATCTGCCTCGACCGCTACCGCAACCCCAAGGTGCTGCCCTGCCTGCACACCTTTTGTGAGAGGTGAGGTCCTGCCCCATGGTGCCCTGTCAACACCCCACCGCAGCGTTGCATTCCCCACTGCAGTCGTGCCGTGTCCCTGCTGTGCCCCACTGCACCCACATGGTGCTGCGCTGCATGCCATGGTGACCCTGCTGCATCCCCGTTGTGCCCCACTGCATCGCTGCTGCGTCTTGGTGCAGCCTCGCTGCATCCCCGCTGTGCCCTGCTGACCCTGATCTGCACCCCTGCTGCATCCCCACTACACGCCCCCTTATCCCCATTGTGTGCCACTGTGTTCCTGCTGCACCTTGTTGCGCACCCATTTCACCCATACTGCATCCCCACTGCATCCCCTCTGTCCTGCTGCCCCCAAACCTCACCCCCACAGCATCCCTGTTGTGCTTCACTGCATGCCTCCTGCACCTCGCTGCATGTCCCTCACAGCATGCCCTCTGCTACCCGTTGTGCCCTGATGCTTCCCTCATGTGCCACACTGCATTACCCACGGCACTCACCGTGTGCTGCGCTGCATCTCCTGAAGCACTTTCCCTCCCAAACCTCCTGCCAGAGCTGAACCGGGGTCCCACTGCACCCCCAGTGCCTGCACTGGATGTCCATACCCCTGTCCATACCCCCCTTGCATCCCAATGCTCCCCACTGCAGCACCCCCGCCTACTGCCAGGGCCCCACTGCATCCCTGCTGTGTCCCCACCGCATCCAGCTGTGTCTCTGCTGCACCCCGAGCCCCACCGCACCCCTTTGCTGTACCCCACACGTCTGTACGGGCTGCTTCCCTCACTGCACCTCCTGCAGGCTGCCTTGGTCACTGCGCCCCACGGTGTTGATGCTGCGTGCCTGCAGCGCTGCACCGAGCTGTGCCCAACTGCATCCCCCAGCATCCCCCTCCCGCAGCTCCTGCAGGAGCTGAGCTGGGGCTGCTCTGTCCCGCTGCATCCCTGCTGAGCCCGCGCTGCACCTCGCTGCATCCCTGCTGCCACCGAGCTGCACTGCACTACATTCCCACTGCCCCCTGCCGCATCCATTCTGCCTTCAGGCTGCATCCCCACCATGCCCTCGTGGCATCCCCACTGTGCGCCACTGCACTGCCCACTGCATCCCTGCAGTGCACTGCTGCCTCCAGGCTGTGCAGCACCACCTGCCCCTGCACCCTTACTGCTCTGCACTGCAGCACCCCATGCACTGCCCAGACCCCAAGCCCCCAGGATGCCCCCAGGATGCCCCCAGGATGCCCCCCATCTGCCAGAGGGGAGCAGAGCCCCACTGTGCCCCCTGCACATCTTGAAAGCAAGATGGGGTGAAAGTCCCCCCACCCGGGGGCGGGGACCACACTGCCCCCACAGCCCTCACCCTGTGGGCAGTGGGGTTGTTTCTGCCTCACAGTGCAGGGTCTGGCTGAGGGGGGGGCTGCGGTGTGGCTGGGGGCTTTGTACTGATGTCTGCTCTCTCTGTGCTCCCCAGGCCCCTGCCAGCACCTGATGCTTCCCTGTCCCTGCCTGCATGGTCCTGTCCCATCCTGTCTCTGTCTGTGGGTCCGGCCCCATGTTGGGGTCCAGTGGCCAGCTCTCCATTGGCACTGCAGCACTGTGCCCCCCCTCACCCCCAGTTGTCCTGCTGTCTGCCTGATGCCCCAGCCCTCTCCCATGCTCCTTCCCCATGCACCCTGATGCAGTGTCGCATAGCCCATGTCCATCCTTCTGCCCCGTGCCTGTCTGTTCCCCCAGCCCCTTCCTTTGCCCCTGTCCTGTGTACCCTGAGGCACTGCGGTGCAGCCCCCCATCTGTCTGTCCTGCTGTCTGTCTGCCCTTCCAGTCCCTTCTTCTGTTCCTGCCTTATGCTCCGCAGTGCATGCTGGCACAGCCCCCATCCATCCATCTGTCCCCAGCCCCATCCCTGGCTCCTGCCCTGTGTGCCTCCGTGCACCGTGGCACAGCCCCATGTACGTCTGCCTGTCCCCCAGCCCCTGTCTGTCTGCCCAGCCCCGTCCCGCTGCCCCACACACTGCCCTGTGCCCGCGTGGCGGTGGCCCTGACCCTCTCGTTGTCCCCGTTCTGCCCCAGGTGTCTCCAGAACTATATCCCGCCCCAGAGCCTGACCCTCTCCTGCCCCGTCTGCCGCCAGACCTCCATCCTGCCCGAGCGGGGCGTTGCGGCCCTGCAGAACAACTTCTTCATCACCAACCTGATGGAGGTGCTGCAGCGCGACCCTGACAGCCATGGCCCCCACCCCGGCCAGGGGCTGGACCCCGTCAGCGCCGTCACTGGCCAGCCCCTCTCCTGTCCCAACCACGAGGGCAAGGTGGGTCACGGGGTGGGGGGGCAGGGGGTGCCGGCGAGGGGGGGGCCCTGAGTGCCGGTGCCGCAGGTGATGGAGTTTTACTGCGAGTCCTGCGAGACAGCCATGTGCCACGAGTGCACGGAAGGGGAGCACCGGGAGCATGTCACAGTGCCGCTACGCGACGTGGTGGAGCAGCACAAGGCGGCCCTGCAGCAGCAGCTGGAGGCCATCAGGGGCAGGTAGGGGGATACTGGGGGGGGGGCACGGCGGGGGGAGTGGGGTCCCGGGGTCCCCGGCCGCGTGCCTGTGCCCAGCCCTGGCTCTGCAGGCTCCCGCAGCTGGCAGCCGCCATTGGGCTGGTGTCAGAAATAAGCCAGCAGCTGGTGGAGCGCAAGAACGAGGCAGTGTCCGAGATCGGCAGCACCTTCGAGGAGCTGGAGAAGGCTCTGCAGCAGCGTAAGGGCTTGCTGGTGCGCGACCTGGAGGCCATCTGCGGGGCCAAGCAGAAGGTAGCGCTGCCGCCCCTGCCGTGCTGCCCCTGAGCTGCCACTGTCACGGCACAGCACCTGCAGGGACGTGGCTGCCGGTGACCCTGCCGTGTCCCCAGGTGCTGCAGGCACAGCTGGACGCGCTGCGTCAGGGCCAGGAGAACATCCTCAGCAGCTGCGCCTTCACTGAGCAGGCGCTGCACCACGGCACGGCGCCCGAGGTGCTGCTGGTGAAGAAACAGATGAGCGAGCGGCTGAGCGAGCTGGCCAGCCAGGAGTTCCCTGAGCACCCGCACGAGAACGACCAGCTTGACTACGTGGTGGAGACCGACGGCGTCCGCAAGTCCATCCTCAACCTGGGTGTGCTCATCACCACCAGCGCCACGGCGCACAAGACAGTGGCCACTGGCGAGGGGCTGCGGCACGCGGTGGTGGGACAGCCCGCCTCGCTCAGCGTCACCACCAAGGACAAGGATGGGGAGCTGGTGCGCAGCGGCAGCGCCAGCCTGCGCTTCCAGGTGACGGGGCCGGATGGCAGCATGGCTGAGAGCGAGGTGCTGGACAACAAGAACGGCACCTACGAGCTGCTGTACACGCCGCGTGCCGAGGGCGACTTCATGCTCTCCATCCTGCTCTACGGGCAGCCCATCCGTGGCAGCCCCTTCCGCGTCCGCGCCGTCAAGGCCTGCGACGTGCCCCCCTCCCCAGACGACGTCAAGCGCCGCGTGAAGTCGCCCAGCAGCGGACACATCCGGCAGAAGGCTGTCCGGCGCCCCTCCAGCATGTACAGCAGCGGCAAGAAGAAGGAGAACCCCATCGAGGACGAGCTTATCTTCCGTGTTGGTGAGCAGTGGTGGCGGCAGGGCTGCGGGAGGCGTGGGGGGCACCGCTGACGGCTGCGTGTCCCCGCCACAGGGAGCCGCGGCCGGGAGAAGGGCGAGTTCACCAACCTGCAGGGCATCTCCACCTCCAGTGCCGGCCGCATCGTGGTGGCTGACAGCAATAACCAGTGCGTGCAGGTAGGAGCTGGTGGCGCTGCCGCGGCTCCCGGCCCCCACCCTGGCTGAGCTCCCCTGGTCTCCCCAGGTGTTCTCCAATGAGGGGCAGTTCCGGCTGCGCTTTGGTGTGCGGGGCCGCTCCCCAGGCCAGCTGCAGCGCCCCACTGGTGTCACCGTGGACATGAACGGGGACATAATCATCGCCGACTACGACAACCGCTGGGTCAGCATCTTCTCCCCTGAGGGCAAGTTCAAGGTGAGGGGGGGGGGGGGCAGGGCAGGGGGCAGTGGCTTGGGGCCCCCTCTGATGTCTCTGATGCCATAGACAAAGATCGGGGCCGGGCGGCTGATGGGCCCCAAGGGCGTTGCTGTGGACCGCAACGGGCACATCATCGTGGTGGACAACAAGGCCTGCTGCGTCTTCATCTTCCAGTCCAACGGCAAGCTGGTCACCAAGTTTGGGAGCCGCGGCACGGCCGAGCGGCAGTTTGCAGGTACACTCGATGGTAATACACCGATGGGCAAGTTCCCTCTTCCTTACTGCATGCCTTTGGCTGCCCGCTGGCTCAGGGCCGGGCTGGGTGAGTACTGCATGCCTTCCCTGTGCTGGCAGGAGCCGACCCAGCGGCACCGCGGCACCTGGGGCTGGGGCTGGTGTGGGCTCTGGGCTCGGTTGGTGGAGCTGGTGCTGGGCCTGGGTTCTAGGTTCCAGTGCAGGGTCTTCCTGAGGGTCTTGGCGCTGGTGGGGGTGGCTGGGCTCCGGGTTCCAGTTCTAGGTCCTGGATTCTGGATGTGGTGTGGGTTCTAGGCCTTGTTCTAGGTCCTGGTTTGGGGTTCTGTTTCTGATGCTGGGGCTGGGCTTGGGTTCTAGGTTCCAGCTTTGGGTCCCGGATCTGGGCGCTGGCTCAGGGTCCTGGCCATGGTCTCTGGTTGTGCCCCAGCAGTTGGGGCACTGGGTCCCCCCTCAGCTCTGGGCTCCCTTGGGACCCTCTCTAGCCACCCTGGGGCTATGCACTGCCTGCACTAATGCCCTTGCAATGGCCTCCATGGCTGCCTGTACACACTAACCCCACTAATATGTGCTGGTGCTGGTGCTGGCACAGCACCCGGGGCACCCCCGTTCCCATGGGCAGGACCTCTGTGCTGGGCGCCCGGTGTCCCCATCCCCACCTGGGCTCAGCGCTGCTCCCCCAGGGCCCCACTTCGTGGCGGTCAACAACAAGAACGAGATCGTGGTGACGGACTTCCACAACCACTCCGTGAAGGTGAGCCTGGCTACGGTGGGCAGTGCCAGTGGCGTGCCCAGCGCTGTGCCCGTCCCACTGTGCCCCTGGCCCCACGCCAGCAGCCACTGACACCCTTGTCCCCAGGTGTACAATGCGGACGGTGAGTTCCTCTTCAAGTTCGGGTCGCACGGGGAGGGGAACGGGCAGTTCAACGCCCCCACGGGGGTGGCTGTCGACGCCAATGGCAACATCATCGTGGCCGACTGGGGCAACAGCCGCATCCAGGTGGGAGTGCGGCCCCAGCGCGGGGTCCTGCCTGCGGGGGGCTGGGACAGCCCCATCCCTGTCCCCACAGCCCATTGCCAGCAGGGGGTCCTGGGCAGAGAGCAGGGTTTGTGGCCCTGAACAGTGACTTTACAAAGGGCAGATCGGGAAGCAGAGCAGGGACAGGGTGTGCACAAACGGGGGGGGGGGGGGGTCACTGGGGTGGTGACAAGTTCTGTGCATCCACGGGGACTGCTGGGACATCTGGGGCATGAATGGGTGAGTGTGCCCATGGGGATATAGGGGCTTGGAAGGGTGTGTGTGCCCATGGGGACCATTGGGGTGGGGACAGGGACCTCATGCCCATGGGAAGCCGCAGGACAGAGATGGATCCTTGTGCCCATGGGGGCCCTCATGGTGGGGATGGGACCCTGGGGCTGCTGGGCAAGGCTTGGACAGCCAGGGTAGGGCCAGGTCCCCGTGTCCGTGGGACCGTAGGGGCAAGGATGGGTGCGCGGGAGGGCACAGGGCCAAGGTCACAGCATGCTCTGCCACCACCCTGCAGGTCTTTGACAGCTCAGGCTCCTTCCTCTCCTACATCAACACGGCGGCCGACCCGCTGTATGGGCCGCAGGGGCTGGCGCTCACCTCAGACGGACACGTGGTAGTGGCCGACTCGGGCAACCACTGCTTCAAGGCCTATCGCTACCTGCAGTAGGGGCGGCGGGGACCTGGGGGGCAAAGGTGCCCACCCCACGCGGGAGCCCCTGCTGCCCGCACTGCCCCTCTTGTGCACTTTATCCCCATGCCAGGGCGGCCAGGCCCAGAGCAGGGGCAAGGATGGGCATGGCTGGCGTGGGGCGGGGGTGGCCGTGTTCCCCCCACGGCAGCGCCTGCAGGGCTCCCTGAGGTGCACGGGGCGAGGGGGCCATGAGGCGGGCATGGGGTGGCCATGCAGCCCCCTGCAGCCCCCTGCTGCCGCCGCGCACCCGGCCACACTCGCACGCTCTGTATGTACAAAATAAAGTATTCTGAGGGTACCGTTGCCCCCAGAATGTGTCACCGGCTGCGCCAACCCCACGCCGCGGGGCTCGGGGCCGGCGTCCCACGTGAGGGGACGGATGGGAAGGGGATGGGACGGGACCGGGAGCTCTGCCGGGATGGGTGCGCCCCGGAGACTCCGGGACTGGAGGGGGGGGGTTTGGCAGTACCGGGGGTGCCCCGGGAGCTGCGGGGTCCGTGCCCCCCACCCATCCCCCGCCTCCTGGCCCCCCCGCCGCGCCCCGGGCTGCCCGGCACAGGTCGGGCTGCCGGCTCCTGCCCGCGCGGCCGTGCCAGAGCAAACAGAGCCGGGCCAGGCGCTTCCCAGCACGGGGGCAGCTGATGGGAAGGGGCTGGGACGGCGCCAGCGCCGCGCACCTGGAGGGGGGCCCTGCCCTGCCCGGCCCTGCCCTGCCCGGCCCCGAGCGGGGGCTGCCCGGTCCCCACCGCGCCGCGCCCCCCCGTGACCCCCCCGCCGGGCTGCGGTTTTATTTCCCCCTTTTCCCTCCCCCCCCCCCCGTGACCCGGTGCGCCTGCCCCGGCCCCCCCGGCCGAAGGTTGCGCGGGGCGGTCCGGGTTGAGCAATGGGGCAGGGAGGTTGTGCAAGGCCCCCCCTATATAGGGCCGGCGGCGGCGGCGGCGGCCGCGCACACCATGGGGGTCCCCGCAGTTGCCCTCTGCCTGGCCGCTGCCCTGGCCCTGGGGTGCGCCCGACCCCTGTGAGTGGGGGGCGGCGGGGGGCGGGCGGGGGCTGGGCAGGGCAGGGCTGTGGGGACAGGGGGATTGTGCGGGGCAGGGGGCTACAGGGCGGCGCGGGGCGCGTATGTGGCCGTCTGGGAGGGGTGCGGGGCCGTCCCCAGGACCCACCTGCCTGTCCCCAGGACCCACCGCAAGCCCGATGCGCCTGGAGAAGGGCACCCCCATGGGGCCGAGCCCCCCGGCAACGACACCGGTGAGAGCCCATGGGGCAGGGAGGGGGGCAGAGGTGCGCATGGAGTCACACAGGAACGGGGGGCTGCGGGGGTTGGGGCAGGCACAGGGTGCCATGGCGCATGCCAGGACCCGGGGGTCAGTTCCAGGGGTCCGTGCCAACCATCTGACCCCCCCCCCGCAGCCCTGGCCCAGCTCTGTGGGGATGAGGGTGGCATTGACGCCGCAGCACTGACCGAGAATGGCACCATGCTCTTCTTCAGAGGTGGGGCTGGGGCACCTGGGTCAGGGGTACGGGAGGAAAATGTTGTCTGGGGGGTACGGGGCTGGCATCAGGAGTGCAGTAATGGGCTATGGGGGAAATGGAGTTTGGGGAGGTGGGGGAATAGGAGGGGTGTGGGTGCTGTGGGGAGTGGGTCTGGCACTGGGAGGTCTGGAGGGGAAGCGGGGGGAAGTGTCCATGGGAAACGGGGGGAGTTGGTGTCCATAGGAGCAGATCATGGTAGGGACCAGAGGATACAGGGGATGTGGATAAATGAGGGGTGGAGGGGTGGAGGTGGGGTCCTGGGAGAAAATGGGGGGGGTGCTCCCATGCCAAGGCTGGGCTAGGAGCAGGGCTTTGGGGTGGTTTAGGGGGGCAGCGCCCAGGCCCATGCCGCCTGCTGTGGGGCAAACGCAGTGCCCCTGCCCAGGCAAGGAGGTCTGGGAGACCTCGCCGCATGGATCCCAGCCCCACGGCCACCTCCTGGCTGCATCCTGGCCGGAGCTGGAGGGCCCTGTGGACGCAGCGCTGCGCATCCACCGCCGGCAGCACCCTGAGGAGCACCAGAGCCTTTACCTCTTCCAGGCACGGCTGCGGGCTGGGGGTCTGGGCTGGGGGTCTGGGCTGGGGGGCCTCCCGGGGTCCTGCTCCCTGGGGTTGGGGGGATTGACCCTGTGTTGATTGCTGCCCTTGGGGTTGACCTGTGGGTGGGTGGTGCTGGCAGGGACAGTCCTGGGCTCCCATCCCACAGTTTGGGTGCTGGGGGTCTTGTCTGGGACCAGCCCTGTGGGGCTGGCTGGGGGCACGGATGAGACCTGTGGATCTCAGGCTATGGGGTACGTTACAGGGCGAGCAGGTCTGGTCCTATGCTGGGGGGCAGCTGCGCCCTGGCTTCCCCCGGCGCATTGGGGACGAGTTCCCGGGGGTCTCTGGGGGCCTGGATGCTGCTGTGGAGTGCCATCCCGAGGAGTGTGGCGGGGAGACCATCCTCTTCTTCAAGGGTGAGCAGGGCCCGGGTGGGAGGGTGGTGGGGAGGGGCACTGTGGGGCATGGAAGGGCTGGGGGTGGCTCAGGTGCTGGGGGATGTGCCAAGCCATACAAGCTGTGCCGCTCCCGTGCGCAGGGGACAAGGTGTTCTCCTTCGACCTGGCGTTGCGGGTGACGAAGCAGCACACGTGGCCGTGGCTTGGGCCCTGTGATGCGGCGCTGCGCTGGCTGGAGCGCTACTACTGTCTGCAGGGGACCCGCTTCCAGCGCTTCGACCCCCTCACTGGCGAGGTGCCCCCCGGGTACCCCCGTGACCTACGCGACTACTTCATACCCTGCCCAGGCCGAGGTGAGGGCCCCTTCTGGGACCGTCCCAGGGTCCCACGTCCTGGGAATCCCTGTCCTGGGCACCATCCCATAGTCCCGTGCTGATGTCCTGCACTCTGGAGACTAATCCTGGGGACCCGCACCCTTATGACCTCCCCTTATGATGTGCACCCTGGGGACCCCTCCTCTCCTGCAGGACCCTGACCCTGGGTGCCTGGGCTCCAGGCCTATGGTGGCCAAGGGACCCCAAGGTCCCCACCCTGCAGCAGGGTCCCTGCTGGCTGTCCTGGGGTCCCCCCCATCCCCATCGCTTTCCCTGTTCCTGCTGCCACTGCTGCCACTGCTGCCACTGCCCTACAGGCCATGGTCACGGGAACGCCTCGTGGGGGGACGCCGGTGACCGCTGCAGTGGGCTGCCTTTCCAGGCCGTCATCTCCGATGACACCGGCCGCATCTATGCCTTCCGTGGTGAGGGGTGCCGACGGGGGCCGTGGGGGGGTTGGCTATGCCTGCAGCAATGCAGGGCCATACTGTGGGGTGGAGGGCTGTGCTCCTGGTTGCTCTATGGGTTCACGGGTTGTGGGCTTGGCTGTGCCGTGGGGCTGTGGGACTGGGGGGGTGTGGGCTGTGGGAAAGAGGTTTGTGGTCCTGGCTGCACCATGGGGCTGTGGGCCATTGGCTGTGGGGCAGGGGCAGGGCTGTGGGGCAGGGCCGTGGCTGATGCATCCTGCAGGCGGACTGTTGTTCCGGCTGGACTCGTGGCGGGACGGGTGGCACGCCTGGCCCCAGGGACACAGTTGGCCAGGGCTGCAGGGCGAGGTGGATGCTGCCTTTGCCTGGGATGGACGCACGTACCTGATTCAGGTGGGAACCCCCCACCCCAACATGCACAGGGCTGCACAGGGACATCACCCCTATCATGGGGGATGCTGAGGGATGTTGCTGCTGGCACCAGGGCAGGGGGAGGCAGTGGCACAGTGCCCCCCACAACTGCACTTCGCCCAGCCCCCACCCAGCACCTCCAGCCCCTCCTGAACTGGCCCCAGCCGGGGGCCTCCATGTGTCCCTCCCCATCCCTGCTGTCCCTGCCCGCCCCATCCCTGTCCTAAGTCCCATCCCTGTCCCCACGGACATTTCTGACCATCCCTGTGCCCATCCATCACCTTCACCACTCTCCGCAGGGTTCCCAGGTCTCCATCTACCTCTCAGGCCAGGGCCACCGGCAGGTGGAGGGGTACCCAAGGGCTCTGCAGGATGAGCTGGGTGTCCCTGTTGCAGACGCCGCCTTCACCTGCCCTGGCTCCGCGGAGCTCTATGTCATTGCAGGTGGGCAGTGGGTGCGCCGGCACCATGCTGGGGGCATGTCTGGGTGCAGGGCAGCACCGGGGGTCCCCGGGCTGGGCCCCACAGCACTGGGTGATGGTGACTGTGCCAACAGGAGACCGCATGCGGCGCGTGGACCTGACGCAGATGCCGCGACATGCGGGCGAGCTGCTGCAGCTGCCCCACGATGGTGTGGATGGTGCCATGTGCACTGCCGACGGCGTCTTCCTCTTCCGTGGGGACAGCTACTACCAGTACCGCAGCGTGGACGAGCTGCTGGGGGCGCGCCTGCCCGCCCCTCCCAAAAGCATTGCCATCGACCTCTTCCGCTGCCCGCAGTGACCACGGCCCCTCCTGCTGCCCAAGGATCCAATAAAAGCCAGGGAACCCCCGAGGCCCTCCTCTGATCTGTCCAGGGGTGTTGTGATGGGGAAGGAGTGGGGGTTCAGCACAACTGCGATGTGTCCTTGCCCCCATCCCATCACCAGCTGATCCCTATCCCTCTGTGGATACCCCTGTGGGGTACCCCACAGGGGCTGGGGCCTGGGCATGGTGGCAGCACCTCCGTGCAGTGGGGTGCCCTGGGGGGGCTGCAGGGTAGTCCCAGAGGATGTGGGGGGGCAGCCTGTGGCTGTGTCAGGCTGTGCCGTGCTGCACTGCTCTGCGCTGTGCTGCACCACCCAGTTGTGTGCTGCGCTGTGCTGACTGATGTCAGGCTGTGCTTGCCCTGCCCTGCTGTGCTGGCTCACACCAGAACGCACCGTACCATACCCACACCCATACACGTACCACAGCCCTACCACACTGCTGTACCCATCTGCTGGAGGGACAACCCAGCAGGGCATAAGTAATCCAGGAGGTTCCTAGAGTGTGTTAGTTTTAACTTCCTTCTCCAAGCAATAGAGAAGCCAATGAGGAGAGGTGCTCCTCATAGTCTGCCTAGATATAGTCCGCCTAGACTGGAGCTCATCCGCACCAACAAGGAGGGGCACGTTGGAAATGGGAAGATCAAAGTCAGCCTTGGCTGCAGTGACCAGGAGATGGTGGTGTTCAAGATCCTTAGGGCAATGAGGAGGGTGCACTGCATGTTCACAACCCTGGACTTCAGGAGAGCAGACTTTGGCCTCTTCAAGGACCTGCTCAGATGAACCCTGTGGGATATGGCCCTGAAGGGAAGCGGACCCCAGGAAAGCTGGTTAGTATTCAAGGATCACCTCCTTCATGCTCAAGAACAGCCCATCCCAACAGCCGGGAAGCCAGGCAAAAATGCCAGGAGACCTGCATGGATGAATGAGGAGCTCCTGGACAAACTCAAACATAAAAAAGAGTCCTACAGAGGCTGTGAGCAAGGATGGGTATCCTGGGAGGAACACAGCAGTATTGCTCGAGCAGCAAGGAATGTGGTTAGAAAAGCTTGATAGATCCAGATAGACCTGAATCTGGCCAGGGATGCTGAAGAGAACATGAAAGGCTTCCATGAGTACTTAGGTGATAAAAGCAAGGCCAGGGAAAATGTGGGCCAGTTGTTGAATGAGTTGGGGACCTGATGACAGTGGACGAGAAAAAGGCTGAGATACTGAAGCTCTTCTTTGCCTCACTGTTCACCAGCAAAACGAGCCTTTGTGAATCCCAGGTCCCTGAGACCAGTGGGAAATCTGGAGCAAGAAAGATGTACCCTTGGTGGAAGAGGATAGGGTCAGGGAACACTTAAGCTCACCAGACACACATAAGTCTCCAGGTCCTGACGGGATACCCCCACAAATGCCGAAGGAGCTGGCTAGTGTTATTGTGTGGCCATTCTCACTAATCCTTGACCAATCATGGCAACTGGGAGAAGTGCCTGAAGACTAGAGGAAAACAAAGCCAGTCCTGTCCTCAAGAAGGGCAAGAAGAACCTGGGAAGTTAGAGGCGGTCAGCCTCACCTTGATCCCGGGGAAGGTGCTGGAGACACTCATCCTGGAAACCATTTCTAGGCACACGAAGGGCAAGAATATCATAAGGAGCAGTCAGCATGGATTCACCAAGGGAAACTCATGCTTGACCAACTTGATAAGCTTCTATGATGAAGTGACGGGCCTGACAGATGAGGGGAATGCAGTGGATATAGTCTGCCTAGACTTCAGTAAAGCACTTGACGCTGTGCTCCGTAAGATCCTCACAGACAAGCTGGTGATGTATGGGCTGGATGGGTAGACAGTGAGGTAGATCAAAAACAGGCTGAATGACAGGACACAGAGTGTAGCGGTCAGTGGCACAAAGTCCAGTTGGAAGCCAGCAATGAGTCCTGGGGGTCAATACCATGTCCAGTCCTGTTTAGTATCTTCATTAATGGTCTGGGTGATGGGGCAGAGTGTAACCTCAGCAAGTCTGCAGATGGCACAAAACTGAGAGGAGTGGCGGATACACCAGGGGGTTGTGCTGCCCTCCAGAGGGACCTGGACTGGCTGGAGAAAGGGTATGACAGAAACGTCATGGAGTTCATCAAGAAGTGCAAAGTCCTGCCCCTGGGGAGGAACAAGTCCAGGCACCAGGACATGCTTGGAGCCCCCCGGGTGGAATGCTGCCTGACAGAAATGGACCTGGGGGCCCTGGTGGACATAGAGATGCTGAAGGGACTGCACCATCTCTGATAAGAGGAGAGGTTAAGAGAGCTGGCACTGTTCAGCCCAGAGAAGAGAAAGCTTGGGAATCTCATCGGTGTCTGTAAATACCTGAAGGGAGGGTGCAAAGATGTTGGAGCCAGGCTCTTTTCTGTGGTGCCCGGTGCCAGGACAAGAGGCAGTGGACACAAGCTGGAGCACAGGAGGTTCTGTCTGAACATCAGAACCCATTCTTTACTGCGTGGTGCACAGTGAGCCCACCTTCAGCAAATCTGCAGATGATACAAAAGTGGGAGGCAGCAGCTGATGCACCAGTGGCTTGTGCTGCCATCTGGAGGGACCTGGACAGGCTGGAGAAAAGGGCTGACAGGAACCTCCTAGAGTTCACAGAATCATAGAATATCCTGAGTTTGAAGGGACCTACCAGGATCATTGAGTCCAGCTCCCCAAAGGACCACCAAAATTCAAACTCTGTGTCTGAGAGCATTATCCAAATGCTCCTTGAGCTCCAGCAGCTTGGTGCTGTGACCACCTCTGGGTGCAGAACCTTTCCCTAACCCCCAGCCTGACCCTCCCCTGTCCCAGCTCCATGCTGTCCCCTTGGGTCCTGTCGCTGTCCCCAGAGAGCAGAGCTCAGCGCCTGCCCCTCCGCTCCCTGTGAGGGAGCTGCAGGCCGCCATGAGGCCTCCCCTGGTGAGGGAGCTGCAGGCCGCCATGAGGCCTCCCCTGGTGAGGGAGCTGCAGGCCGCCATGAGGCCTCCCCCCAGCCTCCTCTTCTGTGGGCTGAACAAACAAAGTGACTTCAGCTCCTCCTCACGCATCTTGCCCTCCAGACCCTTCCCCATCTTTGTAGCCCTCCTTTGGGCACTTTCTAATAGCTTTATGTCCTTATATGGTGATGCCCAAAGCTGCACGCAGCACTCAAGGAGAGGCCAGTGCCATGCCTGGGGCGTAGCTCCTGGTACCCTGGAGTACCCTTTCGGCTGCCAGGGCACGCTGTTGACTTGTATTCAACATGCTGACAAACAGAATCCCCAGACCCCTTTCTGTGGGGCTGCTGTCCAGCCTCTCATCCCCCAGTCTGTATATACAGCCAGGGTTGCCCTGTCCCAGGTGCAGGACACAGCACTTGCTCTTGTTAAACTTCATGCGGTTTGTGATGGCCCAATTCTCTAATTTGTCCAGATCTCTCTGCAAGGCCTCTACCCCCAACAGAGCCAACAGCTCCCCCTTAGTGTCGTCTAGCTCCTCCTAGTGTCACCTGCAAGCTTACTCAAAACACCTTCAAGTCCTACATCAAAGGCATTTCAATGGAAACATTGCTGAGAACTGGCCCTACCGGCCCACGGAGCCCTGGGGAACCCCACTAGAGACTGTCCGTCAGCCTGATGTAACCCCATTTACTAGCACCCTTTGAGCCTGACCCACCAGCCAGTTGTTCACCCATTGCATTGTGTACTTGTTTAGCTGCGTGCTGGACATTTTGTCCTGAAGGACACTGTGAGAAAGCGTATCACACTTTGCTGAAATCCAGAAAGATTACATCAGCTGGCTTCCCTTGATCGACTAGGTGGGTAAATTTGTCATAAAAGGATATTATTATTTTTTATGCAGGACAATTCCCCTCATGAACCTACTGTTGGCTATGACTTTGTGCTTTCCAATAACTCCCAGAATAGTTTTCTCCATGATTTTTACCAGGCACTGAAATGAGACCTCACAGGCCTGTCATTACCAGAGTCTTCTTTCTTGCCCTGCTTGAAAACTGGGACAACGTTTCCCAGCTTCCAGTCAACTGGAACCTCTCCAGATCCCCCAGACGGTTGAAAAATAATTGTGAGGGGTCTTGTGATGACATCAGCCAGCTCTCTGAGTACCCTGGGATGGATCCCATTGGGCCCCATGGACTTGTGCATGGACTCCATCGAGATGGATTTGGTTTTAAGCAGGAGCTGAGCAGCGCCCTGGCCCCAGGGGGGTCCATCCCCATGTCCAGGCGGTGCCCCCTGGCCCCCAGGCAGCACTGCTGGGCCGGGCGGGTGCCGGAGCCCTGGCACAGGCTGCCCAGAGAGGGGCTGGGGGCTCCTCCGCGGGGTCTCCAGCAGCCGCCGGGACGTGGGGCTGCGCGAGCGGCTCCGCGGGGCCCTGCTACCGTGCCGTGCCGTGCCGTGCCGTGCCGCACTGATGCCCGCTGTCACGCGCCCTGCCGTGCCGTGCCGTGCCGTGCCGGGCACTGCCCCGTGCTGCCCGCACAGCTCCCCGCCGCGCCGCGTTGCTCCGTGCTGCCCTCTGCTGCCCGGTGCCGAGCCGGGCCGAGCCGAGCCACCCTGCTCCGTGCCGTACCACGCTGCACCGTGCGGTGCTGCCCCAGCACCCTCGCGCCGCACCGCGCCGTGTCAGCCCGTGTCAGCCCGTGCCGTGCCGTGCCGTCCCGTGCCGTGCCATCCCATCCCGTGCCATGCCATCCCGTGCCGTGCCATCCCGTGCCGAGCCGTGCCATCCCGTGCCGAGCCGTGCCGTGCCGCCCGCAGCATCCCGTGCCGCCCCGCGCTGCAGCATCTCGCGCCGCCCCGCACCGCCCCGCACCGCGCCGTGCCCGCTCCGCTCCGCCCCGCCCTCGGAAGCGGAAGCCGACCCCCCCGCCCCCCCGGCAGCGGAGCCGCCGCAGGTACCGGAGGGGCCGCAGCGGGGCCGCTCCCCCCGGGGCTGCGCCGGGGGGCGGCCGGGGCCGGGGGTCGGGCGAGAGCGGCTCCGGGCCCGGCGCAGCGGGGGCACCGGGACGGGCACGGGCACGGGGACGGGGCCCGGGGGGCTGGCGGCGGCTGCAGGGGGCCGGGCTCGGCCGTGGGAGCCGGGCAGGACCGGGCCCTGGGGCGCTGCGGGGCTGAGC
This sequence comes from Heteronetta atricapilla, assembly GCA_011075105.1. Taxonomy (NCBI): domain Eukaryota; kingdom Metazoa; phylum Chordata; class Aves; order Anseriformes; family Anatidae; genus Heteronetta; species Heteronetta atricapilla. Next base: position 206,724,360 of record CM021731.1, on the reverse strand, counting down.
CCCACGGTACGTGGGGCAGGGTCGTGGCTGCGGGGCTGCCGTGGGGTGAGGGTGGCCCGGGGCCGGGGGGGGCGGCTGGGGAAGGGCAGGGTGGCAGGGGGGCCACCCCCACTGCCACTGCCGCCCCCGCTGTCCCCAGTGCCCCCTGCCTGCAGGCCCCATGGACACGGAGGAGCTGGCGCCCCGGGGGCTGTAGGAGCCTCCGCCACCACAGGTGAGGGATGGGGCTGGCCCTATGGTGTGGGTCCCACGGGCGATGCCGGCCCCACGGGTGGTGCTGGCCCTATGGCAGCCGCTCCCCGTGGTGACGCTGGTCCTGCCGGCATCTCTGCTGTCCCCAGGACCCGCGATGTCGGGGTCCCTGAGCAAGCGCAGCGACCTGGCCAACGACAACAGCTGCCTGGGGCTGAGCCTGGCACTGCAGGGCCCCCCTGAGCACGGGGAGCTGCTGCCGGCCAAGGCCCCCCCCCGGCTTGCCCCAGGGCCACCACCTCCATGGGAGCACAGATCTGGGAGGCGGCAGGGGACCGCCCCCCCCGGCCGGCGAGGAGCCCGCCAATGCCAAGTGGGTGAAGGAGGGCCAGAACCAGCTGCGCCGGGCAGCCGAGCGGGACCAGAACCGCAACGAGCTGGGCCCCCCCTCCGAGGAGCTGGAGGTGGCTGCACGCAACGCCCGCAACGCTGCCGGCAGGGCGGCCCTGCTCATTGACCTGCGGGGTGCCCCTGAGGAGGAGGAGGAAGAAGAGGAGGATGACGACGGGGACGACGCGGAGGATGGGGACGGGGACTCCACCCCGGTGCAGAGCGACCCCGCCACGGCCGAGTCAGAGCCCAGCGGGGAGCGGGCGCCGCGTGAGCAGGGCCGCAGTGCCAGCCGTCTCTTCGGGGCGCGCAGCGGCACCGCCAGCGACGAGGACTCCAGCTGGGCCACGCTCAGCCAGGGCAGCCCGGCCGGCAGCTCCCCCGACGATGCAGGTGGGCCCCACGTGCCCCCCACTCGCCTGCCCCACAGCTACCCCTGCAGCCCCCAGCCCAGCTGTGCCCAGCCTGCTGTGCCCAGCCCCGTGTCTTTTCCTCCCTCCCCAGCTTTGCACCCACCGCTGCCCCCAGACTGGCCCACGGCTCCGTGGCATGCGCCCTGCATCGCTCCCTTCTGTGTAGTGGCCCCTGGCCGGGCGGTGTCCCCTGTGCTGGCACCGGTCTCACATCCATCCCTGCCGTGCCCCATGGCGCGCTGTCCCAGCGCGGTCACCCAGCATCCTCCTGCCTGTGCTCCGCATTGCCCCCCCCGGCCGCGGGGGTCCCCCACGGTGCCGCGGCTCCGGGTCCCCACCTGCCTCACCGCCTGTCCCTGTGCCCCCGACCCCCGGCCGCCCCACGCAGCCCCCCCCGCCCCCCTCCGCACGGCCCCCGCTGTCCCTGGCGCCCCCTCCCTCCCTCCCGCTGCATCCCTGTCCCATCCCCCCCCCCCCCCCCCCCACCCCCCCCCCCCCCCAGGCGCCCACCACTCGCGGCCCCTGGCGATGCCGTCAGCGGTTGCCGGGGAAACGCCTGGTCCAGCACGGCCCAGGTGAGCGCTGCCGCAGGGCCCGGCCGGGAGGGGGCTGCCCCGAGCCCCCCGGGATGGGCCGGGAGGGGGCTGCCCCAGGACCCCCCCGGGATTGGGGGGGGGGTGTAGCCACGAGCCCTGCCGTGCTGTGGGGATGGGCGCCGCCATGCAGCCTGCTGAGCGGGGCGGTGCTGGAAAGGGGCTGTGGGCTCCAGGCTCCGCGGAGGGATGGCTGCGGGGTGCTGGGGGTGGGGGTCCTGAGGTGCAGGGTCTGGGCGGGGGTCCCTGTGGGGACTGGCCCCACGCCGTGGAAGGGGGCTGCGGGCTGGGTTCCGTGGGTGCTGGGGGGCACTGAGCACAGCGTGGGCCTCGTGGCCATCGCCCTGCTGGACATGACAGCCTTGGTGCCTGCTCGTCTGGGAGGGCTCCCACATCCCCGCAACCCCGTGGGCTGCTGTTCGGGTGTCCCACCTGGCCTGGCCCCCCAGTCCTGGTGGCCACCGGGACTCCTTTTCTTATGGCAGCGGGGTCCTCTGCCCTGCCTAACTATGCCCCCCCGCCATGTGGCAACACCCCCCACACGGTGACCACCCCGGGGTCCCTGCCTGGCTGCATGGGGCTGCAGGGGTCCCAGCCTCAGTGCCCCCCTGCTCCCCAGACTCCTTCTGGACCCGGAACTCCTTCGAGACGGACTCAGACCTGCCTGCGGGATGGATGCGGGTGCAGGACACCTCAGGCACCTACTACTGGCACATCCCCACTGGCACCACGCAGTGGGAGCCCCCGGCGGGGCTTGCCCGTGGCTCCCAGGGCAGCACCCCCTGCGAGGAGCAGCCGGTGAGTCGGGGAGCACGGGCTGTGGAGCTGCCCCATGGCATTTATCCTGAGCCATCCGCTCTGCCCACAGCTCGCCTGGACAGGCTTCGCTCCGGCTGAACGCTTTGGCGATGGCGATTTCTGGAAGGTGAGGGGCTGTCGGGGCTGGGGACATCACCTGCTGCACCCGGCCCTGCCACCCAATCTCCTTCCCAGGACTCCATAGCAGAGGAGGCAGATGGTGAGCATGGAGTGCAGGATGTGGAGCCACCGGCACCAGACCCGGACACGCCAGGCATCAGGTGGGGATTTGGGGGCTTGGTGGGGGCTGCGTTGACCAAGCTGGGGCGCAGGGTTCCCCGTGCGCAGGGAGCAGCTGGTGGCAGCCGGTGGCAGGCGGTGACAGCCCTGCTCTTGCAGTGCGACCCTGGCTGAGGAGGACGAGCCGGGCTCCAAGGTAGGCTGGGACAGTGGGGGCTGAGTGGGGCCACCCTGGTGGTTGGCTCCTGCCCAGCTCCCCTGGCCCCTCCTGCCCCGGTGTCACGGGGAAGTGGGGGCCCTGGGGTGGTGGCTGTGCTGTTGCCATTGTGGGGGGGGCTCGGCTGGATGGGGTGCTGCCCCTGGCCCCCCCAGTGCATGGGGCTGGCGGGGGCCAGACTGTGCCCACCCGGGCCGTGCCCTGCAGAGCTTCCCTGTGCGCTCGCTGGGCTGGGTGGAGATGAGCGAGGAGGAGTTGGCGCCCGGGAGGAGCAGCGTCGCCGTCAACAACTGCATCCGCCAGCTGTCCCTGCACCAGCATGGAGCGCCGGGTGCCTGGGGGGGGGTAAGTGCCTCCCTCCCCAAGCACAGCATCACCCCTGCCCCCCAGCACATCCCCTCTATGCCCTGCATGCCATGCTCTGTCCCTGCACCCCTCACCCCAGGCTGCCCCTGGTCTGACACGGCCCCCCCAGGGCCGGGCCATGCTGCTGCTCCTGCAGAGCCAGACGCTGAAGCTGGTGGACCCGCAGGACCAGACCCTGCTGCACTCACAGCCCGTGGCCAGCATCCGTGTCTGGGGCGTGGGGCGTGACAGTGGCAGGTGGGGGCGTGGTGCTAAGGGCCATTCAGGGTCTCCTGGGCATGCAGGGGGCATGCAGGGATCCCTGTGGGATCCACAGGGCTGGTACAAGGGGGGGGGGGTTGCGCACACACGGGTGTCTTGGCACGCTAGGTGCAGGCATTGCTCCAGAGCTGAGGTGTGGGGTGGGTCTCTGAACTGGGGGGGTGCAGGGGTGTCCTGCGCGTGTGGGGTGCTGGGTACATCTGTAGGCATGCAGGGTGTGAGGGGGGTCCCTGTACTCTCAGGTTGTGGGGTCCTGGGGCAGGTGGGGGTCCCGTGGGCTGGGTGCTGCCCTGTGCTGGTGTGCTGGGCCCCATGCTGTGTGTGTGTGTGTGCGCCCACCCCCCTGACTCTGTTCTCTGGCTCTCTCCTGCTGCTCTGGCTGGGCACCCAGGGAGAGGTATGGCAGCACCACGTGCCCCCAGCACCTGCCCACGCTGTGCTGGGGGCCCTTGGTGGCGGTGGCCCACTCCTTGTGGGTGGGGGGCCGGGGTCCTGGTGGCCTGTGAGGGGTCCCTGAGCACAGCCTCTCCTTGCAGGGACTTCGCCTACGTGGCCCGGGACCAGCTGACACAGATGCTCAAGTGCCATGTCTTCCGCTGCGAGAGCCCCGCCAAGGACATTGCCACCAGCCTGCATGAGGTCTGCTCCCAGGTGAGCCCAGGGCTGCCCCGGCTGCTCCCCGCCACCCCTCTGTCCCCAGGCTGCCTGTGCCGTGGCAGAGGTTGGGGGCTGCATGGTGACAGGCTGGGGGGGCCATGGCCCCCCTGCCTCCCCAGATCATGGTGGAGCGGCGAAGTGCCCGGGCACTGGCTAACGGCCTGTCCATGGACGCCTCCAGGATGGTGGAGATCCCCTTCCAGGGTATGGCAGGGGCCTGGGGGGGGACGCAGGCACCTGGGGACTGACCGTGTCCAGCCCCTGCATGCAGAGGGGCTGGGGACTGCACAGTGGCAGTGCCACAGGACGGCAGGGGCCGTGTGGGTGGGTGCACAGGGCAGGCAGGGGGGCAGCAGGCTGTGCACGGGGGCTGGCCGTGGGGCTGTTGGGTGCAGCTGGTGCAGGGGGAACGCTCGGGGCGTGCGCGGTGACCCTGCTCCGTGCCTGCAGTGGAGTTCCCGGTGCCCAAGAGTGAGGTGGTGCAGAAGTTCCCGGTCTGCTACCTGGGCTGCGTACCTGTCACAAAGCCCGTGGGTGAGCCTGGGGGTCATGGAGGGAGGCTGGTGTTAGGGTGTGCCCCACACCAGGAATGGGGCCCTCTCCCCCCCCGCCCGCCCCGAGCCCCCACCTGCCCGTCCCAGGCATGGACATCATCAACGCAGCGCTGGAGGCGGCGCTGGCCACCAGCAGCAAAGAGCACTGGACTCCCATCGTGGTCAACGTGGCACCTGCCACGCTCACCATCACCCACGAGCAGGTGCGGCAGCCCCGTCCCCATCCCCATCCCCACCCCTTTCCTCATCCTGGTGCTGAGCCCGGTGCTGTGCCTGCAGACGGAGGCGGTGCTGTGCGAGTGCCGCGTGCGGTTCCTCTCCTTCATGGGCGTGGGCCGGGACGTCCGCTCCTTCGCCTTCATCATGGCCAGCGCCCCGGGCGCCTTCCGCTGCCACATGGTCTGGTGTGAGCCCAACGCGGCAGGGCTGAGCGAGGCACTGCAGGCTGCCTGCATGGTGAGTGTCCTTGGACCCGCGCCCCCCCGCTGCACCCCTGCGGTCCCGCTCACCCCCTGTCCCCAGCTGCGCTACCAGAAGTGCTTGGATGCCCGGCCCCAGGCCTCCAGCTCCTGCCTGCCCGCGCCGCCTGCTGACTCCGTGGCCCGCCGGGTGGGCTCCACCGTCCGCAAGGGCGTGCAGACCCTGCTGGGCAGCCTGAAGCCCAAGCGCCTGGGGGCACAGACACCCTGATCAGAGCAGAGGGGAGTGACCAGACCCTCGCCCGCCCCATGCTCCTGCCTGCTGCAACCAGGACGGGACGGGGACAGGGCAGCTGCACCGGGTGCCGTGGGGCGCATGCCTGCGCTGGGGCACATGTGTGTGTGTGAGTGTCCCCGGGCGGGTGGCAGCTGCGTCCCATGCGTGGGTCCCTGTGCTCGTGCGTGCCCACAGGGTGGCAGGGCCGGGCCTGGGGCCCTGTCCCGTGCACAGGGCGGCCTCGCCGCCTCCTGGGACAGGCGCTGCCCAGCCAGGGCGCAGGCTGCCTGCCCAATGCATGCGGTCTAACCTGCAGTGCGGGGGCCCTGCCGGGGCTGCCCAGCTCCGGAGCTGCCCCTCCTGCTGTAACAAAGATCTGTGTTGTACTAAATAATTAATAAACCCATTCCACCAGCCCGGCCCAGCCCCTTCCCTGCAGCATCCCCCAGCTCCACGCTGCTGGAATGAGGTTCCTGGCCCGCCCCAGGACCAGCAGCCGGCTCTCTCCATCACCAACCTTTATTACGCAGCCAGCTGGGGGCCGCCACCAGTGGGAGTGCAGGGCTAAATGGTGGCCCCGTGCAGCCAGGATGGGGCCCCTTCCCACCCCACAGAGTGGGTGAGTATCTGTCCCCATCCCCACGTGTCCCCTGGTGCCGCTGCCAGCCCTGGGCTCAGCAGAGCTGCCGCTGCCGCCAGAGCTGCAGGATCTGCCGGAAAGGCCGGGCTGGGCGCAGCACCCGGCACAGGCTGGGGTCGGCTGAGCGGCCGGTGCGCAGTGCACAGAGCAGGGCCGCCTTGCAGGCCTCCAGGCAGGGCTCGCGGGGCGGGTGGCCCTTGTGGAAGTGGTACCAGAACTGCTGGAAGAGGCGCTCGTCGTCCTGGAAGCGGCGGATGAGCAGGTCCCAGTCGGTGGGGAAGGTGGTGGCCATCCCGTAGGCCTCACGGGCGCGGTAGAGGCGCTGCCAGTGTGGCTCTGCCCCAGGCACGTTGGCCTCAGTGAGGTTGAGGATGAATGTCTCGTGGTCCAGCACGGCGTGGGAGCTGCCGTTGTAGGCGCCGTCCACCTCGTACACACGATAGCCTGGGGGCAGCAGTCAGGGTTTGTGGGGCGGCACTGCAGCCAGAGCGGGAGGAGGGAAGGGGAGAGGATGGAGGGCTCACCGGGGTTGAGGTTGATGTAAGTGGTGACGCTGGGTGCCACGAAGGCCACAGAGACAGGGCGCGTCAAGGTCTCCTCATCGTAGAACATCTCAAACTCATCTACGTGTGTGTGCCCGAAGAACTGTGCTGCGATGGTGCCTTCAAACCTGTGCGTGGCGCAGCAGCGGTGAGGGCAGCCAGCGCCAGGCCCCGTCCCCTGCCCCGCGGCGCTGCCCGGGGCTGCTCCCACCCCACACCGCTGCTCCCGTGACTCGTTGCAACAGCCTGGCTGCTGCTGCGCCCACGGCGCCCGCTGGCACCAGCTCCCACCCAGCCCTTGGCCTCCTGCCCTCGGATGGCATTGGGTGCAGCAGGGCCCCGGCACAGACCCGTGCCGCTGCAGGCTGACCTGTTGACGATGCGGTAGTAGTTCCAGCTCCAGCTCCGCAGGCAGTGGGCTGGAGGGATGTGCCCGATGATGTGCACCTAGGGGCAGCAGCCAGGAGAGGGGGGGCTGGTGTGGGGTGCACCGGGGTAGCGGGGCCCTGGGACCCCCCCACCCTGTCGATGCCCACCTTCTCCCCCTGCTGCTCGGCAGCCTCCAGAACGCCCACGAGCCACTGCAGCTGCCCTGCAGGGTCGGTGGAGTTGATGAGCAGCCAGAAGTTGGCCTGGGAGCAGAAGTTCATGTTGAGCGAGACGAGGCGCAGCCCGGGCCATACCTGCACAGTGTAGAAGCCAGCGGCTCTGCAGGGAAGGGGGGGTGTCAGCGCTGACTGCCTGTGGCTGCACTATCCCCATGTGTCTGGCACACGTCCCCCACCACCCCCAGTACCTCAGCCCCCCCCCTTCCTCCCCTCACATCTGCTCCCAGCACCAGTGGCCCTGCCCCAGGCAACCTGTGTGCCCCTGGTCTGCAGCACCCTCCCCAGCCTGTCCAGGCCCCCTCCCACCAGGAGCCCCCCTGTGTCCCGCAAGTTCCGTGCACGTGTCCCCCAGCCAGCCCAGAGTCCCCCGAGTCCTCGCAGCCTGGAGTCCCCCCAGCCCCTTGCTCCCTGTGCGGCCGCCCGACCGGAGGGTCTGCAGCGCCGGTGGGGGCAGCCAGTCCTGCCAGGCCTCAGCCATCGCGTTGTACAGCCACGCCGAGGACTGGTTGCCGCGCACGTAAGGTGGGGGAAAGGCATTGACGGGGGTGGCCTCGTGGTTGCCCACGGCTGGGTAGACGGGCAGGGTGCCCAGGTGCTGGCGCAACAGCGCGGTGATGGTGCGCAGGGCCAGCAGCTGGTCCTCACGGCGCTGCTGCCACACGTTGTGTGCCGGGATGTCACCTGTCCAGTACACGGCGGCGAAAGGGCCAGCGTGGCGCAGCTGGGCCAGCAAGGCCGCGATGGTGTGCAGCGGCAGGTCGCACTTGCTGTACTCGCCCCAAAAGCCAGCGCCGCCAGGGCCGGGGCGGGCCGCGCCACGGCAGCAGAGCGGGTCGGGGCAGGCAGGATCGCTGCCCGGGGTGTAGAGCCGGTCCCAGTGCAGGTCGGTGAGGAAGAGGACGCGGGCACTGGGCGCGCCGGGTGGCGGGGGCACGGGGGGCCTCACCGGCGGCTTGGGGGCGGCGGGCAGGGAGACGTTCCAGGCACTGAAGATGTCCCAGTGGCCGCAGCGCGGGCCCAGCAGCAGCCCGCAGGCCTCAGCGGGCCGCAGCACGGAGCGGGCCCAGGCGGCCACCACGTCGTGCTGGAAGAGCTGCACGGCCTGCCGGCAGATCTCGGGGCGCGCCAGCCGCAGCTCCTGGCACAGGCCCGCCGCCACGCGCCCCACCCGCGCCACGTTGGGCTCCAGCTGTGGTGGGAGATGGGGACGCGCTGTTCCTCGCTCTGCCGGTACCCGGCCCCAGGGGAAGCGGGCGGCCTCGGCCGGGTTCCCCTTCCCCTTCCGGGCCCCAGCACCCGTCCCCGTCCCCAGCTGTCCCCGTCCCGTCCCCATCCCGTGACCCACCACCAGGCACGTCCCGTCCTAACAGCGACTGTCACGAGGCTCCAGCCCTGCCCCGGGCCTCACTGCTCCCATCCCTGCGCCCTCCAGGCCCCAGCCGACCTCGCTGGCCCCGCTCTGCCCGTTCCCGTCCAGCCCCTGCCTCGTCCTCATCCCGCCCCCGCCCTGTCCCCAGGCCGCTGCCTTCCCGTCCCGTCCCGGTGTCCTACCAGCCCCTTCTGAAGGCCTCCCGTCCCGTCCTGTCGTGTCCCGGTGGCCTCCAGTCCCAGTGCCCTCCCGTCCCGGTGCTCCCCCCTCCCCTCCCGTCCCCTCCCGTCCGGTCCCTTCGCCTTCCGTCCCGTCTCTTCCCCTCCCCTCCTGTCCCCCCGCAGCCCGGTGCCCTCCCGGTGCCGTCCCGTCCCGGTGCCCTTCCGTCCCGTCCCTTCCCCTCCCGCCCGTCCCCCTCTTCCCCCCCCGTCCCGGTGCTTTCCCCTCCCGTCCCGTCCAGTCCCGGTCCCCTCCCCTCCCCTCCGGTCCGTGCCCCCCCGTCCCCCCGTCCCGGTGCCCTCCGGCACCTGCAGCGCCAGGTCGAGCGCCCCGAAGAGCAGCCGGCAGCCGGGGCACGTCAGATTGCGCCAGCCCCAGCGCGGCCCCGCCGCCTCCAGCAGCGCGGCGCCGGGCGGTGACAGCGCCGCCGACAGCGGCAGCGCCAGGGCCAGGGCCAGGGCCAGCGGCGGGACCCTGCCCGCGCCCTCCGCCCGCGCCGCCATGGCCGGGACGGCTCCGAGCGGGGCGGGGCCGGGAGGGGCCGGGGCGGGGCCAAGGCGAGGGAGCGGGGCCGGAGCACGTGGGGGGCGGGGCGCCCCGCGGAGCACGACGGGAGATGTAGTCCCGCGGGGTCGTGGGCACGGCAGGAGGGGGAGCTGCGGGGGCACGGCCAGGGCCGGGTCGCACCGGGTGGAGGCCGGGAGGGCAGCGCGGGGGAGGGCGTGCTGCGGGGAGAGGGGGGCCCTGCTGGGCGTCCTGCAGAAGGAGTCCTGCGAGGTCACGGCCGGGTGGAGCCCCCTGGGCTGCTGCGGGACGTGGGGGCAGGGGGGGAATGCGGGGGTACGGGACATGGAGCCCCGCGGGCCAGAATGGGAGATGGAGTCATGGAGAGAATGGGGGGCTACAGGAGATGGAGCCCCCTGGGGCACTGCGGGATGTGGGGGAGTCACCCGCAGCCCGCGGGGACCCCCTCCTGCTGCCCGCGGGGACCTCTCCCCCCCACCCCATGGGTCCTGCGCTGCTGCCCACGGGATCTGCTGCTGGCTGCAAGGGGCTGCGCTTGTGTCCGGGGGGGCGCGGCTGTGTGTGCGTGTGCTGGCACAGGGGTGTGTGTGTGTGTGTGTGTGTGCAAGCGCCAGGCGCGGCTGTGTGAGCGTGCAGAGGTGTGCAGGGCTGTGTGCCCGAGCATGCCTGGCTGTGCAAGCCCGAGCAGCTGCGTGTGCATGCACGCACACGACTGTGTGCACGCGCCTACGCGGGGCTGTGAGCCGCGGACGGCGCCGGGGCCGGGCAGGACCCGGAGCTCTGGGACTGACCCAGCCGAGCCGAGCCGCTCGGGGCTGTCCCCGTCCCGGTGCCGGTACGGAGCCTGCGGGCGCTCCCCCCTCCCTGCTTCCGCGAGGCTCCCCCCACTCGGGGCCGTCCGAGCCCCGGGCGCGGACCCACCGAGGGCTGGGCCCGGGGCTCCCGACACTGCCGCGCCCTGCCCGGCTCCGTGCTCCGCGCTGCCTGGCGCCGGGCGGCGGAGGGGGGAAGAAGCGGAGCGGGTGGCACCAGGCAAAGGCTTTATTGCGGCCGCAGCCCGCGGGGAGCGAGCGGGGAGGGCCCGGGCTGGGCTGGGGGCTTCCTCCCACCCTCCCCGCCTCCGACCCCCCGGGCGGGGCGAGGGGAGCGCGGGGGCCGCCGCCGCCCTGCTCAGCCCGGGGCTGCAGCGCGGAGCCCTCGGGCACGGGGGATGCCTCGGGGCAGGTGGGGGGAGGCGCACGGAGGCTCGGGGGTGCCACTGGGGCTGGAGGTGTAGAGGAGACGCGGAAGCACAGGGAGCTGCGTCAGGACACGAGGGAGAGGTGGTGGAGGCAGAGGGGCACGGTGCCGGGCTCAGGGGGGGCCGAGGCTGCTGACGGTGGTGTAGCTGAACTTGGAGAGTGAGGCGTTGACGTTGGCCATGTCCTCATCGAGCGGGCGGCGCGGGCAGGCACGGCGGCAGCCAGTGCAGGTGCCCAGGAAGGCCTTGCGGAAGCGGCGGTTCATGAAGCAGTAGATGAGGGGGTTGGCACAGGCGGAGGTGTAGGAGAGGAGGTGGATGAAGGAGATGGGTGTCCCCGAAAGTGCGCGCTGGGCTGCCCGCGGTGCAAAGGCACGCCAGGTGTTGGCGGTGAAGATGGGCAGCCAGCAGAGGAAGAACATGGCCACGATGACCACCAGCATGCGGATCACACGCCGCTTGGCCACCAGCTTTGCCTCTGAACTGTTGATGCGTGCCCGGTCCTGCTGTGCACCCGCTGTGCCCAGTGCACGCAGCTCCAGCGCACCGCCTGGCCGAGAGAGCTGCAGGTAGCAGCCATCCCCTTCATCGCAGGCAGGTGCCGGCTCTGCACCACCATTGTGCTGGGCTGTGGAGGGGGGAGTGGGACATGGTCACGTCCCCAGCCCCATGGCACCACCCGGACCCATGCAGCACCAGGCATGGAGCAGCACGGCCTCCCCGGTGTGACAGGTGCCAGGAGGGGATGCAGCTCTGGGGGCTCAGCCCCGCTGCTTGCCCCAGGCAGAAGATGTTGAGCGGAGCTGTGCCCCACAGAACTGTGCAGGTCCCCAGCTCCCCATCCCCTCACCTGCAGCCTCCCCCTTGATGTCCAACTCAAAGCGGATCCCTCGATAGAGCTCACGAGAGATGAGCCCGTAAGCCACGATCATCACCACACCCGGGATGAAGAAGAGGATGAGAAGCAGCAGAACATACCTGGAAGGCACAGCACCTGTTGCATGGCAGCCCCTTGCCCAGCCCTGCCGCAGCAGGTACGCTGGGTGCAGGAGTGCGGGGCACGGGGCCGGGGCCAGCTCACCAGGCCTGCCGGATGTGCTCGCTGGGCCAGTCGTGCGTGCACTGGCTGAGGGCTGGGCGGGCACCGCGGGCGGGCACGGCCCGCGTGGTGCTGTAGATGGCGTAGGGCAGCATGAGCAGTGCCGAGAAGAGCCAGGTGCTGGCAATGACCCGGCAGGCGTGCGAGCGCGTCTGCCACACGCGGGATTGCAGTGGGTTGCAGATAGCGCTGTACCGCTCGATGGCAATGGCCACCAGGCTGAAGGTGGAGACCGATACGGAGACGCCTGTGGGCAGCGAGGGTCAGCGCCCGCAGCACGGCGTGGCACAGCCCCCCAGCTCCCCACCCACCGTACCCATGAGGTAGGCCATGAGCTTGCAGACAGCCTCCCCGAAGACGAAGGTGCCCATGAGGTTGGGGACGAGAGTGAAGGGCATGCAGCAGAGTGCCAGCATCAGGTCACTGAGTGCCAGGGACAGCAGGAAGGAGTTGGTGACGGTGCGCAGGCGGCGGTTCAGGAGCAGCACGGCCACGACCAGGGCGTTCCCGCAGATGCTCAGCACAAAGATCAGCGCGTACAGCAGGACGCGCACTGTCAGGTCCAGGTCTGCGGGGCAGCAGGGTCACAGGCGGCCAAGTGCGCGTCTGGGCGCACCGGGCATGGGGAGGGCCGTGTGGCCGCGGACAGAGACAAGCGCCCGGGCTCTCACCAGCCCTAGCAAGCGTCTGGTGGGCAGAGCCGGGACGTCCCCGCGGCCATCACTGCAGCGGACGCGGTGCCAGGATGCCCGGGCGCTCTCCCTCCCCAGCGCGGTTCGGCGGGCACGACGCCACCCAGGCTGGGCTCCAGCACCAGGGCAGTGGGCAGGCGGGCGCCAGAGTCGCGGCGGTGTTGACGCTCCCCGGGGCCGGGCGCTGGCAGCCCCGAGCCCCCCTCTCCCCGGCCGCGCTCGGACGTGACCGCGGCGGCTTCGCGCCGGGAGCTGAGCGAGCCCCGGCCGCGCGGCCAGCGACGGGCAACGGGGCCGAGGCACCGGGGCGGGGGCTGCGCGCCCCGGGGCTACGCTCCCGTCTCCGCCCGGCACCTTCGCTGCCCCCGCGCGGGCATAGCCCGGCCCCGAGCCGCGCTCCAGGGCTGCCGGGTGCGGGGCACCGGACACCGGGGCCGGCGGGGCTGGGGCACGCGGGGGAACAGCGGGCGCGCCGGGTTGCGCCGGGTAGGTGACGGGGCGCACGGCGGGACGGAGCGGCTGTCGGGTCCCGTCCCGTCCCACCCCGCCCCGGTCTCACCTTTGGGCGCCGGGGGCCCGCGGAGGCCCCTGCGGAGAAGGTCGCAGGCGGAGCTGTTCCAGACGGAGCCGGAGCCGGAGCCGGTGCCGGTGCCGGTGTCCGTGCCGGTGCCGTTCCCGGGGCGGCAGAGCAGCTCCTGCAGGGACTCGTTGAGGCGCCGCGGGTCCATGGCGCCGCCGGAGCCGCCGTCAGAGCCGCCCCGCGCCCATCGCGCCCACCCCGGCGGCGGCACCGGCGGCGGCCCCGGGAGTAGGCTCCGCGCCGCCCCGCTCGCTCCGGAGCCGCCGGGAGAGTGAGCGGGGGCGGCGCCCGGCGG
>CM021731.1:206691145-206710774 GCA_011075105.1 Heteronetta atricapilla | reverse complement strand
GCGCTGGGGACGGGGCGCCCGGACCCGGTACCGGGGGTGGCGGCGGCCGCGGGTGTCCTCGCGCGGGGCTGCGGGGAGCGGCCCGGCCCGGCCCGGTCCGGCCCTGGCGGGTCCCACCCGGGGCTCTGTCCCCGCTCCCGGCGCCCCCGGGGAGCCCCGGCCGGGCCGCGCCGGGGCCTGGCCCCGCGCTCCCCGCGGGCCGCTCCCATTACCCCTACCTCTGCTGTTCCTGCCCAGGCGCGGCACTGATGGACCGAGCCCCGCGACCTTGACCCCAGGTAGGAGGGCGCCGGGACGGGGGTACGGGGAGCGCGGGCAGCTGCGGGGGCACGGGCGCGACGTCCGTCCACGTGTCCGTCTGTCCGTGCGTCTGTCCTCGTGGGGCTATCTGGGTCTGGCCGGCCCGGGGCGGTTGTGCCTCCACGAGCACCACGCAGCGCGGGCCGGCCGTGGGGCGATGCTGACGTCGCCTCGGGGGCGCGTGTCCCAGGCACCTTCTGGGACAGCCCTGGCCGTGGGACCGGGCGTGCGGCTGTGCCGGGCGGCAGCACCTGTGGCTTGTGGCGCCCTGTGCCCGCAGACACCGGGCTGGTGGCCGTGCTTGGTGCTGCGTGCCGTGTGGCAGCGGTGCCCTCGGCGCCCCTGGAAGCACCCCGCACCTTGCCAACAACGTGGGAGTCCCGGGGGTTGGGCAGGTTCAACGCCGTGGTCACCTCTGGGAGTCCCCGCTCTGGTGCCAGGCGGGTGCTGGACACCGGTGTGGGCTGAGCCCCCTCCAGGCCACGTGCCACGGGGGCTCCGGCTGGTCCCAGTGCAGCCACAGCGTCCCAGGTCTGGTTTCTGCGATGCGTTGCGGTGAGCTGGGTCTCACGGAGCGCCTTGCTCTGTCCGGGTCCATCTGTCAGCGTGCCTCCCCCTGCCCGGCGTGGTGCCCGGCGTGGCTCAGCGCTGCGGGTGCTGCCTGTGGCCGTCCCGGTGGCAGCAGTGCTGTGGGCTCTTGGCGCGAGGTGCTGGGCATGCTGACTCCTCAGGGTCTAACTTTAGCAACTGCAGTAAGACTGCGCCCATGTTGGAATGGGAAGCTCCTCGCCGCGTGGTATAAATACATCTGGCCGGTTCCTAAAATACCCGGCGGCAGCGTGCTGCCTCCCCCGGCGGTGCTGCTGGCAGCGCGGCGCTCGGCTGCCTTCAGCGCCAGCTCTGTGCCGCTCGCACCGCGTGGAAGCCGCCGGCACCGCTGCCCGACAGCTCCTTGCACTTCCCACGCCGGGTCTCTGCCTGTGCTCTGGGTGTGCCGCTGCTCACTTCCCTTTTTGTGCCTTTTGTGGTTTAGGTTTCCTTGAGTGGCCTCTTTCACACCCCGCCTGTGGCCCTGTGGTGTCCCCTCGGTGCTGTCCCGGTGCTGCCCTCCTGCCCCCGGTGCTGTCCCACCAGTGCCGGCAGAGCCGGGCTGGGCATGTGCTGGGACGGCGCCACGTGGAGCAGCGGGACCAGGGCCTCGCCTGTGCTGGGAGCAGCAGGGGACGCCCGGCACAAGGTGTGGGGATGGAGCACAGTGCTCCGTGGCACTGGGGGGAGGCCAGGGCGTGTGGGACCATGGCTCCATGTGCTGCCCCCAGCTGCCAACCTGCCGTGTCCTGGTGGCAGTCAGGGCAGAGCTTTCCTGCTGGGGACTCCCCGGCCCTGTGCCCCTTGCTCCTGCTCCAGCCCCAGGGCCAGGTTCTGCTGGTGCCCCCGTGCCCCGAGTGACAGCCGTGGGGCCTGGTCCTTGCCGGTGGCTGTGCTGGGGCCGGAGGATGCTGGGGACAGGGACTGGGACAGCCCTGTGCCCTCGGCAGGGGCTGATGGCACAGCCTGGAGAGCCGCAGTGCTGCCCTGGTGGGGAGAAGGGGCTGAGCACATGGGGCCTTGTGCCTCTGGCTGGGGTGCCTGAGCTGCTGCACCGCACCGTGGCACGGCTGCGGGGCCCCGTGCCTGGCTGAGCCTGCTGCTGCCACGGGGCCGGGCTGGGGGCAGCTCTCCTGGTGCCGCCGGGTGCCCCCTCACTTGGCTCCGGGCTGGCTCCGGGGTTCAAAGTGCAGGGCTGGGTGTGGAGGCAGAGCCACGCCAGAGCCCTCCTCCGCTCTGCTTCCTCGTCCGTCCCGTCCTGTTCTGTCCTGTCCCACCTCCTGGCAGCCGACGCTGCCGCCTCTTCCTCCCGGTGCTGCCGGGCGCCCGTAGGGCAGCGCCCAGGACCCGGCCCCTTCCCGAGGCTGGGCCCCCCTGGCCCCGCTCCAAGCCCCCTGGGGCGGGAGCCCAGTGCCGTGACAGGGCAGTGCCTGTCCGTGAGCGTTGCAGGGCTCTCAGCAGACGCTGGAGCGAAGCTGGGAGGGTTTGGCTGTGCCGTGGGGCCTTGTGCAAGGCTTGGGAGCTGCTGCCCCAGCCCCGCGCGCAGGTAGGTGAAGTCCTGCACGTCCTGCTGCCTCGGGGCTGGGCCTCGGGTCCCGCCAGGCTGCTTGCCTTGGGGGGCTCCTCTGGGTGCTCCCCTCCAGGCTTGTGCCTCCCGTGGTGACGTGGGGCTGCTGCAGGCTGGTAGCACTCGCAGAGCCGTCCCCATGCCGGTGCTGCTGCTTGCCCGTGCCCTCCAGCTGTGTGCTGCTGGTGTGTGTGTGTGGGGAGGGGGCTGCCTGTCTGGCTCCGCGCCTGTTCCTCTCCCCAGGCCCAGGGTGGCAACAGCAGCTTCCTCACCCCCTGCAGCCGCAGCCCAGGCTTGTGGTGTGAGCCCAGCTGCGGGGCAGCCACAGCTCCAGGATGGCAGGGCCAGCCCCTGCGCCCCTCCTGGCACAGCGGCGAGGCATTGGCCCCTCTGGGAGCTTCCCGGTGCAGCTGGGCCCCAGCAGGGCTCCGCTGGAAGCTTCCAAATCAGTGCAGGTGTGTGCAGGCAGCCAGTGTCACCCCTGGCCTGTGTGACCCAGTGCCAAAACACAAGGAAGGGTTGGGTGCAGTGCAGGTGATGGTGGCGTGGCTCTGCTCCTGGGGCAGGACTCCTGCCGTGCCCTGCTGCACGCTGGCCCACCTGCCTGTGGAGTGCGGGGCCTGGGAAGAGCGGTCCCAGGCCAAGGGTCCCTGCTGCCCCGGCTCACCCGTGCTGAGCTGCTGCTCTCCCACAGCCCAGGCCGTGGTGACAGCAGCATGGAGTGTGGGGCCCCGTGGGTTGGCTGCTGCCCTGTGCCCCCGCAGCGCTGCCACGCAGACGTCGGATGTGGCCCAGCCCGCAGGGTGCTGCCCCGCTGCCTGTGAGCCCCCCCGCCACGCGCCGCGTCCCCATGGAGAGGATGAGCTGGCTCAGCAAGCTGAACCCCCGGGGGGCCGGGCACCGCACCGCCCGCAGTGCCAGCTTGCAGAGCCCCGTCACCGCTGACCCCGAGACCTGCCTCATGGTCTTCAAGAACCACTGGTCCCAAGTGAGTGAGCCGCCGTGGGGGCGAGCCCAGGGTGTCCCCCCCCAGCCAGGCAATTAACACCGCTGCCCCCAGGTGCTGCGGATCCTGGAGCGGCGGGGCTGCAAGCCGGCCCCTGACGACCTCAGCGCCGTGCGCAACAACACCTACCAGATGCTGAACCTGCTGGCGGAGGACCGGCCACGGGGCGACGCGGCTGCGGGGCCCATCCTGGAGTTTGTGGTGGCAGAGAATCTGCTGGAGCGCCTGCTGTGCTGGCACCTGCAGGGGGACTTCACGGAGGAGCGCAAGGTGGAGCAGCTGAAGCTCTATGAGATGCTCATCAGCCAGGCCCGGCAGCCCCTGCTGCAGCACAAGCCTGTGCTCACGCCCCTGCTACGGCTGCTCAGCCTCTGTGCTGAGCCCGCCTCGGCGCTGCTGGAGAACAGCCTGGTGCTGCTGCTCAACCAGCTCTGTGTCTCTGTGGCCAAGGAGCCCGCCATCCTGGAGCTCTTCTTCCACAGCCACACGGACCAGGGCCCTGCCAACCTCATCATATTCTCCCTCCTCATCCCCTTCATCCACCACGAGGGCGTCCTGGGGCAGCAGGCCAGGGACGCGCTGTTGCTTATCATGGCCATGTCTGCCAGCAACCACACCGTGGCCAAGTCCATCACCGACAACTCCTACTTCTGCCCGGTAAGGCCGGTGCTAGCGTGGTGCCTGTGCTGCCAGGGGCTGTGCCCTGCTTGGTGCTGCACGTCCCAATTCCGTGCCCAATGCCTGTCCCCCCAGGTCCTGGCCACAGGCCTGAGCGCCCTGTACTCCTCTCTGCCTCGCAAGATTGAGGTGCGGGGGGATGACTGGCACTTCCTGCGCCGCGAGGACTGGATCGGCGTCTCCTCCCTCGTGCTCTTCATGAACTCGCTGGAGTTCTGCAACGCTGTGATCCAGGTGGGGCTCGCTGCCGGCGGTGGCGTGTGCAGGGCGGCGTGGGCGGCCCTGACCCCTCTGCTCTGCAGGTTGCCCACCCGCTGGTGCAGAAGCAGCTGGTGGACTACGTCCACAATGGGTTCCTGGTGCCCGTCATGGGGCCAGCGCTGCACAAGGTAGGGGCTGCCCCGGCCGGGGCTGTTTGGGTGGGCAGCAGGGCTGCGGGGTGCCCCGTGCAGGTCCCGGCCTGGCGCACGCCCAGCTGCTGCTCCTGCAGACCTCCATCGAGGAGATGATCGCCAGCACGGCGTACCTGGACCTGTTCCTGCGCAGCGTCAGCGAGACGGCGCTGCTGAAAACCTTCCTGCGCTTCGTGCTGCTGCACCGCCACGACAATGCCACCATCCTCGACACCCTCGTGGGCCGCATCAACAGCAACTCGCGGGTGAGAGGCACGGGGGCTGCGGCGGGGCCAGCTCGTGGGGCGCTGCGGCTGCCTTACACCCCCTCGGTCCTCAGCTCTGCATGGTCTCCCTGAGCCTCTTCCGGACACTGCTCAGCCTCAACTGTGAGGACGTGATGCTGCAGTTGGTGCTCAGGTAACCTGCACCATGCCTGCCGCTGCCCTGCGGCAGCAGGGTATGGCTGAGGCATTGCCTCCTGGGTGAGACACGGCTGTGGCATGGAGGGGCAAGCGCCTGGGTGGGGGTACCCCTGGGGCTTCTAGCGGTGGGGTGGGACGGTGCTGGCCCCCTCTGTTCCCCTCCTGCGGTCTCGGCACGTCCCCGCGCGCAGCCCCGCGTCCCCCCAGGTACCTGCTGCCCTGCAGCCACGTCATGCTGAGCCAGAAGCGGGCGGTCAGGGACCTGGACATCTACGGGAAGACGGCCGCCAAATTCCTGTCGCTCATCCCACGCTGCTGCCGTCCCGAGAGCCTGCCGCTGCCCGAGCGGGAGGAGGAGCATGCCGCCTGGTCCAAGGGTACGGTGCTGGTCCCCTCGCCATGCCTCGAGTCCCTGTGCTGAGCCCCCAGCCCTGTGCCGCTCTGAGCACCTGCTTCTGCTCCTGCAGGCCAGGGCAGCCCCAACGTGGACGCCTCCTCTGTGGTGACAGTGCCGAAGCCCTCCACGCCGTCCCGCCTCACCTTCTTCATGCGGCAGCAGAGTGCCGGCCCCGAGGCATCTGGCGCTGTGCCGCCGCGCTCCCCCGGCACGCCGTGCAGCAGCCCTGGGCATCGTGCCGGCCGCTGGGAGGAGGTGTCGGAGCTGGACAGGAACTACCTGGAGTACCTGCGGGACGCGCGCCACAGCATCGACCGCTGCGCCTGGGCCTGCCGCGTCTGGTCAGCCCCCTATGACGGCGAGGAGCCGAGTGCCACTGGTGCAGCCCCCACACCCGATGGCAGCCACCCGCCCGGCCCCGAGGGCTGCGGTGCCCCACGCCCTCCGGGACCCCCCACCCCGCGGACTAAGAAGCGGGGCCTGCCCGAGGAGGGGGCAAGGGAGGGCCCTGGGGGGGCACCCGTCCCCGGTGAGCCCTGCACCGGGGGACCCAGCCCCAATGCCCAGGACTCGGGAGCCCTGGTGAACGGGGCGCATGGGCTAGTGGAGCCAGGGCGACCTGAGGGGGACGTGGCGGTGAAGAAGGTGCGCAGGAGCCCCCAGGGTGAGAGGCTGGCGCAGAATGGGGCTGCGCCCCCCCCCAGCCCCCAGCCGCAGCCTGCGGGCTGGGAGCCGCTGCCCTCCGTGGACTCGCTGCTGGAGGAGCTGCTGGCCAAGGCACCAGCAGAGCCCAACGGGGCGGGCGTCAGCATCGAGGCCTTCACGGAGGAGCTGCGGGAGATTGAGGCCGAGATGAAGAACGGCGGCGTGGCCCTGCCCAGCCCCAAGGAGCCGCCCTGCGCGCCCGAGCTGCCCCTGTCGCGTGAAGAGGAGGAGGCCTACGCCAGCTTCGTCGCCCTGCCCGAGGGCGAGCTGCTGGCCGGGCCGGGGGAGGCTGCGGGGCGGGTGCTGCCCCGGCCCCTGGACCCGCTGGCGCAGCTCATCGCCAGCCCCCCGCGTGCCGTGGGGCCGCCCCCCAGCCAGCCCTTCACAGGTGGGGCTGGGCGCAGGGTGCGGGAGAGCGGCCGGGTCCCCCCTACCGCGTCCAACGCGTGCCCCTGCCCGCAGGCCCCTTCGTGACGGCGCTGTTCGGCAAGCTGGAGAACATGCTGCACAACTCGCTGTACGTCAACTTCCTGCTGACCGGGCTGGTGGCCCAGCTGGCCTGCTACCCGCAGCCGCTGCTGCGCTCCTTCCTCCTCAACACCAACATGGTCTTCCAGCCCAGCGTCAAGTCCCTGCTGCAGGTACCCGGGCTGGGAGTGGCGGTGCTGAACGCCAGCCAGGCGAGCAGCGACGGCCTGTGGGGTGGTGGTGTGGTTTTTAAATTGGTGGGAAACAAAAGTGTGGAGGTGCCAACGGGCCATTTCTCCAAGGCATGCTTATCAGTATGGTGATAGACGGTTTTATTTGCTTAGTTTTATATTAATATCCATATTATGTATTTATATGTGGTTATAAATGAAAAGCGTACATCTGCCCGGGGCTGGCTGTGATTCTCTCCCGCCCTCCCTCCCACAGGTCCTTGGCTCGGTGAAGAACAAGATCGAGAGCTTCGCTGCCAGCCAGGAGGACTTCCCCGCGCTGCTCTTCAAAGCCAAGAAGTACCTGATTGCCCGTGGGAAGCTGGACTGGTCAGACACGCCGAGCGCGGTGCCGGCCCTGCGCCGCTCTGAGACGCTGGGTGAGGCTGGGGCCAGGGCTGGGGGGGGAGCAGCGCCCACCCTGGGGGTCCCACCACGAGGGCTGGGGGCCGGCACAGAGTGCTGGGGCTGCACCGGTGCTGGGGGCCACATGGGGCGGGGGGCTGCTGCAGTGGTGGCGCAAGAGGGCTGGGGGCTACGTGGGGCATCGCACGGGGGCTGCACCACACGCAGGGCTGGGGGCTGCCTCTCCCAGGGTGCCCGGGCGGCGCGGGCCTGACGCTGTCCTGCAGCCCGCAGCCGGAAGCCGTCGCTGGGCGAGCTGATCCTGCGGCACGCCAACAGCCCGACGCGGGCGCGCCAGGCCGCCCAGCTGGCGCTGCAGCAGGTGCGGGACGGGCCGGTGCTGCAGGCGCTGGCGGGGGCCACGCTCTTCCGCGGTTCGGCCGAGAAGCAGAGCGAGGCGCTGCGGGTCAAGAACGCCGTCTACTGCGCCGTCATCTTCAGCGAGTTCCTGAAGGAGCTGGCGGCCATCGCCCAGGCCCACGCGGTCACATCCCCGTTCCTGACCGAGCCCCCCGAGGAGTGACCGCGGTGGGTGCCTTTTTAACCACGCGCAGGGCACGGACCTTTTTAATTTATTGGGGATGAATGTTGTGCGGAGAGCTGGCTGCGGTGCGGCAAGGGGAGGCGGCTGCCCGCAGGGATGTGCCGGGGCCGGCAGGGCCGGATCCTGTGCCGCCTCACGCGGGGCGGGCCGGCTCTGCCCCCCACCCCCTGGGTCCCCACTGTCACCCCGTCACCTACCCCCTCCTCTCTATGCAACACCCCGTGCCGTGGGGCAGCCCCACCGGGGCTGTGGGGCGGCGGGTCGGGGCTGGGGCATGGGGCGTGGGGGCTGGGTGGTGCATGGGGAGGGCTGGTGTGTCTGTGCTGTGTCAAAGCCCTTCTGTAATAAAGGGTCTGGTCGAGGGCACTGCTGCTGCCATCCCTTCAGGGCTGAGGGGTGCAGGCACTGGGGTCCCCTCGTGTTGCCTGGGTGTGGGGGCCTGGCCCTGCTCCAGCCCCCCCTGTGCTGGTGCTGTAGCTGCATCCTGCACCGGGGCCCCAGGGGGCTCGTGCCTTGCGTCCTGCCTCCAGCTGGGCTCTGGCAGCCCCCGGCCTCCCAGCCCCCTGCACCTGGAGGGTGACCCCCAGCAGCACCCTGCTCCCCCCAACAGTCAGGGCAGGGACACAGCTGCAGCAGGTCACCGTGTTTATTTGTTGTACAAACATCTGCAAAGTGCGTGGGCCTAGGACACCACCAGTGGATTCCAGCCCCCATAGGGCTTGGCTGGGGCAGCGGGCTGCAGCCAGGGCTCCCACCCTGCTGCATAAGGCCGGGATGGCTCCGGTGCCCAAGCCCCCTGCCTGCACTGCTGCTGCTGGATGAGCCCCAGCTGGGACTGCAACCTGCCCTGCCTAGCGCTGGGCACTGCCTGTGCCTGGCACTGTCAACCTGTCTATCTGCAGCTGGGCAGGCACCGTTTTCCAAGCACCTCCATCCACCTCCAGTTGTAACTGTAAGGCTAACCTGCTGATGGGGGGGGAGCTCACAATCACCCCCCCAACCAACCCCCTCCCTCTATCCCCAGGCACAGGCTGGGGAGGGCCACACACCCTCACCCTCAGAGCAGGGTCTCCTTCTTGCAGTCGTGGCTGCAGGTTGTTCCCTCGAACTGCAGCTCGAGTGCCTGCTTGGGGTGCAGCCGGGGATCCCGTGTGGTGAAGGGCAGCAGTGGCCATGAGAGCCCATTATGCCTGGGGGGGGGCAGCTGCAGGGCGCCAGCACCACAGGCATGGCCACGGCCAGCAAGCATCCAGCGGAGGAGGCTGGTGGGCTCTGTGGGGAGGTGTTGGAGACAGGCGAGTAGCTGCATGGGGCTGGGTGGAGTGGCACCTCTGGGGCCATGTGCTGGGCCAGCAGGCACAGGATGGCGGTGTGGCCACGCTGGGCAGCCAGGGAAGGGATCTGGCCGTGGCTGTCAGCAAGGCAAGGGTTGGTGCTGCGTTCCAGCAGCACCCGGACCACCTTGACATGGCCCTCCTGGGCAGTGATGCCCAGCGCCGTCACCCCTTGGCTGCAGGCCTGGCCGATGGGGGTGCCCCAGTCCAGCAGCAAGCAGGCAGCGGTGGCCTGGCCCTGCCAGGAGGCCAAGCGCAGGGCTGAGCACCGCTCGCTGTCCGCTGCGTCCACCTGCGCCCTGTGCTGCACCCACGGCTGCACTGACTGCAGTGCTGTGTGCCCCTGGGTGTCCCGGCCCTCAGGGTCGCCCCTGTGCACCAGAAGCAGCTCTGCCAGTGCTGGGTGCTCCTCCAGCACCAGCAGGTACAGCAGGGTCAGCCCCAGCATCGGGCAGGTTGGGGTCGGCCCCGTGGTGCAGCAGCAGCTCAGCAGTGGGGTGGTGGCCATGCAGGGAGCAATGGCCGGGGCAGCGTGGCCATCGTGGCTGCAGTGGTCCGGGGGTGAGTGGCTCTCCAGCAACAGGCGCAGGCAGGGGCAGTGGCCCTCCTGGGCAGCTAGGTGCAGTGGGCTCCAGCCCCACGTGTCACAGTGCTTCTTGTCCAGCCCCTGGGCCAGCAGTGCTTGCTCCATGGCTGTGCTGCCCTGCACTGCTGCCACAGCCAGCGTTGTCCGCCCCTTGGGGTCCATATGGTGCACGGCTGCTCCCCAGAAGAGGAAGGCACTGACCACTGCCCTGTGGCCCACGGCAGCAGCCACCAGCAGTGCTGTGTGCCCAGCTACCTCCACCTTGACCACCTTGGCTCTGGCATCCAGCAGCAGCTCCACCATCTCAGTGTGGCCCTTGTAGGCAGCTGCCAGCAGGGGCAAGGCCATCCATCACAGCTGCTCCACATAGGCACTGTGCTCCAGCAGCAGCCCCACCAGCTCGCTGTAGCCTCGGCCACCTGGCACACAGAGGGCAGCCACTGAGAGTGCTGCGTGCTTGTCGGCATCAGCTGGCTGGGCTTGGCACCGTGGGACAGCAGCAGCTCCACGATGGGGCAGTGGCCCATGTAGGCAGTGGTAATGAGGGGGGTCCAGCCCTCAGCGTCAGCCTAGTCCACGCGGCCACTGTGCCAAGACAGCATCCGGATGACATCCCTGTGGCCACCCCAGGCATCTTCCCGCAGTGCTGGTTCAGCACCTCGTCAGTCTGCTGTGTCGGGTGCTGGCACAGGGCAGGCTCATGGTCCAGCCGGCACAGGATATACTGCTGCACGTCCTGCACCACCGCCACCTTCCGCAAGTCGCCCAGGCACGGGCAGCATAAGCCTGGAAGGGAAATGCATCAAGGGGGGACCACGGCTGCTGCCCGCCCTCCTGTGTCCACCCCCCCCCCACTCCTCAGTCCCCAGCCCCGCTCAGCAGTGAAGCTCCTGGCCAGCGCCTTGCCGTGCCGGCATGCCGAGCAGAGCAGCAGCAGCCAGGGGGGCAGCAGGGCCTGGTGCTGGGCCAGCAGCTCTGCGATGGTGCTGCTGCATCCCGATGGCTTCCGCTCACCCTCAGCCACCAACACCCCCTCATCCAGGGCACCCACCGCCAGCAGCAGGGGCTGCTCTGGGGTGCAGCACCGGCAGCAGCACAGCCCTGGGGGGACAGAGCAGCACCCGAAGCTGTGCCAGGACCCTGCCTCATACCTGCAGGAGGCCCTGGCGCAGTGCTGGGGGCTACGCCTGTCGTCCCTCTCCTCTTGAAGGCCTCATCTGTGTCCAGCGTGCTGTCAGCAGGCAGTGGGGCAGGGGCAGCCGGTACCCCTGCAGCAGCGGGCAGTGCTCCAGGGGCCACACCAGCCCCAGGACAAAGCAGTGGGGTGAGAGCGTGTTGGTACCCTGTGCCTGGCAGAGGTGCCAGCCCAGCACCTGAGCGGCCAGATCGGCACAGTGCCCACCTGCTGAGGTCGCCCACAGCAGCTTGGTGCACAGAGCCGTGTTGCCACAGCTGGGATTCCCGGTCAGCATCATGCTGCTCCCCTGCCTGTGTGCCAGCCACTGCAGGGCCCAGTGGAAGGACTTGCCCTGCAGCAGGCTGCCCATGCCCCTGGGTTCCGTGGGGTCTGGGGGGGCACGGGGCATGCTGCGCCCTGGGCGCCCCGTAGCCAGCCCCAGGGGGGCTCCTCCATGCGGACCCTGCTGCCGGGCCCTGCCAGGGGTCACCGCGTCCCCGGTGTGCGGCAGTCGGCACGGCGGGGCAGGTCCCCGGGGGGAGAGGGGTCAGGGGCACCGGCAGCCCTGCCTGCGCTGCGCCCCTCGCCCGCGGTGCAGCCCCCGCCCCACGCCGCGCTGCAACGGGAGGGCTCAGGGCGGCAGCGGCGCTGCAGGGAGCCCGGCGCGGCCCCCCCGAGCCCCGGGGCACGGGGACCCCGCGCGCGGGGCCGGGACCCCCCGGCTGCCAGGCGGGAGGGGGGGGGGGCACGGGGCGGGGGCGGCTCTTACCGTGCCCGGGAGCGGAGCGGCGGAGCTTCGGCCGGCCGGGCGGGGCGGGAAGCGGCGGCGGCTGAGCCCGGGGCACCGGGAGGGGCCGTCCGCGGGGCTCAGCCGGCTGCGCCCGGACCGGCACCGGGGGCTGGGCGGAGCGGGGCGGTGCGGGGCT
The DNA here is from genome assembly GCA_011075105.1 of Heteronetta atricapilla. Taxonomy (NCBI): domain Eukaryota; kingdom Metazoa; phylum Chordata; class Aves; order Anseriformes; family Anatidae; genus Heteronetta; species Heteronetta atricapilla. The sequence continues at coordinate 206,699,046 of CM021731.1, read as the reverse complement.
TCGGTGCGTGTAGTGATCTGCTCGAGGGCAGGAAGGCTCTGCAGGAGGATCTGGATAGGCTGCACCGATGGGCTGAGGTCAACTGCATGAAGTTCAACAAGGCCAAGTGCCAGGTCCTGCACCTGGGGCGCAATAACCCCAAGCAGAGCTACAGGCTGGGAGATGAGTGGTTGTAGAGCTGCCAGGCAGAGAAGGACCTGGGAGTGATGGTTGATAGTCGGCTGAATATGAGCCAGCAGTGTGTTCAGGTGGCCAAGAAGGCCAACGGCATCCTGGCTTGTATCAGAAACAGTGTGACCAGCAGGGCTAGGGAGGTGATCGTCCCCCTGTACTCGGCTCTGGTGAGGCCGCACCTTGAGTACTGCGTTCAGTTTTGGGCCGCTCGCTACAAGAAGGACATGGAGGTGCTTGAGCGGGTCCAGAGAAGGGCGACGAAGCTGGTGAGGGGCCTGGAGAACAAGTCCTACGAGGAGCGGCTGAGGGAGCTGGGCTTGTTCAGCCTGGAGAAAAGGAGGCTCAGGGGTGACCTTATTGCACCCCACAGGTACCTCAAGGGAGGCTGTAGCGAGGTGGGGGTTGGTCTGTTCTCCCATGTGCCTGGGGACAGGACGAGGGGGAATGGGCTTAAGTTGCGCCATGGGAGTTTTAGGTTGGATATTAAGAAGAACTTTACCAAAATGGTTGTTAGACATTGGAACGTTCTGCCCAGGGAAGTGGTTCAGGCACTGTCCCTGGAGGTCTTTAAAAGACGTTTAGATGTAGAGCTTAGGGATATGGTTTAGTGGAGGACGTGTTGGTGTTAGGTGAGAGGATGGACTGGGTGATCTTGGAGGTCTCTTCCAACCTAGATGATTCTGGGATTCTGTGAGGGATCCTTGCCACTGGAAGCTGCTTCCATGAGATCCATCACCTCTCCAGCTCTTTCCGTTATTCTCTGTTTTATTGATGCTCGTAACACTAATTTTCTGGTGGAATACCATGCAGTGCGTTACCTGTGTCAGTCAGTGCATGTTGCATCCAGGCATTCACATTTATCAACCCAAACGTTTGTCAGCGCTGCTTTCTACCGAGCAGTGCTGATAGGTGTTAATTATCCCTGTAGTGATTTAAGTCTTCATTTATAAATGCTAGATTTCACCAGCTGAGTTTTGGCATGATTTTAGCAGCCTTCCTGCCTGCCAAGTTTTCTCCCAAAAGCTCTCTCGTGCTAAACCAACAGACATCCACCTGTGCCGCCCCACTCCGTGTGGTTGGGAGCGTTGATGCGGGGTGGCTGCGGGGGCTGCCGGCACCTGAGACATTTCCCAGACTGTGACCCTCCTCTGCCTGCCCTGCAGCGCTCTGCCCACACCACGGAGCTCCCAGAGCCAGCGCTGGGGGAGGGATGGTTTGGGATGGGGTAGGGATGGCATTGCAAAGCATCTGGGCCCTGCAGCCAGGGCACGGGGCAGAGCTGGGGCACAGCGCATGGCCCCCACCCATGCACGTGCCCTGGGGACGACGCCCGGTGCCAGAACCAGCACCTGTGGGGTGGAGGAGCAGGGGCCGAGACCTGACATGAGGATGCCTGCAGCATCCTCCTACTCCTGCTGGGGTAGGAGCAGGCTGGGGATGGCAGCGAGGGGTGCCGGCAGCACCCGCAGGGGGTGGCAGTGGCTGCGCCCCTCGGCTGGGCAGGCTGAGAGCATGCTGAGGCTGAGCTGTCATGAAGCCACCTCTGAAAAGCCTCAAGAGTTATCCTCTGGAACATGGTACTGCTTCTTGCTCTTGTGTGTCCTGTCTTTACCTGTGAATCAAGGACAGTTTGCCTTGAGCACTGTTTTTTTTTTTTTCTATACACACCTGCAAACATGTCAGAGCTCACCAGGGCCTTTGGTTCTCTGCTTCATCCAATCGTGCATGCTGTGCAGCTGAGATCAGCCCCTGTCTGTGAGGTTGTCATTGCTCTGAGGTCGTTGACAGCTCGAGGCCAAGCCCATGGTGCAGTGTGGGGAGGTGGCCGAGGGCGCTGGAGCGCAGTGGGCGCTGCAGATGTCCTCGCGTGGAGCTCCTGCTGATCTCAGGCTGCCTGCAGAGCACGGCACTGGCAGCAGGAGGAGGGATGGACGGTTGGTGCCCTCCGCCAGGTCCAGGCAGAGCATGGGGAGAGCGTGGTGCTGGCAGGGGCCTCGGCACGGCACCAGGCTGTGCTGTGCCCCTGGGGATGGGGCAGGGGAGGACAGCCTGATCGAGCAGTGGCGGGATGTGGAGGCACGGACCTGGCCCCTGGAATCCCTGCCCCGCTGCATGCCCCGGCTTCAGGCAAGGTTCTGTTTGATGCCACGGTTTTGCAGGCGCAGCGCTGTTGATGACCATCACCTCTGTGGGTGGGAAGCACCACGTCAAGCCCAGGATGGCAAAGGCGGCTGAGAAGTGCTGCTGGGGCACTGGGGAGCTACAGGAGCTCCTGTGGCAGCTGGTGCTGGGCACGTGGCACCTTGAGGAGGAATCCTGGTGTGGTGGAGCTGCGGTTTGCCTGCCCATCCTGCCAGGAGGGGAGGAGGCCCTGGGACGTCACTGGAGCCCCAGCCCAGGCTTGCACCAACGATGACGCCTTTACTCAGGCTGAAGGTGCCTGGGGCTGTGTGGCACGCGCTGCCCTGGTCCCTGGGGTCCCACGCTGCAGGTGGCCTGAGTACAGCGTTGGGTGCATCCAATGGAAGGGGTAAAGGTGGTACAGTTTGGTCAGGGAGAAGGCAATTTGACTTCAGGGAGTGTTTGGCTTATTTTAGGATATCACAAGCAGCTTAGCAACAGCACTACGCAGAACCGAAGTGACCCACCCTGTCAGCAAAGCGGTGTCAGCAGTGCTTGAATCTCTTTCAAGTGTTACGGGGGATATGCAGGCTTTTTGTTCTGGCAGCAAACAAAATGCGATGTCTTGGAAGAGGCAGCAGCCCCACAAGGCAGGGAACAAGCCAGAGCCCTTCTGCAAGGAGCATCCTGTGCTCAGGTGTGGGGGGAGCAGGGATGGGGGCGGGCAGGGGGCTGCGGCCATGGCCGTGGGACTCGGGACCCCTCCTCATCCCACAGAGCCGACAGAGCCAGTGAACAGCCTCCTTCTCCCCGCCAACCCCCCGCCGTAGAGCTGCAGCTCGTGGGGGAGGTGATGCCTGGGGAGCCAAAATTAGACCCAAGAAGGATTTCTCGTGTTTTAATCCTGGGAACCATTCCCACCACCAGAGATTCACAGATTTCCACCCAAAAACCCCGTGTAGATGACACAACCCAGGCAGCTCCCACATAAACCCTGCTTCCCCCGATGGCAGGCGATGCCCTGGCTGTGCCAGGGGCTGCGGGATGGGCAGGGAGCAGGGGGCCCAGCAGTGCTGCCTGGTGCAGAGCCCCTGGTGCAGAGCCCTGTGCTGGGAGCTCCTGAGGGGATCCCTGGGGAATACGGGTGGTCTGCTCCGGCTTCTCCCTTGCCAGACGTCCCCTGGGCCATTGACTGGGCTCTGGAGGTGTCCTGGGACTGTGCTGGGTCTCCACCTGCTCAGGAGGGGCTGCAGTGGCGTTTCCACATCCTGGCTTTGCTGTTGGAGCACCCAGCTGGAGACTGTGGGGTTGGGTGGGATGCTCTGGGCCATCGCTGTTTGCAGCTTTCCCTGCCAGCAGAACTGCCCTGCGTGGCTTCCAGCCAGGTAAACCAGGTGTCTGTGTGTGCACGTGTGAGTGTGCACGTGTGTGTGCATACGGGTGTGCAGGGGCTGCTGGCACTGCGCTGCCTGGATGGGATCCGCAGGACCAGGGCTGCTCGGAGCTGCAGGGCAGCCCGCGCTGGCAGCATGCGGGCACTGCTCTGCCTCGGCCCCAGCTCTGTGGAGCTCCTGCTTGGCCCCAGCTGCCTCCCAGAGACGGGAACTGGGGTCTCACGGCTGCAGCCACCCCTCCTCTGGCAGTGTTGGTGGGGTCACTGAGCCTGGGTCTGGCCACGGCTCTGCTCTGGGGGGAGCTGGGCCCAGTCGCAGGGGATGTGGCACGTCTGTCCTGCCCCGGCTTCTGCGGTAAGGGGATGGAGAGAGGAGCGGGCATGTGGGCAAACGGGCAGGTACCAGGGTCTGGGGGGGACAAAACTGCAGGGAGTGCTGCCACTGATGTCACCAAAAATTGCAAATATATGGATACTGCTGCCCCGTGGACTGGTGACCACAAGCACTCAGAACTACATCGCTGTTGGCCCTGAGGAGGGCTGATACGCCTCCCGCCCCTCCAAAATGCTGTAAAAAAATCAGGGTGCAAATCATCCAGAGAGGAGCAGAGCAACCCAGCCGCAGCACCCCTGAGCTGCGTGGGGATGGTGCCGCTCCCGTGCCAGGACCCGGCGAGTGGCCAGCGGGACTGATCCTGCCCCGACCAGCGGACGTGCGGAAGGGACGCCGGCAGAGCCCTGGGGTTCAGCTCGGAGGGCAGGGGAAGGGCTGCCGGGGCTTTCCTCACGCCTTTGCTCCCTCCCCTCGCTCTGAACGACACCGGCCCTGACTCATTTCCCGGTGGTGCTGGGATGAGGCTGGCCCTGGCAGCGCCTCACCGGGGTCCCGCAGCCAGGCTGGGCATGGCGCAGCCCTCACACCCTGCAGGGACCCGGGGGTGTGCGGCAGCGTGTCCGTGTCCTGGCCGTGGGGACACCCTGGGAGCGGTGCCGTACCGTGGGGGCAGCACCAGGCTCTGTGCAGCCGCCCCACGGCGCGTGGCACAGAGCTGTTGTGCTGCCCCTCTGCGCTGCTGGGCACCAGTTTTCTTGCGCTGTGTCTGGCTCCCCTTGCCCGAGGGCCGCACATCACCACTTCCATCCCTCGCCCGTTGCCACCCGTTTCCCTCTCTGCCTTTTGGGGGCTGTGCTGTGTGCTCCTGCTCCCACAACACGGCGCCTCGCAGGGCGGCTTCCCCTGCTCGACAGGACAGCAAGGGGCCAGGCAGCCACGGGGGGTGAACGAAGCTGGGGCCCCAAAAATGTGGCAGGGAGATGGACACGGAGCTGTGGAAAGTAGCAGGGGCAGGTAGGGTGGGGATGCTCCCCCACTGCCACAAAGCAGTGCCTGAGCTTTATTGTGCAGATATTCTGCCATCCTAACATTCCTTCATCCCAGATGTCCTTGGAGAATTAACCTAGAATTAAGATATTAGCAAAGAATTAGCATAGAATTAAGATATTAACCAGCACTTGTCCCAGGACAGAGCCCTGCAGCACACCCCTCGTCACTGGCCTCCAGCCGGCCATGGAGCCATGGACACCACTCCCTGGGCGTGACCTTGAAGCCAGCTCCTTATCCACCGAATGATCCACCCACCAAACCATCTCTCTCCAATCTGGAGACCGGGATGTCATGTGGGACTGTGACAAAGGCCTTGCAGAAGGCCAGGTAGATGACATCAATTGGTTTTGCTTTGTCAACTGATGCAGTCACTCCGTAGAAAGCCACCACATCGGCCAGCAGACGGGGCTGAGCGGTGCCTTGTCCTTGTTCCCTGCAGTGTTTGGGACAGACCACAGCTGAGGACGGGCCACCAAGGGCAGGGGACCAGTGCTCTGCTCTGTTCTGGCTTTGCAGAGGACATGCTCGGGTCAGGAAAGGATTCCCCTTCTGCTCAGGGATCCGGGAGGTATGGCAACTTGCTCTGGGACCTCTGACACTGCACGTGGGTGCTGCATGGCTGCGGCTGTGGGCTCAGAAACCAGGACTGGCCCCCACTGCCTGAGAGCATCCTGCTTTACAGAAAAACATCTTCTGCTAGTCTTTCGAGCACGGCCCTGCTCCACATGAGGTTAAGTTTAACCCTGGTTCAATTAATCCAGTTTGCAACATCACTCGGTGTTCAGGAGCACTGCCCAGCCCTTGGCACAGCAGCATCGCCACCTCCTGCTCCAGGGCTTGGCACCGTGGCACTGAGCTGCAGCAGCTCCTGGGACAGCCCCAGCACCCACCTTAATGCACAAATGTCCCCTTCTAAACAAATGTCCCCTTCTAAGCACAGCCTGCCCCTCTCGCCCCCCTGCCGAGCTGGACACGCTCACAGCGCCATGCAGACGTGCCTCCGCTGAAGGGGGAGCCTTGGGAGAAACGCTGCCCCAAGGCTTTAAAGAAAGAGGAGCTGAAGACTCTCCCACCACATGCAGGAGCTGCTCCGGCTGTGTGTGGGGTCCTGGGAGCCTCCTGGGAGGCTGCTCGCATTTGCAATTATCTACAGGCTGTTCTCAGAGAGATGGCAAGGCTAGAGGGATGTATTTGGTAATGAAAGCAGCAAGAAGCCCTGAGAAATGTTCCCAGTGTGCACAACCGGGAGGAGGATGAATGTTTTCTGCGGGCAGCCTCTGTGCTGCCAGGCAGTTCTGTGGCACATGGGAGATGGGAGCTGCCCCACAGTGCCGGGGGGGGGGGGGGGGGTCAGGGCCATACCCCAAAACGTGAGCAGCCAGCTGCTGCCTTCAGTCTGAAAACCTCAAGTTCCTGTGCCGTGACGCAGGAAGCCAAAGCCGTGGTCCCCCGTCGGTCAGGAGAAGCCCCCCCGTGCCCCCCTTGGCCCCGCGCCCCACAGGCCCGGTGCCCGCAGCTGGCAGCGAGACGCGGCGTGCTGCCAGGCGCTGCCCCGCTGGGCGCCGGTCCAGCAGCCCTCCCTTTCCATGCAGCCGTTCAATTCCCATCTTCAACTTCTCACAATAGTGATTTATTTTTCTGTTTTTCAGGTGAAAGGACACTCCTGCAGCATCGGATAGATCCTCCCCGTGTGCAAACGCAAAGACTGAGCCATGGCCCTTTTCAGCCTCCTTGTTTGGAGGCCGAGCTTTTTGGTTCCCCAGCTTCAGTTCCAAGATGAATTCCACCCCAGCGCATTTCTGCAGGCTTCCCCTGCACCCAAAGCAGGTTTCCAAGGCGTTTTGTGCCGTGTCTCCTCTGGCAGCAACCCCCCATGCACGCCAGCTGCATTGCTGCTCTGTTGGTGTGCCCGGGGAGCTCCCGGTGCTGTGCTGCCGGGCCTGGCACCACGGGTCACCATCACCAATACTCTTGGAGGGCAAAGTGAGGACCGGGACCGAGTGGCCGCGGTGGAGCAGCGCGGGCGGTGCAGCGCTGGTGCCGTGCCGCTGCCTGCTTCAGGAGCAGCCGGAGGTGGGCGCGTGCCCGGGGGAACGGCCGCCGCTGCCCCGCGGGGCCCGCGGGCTCCTCTCCCGTGCTGTCACCCAGCAGGACGCGTCCTGCGAGGAGCCGCACCGACCCTGCGCTCACCACCACTCAGTGTTTTGAATCAATTAACAGATATATTTGGAAATCTATTCCCTTTGTAAGCCACTTCCTCTGTGATTTGCCGATGCATTTTTAATAACGATGTTATGCAACTACTAAATAAAACTCCTTCCAGAAGTTAATTGACCAGGACAGATTTTCCATTAAAACCGGGCTGAAGCACTAATTTCTATTACTGAGAGCTGCGGAACTGAGCTGTGTGGGGTTTTCTGCACCTGTGTGTGGGACCAGCATGAAGCAGCCACCAAACCCGTGTCTGCTCCGCTGGCTCCTGACAGGGATGTCGCTGGCGGCTGCGGCTGCTGAGCCCCTTTCTGCCCCGAGGGTCCTTACGGCCCTGTAACGAGGGGCCTCCGGCAACGTGTGGGTGCTGCACAGGACATGAGAGTGCTGCTTGTGCACGCTGGCGCTGCATGCTGCGACTGGGATGCTGCCGGTGTCACAACACCTGCCCGGCCAACCAGAACATCCCCGGTGCGCACGGTGCCGCTCACAAGTGCTCCAAATTCCTGGGAGCAAGAGGAGCCATTGACTGCAGGCCACGAGGTCAACAAGGCACCTCATGCGGAGTGGGGCTGAGTAGGATAGAATAGAATGGAATGGAATGGAATGGAATGGAAT
>CM021731.1:206663081-206691135 GCA_011075105.1 Heteronetta atricapilla | reverse complement strand
GGAATGGAATGGAATGGAATGGAATGGAATGGAATGGAATGGAATAGCCCAGTTGAGAGACCACCTTCAGAGACCACAAAGTCCAACTGTCTGACTGCTCCAGGGCTAAACAGAAGTTAAAGCACATTACTGAGGGCATTGTACAAATGCCTCTTGAGCACTGACAGGCTTTGGGCATCAACCACCTCGCAAGGAAGCCTCTTCCAGTGTTTAACCACCTTCACAGTAAATAATTTTTTCCTAATGTCCAGTCTAAACCTCCCCAGCTCAGCTTTGTGCCATTTCCTCATGTTATAATGTAATTCCCTCATGAGTTAAGCTCTCATATAAAACCTTTAGCCATTTTCACTAAAATTGTGGTGAAATTTTACTTCTCATAGTCTGTTAAAGTAGAAGCAGTGATTTCTTTTCCATGCTGAGCCTTTCTTAGATTTGAAGATGCCCTGGAGCAGACATCAGCGACAGTGAAAACATCAAAAACTGGGCACGCTGTGGGGCTGATCAGAAGGGCTCACAAGGATTTCCCAAAGTTTGGGAAAATGCATCGTTGCTTTGTCTCCTCTGAAGACTGAAAACCCCACTTGCAAAGGCTGCAGCTCTCCCCAGTGGGAGGAACAACAGCCCGGAGGCACGGGGCAGGAGCCGATGCTGGTGGTGATGATGATGATGCCAGTGCGGCTGCTGGTTGCTGCTGGTGCTGTTTGGTACTTCCTATGCTGTCAGCCCCGTGGCAGTGGATGAACTGGGCACTGCATTCTGCAGCCCTATTGAGGGCTGGGGTGCAGAGCCTGGAGGCCACCAGCCCTGGGGGCTCAGCAGGACCTCGGGCTGTAAGGGGATACCATCGAGCAGTAGCAGAACGGGCTGGGGGGTCCCCCAGACAGCAGCGAGCCCCCACACAGAGGGGGCTACTGCAGCCACTGAGGGTGCAGGAAAGGAGGGGAAAGGCAACCTTTCCCTCTTGCTGGGCTGTGAGCTGCTGATCGAACATCCAAGCTACCCCCTTGCCCAACAAAGCCACACTTGGCACCCTCCAAGGAGGAGGAGCTTGACCACTAATCTCCCTCCGTCCCCCCATCTCCACCCCCTTGGGATGCCTCAGCCCCTGCCCCAGCAGAACAGAGCAGAGGCTGAGCTGGAGCTGGCTGCTCCTGCGTGCTGCTGAGCGCTACCTGCGGTGTGGGAGGTGTAGAGAGCTCATGGGGGTGGCAGCGAGCAGCTCCTGCAGGGTGACCCTGGGGCAGAGCACGGCTCTGCTGCTCCTGCAGCTGGCTGGGGGCAGAGAGCTCTGTGTCCTGAGAGCTTCAGAGGGACGGAAGCTTCCATGCTGCGACGGGCGGCCTGCAGAGGATGAGGCTCTGGGGGAGGCTCTCACCAGGGGTGCCCAGGGCCAGGAGCAGAGGCCCCAGGCCCAGCCTGGAGCCCGGGAGGTGCCCCCTGGCCCCCAGCACTGCTGGGCCGGGCGGGTGCCGGAGCCCTGGCACAGGCTGCCCAGAGAGGGGCTGGGGGCTCCTCCGCGGGGTCTCCAGCAGCCGCCGGGACGTGGGGCTGGGCGAGCGGCTCCGCGGGGCCCTGCTGGGGCAGGGGGCGAGCAGCGGCACCCAGGGGTGCCTCCAAGCGGTCTGGGATCCCGTGGGGCTGCTCCTGGGGACAGTGCTCTCTGTCCCAGGATCCAGCACCGTGGGGATAGGGGATGGATGGGGCAAGGGCAAGGGTAAGGGCCCAGGAACATGGTGAGCGAGGGGCTTCTGCAGGCTGGCTTCCAGCTATGTGCTCAGCCTTGTCATTGCTAACAAACCGTGCTTCTGCAATGTGCTGAGCATGGGGAGTTCATGGTGCCAAACCCCTGAGCATGGATGTGCTCCCTCTCTGCTCTTGGATGTGCCCCCAGCCTCAGCCACTCCGGGAATTTGTGGAAAGCCAATGTGCTCCTGCCCAGGGTCTGCAATCCCACCAGGTCCCCTTGGAGCACTTCTGCCGGGGAAGCCACTGCATTGGGCAGCAGGGCACAGACTGCTGAGCTTTGGCCTGGCAGCCCTGTTGTGGAGCTGTCCTGTGCTCCACAGTCCCTGGGCCACCCTACTGCACATGGGCTCCTGATGGGCTTCTCAGTCCTGAGAGTTCCCAGGCCTCTAGACATCCTCCTATCTTGCTCAGTGCCCAACTGTTCCAGCCCTGCCAGGACTTCAGGAGCACCGTCCACCTATTTCTTCTGGTCTCTGCTGACCTGCAGCCCTCTGCCTGCTCTGCTCCAGCTGGGTCAGGGCAGCGACACCCCCAGACAGGGGAATGCTGAACCAGAGCTCACCCAGCATGGCTCAGGGACCCTGTGCTGCTGCCTGCACCCAGCTTAATTCCAGCCTCTGGCGCCAGCCCTACCAAATTCCTCCTGACCGCAAGGGGAAGAAAGAGCCTTATGTTGGAGGAACAAGGCAGCGTGGACCTACAAGGTCCCACACAAACACCACTAGTAAATTTTTGCAACCCAGACACACATTAATACAGAACTTGCCACTTTGTCATATTTTCTGCCAGGTCACCTAACCTCCCATTGGCCCTTTTCAGCGTTATCTCCACAAACAACGTTGCCAGACACAGCCTTGGGTTAAGACAACACTGCCAGCTTAACCAGCGGGGTATAAAACACTGAATTGCAACTGTTACACCTCTGCTTCTCATCGTTACTCCCTTCTCCTGCTCCAAGTGTCACCCACGCTGCTCCACACCATTGCTCCGTTTTCCCCCAGGTGTGGGATCAGTGCCCTGTCGGGCTACCTCAGTTCTCAGAATAACCTTTTCTGACCGCTGGAACCGTAAGCAACTATCACCCCTAAATAAATCTGTAGGAAAAGCAGTTCCTTTAGCATTAATTCCCATCCGCTTCAGCTGCTGACGCTCTGTATCCTTGTGAATGTGCTTAGACACCTTCATGTGTGAAAACACCACATGGCGTCTTCCTCTTTAAATACATATTTAAGCTGAGAAATGACCTTTACATTCACAACTACCTTTGTTATCACCGAGTTCACACTCTAAACCAAATTATTATGTAATCTCCAATCTGTTACCTCCTGCAGCTATGCTGGGGAAGGTGAAACAGCACACCCAGGATCCGTACAGACCGGGAGTCAGAGCTCTGCAAAAGGTGACTAACAGCAGGCAGAGAATGTCCCTTTCTTTTCACTGGGCATTTTCCTCACACATTTACTACAGACCGAGTTTTGCTCAGCCTGTTCTGTAACACAAAGCCTGGGAGGAGAGAGCAAATGGCAGTTTTCTTCTGGACAGGCTGAGAGCTGGCCCTGCCAGGCTACCAAGTGAAGACCATTCGCTTGCTAGGACTAGCCAGATTGTCAGTTCCACAAAAAAAAGTCACTATCCCCATTTGCTGATAAAGGCACAACAAGCATTCCCCAGCCTTCACGTGTGCCAAATCCTCATCTCTCCTGGGCAGGGAACCTGGAATATCAGAGCAGCGTCTGCGTAACACCCGCACATTTCCTCAAGAACAGCTCCACCCACTTTTGCAGCCTGAGTTCACATGTGCTGCTGCATTCCTGTACCATTTATTTCACATCATACACACAGGGTAGACTGTTATAAAAGCTTTATTTTTCCTGATTATGCTGGTTTTAAAACTTCTGGAATTGCTTCTTGGTACCAGCAGCCTTTGTGACCTTGAGGACATTGAACCGCACAGTCTTGCTGAGGGGACGGCACTCTCCGACGGTAACGATGTCCCCGATCTGGACATCCCTGCGAAGACAACACCAGCACTTCAGTGGTTGTCAATTTTCTGCATGCATGCCTGGTAAGCACAGACACCTGCATTACATGATGCCAGAAATGCTGCTGTGTAGCAGCAACAAAAGTGAGCTGACATACTCAGAGCTGTGAATCAAGAAGGTGCAATTTGAAGTGCTGCAAAGACGTGTGCTAAAAAAGCAGCAGGCGCTCCCTGAGCTGCCCCAAGGCCTGTCACTCCATGTGAGCACAAACTCAAGACAAGACTAAACGCAAGCTTTTCACAAAAGCAGGATGAGTCCCAGGCCCCTGAAGGGAAACCCTTCAGCAATCAGGAGTTTCCCTTCCGGTCACGTACAGGCCTGAAGCTCTCCACCCAACTCACCTGGACTAGCATTTCATCTCATCCAGGTTTCCCTGGAAACCCTGTACGCCAAAGATGAGCTTAGGGAGCAAACAGCAGACAAAAATGCTTTGAGCCTGTCCTCGTTAGCCTTAGCATCTACTTTGGAAACTTCAGTCCCAGATTTTTTGCCCTTTTTAAAAAAAAATATGAAGCTGTAACGGTGTATGGTTTTGAAGTCAACGGGCAGACTGACCAGAACAAGTCTTGTGGTTCAGCAATAGCCACTGGCATTGTCAGCAGCCTCCTTCATTGACAGGGGCTCTGAAGACCATCGTGAGTTCAGACATCACCACCAGCAGACAAGTTCCAGGTCAGAAGCAGCAACAGAACTGCAGTTACCCCACTGATGTGCATGCCCACTTCAGTTTCTAGGCAGAAGCGAGGTTTGGCATCGCACATGTTAGACACACGCCTATCAGACACGGGAGCACGTGGCACTCCTGTACCCCTGCTCTGTGTGGGTTGGCACTCTGCGCAACCGCTGCTGGACTGCAGGGGCTTACACGCACCTGAAGCAGGGGGAGAGATGCACAGACATGTTCTTATGGCGCTTCTCAAAGCGGTTGTACTTGCGGATGTAGTGCAAGTAGTCCCGACGGATGACAATGGTGCGCTGCATCTTCATCTTGGTAACCACACCTGGGTGCAAGAGGTGGGAAGGCGACAATGAGCAAGGACACACCGATCATTAGTACGTTAGCTGGGGATCTGTATGTAACTAATGGAGAACAGACTTTCAGACAAGCTACGATCCGCAGTGACGAGCGGCATCTGGCATCTGAAGGCAGTGCCCGTCAGTTCTGGTAATTTCTCCTGACCCACCTTATAAAGCATCCTTTGAGAAATGCTCTAACACCCTAAATCCTACCAGGATGAAACATTTTTCTTTCCACCTACCAAACTACAGCCTCCAAGTTGGTATTATGAAACAAATATTTTTTTCCTGTGTTTTTGGTGACTTTCTAAAGCTGTCTGATACACTTCCTAGCGCCATTGCTCCCTGCACTACGTACTATGCATGGTGCAGCTGGAAGGGCTAGCACCAGCAACAGGTCCCTGCTGCAGGCATCAGCAAAGCCACAAGGGCATCGTCGTCAAAGCCCCTTCACCATGAGGCTTGGAAGACCATCGTGAGAATGGCATCATGTGCAGCTCAAGGACCACAGCTGAGCTTCCCAGCAGCTCCAGATCGACACAGAGATCATGGGCTTTGCATGCTTACCAGTGGGTAACACGGCTATGTTAATTAGCAGCGTTACTCCTTAACAAGCTTCACAACTCACCTGACAGGATTCGGCCACGGATGGAGACGTTACCAGTGAAGGGGCACTTCTTATCAATGTAGGTGCCCTCAATAGCCTGCAAGAAGAACCAGTTATCAGCGTTTGGACAAACAGTCCAGGCAGTGCAGAGACTCAGTGATGGTGCTGAGGATCCACAACTACCCCAGCCCATAAGCAGCCACGTCGCCCCACGACAGGACCACCACAGCTTTCAGGGCACAGCTGCCCAGGCTGCAAGCCCAGGAGCGGGGCTGCAGCAGCCCTGCCTGCCCAGGAGCTGCAAGGAGGCCGGGCCTTACCTCCTTGGGAGTCTTGAAGCCCAGGCCGATGTTCTTGTAGTAGCGGGGAAGCTTCTCCTTGCCACCCTCACCCAGCAGCGCCCGCTTCTTATTCTGGAAGATTGTGGGCTGCTTCTGGTAGGCCCGCTCAGTCTGCGGGGGGAGAAGGGGTTATCACAAAGGGCTCTGGGTGCGAAACACCCCCAGTACCTCGCTGGGGCCCCCACCCCCACACCGGGGCACGGCTCCTCGCTGGTCCCGGGGGCTTTCCCCCGGCACCCCGGTGCACGGCACAGCTCCCCGCCCCCTCCCCCCCCCCCCGCCCCGCAGGCCTCCTGCCGCCTCTGCAACTGTTCCCCCGCACCAGCCCCGAACGGGGAGGCCTGACCCTGAGCGGCCCACAACCCTCGGCCGCGGCGGCCCGGAGGAGGCCAAGTATAGGCCGGGCCCAGGCCCCGGCCCGTGGCGGCGCGGCCTCACCTGCGTGTCCGCCATCTTGCGCCGCGCGGCGGAAAAGAGGCCGCGAGTCCGCGCGGTGCCGCTTATCCGGCAGCGGGGCGGGGCGAGCGCCGGAAGTGGCGTCACGGGGCGGAAGCGCTGCTCGGCGCCCGCCGCGCGGGAGGTGCCGGCGGTGCGGAGCTGGCGGGGGTGCTGTGGTGGGTTCGTTCCCTGCGGAACCGGGGGAAAAGTCCCAGAAGCGCGTTACTTACCGACAGAGGGCTTGTTTCTGTAGCGTACCTGCCGCAGCCAGGCCCCCTCTGCGTGAGGGTTGCAGTGCGGCAGGGTTTGGGTGGGATTTCCTCCTGGTCCTGCGCTGAGGGGAGCAAAACGCCTCCTGTGCTGATTCAGTGCCGAGGTTCTTACTGTGACTACTGCCAGCACAGGCTGTGCTCCCTGCGGCTGTTAGGTGAGGGACGTAAGGCAGGCAGTGACCTCCATCCAGGAGCCCCTGGTCCCTGCAGGAGCTGGCGGAGCAGAGTCTGCCTCGTGAAGCTCGGGAGCTGCCCTGGAGGCAGGGGTGCGCCTGCCCAGCTGTGAGGGCACGCACTGACGGGTCTGCAGTCTGTAGAATCGTTAGGGTTGGAAAAGCCCTCCAGGGTCACCCGGTCCAACCACCCCCTACCACCACTGTCACCCACCAAACCCTGTCCCCAAGCACCACGTCCGACCTTCCTTGAACACCCCCAGGGATGGGGACTCCACCACCCCCCTGGGCAACCCGTCCCGATGCCTGACCGCTCCTGAGCAGAAATGTCTCCTCATTGCCAACCTGACCCTCCCCTGGCACAACTCGAGGCCATTCCCTCTGGTCCCATCACTGGTGACCTGTGAGAAGAGGCCGACCCCAGCTCTCCACCCTCTCCTTTGTACCCATGCTGCCTGAACTCCAGAGATGTGGAGCTTCTGGGTGGATACCTCTGGGCCTGGACAAGTATTTGTGCTTTTTCAGGGTCCTTTTCAGAACCTGTCAATGATATTATCAGGGTTGGACCTATTTTTGAATTTTCAGCAATTCTGGTCTCCTGGCATGCAGTGGGGTATCTCAGAAAACACAGTAAATCTATCTTAGCTTAGCTTTATATAAAAATAGTATAATATTATTGTGATGCAAATAAAGTTATATTAAACCAATACCATATGGTACCCTGTTTAATGCATGTCACACAATTAATCAATTGAAGATGAAGGAGAGGATAATGGCTTTTAACAGCTCTTTTAATAGGCATCCAGTTAGTCATCCTCTGCCTCATTAGGGGTTGAGTGCACAGGGAACTTTTGTCACTGAAGTCAAAGTCACTTCTAGCGAGGAAGAGCTAATTTGTGTGGATGTTTGACTCTCCCATTGTCTCTTGCAGCACAGAAATAAGGAATGAACTGGAGCCTAGCAGGAGTGAGGCTCAAAATGAAAGGCAGCTTGAGATGACACTCACAGCAGAATTCCTTGCTCAGGGGCTGTTGATGCTGAAGGTATATGGGACTTGTGGAGGGGCTGGGCAAGTTCACAGAGGAAAAATCCATTTGTGTTTCCTAAATCTGCATCAAAACCAGCTCAGGAGGTCTCTGTGGGCATGGAAGTCCTCAGCAGCTGGGCACGTTTGGAGGTGTTGCCAGTGCTTTCTGTTCCACGTACTTCATGGAGGCAGGCGCTGGCCCCGGTGCCCTCTGGCTCTCGGTGCCGTGCTGCCTGGCGGTGTGCTGCTCCACGCCGTGGGGCCCGCGCTCCCAGCCTGGCTGCACTTTGAGCAGGATTGCACTACCTGGCACGTGGCAGGGGACAGGAATGTTTTTGGGTTTCGGTCGGTGGGTCGTGGATCTTCCTGCGGCTAAATAAGGGTCTGGGTGGGCTCTTGCCCTGGAGCCGCTGCAGTGTTGTGGTCTGAAGGGATGGCAGGAAGACCATAAGGGTTTTTATATGAATTGTCTTCAAAGTCTTCAAACTTTCAGGGGGAAAGCAACATGAAATGGAGATATGTAACTAAATTATCCTGAAAATTACCATTAATTACCATCTCCACTAATTACCCATAAGCTGATGAATAAATAAAGAATATAGCGTTTTTTAACTCACCTGTTTGACACCGAAACTGAGTCACCTACTGTCTTTAACTCATCAAGAATTGTAAAGAGTAGGGGAATAAAAGATGATAGCCCTTTTTTTCTCCTTTAGGTGCGCAAATCTGTGGGTGTCTTGCAGCATTCGGATCAGTCTGCTGCCAGCGAGGAGCAGCTTGCCCCGGGTGCAGTGGCTGCAGAGGCAGGCCAAGAAGAGCTGGGTCCACGTGGGCAGAGCTGTCTCAAGACCAGGGATGAAGCTGATGGTGTCACACTGCTGAGCTCCATTGATGCGAAGTAATAAAAAGGGAATTTCTGGCAACAGGATGATCAGGAGCCCAGCTGTCTGCGCTGTGGCTTTAGGGGGCAACGTGAGTAGTGGTGGGTGAGCACCGGCACCCAGGCTGGGGCGAGGGGTCTCCTCACCACTACGCAGGTGCTGGTGCCTTCCTGCTGATCCTGCAAGCGGCCGTGTGTTTCAGGACAGGGCTTAGCATTCATTCCAATGGCCCTCGGCTGGAAACATCTTCAGAATATTTGTAGGGGCTGAGGAAGCGGCAGAGCACAGACACTGGCTGGCCAGGGAGGACTTTTTCCTCTAGGCATTGTGTGGCCGCACAGGAGACCACGGAGCCATTGTCGTCAGGAAATATGCAAAATCCTCCCTGCTGTTATGGAGAAAACCAGAGGACGCTTCACCAGCTCCAGAAGCTGAGCTGAGAGCACCAGCGATGAGCTAGCAGCAGGTGTCTTGTGGCAGCTGGAGGGAAAGATCTGAGGTGCTTTGAAGTGACATAGGAAGGAAACAAAATTGTGCTTGTTTTATGACCTGCAGTGTTAGGCTATGAAGACAGATTATGGAACTGTTTTCCTGCTGGTTGTTTGAAATAGACCAACAGCGACTGAAAATGCTGTCTTTGAGGCAGCCAGATCCTGACCAACTTGCAGGTTTGGCCTTTGGGGTACCTTGAAGTCCATTCGTATTGCTGTGCTTCCCACCACGCTGCCCTCTGCCAGGGGCTCCGTCTGCCCGGGTCAATGTTCCCACAGGTCCCACCAGTCCCACCAGTCCAAGGGGTCCCACTGCCACTGCCCTTGGGCTCTGCTGTGGGGCAGAGCTTCCCTGTGCTGGGTCTGTTGGTCGGGGTTCTCAGCCCAGCAGTGCTGCAGATGGTAAGGGTGCTGTGCTGGGGTTGCTGCATGCTGGGATCCAACTGAAATGAATTCAAATCGGTTCCTTTTTACACTTAATTAAATCATACAGTCACAGAATGGTTTGGGTTGGAAGGGACCTTAAAGATCATCTAGTTCCAACCCTGTATGGGCAGGGCCCCCTGCCCCCAGCCCAGGGTGCCCCCAGCCCCATCCAGCCTGGACTTGGGCACTGCCAGGACTGGGGCACCCCCAGCTCCTCTGGGCAGCCTGGGCCAGGGCCTCAGCGCCCTCAGAGGGAAGAATTTCCTCCTGACATCTAACCAAAACCTACCCTCTTTTAGTTTAAAGCCATTACCCCTTGCCCTATCACTACTCTTCCTGATAAAGAGACTCTCCTTCAGTGCTTCATGTTTTCTGCTGGTGATGTTCCCTGGGTGATGACTTACTTCATCCACATGCTAAACACTCCCAAGCACCAAACACTGATAGTGTTGAACAGTTGAACAGAACTTTGAACAGTTATTTTTTTTTCCTGGGTCTACAGTTCAGTGTGATTTTAAGGCTCCTGTGCCTCTCTGAAAAACTGGTGTGACCAAAGGGTTTCTCCGATAACTGGGAAATGGCTAGCACAGCTCCAGTCCTTCAGAAGGAAAGGCAGGAGAAGGCAGAGGATTGTGGAGCACTCAGCCACAGCCCAGTCACTGGGAAGAGCACAGAGCGTGTCCTCTTGTGATCCCTGTTTCCAAACAGGCAAATCGTGGGGAGGCAATCAGGAACAGCCAGCGTAGATTTTACCAGCGGCAAATTGTGCTTGACCAAGCACAAAGTTAAGGCTTAAAGTGCTTTAGAACAGTAGCCCATTAAATATTTTGCCTGTTATCTTCCTGCCATCCCTCCTGTTAACGTCTCATTAGGTCTTGCAGCGACTGTTAGCAGCCCCGATGATGAGGGTTTGCGAAGCGGCGGCTTCGCATGCTCCTGGCACAGCTCCGTGCTTGAGCAGACCCCCAGCACCAAGCAGGCACCGGAGGGGTGAGGGGGATGCGAGCACCGCCCGAAGCCTCACCTCCCTCTCCTGTCTTCCTGCGAGCATGAGGAGCTCCTGCACCATTCGCAGGGGACGGCTGGCATGTTATGTCCTGGGTGAGGCAGTGCAGAGCCAAAGACAAGAGAAGAGCTCTGCCCCCCTGGGTGGCGCAGGCGCCGTGCTCCTGTGCTTGCCCCTTTCCAGCCACCCTGGCTCAGAGCAGGGAAATCGCCTGAGGGTGGCCAAGGGCTCAGAGATGCTTCAGGTCCGGTGCTGACTTGTGTTTAGCCAGCAGACTGGGGGAACCTTCCTGCTAGTTACAGCAGCTGCCACGTGGAGGCCGGTACAATCACAGAAGCACAGAACCGCTGCTGGAAAAGACTTTCAAGATTCCTGTCTGACCGTCACCCTGACTTGCTACATCCCATCACCAGCCCATGTTCCTCAGTGCCACACATCCCGTCAATACCTGCAGGGACAGGGACTCCACCACGCCCCTGGTCAGCCCGTTCCGTGACCAGTCTCTCCGTGAAGACATTCCTCCTGACATCCAACCTAAATTTCCCCTGGCGCAACTTGTGGCAGTTTCCTCATGTCCCATCCCTTGTCACATGAGAAAAGAGACCAACGGTGGGGACCTCCTGAGACACTGGAGAGCCTTCTGCACCACAGCAGTGCTGCCTGGGGCCCAGGGGGCACCTCCCAGGCTCCAGGCTGGGCCCGGGGCCTCTGCTCCTGGCCCTGGGCACCCCTGGAGAGAGCCCGGCTCCGGCCTCAGCGCAGCTCCCCACAGACCCCACACAGCCCTCTGTGCCCGAGGGCCCCCGGCTGGCTCGTGCTCAAAGGGGCCGTGGGCCAGGCTCCCTGCCAAGCTGCTCTCCCCTCGTGCCCTGCAGGTACCCTCGGGATGGGGTCACCACATGGGCTCTGTCATCCCAGCACTTGGCTCTCACCATCAGCTTTCGTGTTTCCTCTCAACTGGTCTGCTGTGTGAGCTCTTGTGTCAGCATGCCCCCGAAACAAAATCCATCTAGCTTCCCACTGATGTTCTCCAGAAAATCTCGTAGTGGCTTTTAACCAAGAGAACAGAGCCTGCGGATTGCTGCCCGTGGTGCTGCAGCTCCACAGTCATGATCTGTTTGTCTGCTGGACTGTTAGCAGCAGCATGAACGCATGCAGGCAGATCTGTTTATCGGTAAGGTTTAGGAAATTAGGGACTGTCTGGAGATCTTCAGAGGAAGGGATTGCATCTGTCTGGAAATTTCTTGAATGTCTTGAAAAAGAAGCGCTGCTGCACTTTATGCCAACAACTTGATAATCCAATTTTAAGTTCACATATAAAGCTTTGTTCAAAAGTTATTTCAATTTACCTTGTTCCCAGGTACAGAAACACCATATTGCACATTTATTGTTCTCTCCTAATGTGTGTCTGCGAGGAGGTCACAGGCAGGCTCGATGTCTGAAGTCGGTTATTGCAGAGGAGAGAATGCCACGGATGAGCACCGAATACAAATGTAAGGGGAATTAACTTTTTCTGTTGTGAAGAAGGCCCGGACATTCAGATTCTTCCCAGTACACAACTTGGCTTCTATCTGCACACTTATATGCAGGATTATGTTCTGCTCGGAGAGCCCCCAAACACAGTGCTTCTCCTTTTCTCACCAAAGAAATGCAAGTGGTGGAATAGATGGAGCTGGGAGGACACGGGGATTTGAAGAGACTGAGCAGGGGTGGCACTGGGGCACTCTGGCTTCTCGGTGACTCTGCTGCTGCTCGTGAGATTTGGCTGTGGTAGCTTATGACATAATTATTTTGTCCCCCATTGCTCCTTCTGCCATGCAAATCATTGCTGCAATCACTGTGAGTCCGGACGTGCTGTGCCAAGTGGTTGTCTACACATCTGCATGAATTTGGAAGGCGAAATAATGGTATATATTGACACCTGAACATTTTTCATGAGAACTTTGGTCAGCCTAGTTTGCCCAGAGAGGTCCTGGGGTGTCAGTGCTTGGAGGTCTGCAGCAGCTGCCGGGATGTGGTGCAGAGCGGCCTGCTGTTGTGGTTTAACACCACACTGTGCTCTGGGTGGCCCTGCTGGAGCAGACTGGGAGCGGACGGCCGTGCCATCCAGCAGGGCGCAGTGGGTGGGAAACTTGCAGGGAAACCTCTGCAGGTCTTCCTCTGCTGGCCCTCCTCCTCCTCGCTTTCTCCACTGCCTGGCCAGCTGTCCTTCACCTCATTTTCCCCTTGCTCTATCAAATTGCTCGATGCAAACTTCTTGGAAAGGCTGTTCCTTGATGAAGACCCCTCTCCATCCTCTCTGTTCCCTCTTCATATTTTGTAGCCCGTTTCCCCCCTGTTCCTGGACCTGCCTCAGGCTTCCCCACCGTGGTGCTGTTGTGGTGGCCCCGAGGCCACCTCTCCTGGCAAGCTCCGAGTGTGGCAGGGGTCCGTCACTGGGGGGAGACCCCAGGGCAGCCACTGTGATGGACGGGGGTGGCAGGAGGGGCAGCAATGCCCATGGTGAGGTGATACTTTCTGAATCCCCTTCGGTGCCACACCGATGGTGGTGCTGCCCAGCTCCCACGGCACCAGGCCCTGGGGCCAGTTTGTCCCCACGCTTCCCAGCCACCCAGCTGTGATGCCAGCCCCACTGGCTGCCGGGGAGGCTGCCATCACCTCCCACGTGGAAACGCCTCGCTCATCTTGTCCTTGGAAGATTAACCAGAGCCTTTATTCAGCAGACCAATTAGTCCTTTGCCTTCACTCCTGGGCTTTCCTTAAGCAGATTTATCTGGATGATGTGCTGGTCTTGCGAGTAATCCCAACAAGCCCGTTTGTAACAGCACAGTTCTAATTCTTATCAGAGACAAGTGCCATACAGGAGGTGGGGAGGTGACTTGTGTCTGCGCGCTGCTTGCTCCTCGCCTCTCCTGCCGAGCAAGGAGCATCAGCAGTGGCAGGGCGAGCAGCCCCATGTGACAGCGCTCGCTCCTAACACCCCAAAGCTGCTCCGGCTCTGCCCTGCTGCCCCTGGCCAAGCCCCTGCTGGTTCCCCCGTGCAGCTGGGGATGGGGCTGCCGCACTCTGGAGCTTTGCCAAGGCTCTGTGCTTTCCTGCTCATGCCAAAATGTACAGAAACTGCAGTGTCGGAGGACGAGTGACAGAAAGCGCAGGTGGAGGCGTGGGCTGGGCTCTTTGCTCTCTAAAGTCTTTTCCTCTTCTAAACAGAAGGTCCTTAGCTGCGGGCTCTGGGATGGAGGAACATGTCCTGGAAGCGTGCACTGCCCAGTGCGGTGGCAGCAGCCGATCATCGCTCGGGAGGTGCCTGGGCCAAAGATGCTTCACTGCGGTGGGCAGGCAGCAGGAGGCTCCGTGTGGTCCCTGGCAGGGGGATCCTGCCTGGCACGAGCAGAGCCCAAGAGAAGCCGATGGCTGAGGGCATAGTGTGGAGCAAATGGTGTCTGCGCCACCCCAGGCGTGGGAGAGTGGCAATCTCGTTAATGGCTTCAGTTTCAGGGTGCACTTGGTCAATTTTCTGTCTACATCCAACTTTCCCAACATCAGGGATCTTCAGGTAAATTTTACAAAAAATTCCCTCATCTGGAAACTAAATTATTCCACACTGCACTTATTTCAGCTCCTTTTTCCATCTCTGTGACTTCGTGCTCTCTTCAATTCAGCTGCCGTGCTATGGAAAAGGAGTTTACTAGCCTTCAGACTGACCATGCTCTGCAGTCTGCGAGCCTCCTCACTGGCATCCCTTTGCTGCTGTGGAAGTCCTTCAGGCTGCCCAGCTGCCCAGCACGGAGCTGCCACCCACCGATGGTGGGGGCTCCTGGGGCCCCTGTGCACTGTCAGGGTCTGGGACCCTCCACCACCCGTTCTGTCGCGTGGACAGGCTGTGCATGTAACCTCCTTCGGGGAGGCAGAGCCCAGAACTGCCGGTACAAAACGTGGAGAGGAGAAATTGGCATTTCTTAAAGGCCCCTTCCTTGTTCCTGCCTCTTTTCTCTGCTCATGCCTGTGCCTGTCCGTGGCTGCCCACGCTCCTCCTGATGCCACCACGTGCAGCACCCGTCGTAGGACAGGACCTGCCTGAAACGCGGCATCCCCTTGTGCTGCAAGGGACATGGGGACACCGCTGCTTTCTGAGCTGCCGCTGCCGTGTCCCCAGCCCCAGGCAGTGCTGGCTGGGTGCTTCTTGTCGTGGGATGTGGGAGGATGGCAGGGGTTGTGCTGCCGGGCAATGAGAGTGTCGGGGTATCCACAGATGTATACTTGATGAGGTGTGATGTCTGAGGGATTTCTATCAGCTCTAGGGGCAGCAAACACCCTGCGCATCTACTGATGTTTACTCAGCTTTAAAAGCAGAGCTTGTACCAGAAGAGAAATATAAACCACGGCTGAGGAGTAAAACAGAAAGCACAGATCAGAGCAACAAACTGCCGAGTAGTGAAAGACATCTCCTCTGGCAGCAGGCATGATTTCATAACCTTGGGGGGCAGCGCCGGTCCCTGCAGCCCCATCCCAGGCACTGCCCCCCGAGCCTGCGGCCACTGCGCGCTCAGCCCTCGCGGTGCGGCCGCGACGAGCCCCTGGTGAGCTCCCTCCACCTGCTGCAAGCACCAGGACGCTTCCCCTGGTGGCTCCCAGCACCCACACGGTTCTGTGGGGGCTGCAGTTCCACCCGTGCCTCGGCGTCAGGATGCGTTTGGCCAAGGTCTCGCTTTCGGCACCCATCTTCGTGCAGGTTGGTGCTCTCCAGAGGCAGTGCTGGGATAAACCCCCTGGTGCTGAGCTGTTAGCTTCAGCATGGGCACTCTTGCTGCCCATGTGCTAGATGCAAACATGCGCTCAAAGAGGGGCTCAGGGAAAAAGAGCCCTGGACCACCAGTGAAGCACTGTAGCTCCTATCTCAGGGACTACAGCTTTCATCAGCACAGGCAGTGACTTATTCCTCCATTACCAGCACAACCTACATCAAACCCAAACGGGTTTAATGAGGCTGCGTTTCAAAGACTTGGTGATGTGCGTGATGGCCACAGAGCAGAGGTCGCTTTCCTGCTGCGTTGTGCCTTGAAACTTCCCCTCTGCTCGCACCCCCGTGTCCCACTCCGCACACCGAGGTGGCCGGGGCATTTGTGTGGCCCCACAGTTACCCTGCGGCACCCAAGCACCAGCGGCGAGGGAAGCAGCGCTGCCAGCAGAGCAGTGCTGCCACCTGGGCACAGCGCTGGCCACGGGGCTGCTCCTGTGTTCCTGCTCTGCTGCCCAGTGCCATCGTGTCCCTGTCCCCACCACGGCAGGCTGTGCTGTGCCTGGCGTCAAGAGCCAGCCTCAGCCTCCAGGTGGAGTTTAGGGAGAAGGCTGCAGCCGGGATTTTGTGCAGCCATTGCTTGCTTTAGGCCTCGTGTCTGAGTTTCTCTTAGAGAGGTGCCCCAAGCCTGTCAGTGCTTGAGACATTTGGACAATGCCCTCAGTAATATGCTTTAATTTTTGGTTAGCCCTGAAATGGTCAGGCAGTTGGGCTAGATGGTCTTTGGAGGTCCCTTCCAGCTGTACTGTTCCATGCCACAGAATCACAGGATTTCTAGGTTGGAAGAGACCTGAAGATCACCGAGTCCAACCTCTGACCTAACCCTAACAGTCCCCACTAAACCATATCCCCAGGCTCTACATCTAAACGTCTTTTAAAGACTTCCAGGGATGGTGACTCCACCACCTCCCTGGGCAGCCTGTTCCAGTGCCTAACAACCCTTTGGGTAAAGAAGTTCTTCCTAACGTCTAACCTAAACCTCCCCTGGCGCAACTAGCCCATTCCCCCTCGTCCTGTCACCAGGCACGTGGGAGAACAGACCAACCCCCACCTCACTACAGCCTCCCTTGAGGTACCTGTGGGGTGCAATAAGGTCACCCCTGAGCCTCCTTTTCTCCAGGCTGAACAAGCCCAGCTCCCTCAGCCGCTCCTCGTAGGACTTGTTCTCCAGGCCCCTCACCAGCTTCGTCGCCCTTCTCTGGACCCGCTCAAGCACCTCCATGTCCTTGTAGCGAGGGGCCCAATGCCATGCCATCCCACTCCATTCCATCCCCATCCCCATCCCACCCCATCCCATTTCCTTCAGTTCTGTGTGGGAAGGTTTGGTGAGAGGTTGAATAATGCGGATGACAGCACACGCCAGAGGCAGCACCCTCACGGTACGGCTCCAAAGAAGCACCAGGCTTCAGGTGACGCTGCCACCGAGGCAACGTTTCCTCCATGTCCCGCAGCGATGGGAAGTGTGAGAATCCAGGGGAGGCGTTTCATGCAAGCAGCACTGGAAGGTGCGAAGTGGTAACAGAACAGGCGTGAATGTAGCAGGTCTGACATTAACGTGTGAGAGCGGCTGCGGTAATGCAATAGTCCCGGCACTGCTGGCGGTGTCCAGCTGCTGCCAGAAGCCCAAGCAGACCTTGTGTCTGTGGCTCCTGGGGGTAATAAAAGGGCATTTCATCAGCCAGCCTGGCTCAGTCCCTTGTTTGTGTCATTTGTCTACAGTGTTTTTGCTCTTTTCTACTCTCTAGAAGGAACTATGCACATGTACCAAATGCATTTTAAAAGATTAATAATTATTTAATAAATTATTAAAAATGTGCTTTCTTGTGGTGCTGCACTGATGGATGCATTTTTGTCGTGATAAATACACTCCTGCTGAGGTTTAAATGTTTATGATTGAATTGCTGTTTTGTGATGTTGACTGTCCCTGCAATGGTGAGGCAGGATGGCCGCGCTTGCCCCGGTGTCTCTTGCAACATCTTTCTTCAAAGAGAGCAGGTTAAATATGAATTTTGAAAAGCAGCAGCTGAAAAGGTCAAAATGATGTTATCAGTCAGTTTAAATTCATTGAGTACAGTTCCTGCTTTTTACCAAGAAAATACTGCTGGTGGAGGAACAGCGTTAATTAAAAAGCCCATGAGATGTGACGAAACCATTCTGCAGACAACACAATAAAACATTTATCAAGGCAAATATGGCAGGAGCATAAGTGACTGAGGCTAATGAATGGGTCGTCCAGCGTCGGATGCGGTTCGGTGCTGAACCGTAACGCAGCTCACGCCGTTCAGGGGAGCCTTTCCCATTCCCCTCGGTGTAAGCAGCGAGGATGTGACCGCGGGGCTGGCTCAAGCAAGGGGAGACCTGGTGAGCCCAGCAGAGTGCCACGAGGGTCTCGCCGTGTTTTGGCCTGGCTCTAGGGAGGCCCTAGAGTGCCTCCCCCATCACCGTGCCGTGTCCTGGGGCTTTCTTCTGAGAAAACTGGAGAAGCAGCAATGCCATCCTCTGTGGAAATGCCTGCTGGTCACTTTGGGGTTGGTGGTCAGCAAGAAACACAAATAACCAGTCCACCTTCCCTCCGGAGGCCCCATCGGCCCCGGGGCTGGGACCACCCCTCGCTTATGGCTCTGCCTCGTGCCCTGCCCCGGCCGTGCTCGGCAGCGAGGAGCCCGTGCCCACCGCCACCCAGCCACCTCGGCTGGCCTCACATTCACACACCTGAGCTGGCACTTGCATTCTCTCTGCTCTTTCTTCAGCAGCTCTCACTGTCCAAATGTGGGTTGTTTGCCCAGGGCTGAGCTGAATCGCTGCCCCATGCGGTGCGGAGCCCACCTGAGGCCACCCCTGCCTCTTGTCCCCACGAGCAGTTTGTCTGGTGCCGCGCTCCCCTGTCATGCCCCAGCCCACCCCAGCAGGGCAGCTGCTAGTGCAGATTTGGTTCAGAACAGATTTAACTCTTCCTCCTTAGGCTGAGTACCAGTCTCTGGGTATTTCATTATTTGTTGAGGAATTTAATTAGTTAACTCAATTGGGTCCGGTGCTCTCTGGGACATGGGGGAGTGCTATGCTGCCAGCAAGAGCTCCTTTCTCTTGCTGCACACTGCTTGGTGTTAGCATCCTCGTGGCTGTCCTTTCTCCACCAGGCTTCCAGGATGCTCATTACACCGGTGGGCTCAGCCAGGGCCAGGCATTCCCGTGTTCATTTCCTAGCCCCACAGCAGTGCAGCTGATGGAAGTGTGTTGCTGTTTTGGTTTTCTTCTCTGCACTTCTATCAAGCGTCGCTCTACTTCATTTTCGTCCGTTCCCATCCTTCACTCGAGGACTCAGTTTCCACGCTCCCTGAGCCGCAGCCATGTCCTCTGGCAGTGCTGCTGCTCCACCACGCTCCTGAGCCATCGCGGCTCCCCTCCCGCTGCCCCCCCGTGCTTCTGTGGCTGGGCCGGGGTCTGCGAGCCCTGCGGCACGCTGCCCTGCCATGGTGGGCAGTGGATGGGTGCTGAGAGCACTGGGGGTCTGCGCCCTGGGGATGTCCCAGGGACGGGAAGCCCCTGGGGGGTCTCACTGCCACTGCAGGGCAGGGAAGGGTGGGAGCAGTACAGCAGTACATGAACATGCACCGTGGAAATGCTGTCCAGCCTGCGCCAGCTGGTACATTATTTAATACCCGATTTGCCCCCAAAATATGTGTTCATATGCCAACATTTTCCTACCAAGATGCTTAAGACAGCCCACAAGCATCGTGGTGCTGACACGGGGTGGGATCAATGTGGTGCTCAGCACGGCTCTGGGTGGCTCGGGGCACGGGAGAGTTTCTGGGCTCGCCTCTCCCCGTCCCTGCCCCTGCTGCCCAGCGTACAAGAGTCAGGAGCGAGCACCGGTTGTGTTAGCAGCCACCGCTCTGGACTGGCACGTGGAAACCTTCTCACGAGGTTGTTTATGAGCAGAGCAAGGGTGCTGTGCCTGGACAGCTGCACGGCAACTGGGAGATTCTGTTTTCATAAGGCTGGGAGCAAAACAAACCATGGGTGGGGTCACTTACTTAGCTCTTATTGCAAGTCCTAAGAGAGTGAACCATGCCAGGAGCCTTGGAACCGCCACGCTCTCTGTGGCCAGCCCTGAGCTGTGCTTCTCTGCACCCAGAGAGCGGTGCGGACAGACAGACAGACAGACGGGGCTGTCACAGGGCTGTCACTGCTGGGACAGAGCCTGCAGGAGGGTCCCGCTTCAGCACCAAGGCTGAGCAACCCCAGTGCCCCGACACCGCCCCAGGCCTCTCGCTGGGTGGGATGCAGTTTTCTCTGTGAATGGATTTTTAGATAATACCTTCTGGACTAATTAAAATTTGCTGGAGTAATTGGGAGATAACAACCTCAGCACTTATTGGAATATGAAGCTTAACAGCCTGATTATTGCATGATTAAATTTCTACTGGCTATTAGAGATTTAAAGCATAATGCAAATTATGATACTTTCAACCTTGCAGAATATTGAATTGCTGAAAGACCTGGAGCCACCAAATGTCCCCTCCACTGGGAACAGGGAGCACGAGCGCATGGGTAGCAGGGCCATGGTGGCCTCCCCTCCCCGACACTGTCCCTGTCCCTATCCCTGTCCCCATTCCAATTCCCATTCCCATCCCCATCCCCATCCTTGTCCCCGTCCCCATCCCCATCCCTGCCCTTCTGAGGGACCTGAAGCACCTCATGCTGCCAGGGGGGGTGAAAGCCAAACACGCTGGAAACCTGCAGTTTTAGAGCCCTTCAGGTCCCATCATGGGAGCTGCTAAATGCTTCCTAAGACAGATGAAAGACAATATTCATCATTTCCCAGAGCAATATCCATCATCTCCTGGGGCGATATCTGTCATCTCCTGGGACAATGTCCATCACCTCTGGAGACAATATGCCTCTTCTCTTGGGGACAGCTCAAGACAGGGTAGGGTCAGGTCCTGGATGGGTTTGTCCATCAGCCTACCACAAGCAGCCCGTCCTCAAATGACGCGGGGAGAGGCGCCCACGTCCCCCGGGGATGTGCAGGGGCAGCCCCCACGCTGCTGCGGGCTCTCTGAGCCGCTGTGCTGCAGGCGCAGCTCCTGCCCCGTGAGGGGGCTGCCCGGCAGCGCCCCGCTCAGCTCTGCCACCACGGTGCCCGTGGCAGTGCCACTGCCGCTGCCGGTGCCCCTGCACTGCCACCAACCGTGCTGGAGCACAGAGACTCCATGTGGTTCTTGTGTGGGGACAACGCTCACAGAGGTTCCTGAGAACTCTTCCACTTCTCATGCTGTCAGATGGTAAGATTGAACGTGGAGTTTCATGCCAAAGGTCTTTCTAGCCCTGTAATCCACCAGGCATGGTCCCTGAGGAAGGATCATGAACAGGGCAAGCACGTGCAGCTTTAGAATTTTTAGAATTAGAGTAGCTGAGATGGAAGAGACCTGCAGAGACACTGAGTCCACCTGCCTGACCACCTCAGGGCTCACCAAAGGTTAAAGCACTCATGCTGAGCGCGTTATCCAAATGCCTCTTGAGCAGTGGTAGGCTTGGGACATCAACGACGTTGCTAGGAAGCTTCTGGTGCTTGACTGCCCTTGCAGTAGAGGAAAGTGTCCTAGTGCCCATTCTGCCCGTCCCCTGGTGCAGCTCTGTGCTGATCCTGTGTGTCCTGCCATCGGCTGCCGGGGAGCAGAAGCCAGCAGCTCCCCCTGCGCTGCCCTCCCAGGAGCTTTCCCAGGCTCGTGTCAGCTCCAGGCACCTCCTGAGCCCATCGCAGCCGATACACTCCCTGCGTGCACGGTGCCAGAGCAGACCACGGCCCTCGCTATGTCCCGGGCTCTCCATTCCCTGCAAGTTTGCTCCCTGCAGGCTGCCCGGCTGTGCCAGGGCACCGGGAGGTGCTGCATTCCCACCAGGGCGCAGCCGCACGAGTCGCAGGGCTTTCTGCTCACCCCCTGCATGAGGAAGATGCTTTCCCAGGTATCTCATGGGGTTCCCCTGCTGCCCTGCCCCAGCCCCCAGTTTTGGGGCTCCCAGGCGGCAGTGATGACTGCACGCCTGTCTGCCTGTGCAAACCCCGTGTCCCTGCTCTGTGGGGCCGCACCCTGCTCTGGGCAGGACCCATGTCCCGGTGACCTTGCCCCATTCCTGGATGTGCACATTGCAGCTCCAGCAGGGACCAGTGCCCGAGTTTGGTTTCGCATGTGAATTTGGGGCTGTTCTTCCTCACGTGCATCATGTTGTGCTTATGCAGACCGGCTTTCATCTGCAGCCGTGAAGCCTGCTGTCCTGCAGGATCCCTCTGCAGCTCCTGGGATTGTTCCTCCTCTGCGCCACCCTGTGCTACTCCGACTGACTGTAAATCAGCAGATAATGAAGTAGGAAAAGAACAGAATGTGTTAAGAGGAAAAAATCAGATATCAGCGGAAAACGCAAAATGCAAAAATAAAAACAGACCCCAGAACAATAATGTGCTGTGATTAAGCTGCTTAAATAAGTGCAAACAAATTGCAATGAAAATGCAAACAAGTGGTGCTTGCAGCAAGCACCAGAAGTAATTACACCAAAAGCACCTAAAACTGGTGACATTTTTAACTCTTAGAGCAAACCAAGAGTGCCATTTGAAACAGAAAACAAGTGAATATTGTGCTTGAACAAGCCAGTTTAAACATGCTGAATTAACTAATGAGAAGGTTTGGCTCTTAAAATTCCTCTTCAAAGCACTGCCCTCAGGGTACCTGTGTTCACACTGGTGCAAAGAGCCAGCCAGGGAGGCCCAGAGGCTGCTGAGGGCTTTGGCTTTGGGGAAGATTTACCATGGGCAGAGGCTGAGTGCGGAGCCCGCAGGCACGGTCCCGGCAGCAGGCTGGGTGCTGCAGCCCCCTTAAAACAAGAAATTATGGCTCTAATTTCATCAGCCCCATCACTGTGTCCTCCGCCGTGCTGGGGAGGATGCTACCAGGACTGCCAGCATGCACTCTTCAGCTCATGGAAGCGTCTCTTCACCATGCAGATGTGCCTGGAACATTACCTCTGCCAAACGGTCATCGTGGCGGTGCCGTGTCTCACGGCACATCCAGCTTGTAAGTAATAATTGCAAAGGCATGCTTCTCCTTCCTGGCTGCTCTGCATCTGCCCAGAGTCAGGCTGAGATTTCTGTTATGCTCAGGCAGAAATAAGGACAGATTTTTGAAAAACAAACCTCAGCAGGAAGGTCGCAGCGGGCCCCCTTGGCTCAAGGGATGCTGTGAGGGGAGCCTGCAGCCCCGTCCCGACGGGGGCACAGAGGGAACCGGCACAGTGCCTGTGGGGCTGCTGTGGGGACGGGGCTGTGGGGACAGGGCTGTGGGGACAGGGCTGTGGGGACAGGGCTGTGGGGACAGGGCTGAGGGTGCCTGCACTGTGCAGGCGCTGCTCTGGGAAGCTGCTGCCCTCGGTCTGCACCTGGCAGAGAGCAGGACGTCGTGTTCAGCACGAGTCGCATGCATGCAGCTATACGTAACTCTTTTCATGTACGCTGTGGAAATATTTGCTGCAGTTAATTCCTCACCAGCCAGGGCAGCATTTCACATACGGCTGCATACCACGAGACTCCCCCAGTGGGGCTCTTACTGCCACCCCCACCGCTTTCTGTGGATTCAGGTGTAGAGATTTCCAGCCCCTAAGCACTGGACTGATCACAGAATATCCTGGGCTGGAAGGGACCCACCAGGGCCATGGAGTCCAGCTCCTGGAAGGTGCAGAAAGCAGAAACCAAGGCTTCCCTGCGCAGGGGGGCACCTCTCTGACAGCACTAGAGTGACGGGGAGCCCTCTGTGGGAGGTGTTGGGCCTGCCCCCCGCCCTTGGCATCCCTCCTGCAGGCAAACACCTCGCCACCCACACACATCGTGGCCTGCTGCCCTCTCGCATGTCAGCCCGGGCTCTGGGATGATCTGGAAGATGCTGGTTTGCCTCATTTACCCAAAATGAGAGCGTCTCAGCTCCTACCCCTCTGCTGAGAGTGAAGGCCTGGGGTCCTTTCTGGGACACAGCTGGGGGCAGACTCAAGCAGATTTGTGGCATATTGGCAGATACAATGGGTATACAGAGCCAGCCACAGGACTGCGTTTTAAGAGAGCTGCTGAGGACCGAGGGCAAGGTGTTACCTCTGGGACTATGCTGGGACCACTGTGTACACCTGAGGCCTGATTCACACCAGAGCCCCATCTCCAGACTGGTCCTTGCTGGCTCCCGGTGTGCTGGGGAAGGGGAGGTGGCGGAGGAGCAATCCCGTGAGCTCTGCATGCCCCGGAGGTGGCCACAGCAATGGACTCCTGGTGTTGGTGCCTGAGCTGGCCAGGTAAAGGCTCTGCTTTTGGAGCTCTGCTGCTTCTCCCCTTGCAGTACACCGCCCCAGGCATCGTGCCCAGGGCTTGGTCTGTGGGCACCCACTGGGGCGAGGGCTCAGCTTCAGATGGCGCAGTGGATGCACGAACCTGCCCCACTGCAGCACCTGGGCGCTGGCTCCAAAAGCGCTGGCTTTTCCCCCATTGAGTGTCATGGCCAGGAGCCTGCTGTGCGTGAGACGGAGAGCTTGGGTGGGGTTTTCCCTGCGCAAGAAGGACTGCTTGGTCAGGCTGAGGCAGGGAGAGGCTTAGCATGAGCCAGGAGCCAAAAAATCCACATCCCAGGAAATGCTGGTGTAGAGAGCACAGCTTAAACTGCAAGCCAAGTACATGCTTGAGATTAAAAGCAGAAGGGCAAAGAAAAAGTGTTTTTATCAGCAGCCACAAGGTCTAAGCACTCTGTTGTCTTGCATATTAACGTAACCATGATCGTCACATAATAAAAAATACCAGATGTCACTAGATTTGTGAGAAGTTCCCACCGCGCCCAGGAGGGCTGTGCTGGCTGTTACGTGGGGTGGCTGGAGGACAGCCACGGCCCCAAGACAGGCAGCTACTTCTGTTGTGAGGAGAGCAAAGACAAACACGTCTTTCTTCCATGCTGACCCACAAGTTCTGCCAGCTCCCACCCACAGAACGTTGCCTTTCCTCCACGTGGGAAGCAGTTACTATTTCAGGATTATTATTTGTAGCTTGGAGGTTTTCTCCTCTCTGCACTCCCCTCTGCTTCCTTGGGTAGTGGATTTGCATCCGGCACGTGTACTGTTAACTGTCAGATCTGCATTTAATCACCCGTATCTGGAAGCACCAGAAGAGAAGAGCCCTGTGTGTCCCCGTTGGCTCTAAACATCCTCCAGGGATGGGCAGGAAGGGGTGGCAGAGATGCTGAGGTCTAAGACATTGCTGCTGCAAAGCCCCAACCCCATCACCTGCAGCAGCTCCTCCTTCCCAGCCCAGTTTATGTCACCTCGCGGAGGCCTCAGCTGTGGAGCTGCTCCCGGTTGCCCCAGCACAGGGGCTCTGGGCCCTGAGCACCCCCAGCATGATGCAGACGCTGCTGTGCAGGATGGGCGCTGGGCTCTGGTGGAGGCGGCAGGTGCAGCCCCGGGGCTGGGACCAGCAGCAGGGAGGTGCAGACGTGTTTTAGGGGGCTCCCAGCTCCTGCGGTGGATGTGGCATGGCCTGCATCCACCCGGCTAGCTGCAGGTCTCAGGGGGTGCGGATGCGGCCAAGGGGGACATGCAGCCTGATGAGATGTCCCCGTCCACATGGTGCCCCCAGGGCCTGCTTGCAGCCTGCCCTGGCAGGGCCCAACAGTGGCGACCTGCAGTTTGAGCATCCCTGCGTCTCTCCTGCATTTCTCCTCTTTTGTCTCTCCTCTTTCCTCTGCCCAGGCTCGACCAGGCCTGGCTCAAGTTCTCTCTGCTCCCTGCCCCAGCTGGCCTTGGTCCTTTGGTGCCCTGGGTGCCCATCTCCAGGTAATTTTCTCCTCTTTCACCCACTGCTTTGCTGGGCACATCACACATGTGTTCTCCTGGCCAATGCCCATGTAGTTTCTTCCCCTGTGCACTTACAGAGTTAAAAACACACAGATTGGGCCAACAGTGATGTGTACACCCTACACACCACACAACCTATGACCCTTGTGTGCAGGCTGACTCTGTTTGGGTAACATTTGGGTGATACAGGAGCTGGAACTGACTGCACCAACAGCCCTGGCCGGCAGGTGCAGTGCTCCAGAGCTTCGGTCGCACTGCGGGACCCGAGCCAAAGCTGCGACCACAGCCGAGCTGCAAGGCTGAGCCTGCATGGGCACTGCATGGCACGGGCAAGGCCTGGGGAGCAAGCGGGGCATGCACCCAGCATCACGGGGGGCTCCAGAACCTGACATCCTCATTGCTGAGAGATGTTTGCTCTGTTGTGCTGGAATCAGCTCGGGCAATGACAATGGAAAATGGGTTGCTAAAATTAACCGCATGGCAGGAACATTTTTTTCCCTAACAAAGGACTCAAACCACTGTACTACCAGATAAGATGACAGAGAGCGAGAGACAGAGACAAAGCCACGAGCCGCAGCCAGAGATTTCAGCTGCTGATGTCACCAAGGCAGTAAATTCCTGCTGTTTCTGAAGATGTCAGTGCCTGTGTGCTTTCACTGAACTTCAGATCTGCCATGGGATAGATCAGCAGTGATAACGATGCTGTTAAAAATAATGGCTTCCTAACCTGGGATACATATTTGGTTGTTATTAAGTTTTTGTCTTCTGGTGAGAAAATAAACCCTTAATATAAGAATGTGGAAGCTACTCGTGATGGGATGCATCGCAAACCAGGACGTGGGATGTCTCTCCCAGACCCTTACTTCTGCAGAGACCTGCTGTGCTGCCGTGCTGGTGTCACACTGACTCTGCCTTCCCGTGGTGCTGGGGCCAGGGCTGTGCTGGTGGCTTTGGGAAGGGGAATCCATGCATCAGGACCCCCAGCCTGGACCTGGCCACCCCCTGCCTCCTGCTGCTCTGCTCTGCAGGGCCTCATATATGCTGGAAGGTCCTGGTGCTTGCCTTGCCTCCATGGCTTTGCTGTGACTCAGGGCAAGGGGGATCCTTTTGTTCTTGTGCAAAGCTCCTGGCTTGATGCAAAACAAACCCTTCCACCAAGGCTATCGGGGCCCTTGCAGCACCTGTCCCTTTGTGCCCTGTCTCTGCCGGTTCCTTCCTGAGGACCTTGTGCTTGGTGGTTTTACTCTTGGAGATATTGTCAGCAGTGGTTTGGGTGTGGAGGCCAGGCTTGGTGATTAGTGCCAGCTCTGCTCCTGCAGCATGCCAGCTGTCCGTGCTGCAGCTGATGCTCAGTGGCTTTGGTGCTGCCACCACTGAATGGCAAGGTCCATGCAGGGCCCGGGAGCTGCCCATCCACCTTTGTGCTTGTGCTGCTTTGGGCTGAGCTGCTTGCAGCCCGAGATGTCCTGTCAGGTTTGTGCTTCAGCAAGTGGCCTGGCTGCTCATCACCACGGCAGGCTCCGTGTAGCACCTCTCCCAGCGCAGTGCTGCTTTCCATCTGGGCGCTCCTCGGCTTCTTGTGTCTCTGACAGTGGAAATGCCTTGAAGTGGAACAGGATCAGCAAGCAGATGATTTCCAATGCCCATCTTCTTTCCAGTGTTTCCTGCACAAACAGCCAGCTGGGCTGTGTTATCTGAGCATCATTAGTTATTGCTCAGGTCTGAGATACAATCAGGTTTGTCCCGCGTGAGGGTGATCCATTAGGAGCCTTTCTTGGTCGTGTTCAGAAATGATTCCCAGGCCGTGTTTACCCTGCTTGGTTCATGCAGCACTGGACAAACATTGGCACTGTGAACACAGCATGCTGCTTGCAGTGCTCCGGAAGGCGGTTTCACCCTCCTCCATGCTCTTGTCCCCATCCAGTCACTGGAGGGGAAAGGGATCATCCAGATGGCTCGGGATGTGTACCCAGTGCCCTCCTGTCTCAGCGTGACGCAAGCTGTCACCGTTCACCTGGAGCTACCTGGGTTACGTGTGTCCTCGTGGCGCATTACGAGTGGCCACCACTGCACCCTTGCTCTGCACTCTGCAGGCACGGCTACGCTGCTGCAGCCCACGGTGAAACAGCGGTGCGTGGCATGGCATGGGGACACAGCAACACTGACATGGCACCAGGGTGCCCCCAGCACGACTCTTACTGTGACACCCGATTTTCAGTGCTGTGACTTTCCTCATGGGAACGGGAGTACTGGGGTCTGATTTCCGGGATCAAGAGCCCCATGGGATGATGTCTGTGGTAGCAGCCCTGTCCTCCACATGGCCACTGCCAGAAAGAAACCACCAACAAGGCAAGCAAGGAAATGCAGCAGGTTGGGATGGGCTTGGATGGGAAAGGAGCAGGCTGAGCACTGATCACCTTTCATGTATGTGAAGAAAAAGCTGTGTCTGTGCCTGCTGGGGACTTGGAGGCTGGACAGGAGCCCAACAGGGCTCCGAGGTGCGGGAGGGCCTGGAGCAGCTCTGCCGTGAGGAGAGGCTGCGAGAGCTGGGGCTGCTCGGCCTGCAGGGGAGGAGGCTCCGGGGGAGCTCCCCTGCGGCTGCCGGGGCCTGTGGGGAGCTGCGCTGAGGCCGGAGCCGGGCTCTTGCCAAGGTGCCCAGGGCCAGGAGCAGAGGCCCCGGGCCCAGCCTGGAGCCCGGGAGGTGCCCCCTGGCCCCCAGGCAGCACTGCTGGGCCGGGCGGGTGCCGGAGCCCTGGCACAGGCTGCCCAGAGAGGGGCTGGGGGCTCCTCCGCGGGGTCTCCAGCAGCCGCCGGGACGTGGGGCTGGGCGAGCGGCTCCATGGGGCCCTGCTGGGGCAGGGGGCGAGCAGCGGCACCCAGGGGTGCCTCCAAGCGGTCTGGGATCCCGTGGGGCTG
>CM021731.1:206613211-206663071 GCA_011075105.1 Heteronetta atricapilla | reverse complement strand
CTGGGACAGAGAGCACTGTCCCCAGGAGCAGCCCCACGGGATCCCAGACCGCTTGGAGGCACCCCTGGGTGCCGCTGCTCGCCCCCTGCCCCAGCAGGGCCCCACGGAGCCGCTCGCCCAGCCCCACGTCCCGGCGGCTGCTGGAGACCCCGCGGAGGAGCCCCCAGCCCCTCTCTGGGCAGCCTGTGCCAGGGCTCCGGCACCCGCCCGGCCCAGCAGTGCTGGGGGCCAGGGGGCACCTCCCGGGCTCCAGGCTGGGCCCGGGGCCTCTGCTCCTGGCCCTGGGCACCCTTCCAGTGCCCTCGTGTGTGGATGCAGCGCGGCTGGGCAGGCGGGGGCTGTTCCAGGACTCCCGGCCGCTTGCTCTGCTGCAGCTGCTGGGACCAAGAGCGGGGAGGCAGAGCAGGCAGCTGGCAAATGGACGTGTCTGGGGGCAGGAGAGGCAGAGCTCGCCTGATTGTGGTGCAGCAGCAGCACGTCCTTTTGACTGCGGCGCCCTGGTGCTCGCTCTCCACTGGGAAATGGCAGCTCAGGAAGGGCAGCCGTTGTTACTGGCTGTAGAAGGCTGATACCCAGCCTGCAGGAAAGCCAACTTGTGCCATGGTTAGCTTGGCATAATGTAAATTCCTTCCTAAAATGAGGAGTGAGGGGAATCTGAGTGATGTATGTTGAAATGCACAGCACATACAAAGAGAGACAAAAGCATCTTTTCTAATTCTGAGCATGGCTCCCTTTGAAAATTTCCCTGACTATTGTGTTTGTTGTGACCTGCTATTGCCCTCCCAGGAGCCCAGGGCCTCCCCTCCACCCCAAAGCCACGGGGAGGCATTGCCTGGCTGGGGAGGAGAGGTGCCTGGGGGGGAAAGGACCCTGAAGGGATGGGGTGGGTCAATGCCCATGCAGGGCACTGCTCAAGTGTTGTCTTCTCTGGCAGTAAAGCCCTTCAGACGAAGTATGATAAGCAGGATATATTATTTTCCTGCCCTGGAAGATCCCAACAAACGTAAAGGCGTTTTAAGGTGAAACTCTTGCTCCATGATGCCAAGGTCTTGGGGAGGAAGCTGGGTGCACAGCCCCGCTCTGCTCAACCCTGGCAAGGCTGGAAGGGACATGCATCCCCAGGGTGATGCCAGCTGATGGCCTGTGCAAAGCTCTGTGCACCAGAGGAGCTGCAGAGGCTCCGATCTTAGCACCATCCCCACGTCTGCAGGCTGTGCAGGGTCTCAGCCTGCCCAGGCTTCCTCCGCAGGGAAGCAGTAACCAGGGACATCACCTAGACCCGGGCATGGGAGGGAGGAGGGGAAATCCCAGACTGACCACATCCCAAAGAGCCTCAGCCTCACCGGTGCTCTGCGGAGCCTCGTCCCCAGACCGTGCACCTCACCGTCTGCTTGTTACTCCTTCCGTAGAGAGCATCCAGAAATCAGGGAGAGTACTGACAGGGTGAGGCGTAATGGCTTTAAACTAAAAGAGGGGAGATTTAGATTGCACATAAGGAAGAAATTCTTTACCATGAGAGTGGTGAAGCACTGGAGCAGGCTGCCCAGAGAAGCTGTGGATGCCCCATCCCTGGATGTGCTCAAGGCCAGCCTGGGTGAGGCTTTGAGCAACCTGGTCTGGTGGGAGGTGTCCTTGCCCATGGCAGGGAGTTGGAATTAGATGATCTTTAAGGTCCCTTCCAACCCGAGCCGTTCTATGATTCTATGAAAAATCCACAGCATATTCCCAAGGTACGCGAGAGTTAGCAGGGTTTCCAGCTGGCCACATTGCTGCGCTGTGCCCGTTCCAACCCTTGAGGAGTAAGCACGGAGCTTTCTCCACAAACTTTGACAGCAACAGCCCGAGGCAGGCATGCAGCAGACCGGGTGCAAGCAGCTTCTGGAGGCTCCTGCTGCAACCAGGCGATGGCTCATGCACCCCCGGGCACTCCCATCACTGCCCCTCTCTGCAGGGCCAGCCCAAGGGCCCTGTGGGGCAGCAGGGCTGTGGCTGTGGGGGCAAGCTCCCTGCTTTGCTGCTGGGAGTGCTGCAGGGTGCTGGGAAGGTGCTCAGAGCACATCGTGCTGGGTGGGAGGCCAAAGTTCCTCCTGAATTAAAGGGCTGTGAACCAAGCTCTGGAACTGGAAGAGATTCCCCACAGCAGGTATGGTAGAAGCAGGGCCTCCTTCTGTTCTGTGGCTGCTCCATCAGCCAGCATCCCTCAGTGCAGCACAGCGGGCGCCAGCTGAGCCTGCCAGGTTTGCGTAAGGAGCTGCCTGCCTGGGACAGCTCACCAGGGGCTTTATTTCAGAGCACCACAATAGGAAATGGGCCCTGGGTACACGCAGGGCATCCAGTGGGTTTGGAACGTGCTCCAAGGAAGGGGACGGTGTCATTGTTTCGCACAAGTGCTCCCCAGTGGTGCACCAGTGAGGGGCCGGGGAGGCGTTCTGCTTGGCTGTGCCTCAGCATCCTCCATCCCCTGCCGGCACTGGAGGGGGGCGGCGGTTCGGTACTGCAGCTGAGCTGCTGGCAGTGCTGCTCTTGTCACCCCTGCCCCGGCCTGGTGACAGCAAGAGGTACGCAGCAGGGAAGAAGCTGTTTGTCTGCAGGAATGTGTTGAAAACTGGGAGCCCAGAGCCGTGCTTCTGAGCACATTTCATCCTGGCTGTGGGTCTACACCAGTGATAAGTGCATGGGAAGGTGTACGAGCTGCAAATCTGCATTGCCGGTGATGCAGAGAAATGTCCTCCAGTGCCCAGCAAGCACGGCCAAGAAGGTCTGGCCACGGGCACCGTGCCAGGGCCAGCCCCAGGCAGCAGGTGGGACGAGCTGGGGTGCAGCACTGCATGCAGCCCCCCATGCCCACATCATGTTCCTGCACTGCCCTGTAGGATGAGACATGGCTGCCCGTCCAGAACTCTCCACTGCAATCAGAGCTCGGGTGACAACGACTTTTGCAGCTTTGTTTTGAACCCCCCTGCAATTTCCTGCCGCAATTCCCGCCCAGCAAGATATTTAACAATTATATTATGAACTGGGTGAAAACAAACTTAGTTTGGTTTGTCTTAATCCTTCTACCACATGACTTCACTGAACAACGTGAAAAAGATCTTTGTGTGAGTGCAGGTTGCCCACGGGTCTGTAAGGGAGCGTTTTCAGGTGTGGCTTTGCAGCACGTGCCTGCGTCACCTCTGCCTGGTGCAATCGTCCCTCCAACCTGCCAGGGTCTGGCACAGCACCAGGGTTCCTGGGGGGGCTGCAGACCCTGCTGCTCATGGCAGGAGGAAAACACCGGGGGGTGGGGGAAGGTGAAAGCATCCCCCAGGGGCTCCCCACTACAGGGCTCAAAACAGCCACAGTGACCAGGGACAGCAGGGGGACAGTTCTGCCACGGGGCTGGGCAGGTGCCGTGCTCTCTGTGTGCCGACGGCCCGTTTCCAGGAGCAGGGAAGTGGCACGGCTCTTCCTCACAAGCCCTGCATTTTGGGCTGAACAGCTTTGCCCAGCTTTATTCTGTAGAAACCACAGGTAGAGAAATAAAAGGAAATTAGAAAACATGAACTGATAGGATGAACCTGACACATGGGCTTGGAAGAACTCCTGCACGTGCAGGTGCCAAGATGCAAGGCACGGTCTGATGGGAGAGTGATCATTGTTACCAGAGCCAGCGGGAACAGGCACATTTCTGGCACAAGCCCTCCCAGACACTGAACTGTTCAGGAGCCTTGGAGCATTCCTGCAGAAATGGGGTCTCCGTGGGACATCCTCAGGTGCCGCGTGCTGTGGTCCTGCACAGAACAGGGCAGCAGCTGGGACATGGCAGGAGGTGCTCGGTGCCCCCATCCCCACACCCAGGGGCCAGCAGCAGCCGGCAGCAGCACAGCCCTGCCTGGCAGGGCCAACCCTTCCCAGCCCTGGTGGTCCTGGAAGCCCCTGCCCAAACTGGGAATTGCTGCAGTGCTCCAGGAGCAGGTCCCTTCCTGAGCAAACGCCAGCAGCAACTCGGGCAGGACTGAGCGTGACATTGCTGACGGCGTGCACAGCGCCCGGAGCTTGCCGGGTGTTCTCCGGGTGGACGAGGCGCGCAGCTCCTGCCTGCCCCGGTCACCTTTGGTTCTGAGCCGGAGACACCACAGCAGTGAAACGGAGCAAGGCATCGCTGAATGATGGATGTTTCACTGCAGGGCAAGAATTCATACTCCTTGGTTTCATCCAAAAAAATACAATTACTCTGAATAATTTTGCTTTTGTTCTTGGTGGAAAGAAATAATCAATTCATAGAGTCCAATGAGTTCAGATCCGTTTTTCTGCAGCATTGATGGATGTTGGACACGTTGCTTGCAGGCAATATCTGACTTTCAAATAATCTTTTATTATTATTATTTCGCATCCTTTGAAGAGAACTGTTGTTCTAGCTCCTTCTTTGCAACCATCACGTACTTTAAAAATAGCATTGCAGTAATGGTGTATTATAAATTATGCACTCCTGGTGTTTCTGGGTTTCCAGTTGGTGCCAGTTCAGTCCGGCAGTTCAAGCTGGGAATAAATCTCCGCAGCCTTTGCTGTTTGCAATGCAATCAAGCCAGCTTGGTGCTTGTGGCCACTCTCAGGCTTTGTAGATCATTGACCAAGGGCTGGAGCCTGAGGGAGGAACCCCTCCCACAGAGGCACGGGGCATGGGAAGCAGAGCTCAGAGCCTGTTTTGGGAGGTTTCACCAGCACGACAAGACAGCAGCTGCTCCATGGGGGACACAACATGACCTGGCACCAGCGCCCTGGCTGCAGGCACGCGGCCGGCTCTGCTGTCAGCCTGCGATGCAGCTTGTGCCTGGGCAGGGAGAGCATGGAAACACTCGCAGTGCAAATGATGGAGAAGCAGGAAATGTCTTGACTCACCTCAGGAGCGTTACCTGTGGTTAATATTTAATGCACATGCAGTTTAAACGCCCACAGGCTGCCAGGCTGATGCTCCTGCTGCAGCTCAGGATGGGGAAGGTCCTCCTGCCCTGTGCCTGTCGGGGCTGAGCTCCTCACTCATGCTGGGGCTGCTGGGGTGAGTTTCTTTTTGCTAACATCAGCGCCTGGGGCACCACATTCCTGTCTGGAAAGAACCAGAGGCAGTAAATTGGCAGGTGAGAGAAATCTGCTTCCATACCACCGAAAGGGGAGGCGTAAGGGCTTGCTGAACTGCTTTGACCATATGCATTCGGGCACCAGCAGGCTTTGGTGCTCAGGAATATTCCCAGGCTCATTTAATTTACTATTCTAGACCTAGCCTATCTTATCTGTCTCTGTTGAGTTATTACTGTGTTAATTTCTGGGGCCCCTGCACAAGAAGGACATGGATGTATTAGAATGAGTCCAAAGGAGGCTGCAAAGATGATCAAGGGGCTGGAGCACCTCTACAAAGAAAGGCTGAGGGAGCTGGGGTCGCTCTGCCTGGAGAAGAGAAGGCTCCGGGGAGACCTTATAACAACCTTCCAATACCTAAAGGGAGCTACCAGAAAGCTGGGTGGGACTTTTTGTCAGGGAGAGCAGTGATTTAGCTTAGACATAAGGAAGAAACTCTTTGCCATGAGGGTGGTGAGGCACTGGCACAGGTTGCCCAGAGAAGCTGTGGATGCCCCATCCCTGGAAGTGCTCAAGGCCAGCCTGGGTGAGGCTTTGAGCAACCTGATGTAGTGGGAGGTGTCCCTGCCCATGGCAGGGGGATTGGAATTAGATGATCTTTAAGGTCGCTTTGAGCCCAAACCATTCTATGATTCTATGATTCTACATGACTTTAGTAATGGAAGAAGTAGTTGGATAAATATTCATGATGTGCTGGAGGTCTCTATACTAACTGATGCTTTCATTGGAGTTCTGGCTCATAGAGGGCAACTTCCCTTCTTCATGAAAAAGATTTTGGACTCAGTGATCCTGGAGGTCTCTTCCAGCCTAGGTGATTCTGTGATTCGGTGATAATGTTGGGAAACACCAACATGTCATGCACTCAGATACCCAGAGTTGGAATAAAAACAAAACCCTCTGCAAGTGTGTCTGAAGATGGAAGGTTTAGCTTTGGTCCAAATCAAATCAGTTTTCATAGAATCATAGCATGGTTTGTGTTGGAAGGGACCCTAAAGATCATTGAGTTACAACCTGCCTGCCATGGACAGGGATGCCACCCACTAGATCAGGCTGTCCAGGGCCTCAGCTACCATTTTTGGCTCTCTAATCCCAGTGGAATGAGAAGAAGGCACTTTTTAAAACAAAACCAAAAACAACAAACAAACAAACAAAAAACAACACTTTGCATCATTTGTAAATAGACAAACATGCTTCTCTGGGTGGAAATTCAGGGAGAAACAAATCCAGCAGAATTTCGAGGGGCATGTCATGTGTATGTCAGTCACACCCAAGACACCTAGCCAAGTTGGAGCTAGTACAGTTTTTATTCCAGTTTTAACAGTTTCTACAAGGAGTTCTCAGAAATGAACGAGTCACTGATCTGAACAGATCAAGACGCTATTTTTTTGTCTGCCT
The DNA here is from genome assembly GCA_011075105.1 of Heteronetta atricapilla. Lineage (NCBI taxonomy): Eukaryota > Metazoa > Chordata > Aves > Anseriformes > Anatidae > Heteronetta > Heteronetta atricapilla. Next base: position 206,656,564 of record CM021731.1, on the reverse strand, counting down.
TAAGAATCACACACTACAACAAAGCTGAACATAGCCCATTGGCTGTGACTAGGCAAATAATGGTGACTTTACAAGCCTTTATGTGATAGCAGAGGTATACAGGACCTGGCCTGTTGCACAGTGTGAGAGGAGGGACAGAGGTGTTTTTCTTGCAGACAGAGTTCATGAGGGCTGATGGGGAAGAACGAATAGATCCCTCCATACAGTGAAATGCACCAAGTGAGGCCCTGGCCTCAAGAACGGCTCAGTTGCAATTAGGACATTGCATGCACTGTTGTTAACATGTCTGGAGGTGGGCATGGGCTGGCTTGCCAGCATGTTTCTGGCTTGCCAGGCATTTATCCTGTTGTCTTTCTTGTAGATAGAATCATACTGACAGTGGGCACAGCAGCACCATGTATGAGCTCAACGAAAGCAGCTTTGACCCCATCACCTTCGTCCTGACAGGCATCCCAGGCATGGAGGAGTCCCACATCTGGATCTCTGTCCCCTTCTGTCTGATGTACATCACTGCAGTGTTCAGCAACTCTGTCCTCCTCTTCATCATCATCACGGAGAGGAGCCTCCATGAGCCCATGTACCTATTTCTCGCGATGCTGGCTGTTTCTGACCTCATGCTTTCTACCACGACAGTGCCCAAGATGCTGGCAATCTTCTGGTTCAGTGCCAGAGAAATTTCATTTGATGCCTGCATTACTCAGATGTTCTTCACCCACTTCAGCTTCATTGTGGAGTCGTCTGTCCTGCTGGCTATGGCATTCGACCGCTATGTTGCTGTCTGCGACCCCCTGCGGTACTCGTCCACATTAACGCCCTCAGTGATTGGGAAGATAGCGGTGACTGCCGTGGTCCGGGGCTTCTGCATCATGTTCCCACCCATCTTCCTGCTGAAGCGGCTGCCCTACTGCGGGCACAACATCATGCCCCACACCTACTGCGAGCACATGGGCATCGCCCGCCTGGCCTGCGCCGACATAAGAGCCAACGTCTGGTATGGGCTGACGACGGCGCTTCTCTCCTCCGGCCTGGATGTCGTGCTCATTGCTGTCTCGTACGTGCTCATCCTCAGGGCTATCTTCCGGCTGCCATCCCCAGAGGCCCGCCTCAAAACCCTGAGCACCTGTGGCTCCCACCTCTGCGTGATCCTCATGTTCTACATGCCGGCCTTCTTCTCCTTCCTCACACACCGCTTCGGCCACCACATCCCGGGTCACGTTCATATCCTCCTGGCCAACCTCTACGTGGTGGTCCCACCGATGCTCAACCCCATCGTGTACGGGGTGAGGACGCGGCCGATCCGGGAGCGCGTGGTGCGCCTCCTGTGCCCCGCAGGGCAGTGCCCCTGCCCCAGCGTGGGGGGGCGCTGCTGAGCGTGGCGGGGGAAGGTGGGCGCAGGACGGGGCCTGGACTGCAGGGCCAGGAGCAGCTGCTCTTCCTGCCCTGGAGGAACAGACTTGCCTAAGAGGTTCTGGAGGAGCTGAGGGTGATGGTGTTTTGGGAAACGCCAGCTTGGCTCATCAGCCTGTTCATTGCTATTGGTTTCTCCTAAAGATGCTGCCCCTGAGTGCTCCATCTAGCAGAGACTGGGGCAAACAGGTCAGGTGAGGACCATCAAGATTTGTGCTTGCTCATTTACTGTTGCCTTATTTTGTTTGCTGTCCTACAGCTTCATTTCTGTTTGCTCCTTCACTTGTTAGCGCCTAGACCGTGAGCACCTCGCTGGTCGTCAGAGTGGAGCCTGGTCTGCCACCCCCTGCGGGGTGGGCACAGTGCTGCTTACCGTGGTGCCGACAATGATCTGCCCTCCTGTCCTCACAGGCACAGCCTGCGTAGCAGAGGGACCCCAGAACCTCCCACTGCTGAACGTGTTTACATGCTGAGAGCCCTGTGAGGTTGTGATGGGCTCCATTGCCCCGTGTTTAAAGGAAACATCCATTAAACCACAATGTCCAAAACTGAATTCAAGGCTCTAGTACGGACTGCAGAGGGACAAGGGTCTCCCACATCCCACACATCCCATAGGAACATTTATCTCTTTGCAAAAATGTGACACTGCTGCAGAGCCCAGTGTGAGGTACAGCACACTGCAAGATCCTCTCCTGCCTGTCCTGCTGTCTGATGCCCCACCACCTTGTTGCTGTACGTTCGATTTACCCTTGAACACCCAATGAACTTTGCTGAGATTTTTCTTGTCCCTCACATTGGTGTATCTGCCAGTTGTATCAATAATGCCTTGTTACCCAAGGTCTACCTAAGGCTGTCAATAATACCTTGTTTTACCTCAAGCTAGTGGCAATCTGCCTCAGTGCAAAGATACAGAGTGAGCACCAGATATTGCTGGAGGAGCATAAGGGCAGTTCTGCACACCTGTGTACAATCAGTGTAATTTTGTTGTCAATCTGATCAGCAAGGAGAGCCCTCCTCCTTACCTCTTCCTTCCTCAGCAAACACAATGCAGGCTTTCATGGCAAACTCATCTGCTGCCTCCCCTGTGCTGAATCTCGTGCGTGGCAGCATCAGAGGAGAGGCTCTCGTCCCAGTGCAGTGAGCACGGGCACTGCTGAAATCTCCCAGGTCCCATGGGCAGAAGGGAGTGGAGGCAGCACAGCAGACCCCAGGGGGAAGCTTGCTGGAACTTCAGGTCTCCTGCTGAAAGGTCAGCGTGCTCTGCACCACTTTCAAGGTGGGCTTTTGTCGTGTCATTATGAAGTGCAGGACCATGGTGACCCTGACAGCAGCAGCCACAGTCCAGCCAGGATGGGACTGGTCCTCTGTGGCATCGTCATGGCAGGGTCCTGGTGGCTGTGCTGCCAAAACTGCCATAACCCATTAGCATGGCTGGGGGGAGGAGGAGGAGGAGGGGATGCACCAGAGCTTGGAGACCTTTCCTTCATTTTTTCCTTTGTGTTTTACCGGGTGGGAATTTGAGATAAACACTTGGTTCTCCTTTCTGCATTGCACCTATTTTCTACTCCATGTCTCGTACACATCACTCAGAGGCAGTGGAGTCTGGGCACTTTCTGTGCCGCTGTTGAGCTCAGGGGCTTCCTGGGTCTGGCCAGTGACAGCCTTCCTCAGCTGGGAAGCTGCCAAAGTCTTTTAAATGCAGTAATTGGGTAATGCCTGAAGGCAGTCCAGCTCCCACAGCAGCGCCCGGATCCGGCATGCTCTGGCCCCATGTCAGCTGTAGGACCTGAAGAAGTGTCTGGTGTACTTGTGTCAATGGACCAGACCATCCCATGTTTCTGCAGAACATCCTTTTGTCCCTGAGCAAAGGGCAGTGGGCACATCCCAAGCCCACAGCGTGACTGTGCTGCAAAGCCACTCCAGACCTGGGGAAGCTGCCCCAGAGGTGGCCGCATGCCTGGACACCAGAGGCGTCTCTCTTGGAGAGCTCACCTTGTCTATGTGCCCCACAAAGTCTCAAACCCCACACAAGGGGCCAGGAGCCAGTGGCTAGGGCTGGCCTGGAACAAGCCAGCACCCAGGGCTGAGAGCAGAAGCAAGGAGGCTCTGGAGGACCCAGCTGGCTCACGGCCGAAGGACGTAGGAGATGGCAGGGCTGCAGGCACCCAAACCCTGCTCTGCTCTGGGCATCCCAGTAGCACCACTGCAGCTCCAAAAGAGAGGGAAAGAATCACAATTTCAGAATTTAAAACAAAAAAAGTGCTTTCCTCTTTCAGCATCTTTCATGTTTCTTGTTTTCTTTGGGTATTTTCTGATTTCATCAGATCGGGGAACCCTGTGACAGGCACAATGGAAATGAAAGCATTCACTAGGAGCTGTTTGCTTAACAGAGATGATAACGGAGCTGGTTAAAAAGCTGTTTGTATTCCTGGGCTTTTTTAATGTCCTCAAAATATGTATGTCTCTCTTAGCAAAAAGAAAGAATATTTGCACAGGGCAGCCCACATGATTTCTAATAGGAGAAAGAGCTGTCTCAAAGGCAATGTGTCAGGAGAGCAAGCTGGTATAGGCAGAACATGAATACATTTGGGCTGAAATGAGATGCTTTAGGGTCTTTGGGGCCGTTGCAGGGGTTACAGCAGACTGGAGGCTGTGGTGAGGTGCTGGAAAGCTCACGACAGCAAGAGACGTGTTTGCTGAATCAGGGGGTTCCTCCAGCTCTGCTTTCCTACCTGGAAACAAGAACTGGTTGACAAAGCAACATTCTGCTGCGGTTTTCTCCTGAAAGCTTTCTAAGCAGCTCAAGTAGCAGTTATCTGCCACCAAATTTGTCAATATTAAAAGCCAATTCTGCACCATAGTGTCTTCGTTACATGGTTCAACTCATGTGGTTATTTCTGCTGCCTTCTTCACTGCTTCCCTTTTCTTGCCTTCCATCGCTGAGGATCTTAAGCACATGCTAAGCACAACAAATGTACATGCTAAGCACAGCAGGCGTGCATGCTCAGAGCACACCAGGCAGTGGTGCTGTGAAGGACCCCTTTATAAATGCCCAGGAGGAGCCTCGTGCCATCACCAACAACCTGAAGTTAAGGAGGAGGTGGCACTGCCTTGGGCAGGTGCTGCACAGATGAGACGCAAAGCAATAGACTTGCTTCAAAGAGCTTCCAAACCAAGTATGAATAACAGGAAATGCATAGGGATCAACAACATGTGACTGCTGGCCCACATGCTGGGTCTTGGCACCCCAGCGACCAGAACATCACTGGTCTCAGGACCTGCTGACACTTGGACCGCTCCAACGCGTGGTCCTGCAGCGCTCGGGGGAGCCTCTCAGGGGCAGGAATCCCTGCAGGTACCCACATTTTCACCTGGATTTAGTAGTCTGGTAGGTAGGGATGGGCTTTGTGTGTACCTGTACCAGGTGAGCTCATTCCTTGTACCCTTCTGCTTCCCTGGCTTTCCAGGAACAGCTTAATGTGAGTGAGGGCCCAGTTTGGAGCTCCCGGCCCTGGCACTGCTCTGTGCCCTGGATGGATGTGGTGGCTGGGTCAGAGAGCAGCCTGCATGGGAAAATGTCCCTGAGTCAATGAATCACCAGCTCAGCAATTAATGTCCAAAGGGCATGCATAATGGGATATTAGCCCGTTGATCAGGAAGATTTATATTTCTAACATAGTTAAAATGTTAGCTTAATAACTCACAGGAACTGTGAAGCCAGAACTTCTGCACTTTGAATTTAATTTCTCTCAATAGACTTTTTTTTTTTTATTATTTTTTATTTTTAATCCCAGTTGATGAGGGCTGTGTGTAGGCATGTTGGGACTGCAGGGACCCTTTCCTGGGGAGGAGGAAGGGATTTTGGCTGAAGTTGTTTGTAGCTGTAGCACACGTACAATGTAAATGAAATTACTTTGGGACCTAAGGGGAAGTCAATGGAGTCACTAGGAGAGACTCAGTCCGCAGTGAGTGCGTGGGCAGGCTTACCACGCTTCCACGCTCAGGGGACTCGAGCATGGGCCCGAACTGAGACCGGGCTTCAGGTCTGTGCTGAGTCAAGCCCTAAGCATATGCTTTTATGGCGAATGCTCTTCAGCTGCGTTTGAGTACTTCACGGAACTGAGGCCGAGATAAGCCGGCATTCAGCGTGAACAAAGCCTCAAGTGTTCTCTGTTTAAGTACCGCATTTCCGTTCCTTTTGCTGCCGTCTACAATGGTGCTTTATTAATTGTTCCTCATCTGCAGACCGCTGTGGGTAATAAATTATGGTGGCAAAGCTTAACGGTTTTACTGCATCTCACCTCCATCATCATAATGTCTTAGCAAATGTTTATTAATAAAAACCCCCGTACACTTCATAAGTGGCAGGCAATACATAGCACATCCTTGTAAGCTGTCCTGCCTTCACTGGTTTGCTCTGATGTATGGGAAGTCCCTGCTGGTCCCCTGGGGTCCCGGGCAATGTGAGGTGGCTCTTCCTCCGACCCCCGTGCCCAGTCTGCTCAGGGTCTCTGCGGGGTTCTGAGAAAAAACATCAGAAACATCAGTCCAGTAAGCCCATTTCTATCCTGTGGCTGGAAAGCTGTGCAGAGGAAAAGGATCTGGGGGTGCTGGTTGATGCTCGCCTGAACACGAGCCAGCAGTGTGCCCAGGTGGCCAAGAAGGCCAATGGCATCCTGGTTGTGTCAGGAGCAGTGCAGGCAGCAGGGCCAGGGAGGTGATCGTCCCCCTGTGCTCGGCTCTGCTGAGGCCGCACCTCGAGTGCTGGGCTCAGCTTTGGGCCCCTCACTGCCAGAAGGACATCGAGGCCCTGGAGCGTGTCCAGAGCAGGGCTGCGAAGCTGGGGAAGGGCCTGGGACACAAGGCCTGTGAGGGAACTGAGGGAACTGGGGGGGTTGGGGCTGGAGAAGAGGAGGCTCAGGGCAGAGCTTATTGCTCTCTGCAACTGCCTGAAAGGAAGGGGTGGGGAGCTGGGGGTCGGCCTCTTCTCACAGGTCACCAGTGATGGGAGCAGAGGGAATGGCCTCGAGTTGTGCCAGGGGAGGCTCAGGTTGGCAATGAGGAGACATTTCTGCTCACAGAGCGGTCTGGCATGGGGATGGGTTGCCCAGGGTGCAGTCACCGTGCCTGGGAGTGTTCAAGGTTGGACGTGGTGCTTGGGGACATGGTTTGGTGGGTGATACTGGTTGGTGGGGGACAGTTGGACCAACTGTAACGATTCTATGTTTCTATGATCCTACGGCCCTGGGAAGCCTTCAGGAGCCAGGAGCAGGTAGTGATTTTGCACAAGCTGCCATGGTTGTGTGTGTGTGTGTGTGTGTGTGTGTGTGATGCTTCGGCTGATTCACCAAGGTGCTCTGGGGACAACTCAGAGGTCTGCAGGACTCGTGCAGTCCCCACCCAATTAGCACTACCTGGGGACAATGAGCTTGTGACAACCACAGTGCTCTTGGGGAGCACAACTGCCAGTGCTGGACACAGCATAACCACTGCAGGACTGTGTGGGGTCTGACTGGTGGCCACCTGATACCTGAAGAGCACTGGATCGGAGCTACTGCAGAAGTTCACCTGTAAATTTTCCATACTCTCTAAAACAGCAGTCCAGGCAGTTCGGAAGGTATCACTCTTTGTTCATGGTGCTGGCTCAACAGCACCCTGAAAACCAACAGCCTCTAAGAGCCCTGGTTTGTGCTCTGTGGGCATAAGACAGGAGGTGGAAGCCCCTGACACACAGCTCCTTACCCCTCGTGGCACTGTAAAGTCCCTTCAGACCCTGGGCACTTTGATAATGTGCTGCTGCTGCTGGCTTTTAATTGCATCTTTATCTGATGAGGATTTCTCTAGATACCTGGCTGAGCAGACACTGCTGTCTGGGGATCCTTCACAAAGCAGAGTGTTTGGGACGGAAAGGGCTCTCTTCATGTGCCTTCATGCAGAGGATGCGTTACAGACAGAGCTTTTGTACAGGCAGCCAAGAAGGACAGGACTGAACCAGGCTCCTTGTGTCCTGATTTCATCAGTAGCTTCCAAACTGCTCTGACTCCCTGAAGCTGGGTGCTCTTCAAACAGGATCCCTGAGCAGGATGGACGCTGCACACGCCTCGCTTGTGGCAGTCATAGGAGAGTAGGGAATTCTCCTGAAAATATTTCCAACCCTGAAGATTTTTCAGTTACAACCTAAATTATGATCATATCCAAAAATATCTCCCAGAGAGGCATCCCTGTGACTGATGACTCAGGAGCACATCTTCTGCATATTTTGCTCTAGTTCCCAGCAGCTGCAGGCAGTTGGAGGCAGAAGATGCTCCTAACTTCAAAGACTCAAAGACCAGAAATGAGGCTGCCAAGCTCCAGTGAGGGGACTTGAATAACGGAGGGAAACCCTGGTAGACCAAACTGCCCAGTATTTAGCACTTCTAGACGAAATATGGTTCAGAAGGTAAGTGTCTGAGCCCTGAGCAGTGATAATCACGAGCTCAGCTCCTCTTTGTATCCTGGGCACTGTTTAGCTGCTCTCAGAGCCTTTCTTCCTATAATTACACAGCAACTGCAAGCAAGAAAAACGTGAAGCGCTGCATTGAGTCATGCTGGTGACAAACCTGTCAGGGTCTCACCCTGCATTCTTCATCTTGGTGGGGATACCCGGGATGGAGAAGTCTCACACCTGGATCTCCATCCTGGTCTGCTTGATGTACACCGCTGCCCTCCTTGGGAACACTGTCCTGCTGGTCACCATCGTGAAGGAGCACAGCCTCCACCAGCCCATGTACATTTTCCTGTGCATGTTGGCAGTGTGCGACCTGCTGTTGTCCACTGCCACTGTACCCAAAACCCTCGGTGTCCTCTGGTCTCTCTCCACCCATATCTCCTTCAATGGCTGCCTGGCACAGATGTTCTCCGTCTATTTTGTTTTTGTGGCAGAGTCGGCCGTCTTGCTGGCGATGGCCTTTGATCGCTACATCGCCATCTGCAACCCACTGCGGTACTTGGCCATCCTGACGCGCTCCGTTGTAGTGAAGGTCGGTGTGGCAGCCTTGGCCAGGAGCTTCTGCATCATGTTCCCTGCCATCTTCCTCCTCAAGCGGCTGCCCTACTGTGGGCACAGCATCATGCCGCACACCTACTGTGAGCACATCGGTGTGGCCCGCTTGGCCTGCGCCGACATCTCCGTCAACATCTGGTATGGGGTGGTCGCTGGCTTCCTCTCGGCTGGCTTGGACGCTATCTCCATCACCGTGTCCTACGCGCTAATCCTCAGGTCCCTCTGGGGGCTGCCTTCGCCACGTGCCTCCCCCAAGGCCCTGCACACCTGCGGTTCCCACCTCTGCGTCATCGTCATGTTTTACGTGCCGGCCTTCTTCTCCTTCCTAGTGCACCGCTTCGGCCACCAGGTCCCCCGACACGTCCTCATCTTGCTGGCCAACCTCTACGTGGTGGTGCCGCCCATGCTCAACCCCATCGTGTACGGGGTGAGGACGCGGCCGATCCGGGAGCGCGTGGCTCACCTCCTCAGCCTGGGGGTCTTGGGCAGGGGGGCATAGCTGTTCACCGGCACCGCCAGCAGCACCTCCAGAGCTCCTCACGCTGCGTTGTATCACAGTGCACTTTGCAAGGCAGGCTCTGCCCATCAGTATTTTCATTCACATTTTCAGCTGCATTCATCCTGTCCATGGCCTTTGGGAGCTGGGGTCAGGTCCAGGCAACCTGTGGGCAGGCAGCCCAGAGGGACTGGTGGAGGAGCCACCAGGCCTGCAAGGCTTCCTCAGTTGATGCCAGGCTCAGAAAAACAGAAGAAAAGCAACTCCTTCTGCCATGTTCCAGTACTAAAAGGGAGAAATGGGATTATCAGAGGAATTTGACACTGCTCAGTTTGACATCAGCTCCAAATAAAGTAATGGAAAAGTGAATATGAGACTTGATCAATAAAGTGCAAAGAGGCAAGAATGCAATCAGTGGCAATCAGTACTGATTTCTGGTGCTTAGTTTCCATAGAATCATGTAATTTCATTTTCTGATGACTTCCGTATTTGGGTGATAAAGTTACCTGAGGGCTGAATGACACTATTTTTTTTTTTTTTTTTCCTACAACATTCAGATAAAAAACTCATTATCACAAACAGATAGTCAAAGAAACAGATTATAAGATGATATTCCTACTTGTAAATAAAGAAGTTGTTAATGGAGTTTGGCTAACTGCGAAGTCTTGATGCAGTGATAGTTCCCCACTGAGAGTTTGATTTCCATGTATTTCTGGGGAGATTCAGCAGGGATTGGACACCAGCTCTGATACTATATATGATTTTATCAGCTGTGTAGAAACAAGTATAGAATCATTGCTAATGAGGTTTTTGGATGATGCAAAGACCAACATAGCCATACAGTTGACAAAGGAGAGGCTGTTACACAGCCAAGTCAACAGAGGTGGATGCAAAGTCATGCCCGGGAGGAGCCAGGTGCAGGAGGTGCAGAGAAGGGGCTGCAGCCCCTTCCCCTCTGGGGAAACGCGGGGGGCTGAGGGGAGGAGCGCTTTGGTGGGGCTCTTGGGGTGATGCTTGGCCGACAGGCTGAGTCCCAGGGTGTTCCCACAGCTGTGCAGGGGTGATGGTGGCGATGAAGGTCCGTGTTCCTCTGGGCCTTCTCTCACGTCCTTCCGCCAGTCCCCAGCAGCACATTTCTGACAACTGTTGGGAGGCTGGGAAGGGCCGTGTGTGCGTGCTGCAGCCCCCTCCTCGCGGTGGGGAGGGAACGGGGAGGCTGGAGCAGTGGGGGCTTCCCGGAGGGACCCCGCTCCTTCCCCAGCACACCCCAGCACTGCCCAGTCCCCATGCAAGAGCTGCAGCGGGGCTCTGTGATAAAGACGGGGGCAAAAAGAAGGGGAGAGCACTGGGAGAAAACAGCACTTTGTACAGCTTTGCTCCGCAGCAGTAACGTCTGAGAGTTGGTTCAGTGTCCCCTTGTAAGGAGCAGGAAAGCAGGGCTCCTCACGGGGTTGTGTTGAGAAAGACGAGGTGGGGTGACCCCAGCGGAGTTAAAGGCTGTGAGAAATCAACCTTCGGCCCTAGGAACTGCTGGGTGTCACAGCCAATTCCTCAGAGCCCGCTGAGCAGACCCACGCATGCCCACCTGTGCTAGCCATGGTGGGTGAGTCTGGGGGGAGGCACTTCATCCCCAAACCCACAGGAGTCAAAGTGCCGCCTGCCCAGTGCAGGAGAGCAGCCTCAGCGGTGCTCAGAGGCACAGCACTGATGGGGCGCAGTGCAGTGCAGGGCAAGGGGTGGATCCAGAGCTTTACTCTGGTGTCTGGTGCACCTGCAGGGATGCTGCCTGCACAGCACAGGCTCGGGGAACAAAGCACTTCTGACTAGCAACGTGTTCACATGAATTTCCCCAGAAATCCTCATTGCTGGGCTTGGTGGAGGACAAGCGGGTGAATTCTAGCCTGACTCGCCTGCCTGTGGCTCACAGGAACCCACAGGTTGCTTCAGCCGTGAACTGGCTGCCAGGGAGGAGCAGGTGAAGGTGGGCTGCACACCCAGCGAGGGGCTGGAGTGGCTCGTGGTGGGAGCGGTGCTGTGGTCCTGCCTGCTGCTCTGGGTCACGACTTGAAAGAGAGCAAAATGTCTTGGAGAGGAGGGAGGCACGACAGACATATTGTGTGAGTGCTGGAGAAAATGCTTGATCTGTAATGGGAATAAAACATTAATTTCTGAAGAGATGTAGAGGCGCCTTCATTGCAGAATGGCAGTCCCAGGAGAAAACATCTGATGCTGAGGATCATTGTAATGCCCTTGAGAAGGATGAATTTGAATGACTGGAAAATGAAGCCAGACATATTCTGATTTAAAGTAAGAGCATTATTTTGAATAGTGAGAATAATTAGCTGCTGTGAGAAGCTCCTGAGAGCAACAGTAGTTTTTCCAACAGTGACTATGCCAATAATAGGCCCATGTGGAGAATGGAAGTTATCTGCAACAAAGCTGCAGTCCCCTGGGTGCCACCAGTGCTTGCACCAGCAGCACCGTGGGTGCCAGCGGAGGTGCCTGCAGCAGCACCGCTCACCTGCTGGGGCCAGGCTGCTCGAGCTGCTCGAGCACTGTCCTGGCTGGGAGCACAGGCAGCCGTGGCAGGAGGTTTCTGGAGCGTGTCCCACCGGTTCACGGCATCCCCCGATGGATGCTCATCCCCACAAGGAGGGTGATGCCCTTGCTGCTGGGGTTGGGGGGGTCCCAGCAGGCAGCACTGTCTGTGCTCGCCACCAAAGATGTGCAGCAGCAAAAAATCACACAGAGGATGACATTTTTTTTTTTTTTTTCCAGTAAACCTAGAACTCAGAAGGGCTGGCAGCAGTCTCTAACCCAAAGACCTCTCAGGCTTGGTCACAGATAAACTTCTTTCTCCCCCCCAAGTATGAACTATGTCTGAGGAGGAGCAACAGCTTCTAAACATGCTGTAAAACCACAGGCAGTTCCTGGGACAGCCGCCAAGCCCAACAAGCTCCAGAAATCAAATTCCAGGGAGAACCAAAGCTGCTTAGGTTAATGACCCTCCTTAATTGGGAGGGACGTGCAAGAGTGGCTGGGAAAGTCCTTCCTTCTAAGTTTCATCCCAGATTTACTTATCTCCTGGTTTATTAGCGGAGAGGCTCTACATAGGCACATTATTGGCATTTAGGATAAATCAGGGATGCGGATAGGAAGGAATATCCCAGCTGTGAGGCTGCCAGCTTGCTCCAGGGGGTGCAGCACGGGTGAGCTGTGGGAGCCTTTCAGCATGGAGCTGTGCTGCGTGGTGGCAAACAGGAGGAAAAGGGTGACAATGGAGCGATGGAGGGAGCAAGCTGGTGCCAGTAGGGGTGTGTGTGCCAGCACAGCCTGGTCAAACAAATAATCGCAGAGGAGCTCTTTGTTACTGCAAGCAAGGGAGCTGGGGCTCTGGACGTGCTCTTCGCCTGGCACTCTGTCCAGAAGCAGAAGCCATACCGCATCCTTCAGGGAGTCACCAGGTGACAAGACTAGTGTCCTTCAGGTGTGAAACAAGCTCTACAAATGGAGGACTTTTTTTTTTCTTTTTTTTTTTTTTTTTTGTTAAAACACTACTTTTGTAATTTATAAAATTGATATCAATATTGAATAATCTAAAGGCTATGAAAAAAAAAAAAGACTGAAAAAGTGAAGCTGTAGCTCTGATATGCACCTGGATTTTTATATTGGCTCCATAAAAGTTAGTGTCTGAAGTTTACTGATGAAGAAACTGGGCAGCAGCCTGGGAACATGTGGTGGTTTCACTTGGGTGGGCGGCTGAGCTCCACCACAACCTCTCTCTCGCTCCCCCTCCTCAAAGAGGAATGGTGAAAAAATACGATGAAAGGGGCTCAAGGGTTGAGATAAAGATGAGGAAATCGCACAGTAATTATCGTGATGGGCAAAACAGACTCAGCATAGGGAGACAGGAAGATTTATTGCCTATTACTAACGAGCTAGAGAAGCGAGAAACAAAGGAAACATGGGGCAGCTTCCAGATCCTTCTCACAGAAGCCACCCCTATGGCCCCCTGCTACCAAAACCTTGCCACGGAAACCCACTACAGAATGGTGAGAAGTTTTTCCAAGCACCACATAAACGGGAAATAAAGAATGGGATGAAAGGAGAAATTTACCTCCTTTTGGCTTTGTTTTGAAACAAGCATTGGCTTTCGCAGCTGAGTGAGGTGCACTTGGTGGTGTTTCCTGGCTGGAGAGGGGAGGGTGCCCCGGGCTCGGGCTGAGGAAGAGCAGCTGTACTCAGAGGGGTGGCTGGCATGGGGGTGGCACTGCCAGGAGTCGGTGGGGGGACAGTGCTGACCCGGGTGTGCATGCAGGGCTGGCAGCAAAGCCTCGAGGGGACCCAAAGGCTGGCAGGCACCAGCGTGTCCCTGAAGCAGAGCTGGTGGAAGGGGTGCTCAGTGGTCCTGGCAGCATCACAGCAGGGCTGGTGGGGGCAGGCTGCACCGGGCCGGTGCACTGAAGTGGTGGAAGTAGTCCTAGAGTTCCCTCAGCCTGTATTTTCCCGTGTTGCAGTCTCCCTGTGTCCCAGAGACTGAGACTCGGTTGGCTGTGCATGGCAGAGGTGAGGGTGCCCAAGCTCGCCTCCAGGGGAGGTGACAGCCCTGCTGGTCTCTGACCCCACCGTGATGTCACAATACGGGGCCGGCAGGGCTGCGTGGGCAAGGGGACGCAGCGGGACAAGGAAGATGGGGCGACCCCTGGGGTGCTGAGCAAGGGGAGCAGCTGTGCAACATCTGGCTGGTATGTGCACTCTGGGCGCACGGCAGGGAGAGGTGGTCCTTGTCCCCGTGTCACTGCTCCCTCCTGGCAGCTGTCACCATAGCGGGCACAACCACCGCCTTGTTTCAGCTGGCAGCCATTGCCCCCCGTTGACTCCCACCATCTGCCAGTGCCTCTGCTTTCTGACAGACTGAAGCACATCCCCCACCTCAAAGCCACCATGTCTGAAAGCAAAGGGGGTAGTCAGCCTCTTGTCACCATGGATCCCTCAGATATCATCAAAGTGACTGTAAAAACCCTCAAACAGAAGGAGCAGTTTGAGGTTGCTCAGAGCAGCACCATCCAGGAGTTTAAGGAAGACATTGCCAAGCGTTTTAAAACTCTCCCTAATCTCCTGGTGCTGATATTTGCTGGAGAAGTCCTCAAAGATCAAGATACTCTGAGCCAGTACGGAGTCCACAATGGGGTCAGCATCTACCTTGTCATCAGGTCCCAAAAGACACCACAGGAGGGCCGGCCAGATCAAAGAGCTGCAAGCCACCCAATGCAGCCTCCCAGCCACAGTAATTCTAATTTGTTCTTGGAAAGCATAGCTGATCTGCAAAACCCAGGCCTGAGCCATCAGAATTTGTCTGAGCTGTTGATGTCTGGCCAGGAAATAGTGGTGCAGACCATGAAAGAACTCATGTCTAGGATCCTCAGTTCAGAGCTGGATCTGAACACCATCAACAACAACATGTTTTTGCAAGGGTTCCTCCTTGGGGTGACAGGTGTAAATATCCTAGGCCTAGACTCAACAGATGTGTCGGACTTGGTGAGCAGCATTGAAGGACAAGATGTGTTTGTGAATGGCTTGATAAGCGAGGTGGCGCAGAGCACCTTCGTGCAGAACATCCTTGCCAACGCCAGCCTCGTCAGGGACATCATCATGTCCAACCCTCACATGCAGCAGCTGGCTGAGCAAAATCCCGAGATTGGTCACATTCTCACCAACCCACACACGATAAGGGAAATATTAGAGGCCTACAGCAGCCCTGCTGTAATGCAAGAGATGGTAAGGAACCATGATCTGGCCTTGAACAACCTCGAAAGCATCCCCGGTGGGTACAGTGCTCTGGAGCAGCTCTACAGGGAAATTGAGGAGCCCATCCTGGATGCTGTGCAGGCACAGATAGGCAACAACTTGTTTGCTCCACCAGACAGTAACCCGTCCCTGAATGGAGCCCAGCTACCAGCCCGGACTGAAAACCGGAGGCCACTACCCAACCCATGGGCTCCGCAGTCTAACAGAGCCAGTGATAATGTATGTGACTGCGATGGACAATTGGCAAACAGCGGCACAGACGAGAGTCTTATTGTGCTGAGTCTGGGTCCTACAGCAGGTGTGGTGGTCTCCAGCTCAGGGGAGGCCCAAAGCATGGTCCAGCAGCTAACAGAAAACACAGAACTCATGCAAAACCTGGAGGATGCGTTAGCAAACCCCAGTGGTCCAGCACAAATGCTGCTGAATAGCGATCATACGCCACAAAATGAAAACTCTCCACCTCAAGATCAAAGTGCACAGCAGCTACCACCAGAGATGGAGAACGCTGAGATTTCATCCTTGCTGAGAAACCCCAGGGCGCTACAGGCATTGCTGCAGGTCCAGCTGGGATTACAGATCCTCACCACAGAGGCACCAGATTTCATGCTGAGTTTGGCGGACTCACACATGGAGCTGGATCTGGAAAGCATGGACGACTCGACAGAAAGTAATGAGTCTGAGGATGATCTAAGTTTGGTGTCAGAACAGGGAGAAGAAGGAGACTAGCTAGAGATGGATGAGCAAGCACCACAGATCAGATATGAGAGACAAATGCAGCAGCTTCATGCCATGGGCTTCCAGGACCAACGTGCAAACTTGCAGGCTCTGATGGATGCAGAAGGTGAGATCAGTGCAGCCGCTGAGATACTGGCAAAAGCACGGTCATCAAACAAGATACCGTAACTGGTTCATCCAAATGATGAACCTTGTTTGTTGATTGTGTTTCATTCTCATCGTACACTAAAGGTAGCGAGGTGCATAATAAGAAGTTGTGTGCTGTAGCATTCTTCAGTCTATGAGAATTAATTCCCTCGTGGCTGCAAGGATATCTAGCATTCAGAAATGAGGAGTTCCGTGCTGTGAAACAGCGAAGGCCCTACCTGAATGTGGTGCCACCCATTTGCAGATAGTCCAGATGTATACACAGGTGAAAAACATGCCAGCAAAAGACACCAGGGAGGTAAAATATACATTTTTTTTACAGGTTAGGAACTGAGCTTTGGAGATCATAGAATTGTAGAATCATTCAGGTTGGAAAAGACCTCTAAGACCATCAAGTCCAACCGTTAACCTAGCACTGCCAGGTCAACCACTAAACCATATCCCTAAGCACCACGTGTACAAGTCTTTTGAAGACCTCCAGGGATGGTGACTCAAACACTTCCCTGGGCAGCCTCTTCCACAACCCATTCAGTGAATAATTTTTTCCAAATATCCAGCCTAAACATCCCCTGGTGCAACTTGAGGCCACTTCCTCTTGTCCCATTGCTTGCTGGTTGGGAGAAGAGACCGATCCCCAGCACACTACAACCTCCTTTGAGGTAGTTGTAGAGAGTGATAAGGTCTCCACTGAGCCTCTTTTTCTCTAGATTAAATAACCCCACTTCCCTCAGCCATTCCTCATAAGACTTGTTGTTCTCTAGACCTTTCACCAGCTTTGTTGTACTAACGCTGAAGACCAGATGACAAATGAGCATGGTTCCCATATGGACTCCAAAACAAATGGTGGCACTTTGACAGCTGTTTTTTATTTGTTTGTAAAGGCCCTAAAGGAAAGAGGCAGGGAGTATCTGAGCCACCCAGCCTCATCCCTGCCACTGCAGCCATCAGCTTTTCCTCTGCTGAGCAAACTGTTTGGAAAGTCAGTCTATCATTTCTGCCACTGCTTCTCCTCTGGGAGTGAAGTCCAAGGGTTATGGTGAGGGTTATGGCAACCATCCATGATGGTTATAGCCTAGCTTTTCATCCTGAATATGTTCACGGCTGGTTTCTACCCCCTTATGTTGCACACTTTTTAGTTTCATGCACTAGATGAGAGTTTCTCTGATTAGCAAATCCCAAACCCTTCGTGCTTTCCCCAGTGTCACCCACAGCACCAGGGATTAAGATATCTTCTGCAAACCATTCCTTGGGATCAGGGCTGTCTCTTTGTACGTCTTGTCCCTCTTGCTTTGCTGTGTGTGAGCCCAAGGCAGTGCACAGGGCAGTGCCATATGCAGCCATAACGCTTTGGAAAGCCTTGTCTTTATAACACAAACCACGATAACCGACTGGGAGCTTCAGGGCTTTGAGATTTGATGCTGCAGACCTGCCTGTAATAACTCCAAACTGTGGTGTTAGGGACATGGAGCAGCTGGGGCTGTGCTTGTCTGGAGCTTCTTCCCTTCTCCCAGCCCTGCCCTGGGTGGGCAGGGTCCGGATCAGCCCAGACCCTGCCCTTCAGCCCCTCTGCCCAGTTCTGCTCCAGTCCCATCCCCTCCCGCTCCTGCCATTCCCTTCCCTTCTCTGCCCTTGCAGCCGAGCAATGATTCTCCTTTCTCCGGCTCCAGGTTTCCCACTCATTTCTTTTGCAAATGTTTCTCTCCCAGCATCCTTCCTTTACAAATGTCCCACGAGAGGTTTTCTACCCATTTCTACCCCCTCCCGGGGCACTCCTGGCTGTGCGGGCAGTAACAAATGTAGACTTTCTGTGTTTCCTCCCTCCTTGCTATTTTGCAACTTGTTTCTCCTTTCTCCTCTCTTCACCTTTCTGGAGGTGGTTGGAGGATCGGTGTGGGGAGATGGGCTGGGTGGCTGCAAAACGTCCTCCCTGCAGCAGACCCCGTGCTGGCGGTGCCTGTGCAGCAGGTGTGCCTCGTCTGAGCTGCCGTGATAAAGCCAATCCCCTGCAGCAGCAGCTGCCTGTGCTGGTAGCTGGCAGGCTGTCTGTCTGCTGGTGGGCTTCAGCTCTTCCCCCTCAAGAAGCCAGTCTCAGCTTCGGCCCCAGAGATGCGATTGATGCCTGTGGCTGGTGGCCGCTGGCTTGTTGTGGTCCCCGTGCAGCAGCTGTGGCCTGAGACATGCTGCTTAAAGAGGTTAAGAATCTGCAGATTCCCTTGGTGGTGAGCGCTGCCACTGCTGCTTTGGGGCTGTGCTGCTGTGAAATGTCTCTGCTTTGGGCCCTGCTGATGGAGTCAGGTGGAGCATCTGCTGCTGAGGTCTCGTGAAGCTGAACACAGGCACAGAGCTTGTGTGGCCTGTCCTGGGCTGTTCATCCACGGCTGCTGGCGGAGTGAGGTAGGTGCAGGTGGTGGAAACCGAAATGTAAAGGTTTGAGGTGAGCTGTGCATCCAGCCTCCTCCTGCAGCCTGCAGAGATGTTGGCACAGCTCAGTGTTCAACTGGAGGAGCCCAGCACTGCCTGAGATGCCCTTGGGCATCTGAGATATCCACAGGGGGGTTGGTAGGTGTGACATGGGACTTACAAGATACTTGTGTCCCTCTAGATGAGTGGCTGGAGATGGGACAGGATGGAATAGAGCATCTCAGAAGGTGCATTAAAAATGGTGAACGCTGAGACACAAAAGGCTGTTGGAACAAAGTATTCCATCAGCATGTTCATGTTTCAAATTCAAGTGTTTCTAGGGTTTCAGTTACAATAAAGTACTAAATTAACTTACAAATTTGAACACATTTTTGCTTTGTTTTCTTACAACTATTTTGGTAAACCTGGGAGGAACTCAAGGCACATGAAGGTGTCACCAAATGAGGATTTTTCTTCCCCAACACAAATGTCCCCCTGGCTTTGCTCAGCTTCTGAGGGGGGTGTTTGGTGTGAGCTGGGAGGTGCTGGAGGAGTGTGATCCCTTGTAGTCTGTGTAGCAGGGAGCATAGGAGCCATCTGTGCTTGCAGGACAGCAAGGACTCCCCCACTGCTTCCACATCTCCTCTCCTTGTTCTCAGAGGCAGCAGGGCTGATGAACATCATCTGTCTGCCTCGTTAGCAGGCTGCTCCTCATCCCCAGAGCTCGGCCTCTTTAAAGGTGCCTGGGCACGAGAAGACACGGGTGGTAGGGCTTGTGACACAAGGCGGCACCAGCACTGAAGGGGCTCCTGCAGCCCACTGCCGGGTCTGCCCCTGTCCCCCCTCTGCAGTGGCTGTGCTCTGGTCCCAGCCGGGATGCCAGCCCGTCTGGAGCCCTCGGGGTGCAGCAGTCCCAGTGCCTGCCTCCTGAACAAGCCTGAGCACTGAGTGCTTGTGTCTGCTTGTGCACGTTGAATGCTGCACACCACCAGTAGGATTATTTTTTATGATCAAAATCTTACTCCAGGTGTGTGTGTGCTGCTGAGTCTGTGACATTCCCAGCCTGCTTGTAGGCCACTTTGTACCGAAGTGATTCAGCCTGCAGAAAACAGTTCCTAGAGACCAATGCACCGCTCACATCCTGTGCGTGGTGAAGCTCCTGAGGGGCTGCTGACCTGGGAGGTGGGGCAGGGTCCGGTCACTTGTGCTCGCAAGGCTCCCAAGCTCGTCCTCCCACATCCCCCATCCCGTACAGGAGTGCAGCCCACGGCTGTCCTTCATCGCTTTAGGGCGATTTGAACTTCTTCAGATTCCTTCATTGCAGGAATCACTGTGGGCATTATGTATCGTGCCCAATAATGTATTCACAAAGCAGGCTGCTATATGTCAATACCTGCTCAAGCGTTTGCAAAAGTAACTGCAGCCAGTGTGCGTGTCTGGCTGCTTGGCACTTTGGATAAGCCACAGCCCTCTTCTTGAACTCACCGTGTCTGCTTTTCTGAAGGCTGTCTGTGGCTTGCTGCTGCCTGCAGGACGCTGTGACAGTCCAGCCAGGGCCCTGGGGACAGGCTGTGCAACTGGCACAGGTATAATTGTGCAGGCCCCGTTCTGGGCGCTGGGGACCTGTCTGCACTGAGCAACGAGCTTGTAATGCGCGTGGTGCTCGAGGGACCTGGGGGAAGGTCCCTGTGCCACTGGCGGCTGCAGGGCACTTGTGGCATGACGCAGTGGGTGCAGTGCCTCCGCCCGGGCCCCGTGCAGCCGGTACAAGGGCTCCACGCTGCAGCCCTGCCTGGCGCTGCCACGGACCCGCGCTGCTGCGGGGTCGAGGACCTGGTGAGCTGCTTGTGCTGCGTGCTTGGGGCCGGGGGATCGCTAGGACAGAGGGACCACATCCCCAGTTTCCAATAACCTGGTGAAGCCCCTTCCCTCGTTGGTCAGCCAGATCGGCTGCTCTTAAGCAGAGATAACATGATTTTGGGGGCGAGGCTGAGGTGGCGGGGCAGGGGCAAGCCCCCTGCAGGGTGATGTCCTCGGGGCAGCGCAGTGCTCACTGCCTGGGACGGCTGCAGCACTGAGCGTGTCCCTGCGTGGGAGAGCTGTGGACATGTTCAGGCCATGAGGGAAAACACTCCTGTTATTTTCATTCTCTCATCTGGAGACAGCAAGTCACCAGCAGAGCGTTCTCCCCTGCCCCGTTCTGTGTCCCCGGCTCCCTTCCAAAGGCTGACGCATTGTGAAGGCTGCCCCTGGGCCGGGGGCTCCATCCGCTCCCCCTCTGCAGCTCTGGGAAGTTGCTGCTGTGGTGTAACCGGGCAGGCAGCTCATCGCCTTGTAGCTGTTTGCTCCCCCTGCAGTGGGTGGGGGAGAGACTCAGAAAAAGGTAAAAGTGTGAGAACTCGTGTGTTGAGTTATGAACATTGCATAAGAAAGAAAAGGAAATAATATGAAACCAGGAATAAGCAAACAAGCGATGCACAATGCGACTGCCGAGCACCCGCCAGCTGCTGCCCATCCAGACCCCGAGCAGTGGCTGCCCCCACCCCAGCCACCCCCCCAGTTTTATATTTCCATGCGGTGCCACATGGCGTGGGATATCCCTTTGGGCAGCTGGGGGCGGCTTTCCTAGCTCGGTCCCCTCCCAGCTCCCTGTGCACCCCCAGCTCCCTCACGGGCAGGGCAGGGTGAGGAGCACAGAAGGCCTTGGCTCTGCGTAAGCACTGCTCTGCACCAACCGAAACCTTTGTGCATCATCAGCGCTGTTCTCACCCTAAATCCAAACCTGAGTAGAAACAGTTACTCTGAAGAAAATTAACTCTGTCCCAGCCGAAACCAGGACAGCTGTATCCTCGATCAGAGCCCTTGCTTCTGCCACAATGACAAGAGATCAGACTTCCTTGTAATCCTCAGGCAGCTCTGTGGGAATGTCCGTCTTTCAAGTTACTGCATGTAGTTAAGCGAAAAAGATTTGAGGAATAAAAGATTCCAAGGAACTGCTTGGAGGTAGCTGTAGAAGACACGTCCTTGGTGAGGTACTTGTGCTAGTGCAGCTTTACAGCAGGGACTGGGCTAGGCAGGGTCTGCTGCTGAGAGGTGCCTCTGGCACAGAGCTGCTGGCTGCGCTGGGATCCCCGCCTGCAGGTGCAACGGGCCCTTGTTGGCAGTTCGGCATCTGGAGTTGGGCAAGAGGTGACTAGCTTTTAGTGTAACAGCACAGAGTATGTGTGCTGTTAACATCAGTAGCGTTTTCCACCTGTTAACACGCCACATCTATCTTTTTTCCATGCAATATTTATAATGAATTGCTTTAATTCCTTTACAGCATTAGATAGTTTTTATCTTCACCATTTTTAAAGACTGTCCACTGTTGTTTCTATGGAGCAGGTTCCTTGGACATGAAACTGTGTCTGTCTGATCATAAGCTGGGAACCAACTCCATCTTTAAAAATGCTTTCTCATACATGGAGTCACTATTTCGGTATGCAGTGACCTCACAGGTATGGTTTCAAGTACTTGCAATACTTGTTCATCTCAGTTGCACTACGGCTAATGCCTGTTTTGAGTCTTGATATTTAAGAGCTGACTGCCTATTGCAGAAGCTGCTGAAAAAGAGAGGCACCCCACTGTAACTTGTCCGAGTCTGAGGATGACCCAGCCTCCTTTGGTCCCTCTGCAGGGCAGTGGTGCAGCCCTGTCCTTGGCTGCTGGGGGAACTCCAACTCAGGGTCTTCCCCTGACCCAAGAGTCTTTCCAAGTGCCTGGCTGGATATTATTTCCACTCGACTTGTACTGACAATGAGGTGCAGAGTGAGCCAAACCAGCAGCTTTTCAGTCCTAAAGCCAAAAGGAAAGGGAGACAGAAGTCTGGAGATGAGGATGGAGAATGGGCAGCCAACTTCAATCCTAGAGCTAATTTTGTCCTAACCTGATGTGAGTCCACGTACCTGAAACTCCCAATTATCCCCTCTGCAGGTCCTGATGCCCAAGAATATCTCGTGCATCCCTGCAAGCACTTGACCTTCCTCTTGTGTTGCATGACTTCCTCCCTCTACTCCTGACTGATAGCCCATCGGTTTAAGGTATTTGTGCGGTCTGGGTTGATTCTGTCTCCATTCAGTCTGGTCTACTTGGGAGAAAAATACACTTATCTTAAAATCAAGTGAAGAGAAAATCTGGACACTGCCACTTACACGTAGTGGGGGCACATGAGTATAAGTATGTGCTGCAAGACGTTGCAGACCACAGGTCTTCAGAGTTGGGGTTGATACCTGCTGCTGTGGCTGTTAGCTGGTCAGCAGAGGTGATACTGGCATTTGGTAGTGGTGGAAGACCTTGAGCATGTGAAATACCATTCTGCAGTGCTTTCTGTCTTTGCTGTCAGGTGCAGCTTATGCCACCATTCAACCTTACCAGCTTGACTCCAGCAACTTTCATCTTGGCTGGCATCCCGGGCATGGAAAAGTCCCACATCTGGATCTCGATCCCCTTCTGCTCTATGTATCTGGCTGCCCTGCTGGGAAATAGTGCCCTGCTGTTTGTTGTGAGGACAGAACGAAGCCTCCACCAGCCCATGTACCTCTTCTTGTGCATGCTGGCTGTCACTGACCTGATGCTCTCAACCACGACTGTGCCCAAGATGCTGGCTCTCTTCTGGTTCAGGGCAGGGGAGATCTCCTTCGGTGCCTGCCTGACCCAGATGTTCTTCCTGCACTTCAGTTTCTCGGCGGAGTCTCTGATCCTGATGGCCATGGCCTTTGACCGGCTTGTGGCCATCTGCTACCCCCTGCACTACGCGGCTGTGCTGACGCAGTCAGCCGTTGTCAAAACAGGGCTGGTGGCTTTGCTGAGGAGTTTTTGCATCATTTTCCCGTGTGTATTCCTGCTGAAGCGGCTGCCCTTCTGTGGGCACAACATCATCCCACATACCTACTGCGAGCACATGGGCATCGCCCGGCTGGCCTGCGCCGACATCTTCATCAATATTCTGTATGGCCTTGTAGTGCCTTTCCCAGCAATAGTGCTAGATGTTGTGCTCATTGCTGTCTCCTACGTCTTAATTCTGCGGGCATTATTCAGACTCCCTTCCAGGACTGCCCGCTGCAAGGCTTTCAATACCTGTGTCTCTCATGTTTGTGTCATATTTCTTTTCTATATTCCTGCCTTTTTCACTATTTTAACTCACCGCTTTGGTCAGGAAATCCCGCACCATGTCCACATTCTGCTGGCCAACCTGTACGTGCTCTTCCCCCCCCCTGCTGAACCCCATCGTGTATGGGGTGCGGATGCAACAGGTAAAAGAGAAGTTCATGAAAGTGTTTCTCTGCCCCTCAGTTCATTTTCTGCAAGAATAAGAGCGAGGGGTCACTCTGAGAAAGTAAGGAATACCTCAGTGGGACTTGAAGCCCACCCAAATCCTCCCTCTTGGCAACCACAAACGTGGAGCACAATGCATCCCCTGCACCACTTTCCCCAACAGTTGACAGAAAACGTGAGAAAAGAGATAAAAGACAGATTCTCTAACTGGCTACAGGGAGAGAAGGAACAAAGAAGGGAGAACCCACCCCAGCAAGGTCACTTGTGGGGAATCCCCAACAAGCTGGAGGCAGGCAGCTTTTGCTGTAGTGTGATGGTGAGATCCTTATCTCAGCTGTCTGCTCTGGAGTCAAGGGACAAGGTGTATAATAAACTTGTTCTAATCACAACTGTGTAGTGGAGTTCATTACGGGAATTGCTTCATTATTAAAATTCACCGAAATGGAAAATTCTCCCAAAGGGAAAGAGCACTGAAAGAAATGCAGGTTAGCGTGGAGCTGCGCTTACAGCCCGGAGATCCAACTGTATCCTGGCCATATCAAAAGAAGCATGGACACAGAGTGAGGGAGGTGGTTGTCCCCCTCTGCTCTGCTCTCATGAGACCCGACCTGCAGTGCTGTGTTCAGCTCTGGGGCTCCCAGCACGAGAAAGACATGGATGTATTACAGCAAGTCCTGAGGACCACAGAGATGATCAAGAGATGATCACTGCATGAGTCCCAGCAGTGTGGTGTGTCCAGATCAAGCTGTTTGTCGAGCTCTTAGTAAATCTGCTTAGCCCTAGCACTGTAGGCAGTGGGGTTTGACACTGCATGGACATTCGGGTAGGTGTTGGCCATGAGGGTGAGCCTGAGGAGAACGGTATCTACCAGATCCATGTAGCACAGACAAACTGATCACTAGGATGAGTTGGGAAAAGCCATAATACAGTCTGGTTTCTTGTGCTTGTTTGCTACTTGTGTCCTTACAGCTTGAACTCCAGTTAGTGTGTGCACAACACTTACCACTTCAGGGATCTGGTCTTGGTTGAGATCAGGAAAACCAGTGACAGAGGATCCTTCCCCTCTGCTCCGCACTGGGGAGGCCGCTCCTGGAGCCAGCGAGGCCTGGAGCTGGTGGCGAGAGCCCAGCGCAGCGCCCCAAGGAGCTGGAGGGCCTGGAGCAGCTCTGCCGTGAGGAGAGGCTGCGAGAGCTGGGGCTGCTCGGCCTGCAGAGGAGGAGGCTCTGGGGGAGGCTCTCTCCAGGGGTGCCCAGGGCCAGGAGCAGAGGCCCCGGGCCCAGCCTGGAGCCTGGGAGGTGCCCCCTGGGCCCCAGGCAGCACTGCTGGGCCGGGCGGGTGCCGGAGCCCTGGCACAGGCTGCCCAGAGAGGGGCTGGGGGCTCCTCCGTGGGGTCTCCAGCAGCCGCCGGGACGTGGGGCTGGGCGAGCGGCTCCGTGGGTCCCTGCCTGGGCAGGGGGCGAGCAGCGGCACCCAGGGGTGCCCCCAACCTCAGCCAAGCTGTGAGCCTGGGATATACTTGCCTCTGACATCCACAGAATGCATCAGACAAGTGGGATTCAAAGGCCACATACAAAAAAAAAAAAAAAAAAACACAACAAGAAACACAGCTGATGCAGATTGACTTAGGTCCTCAAAAGAAGCCTTTAAACTGCACCTGTTCTGTTGCCCAGTGTCTGCTTCACTACACAGAAATGCTTTCTTTTTTTTTTTTTTAAAAAAAAAAAAAAAATCTGAAAGCTTTTACAGCACCAGGAATAGTCAATGTAAACAAGCCCTTGAGAAACCATCTAAGTCCAGCAGCTGCTGTGCCTTAAGCCCAATCTCTTATAATGAAAACTGCCCCCAGACTTTTGTTTTAGCACTTGATACCTCTCTTTCTGATTCATGCAGGTACTGACATTCTTTGTTGTACTGTGTATCGTAGATTTCAACAAATAATTAAAAAACAAACAAAAACCTGTCTCAGTTTCAAATCTGATCAAGTCTCACTTGGCTCCTTTCAGACCTGCCATGGGGATGATCCAGTGCAGGCACAGAAGCTGCCAGGGAAAAGGAAACTGATGCTAGAGCACTCAGCAAACTACATTTTTACAGCATTGTCACTGGTTCCCTCATAAAACAGAGATGATGCCTTTCTTTTTGCCAGAAATCAGTGGTTCCATATAGTGTTGACGTAAGAAAACTAATCTAAGTTTGGTTTTGGTTTTCAGTGTTTAACTTGCATTAGGTCAAACCACTAATTTGGGCACTGAAAATGCTGCGTGTCTCTCATCATTATGCAAAGCACAAAAATCTCCTTGCATGAGTCAAATCTGGGCTAATATTTCTCAGTAAGTTTATTTTAGGAATGTGTATGGTGCCCTGAACATGGCTTCTGCAGAAATGATAAAGGGGTGATTTTACTGGACAGCTGCAGAATTGAATAAACAGCACCTTGCTGACCAATAAAACCCTTTAAATTCAGGTGGTAGACCTGCGGCACTGACACAGCTGCACCACTGGCCAAGCAGCCTCTGCAGGAACGTTCAGGAGGAATCGTCCCCTGCAATTTCAGCATGAGCAAAGGACATGCATGGCCTGGCAGGTTCCCACCAGTGGGACCCCACTGAGCCCATGTCACCAGGGACTTTGCATTGCTTTAGCAAAACAATGCAAACCCACTTCCATCAATACTGTTCTAGCAGTTTGAATTAATAGAGGTCAAAACTCAGGTGAAATCAAGCCCTGGGCCTTAATTTGCAACTCTATCAACACCTCCAGAAACGGGTGAGCAATCTTGCCTGCTCAGACACCTGCTAAATTGGAACAGGTCCTGAGCCAGCACTAACATACATTAAGCCTTATTTCTCCTCAGTTTGTAATCACTTTCTGTAATAGTTACCAAACTGTAGACGTGTTTCAATTTGCATCTGTCACACTGTGTCCAGACACAGTCAGATCTGAGTCTGCCTGCCTGGGCTGTGGGAATTGCACAGGGTCAACTGGCAGGGCCTGCCTCTGCTCTAGCTCATTGTCCAGGGCAGACATGGGTCAGGCAATGTCAGCACAAGGCTGCTCAGAAAATGATACTCCAAATGGAATTGTTTATAAGGTGAAGAGTGTGATTTTGTTTTGTTTTCCCCATTAGTTTCATTTTAGAGTTGAAAGACTCAGGCTACACCAATCCCAAAGGTGCATTGCCAGAGGTGAGCAGCTCAAGTGCAGTGCTGTCAGTGTCACAGTCCCACCAGACCACACCACATTCTGCTGGACCTTCCTACTGCACTGAGAAGCCAATGTCTTTCTTTGGGCACAGCCTGGAAAGGACCACAACTCAGCCTGCTCCCATGGCATCCTCCTTGCCCACCCCAGGTCACCACAAGACTTACCATGGACATTTGGTCTAGGAGAGGGAGAACCATGACCTTGCACACATGTCCCCTGCACTCTTCAGACAGAAATGGACCTGCCACTGTGGGATGAACTTAAACTTTTATGAGGAAAAGCTGAGAGCCACAGGAAAAAGACAGAAAGCCCAGGGGTCATCCCAGGGGTGCTATCTAAAGGCAGCAGACATGCCTGTTTGTGGTACTTGTGCCATGCCTTGGGGTATGCATTGCACCAGGCAGCGCTTGTGGCTGAGCCTTGGGCAAGCCTCCCCCTGAGACAGCTGCCCCCTTGTAGGTTATTTTGCAGAAATCAGCCTTAGTCATCATTGTGCCAGCTGGGAATCCCTCTTGGCTGATGGTGATGGGACTGGGGATAACCAGACCTAAACCACAAAAATTCGTGTTTGCATCAAAGGGCTACACAGGGTGGCGCAAGCCAGCAGGCAGTGCATGCTGACACCTGAGGAAGGAGATGGGAGCACTGGAAACACTGAAGACTGCAGTAGTGCCAGTACTCAGAGGAGGGGAGGGAGCAGAGTGCTTCACTGTGCACAACATCCTAACTGCAATAGGTGGCCAGATCCAGGTCTCCAGTCAGCCACTGGGCCTTGGATCACAAGGAAGCACAAAGCCTCTGGGTGGAGAGAGGAGGACTGGGGTCTCTGGCACAGGGTACATGGGTAGAGAGGTTCACTGAAATCAGAAAGAGAAAACCTCACAGGAACCAGGTGGAGACCTTGTGGGTCTGCAGACCACTGCTGATGCCTCCAGAGCACCCAGGAGAGAGCATCTTTCACCACTGATCAGATGTCTGGGTTAGCTCCTGGGGTTCACAGCCCCTACAGAGGGGCAGCAGCTGATTGAGGCTGGCCAGGGACAAGCCCAGATGTTGCTTTGGGATATTATCCTGATGATTTCCTTATGAATTTCCATTATTTTATTGGTGTAAATGATGGGGTTTAGCAGCAGAGGTAAAAAAGGTCAGCAAACAAGGTAACATGAATGGAGAGAGCAAGGGCAAACACAAGATACAAGGGCTCAGGACCCTGTGGTGCCATGCAGGAGGCTGAAAGGCTTAAACTGAAAAGGATTAAAAAAAAAAAAAAAAGCTTGCTTGCAAGAGACGTACTGAGTTAACTGGCTGTTTTCAGTCTGGAGAGGGAAGTCCCCTTGGCCCATGTGCACAAACCTACCTGCAGATGGGAGATGTTGCCTGGTACATGAGAGAATTATTGCAAATTAAGCTTTCCTGATTTTAGAGGGACTGAATGCACAATATAATTTCTATCAGCAATCTTAGCTTGCCTCAAAATCACTTAGCTTGCCATGGGTGGAAATGTCTGCTTTTCAATGAGCTGCCTACAGCTTTGTATGCAAGTAAGAGAGTGATTTGATTCATGTGTATGCTTCTGGGTCCACTTCTTCGCCTCTCTGTTCACAATCTCAGCTGCACAATATCAAATATAACCTTGAGGCCGTCCAGTTTACCATGTGCTAAAGGACACTGAAAAGGTCAGATTGTCTCCTGATGTGTCATATGGAATAGGAGTTCTGTGTATGCAGTTGATTGGAAAAAAATATTGCAGTTTTCAGGACTTGATGCCAGGTTTTGGGCCATTTAGTCCTTAAATTACCAAGCCCTTGACTCAAAGACCATTGGAGAAATTAATTGCAAGCAAGACCGTCATATATTGTTTAATTACTGAGAGCTGGCAGGGAAAGTATAATGGACTTGGCTGTCTTCATCTGGCTGCAGTTGGAACAGTGGCACCCATCACTGTACAGCTCGGAAGGGCATTATTTAGATGCAGGCGAAGCACTGTGGAGCAGCAGTGGGAAGGCACAGTGCCCCTGGGATCACTCCTGAATGTCGGTGCAGCAGTCTGGGGACATTTGGTACAGGCACTGCAGCAAACACAAACAGTGATAGGACTAGAGGGAATGGCCTCAAGTTGTGTCAGGGCTTAGGCTGGAAATTAGGAGACATTTCTTCTCAGAAACAGCGGTCAGGCATTGGGATGTGTTGCCCAGGGAGGTGGTGGAGTCACCGTCCCTGGGGGCATTCAAGGAAAGGTTGGACGTGGTGCTTAGGGACGTGGTTTGGTGGGTGACATTGGTGGTAGGGGGTCTGTTGGACCAGGTGATCTTGAAGGTCTTTTCCAACCTTAATGATTCTGTTTCTATGATCTACCACGGAAAGCTGATTGCCAGCGCACTGAACCAACTGAAGAGCAAGGTTCAGCAGCTCAGACACCAGGGAGATGACATTTTGTTAGCACACGTGCAAGCCAGCTGGCTTGGCACTGCAGATAGGCGGTCCAGGCTGAGCAGCCTTCCTTGGTACCTGGCTCCTGCAGCACTTCGTTGCACAAGAGGGCTGATTTAGGCCATTGCTATCATCAGCTGTTAGACTCTGTATCTCTGGAAGACAGAAGCAGACTTAATGCAGAAGTAAAAAAAAAATATATATTTATAAAAACTGTTCATGAGTTGCAACAGCTACCTCTGGTTCTATGCTTTTGGAGGAGCCAGCCACCTGCAGAATGCAGGCTGGCTCAGCAGCATCAACATTTGACTTTCTTCTCACAGTGGTGTCCTGCAGATTTTGAATATTTCCTCACATACATAAAAGGATGTTTTTCTTTCTCTGGACTGCGGATGGACCACAGACTTTGCCTATCTTTCTATGCACCATAGTTAATTAATATAAGCTGATGGCAGGGTGTAAGTGACTCTGAGGTGTGCAGGGACCGGTTCCCTGCTGTTCAGGAAGGCGGGACATTGTGCGTGCCAAATGCAAAAGCAAGAACCGCCTCGTGAAGACTGGATGAGAGACCATAGGTCACAGTCATAAGCCCCAAACCATTCACAAAAGATGGTTACATAAAGCATTTGTGTGCGCTGTGCCGCAGTTCACCTCTTTGCAGTCTCTACTGGGTGATCAAGGAAAGAAGGCTGAAATCACCTGCCTTTGTAGGAGATTATGTTCTTTTATCTACGTTATGTATGATGCTGCAGTTTCTTATCATTGCAAGTGAAATCAAATATTTTGGGTTACTTTAAACTCTGTTTTCAGGCTGCTTGTTTTCAGAAGAAGAAAGCTCAAACAGAATTGGTTCAAAAATATTTGAATTTATATTTTGAAAATAATTCAAAGCGATTTAATTCTGAAACATAAACAAGCGATAACTGATAAACAAGCGATTAAATTCTGAACCGTGAAATGAAAAGCCATTTTTTCTTTCAGATCTACTACCTAACAAGCAACATAACAATACTTCTATTTTTTTTCTTCTTTTCTCTTTTTAAACACACTAGATTTTCACTGTGTAAAGGTAAGACATAAAAGTTGGCATCACAGAATCATGTGAGCCAACAACTTGGGCAACAAAATGAGAAATTCATTCCACTGAGCAGGAGAAAATGGTGTGTAATGGATATCAATTTCATGGGTAGTACGCCACTCTGAATTTTTAAGTGCAGCCTCTCAGGTAATGTAATAAAAATAAATAAACAAATAGGTTTTGCCTCCAAACATCATACAGGAAATATTGTTTAATAATGTACTAACATTCATCTTCTCTCGTCATATTCTCATTGTGTTTACATTGATTTGATGTACAAGGCAGCTGTAGTATTTCACATCTGCCAGAATTCAAGAGTATAAAGTAGTGGGAAAATGCACATTAAAACCAAATGATCCCTGCAATATAGAAAGAAACGTGGATAATGCTATTGTCTAATGGCTGAGTCTACAGACCAAGAGGTATTTGCAGGCCGGTCAGGCACTGGGGTTTACTGGAAGCCCACTTGGAGATCCGATGCCAGATCATGGAGAAATGATGCCCCTGTGTGCCCCGAGGTGGGATGACTTCAGCTGAAGCCGACTTCTCAGGAGTCAAACTGAAGGCGCTGAGCCCTGTAGGCAGTGTGGAGCGTGAGGCTCCAAGGCTGTTGAGGGAAAGAAGGATCACAGAGGTTGATGGAGATGTTGGTCTTTTATGATGAGAAAGGTGCAGTTCTCCGCAGTGGAACTGGAAATGGTGGAGAGGGGGCAGAAGAGGAGGCGAGACAGAGGTGGACAGCCGCCACGCTGTCACTGGTAAGGAAACACAGCAGTCATTAACTCTTGGAGTCTGTGTGTGCTCTAGTTTTACACAAAATGAAGGAAAATACCTTTGCTCTCAGAAGCGTGGGCTGAGAGCCTGGCTCCCCAGGAATGCAGTGGCAGCAGTCTTTGTGCCTGTGGGAGGTTCAGCCATGCAGCCCTGGGGATGGAGCATGCCCCAGGTTTCAGCGGGGATGGTGAGGAAATTGCGTGTAAGTGCATGATGTGAACACTGCCGAGCTGGCTAGGACACGCTCCTCACTGCTCTGACACCCCAGTGAGCTCACTCAGCTCCGTCAGCAGCTGCAGCATCAGCCCCATCTCCCCAGGCAGAGCACTTGCACCTTCTGAATGACCAAGCAGGACCAGAGTCACCGCCTATCCCCCAGCTAGGACACGAGCCTGTGACTCACGCAGCTTCCTGCTGCCCCCACACAACAGGACCCCAGACCTCTGCTCCCACCTGCACTCCCACTGCGCACCCATGCCCCTTCCCCTCTCCTGCGGAGCCTGGCCTGGCTCCTGCCTGGCACCCTGTGGTCTGCGGAGCCTTGGTGCTGCCTGAGCAGCTCCTTTCTCTCAGGACGGCAGGGACATTAACATTCCCTGCTCCCAGGCACCCTGCTACAGCCTGGGAAGGACCCACTTACTCTCATTGCTCATTATCCTCTGGTCCATCAGTCATTCACCCTGGAAAAAAAAAAAAAAAAGAAGGAACAATCAATAGCTGTCTTGTACCTTCCTCATCCTGATAGAGTCTAGTGGCCCTGAAAACAGCCCAGCAGCACAGCTGTTGTGAGCAGGGAGGGGGAAAGACAGTGGCTGTCTTTTTGCTGATGTGATCTTTTTGGACTTCAGCAAGGCTTTTGACACGGTTTTCCGTAGGATCCTACTGGACAAAATCTCCAGCATACAACTTAACAAAAACATCATCCGATGGGTGAGCAATTGGCTGACAGGCAGGGCTCAAAGGGCTATGGTAAATAGGGCAACATCAGGCTGGCGGATGGCCACTAGTTGTGTCCATCAAGGCTCCGTCTTAGGGCCAGTTCTCTTCAACGTTTTTATAAATGATTTGGATCATTTATAGAAGGTGTTTTGAGCAAATTTGCTGATGACACCAAACTTGGAGGAGTTGTAGACTCGGCTGAGGGTGGAAAGGCCTTGCAGAGAGATCTGGACAGATTGGAGAGCTGTTGATCACCAGCTGCATGAAGTTTAACAAAAGCAAGTGCCGGGTCCTGCACCTGGGATGGGGCAACCCTGGCTGCACGTACAGACTGGGCAACGAGACGCTGGAGTGCAAGCCCTGCAGAGAGGGATCTGGGGGTCGTGGTTGACAGCAAGCTGAAGATGAGCCAGCAGTGTGCCCTGGCAGCCAGGAGGGCCAACCGTGTCCTGGGGTGCATCAAGCACGGCATCGCTAGTAGGTCGAGGGAGGTGATTGTCCCGCTCTACTCTGCGCTGGTGCGACCTCACCTCGAGTCCTGTGTGCAGTTCTGGGCACCACAGTATAAAAAGGACGTGAAACTGTTGGAGAGTGTCCAGAGGAGGGCTACGAAGATGGTGAAAGGCCTGGAGGGGAAGACGTATGGGGAGTGGCTGAGGTCACTGGGCCTGCTCAGCCTGGAGAAGAGGAGGCTGAGGGGGGACCTCATCGTGGTCTACAACTTCCTCACAAGGGGGAGTGGAGAGGCAGGTGACCTTTTCTCCATAAACACCAGTGACAGGACCCGCGGGAACGGGGTTAAGCTGAGGCAGGGGAGGTTTAGCCTGGATATCAGGAGGAGGTTCTTCACCGAGGGGGTGGTTGCACACTGGAACAGGCTCCCCAGGGAAGTGGTCACTGCACCAAGCCTGTCTGAATTTAAGAAGAGATTGGACTGTACACTTAGTCACCTGGTCCAAACTTTTGGGTAGACCTGTGCGGTGCCAGGAGTTGGACTCAATGATCCTTGTGGGTCCCTTCCAACTCGGGATATTCTATGTTTCTATGATTCTATGAGAGTGACCTTACTTGTAACGGCTTGGGTGAGAAAGTCTTGTACTGGGCAGTCTGTGCCCCATCTACACATCAGCCTGTTTTCTCTGCCTAGGGGGACTACAGAGGCCAGTTGGCTCTTCCAGGCTGCGTTACGTTTCCCCAGGCCAGTTCACCTGGCAGACACTAAGGACCTGAGAAGGGGGGAGGAGAGGTAGATTCAAAGAAACTCCCCCTGAGGAATGATGGCAAGGCACCCCCTTCAGTTTGGCCTTGGAAAAAGTATTCTAGATGAAAGGTAAGCCCTTTTTTAAAAAAAAATATTGTCCTGATTATAAGCTTTAGAAGCATCGCAAAACCATCTCACAGCTGGAGTGCTCCTAACTCCCATTGAAAGCTGGAATTAAAAGTGCCGGAAAATTAAGCGGCATGTCTCAAGGGTGGTTTGACTGTTACAGCCAATCTGCAAGAGAGGAATCCTGGCCCTCAGATGCCTGTTATGTGTTCGTATCACATCCTTGCAACAACACCCTGGGTGCTGGAGGTGGGTGGGGGCTCCAGGAGAGCTCAAGTTTCCGCATGTAAAACCCACGCTGGTCCCAGAGCACATCTTAACCTTTCAGCCTCCTCGTAGCACAGGCTTACCCTATAGATACTGCAGCAACTGGAGGATGTTTACAGCTTTGTCTCCATATAGCCTCCATGGCTCACTGGCAGTGCAGGAATAAAGCATAGGCACCAAAGCCAGCTGTGCCCGCACAGCTCTCCGTGCTGGGCTGTGTACAGGAGCGCGGGTACAGGTTGCGAGGCACCCTGACGTCGCATGGGGATGCGGCGCTCCTGGGAATGAGCCCCCACACCATCTCCCTGCGGGAAGAAGGGACACCCGGGACAGGACACACCGCTTCCAAGGAGCTGTCTTCTCCAGGCTACAAGACCAGGCTCCTGGTTTCAGCAACAAGGATGAGGGATAGCCCCAGTGCAGAGCAGCTTCTGCCCTGGTGGGGCAGGGAAACGAGACCTGTGTTTTGTCACCCTCCTGGGCTCAGGGAAGCCTACAGCCTTACCTCCTGGTCCTAACGGGGACACCCGCGCAGTGGGACGTGGTTCTGCTCCGCTAGATGGCAGAAATCCCACCAGCGCTACTTCAACGAGAACGAAATGGCAAGCTGCTGGCTCATCACTTGTATTAAACACTTTAAAACAGTTGACTGTGAGAGCTAATCCTGCTATATTACGTGTGGGAAAACTGGAGGTATGTGAGCATACAGCAGTTACGCATTTGAAATCACCAAGCCCTGCATCAGGCAAAGAACAGAAAGTACAGAGTTAATCTCCTAAAGCCCTAGAGTTTGTTATTATTGCTGGGTTTTAATGTTCTCTGTGGTCATATAATGGCCTAAATATTCAAAAGTGACTAGAAATGTTTGATGTCCCATCGCTTCAGTACTCATCATGAAAATTCTTCGTATGTGCTGGTTTTCAAAAAAGCACTGAGGTATCTCCAGCACTGGGTCAGAGTAACGCCTCAGTCTGAGTACCATAACATTAGTTCACCCTAAATCACCAGCAACACCTGCACTTTTAATTTATAGTTCATCTGTTCCTGAACCCAGGTGTGTATGAAGGAAGGCACTATCCAAATTCACTGCTGTGAATTCACCGCACACTGCTCCACCCTGAGACATGCAGCACGGCAGGCTGCGAGATGTCGATGCTGAGGGCTGTCGTGATAAGCAGCAGCTGCATAAGCTCCTCTGTTAAAACAGAACACAGACACAGGTCAACCTGCCATTTGAAAAGGGGGAAGATGGGTAAAATCCTGGGAAACAGAATTGATCCATCTCCAGCCTCTTCTTCAGGCTGTGAGCTCAGGTCTCTGGGTTTGTTTCCAAAGGAGATCCCCAGCAAAAGGATGGGTATGGTGAGTGTAGATCACACTACAACCTTTATATATACTGCTGTTTTCATTTATTTATTTATTTATGGAGGTTTGAGCTATCACCTTCAGATGAACAATGCCTTAGTATAACTGAGAAAGTTTAAATCATGGCCATGCAAGAGGACTGCAGCTTTGCTTGTAAAAGGGAAGGAGACAGATGTCTTTTATTAACACCAGTTTAGCTGAAATGGATGCAAGAACTAGAGAAAGGACTGAAGTATTCTTTGAGAGGTTTCCCTGTTGAGGATGAAGCTTAACAATTAGCAGGGTTGTGGCTTTCACATTTAGGCAGAGATTTTCAGGGGAATTTAATGGACTTTAGGAGCCAAGCCTTTCAACCTAATGGATGCTAGCCAATAGAACCCATTTAACCTCCCCTGTCCAGGTGCAAGTAAGAGAGCAAATACACGTTGGAATAGTGCCTGTTGCATTCCTCTTAGGCAACTTAAAGATAGCAATAAATAATAGTCCTATGCTAATGAATAATTTCTTCCAGAATTAAGATTTGCTCACTTCTGATTCTGTATCAAGTGTGAGTCATCATGACTAAGGCATATATGCTTGTCTGTGTGCCTGAAATAACACTCCTTAGAGAGGAGCTGCTGGAGTCACAGCCTGTTCAGCATCTCCCTGCCCTGGGGCACACTGAGCCTTGCAGGATTTGATACTGCTGCAGCTCAGAGTTCATTACCTGAACAAGTGAATTGCAGAAAGAGACATGAGCTGGGCTGTCTGACGTGCTTAGGCACTCACCAACCTCTGGTGGGGGCATTCATTAGCCACTGAATCAGGTTTGAGCTCTTACCACTTTGCAGGGTTGATTACTGTCAAAACGGTGAGAAAGCTCGCCTAGAAATGCTCAGCTACATTCCATGAGGCTACAGAATCACAGAATGGTTGAGGTTCAGCAAAAACACAAATTCCTGCACTTGGGACAGAACAGCCCTTACATCGGTACTGGCTGGGACTGAATGGCTGGAGAGCAATTCTTCAGAAAGGGCCTGGTGGGCAGGAAGCCGGTGGGACGTGAGCCCTCAGCGTGCCCTTGCAGCACGGAAGACCAGCTGCATATTGGGCAGCATTCCTAAGAGTGCAACCACCAGGTCAAGGGAAGAGATTTTTCCCTTTAATCAGCATGTGGGTGACTGCATCTGGAGTACTTTGGCCAGTTATGGATCCTTCCATAAAAGCAAAAGTAACATTGCTGAACCGGAGCAAATCCAGGTGAGACTGCTAAGAAGGTCAGGTGGCTGGAGATCACGACACAAAGAAAGGCTGAAACAACTGGGTTTGGGTAGCCAGGAGAAGTCAAAAGAGGTTTCTAATTAAGTCTTCTAATACTTGGAAGAGATTATAGAAAAAATGGAGTCA
The DNA here is from genome assembly GCA_011075105.1 of Heteronetta atricapilla. Lineage (NCBI taxonomy): Eukaryota > Metazoa > Chordata > Aves > Anseriformes > Anatidae > Heteronetta > Heteronetta atricapilla. Next base: position 206,620,446 of record CM021731.1, on the reverse strand, counting down.
GACTCATCAGAGATGAAAACACAAGAAGCTGTGGACGAAAGTTGAAATAGGGGAAAATTCACTTGGACAGTAAAGGAAAAATTCTTCCTCATGGAGGGCAGAACATAAGGCATTGGAAATTTAAAAGCTCCATGGGACAGGGGCCTGAGAATCTTGATCTAAGAAGACATTAAGATTTTGAGCCACTTAACTGGAGTGTATAAATTTGTTTGTGCAGGCACATTTAACATATTGGGGAAGAAGAAATAAAGGAAAACAGTTCTCAACAAAATATGTGTGGAGTCAGCACCTCACAAATATGACCCATCATACTGCCACAGACCTGCAGGGAATCTGTCTGCTTCAGGGACCCATGGCACCATCATCCCAATTCCCACGTGTACTAATGAGTAGGCACAGCTTTCCAAAATAAGCTCTTTATTAGGTTACACGTGTAAGGTAAATTTGGGCGGTTGCATACTTTGAGTGTAGGATGCTGGATATAACCAGTGCTTGTTCATCAGACTGGAAGCATGTTTACTCTTAAGGATATTATAGGTTTCAATCATAAAAAATTGTTTTCCATTTTAACTTTTCATTCTGAACAATCAAGATCAATAACTGCTTCAATACAACACTTCTCGTGTATCCACCACCGCTGATGAGTTCTCAGAGGCTCTTAATGTCTCAAATGACTTATTTCCTTGCATAAAGTAACCAAAGGTATTAGATGTGTCATTAAAATAATTTATAACACCATGGGCCTTATAAATTTTACTAGATAGGAAATTCTTTGCAGAACCAGCTACTCAAAGTCCACTGCACAATATTCCTTCCTGCTGAAGTGCATATGAAGCACATGGAGACAGGAAAGGGAGGGTGGGGAGAGCGAGTGCACATCTGCATGGCTTTGTAACAGTCATCACAGCTTGGTGATTTGAGAGCATTTGTGGGGTACCATCAAAGCAAGCCATTTAGCAACCACTCCGTGAGGAAGTGTCGGGTAGATGCTGGCCGGGTGGTACCGGGCTGCCCTGAGCCCTTCACCAGGCTTTTCTCCATTAGCTGGGGAAAGCTGCCTGTCTCCCCAAGGCTGCCTGAGCACAGGAACAGCTGTGACTCTTGTGGAATGTTTTTTGTTTTCTGGTTCTTCTCCAGACACAGGGATCAAGTGCAGAGTTGTTTAGTAGTTACCCTGGACAGCCCCAGACACATCATTTACATGGGTTTTTATCTCTTTTACTATTTTTGACCCTACTTTTCATGACCTTTGACTCTATCTTTCTCCACTCCAGTCTTCTCTTAGATGAACAACCTGCCTCTAATTACTTTTTTCTCTGTTGGCTTCAGTTCTGCTACATCCAGATTTGATGTTTCTGATCACATTATGTAAGTCATCCTGGCCTTATATGGTATTACTGATGAGGTTACCTAGGAGCTGCTTGGCAGGTAAGACTATACTCCCCAAGGTAGACTTGAGCATCCATGGAAGAGGAGTGGGCAAATATTCATCCGAGACTGTTGCTGCCACCCACATTTAGGTAGGGTACAGAAGCATTTAAGACTTGTGCTTTGCTTGGTTCCCAAAGGCTCCATAACTGGTACTTAGGTTTAACCAGATGTTGAATTATTTCCTAGACTGGGGTTTAGTTCTTGATTAGAGTATTCATTAGAAACACTTGAGTAAGTTAGAGAAAGTTAGTAAGAGAAAAAATAAATAATCATATTTATGTTTTTCTAGAGCATGAGCTTCTTCAGTGTACAGTGGAAATACAACACATCATGGAGCAGAGAGAATTATATGGTAAATCACAGAATAAAAGATCATGGACTATATTTTAAAGTTACATAGCTAATGAATTCAGTCATGACGACAGAGGGTTGTGCAGTTCCCCACAAGGGAAGCAGTGTAAAGGCAAGTGAAGGGAATGGAGAGCCAGACGTGATCAGCCTCCAGAAGTGGGATGTCCGTCAGGATGAATGCAGAATGGCAGGTGTTGGAGCTGTTGGATGACCACATGATGGATCTGGAAGCATCTGCATTGAAATAAAAAACCCTCAAGAAATATGGGTATCATGGAATGATAGAATGGTTTGGTTTGGAAGGGACCTCAAAGACCATGTAATGCCAACCTCCTCACCACCTACCGCTAGACCACCTGGCTCAGGGTGTACTGCCCACTGGCCAGAAAACACACATACCTGTAGCTATACATGCAAATGATGCAATTCAATAAATTACCCAGGCTCATAGCAGTGGTTAATAATGTACTGCTGATTATTTTTCCCTTTTCTTTTATGGCTATGGAATAAAATATCAATAAAAGAGAGATAAATTTACACCAAAGCATCAAGCAATTTGGAAATGTATCACCCATCTCAATACGTTAGAAGTTCCCAACTTTATTTTTATTTTTAACTATGGCTGATTTAAAGTCATAAATACTGAATAAATCACACCTGTCTATCCAGCAGTGAGCTAGACTTTCCTACCTGCTGTAATTCAGCTTTTGTCTTGGGAAGTAAATTACAATACCAAGGATGTTTGATTTTTTTTTCCTCCCCCCCACTGGAAATATGATTCATTATCTAACAAAACTTGTAATTGTTCATCTAATAAGTAAGGAATGAATAATGACTTGAGAACATTTAAAATATAAATTCAATACAAATTTTACCTGAGGTATCAGCCCAGAAAAGGAGTTTTCAGAGAAAGAGATGAGGAGGAATAAATCTTGTGCCAGTGCAGAGTGCCCCAGATGATGAACATGGGAATAGCCTGGACAGGGCCACTGGTACTTGTGTGCAAGACAGGGAACCAGAGATGCAATGTTTGCTGCTGAATGTCTCCTGAACAGAAATCCTTGAATTTCTGTGTAAAAAGTCATTGCTGCAAATCAGAGATCTTTCTAGGGAGTTTGAGGCCCTGAAACTTCAGGAACAGCACTGACAAGGAACAAACTGTGCACAGCTATATCAAAAAAAAAAAAAAAAAAAAAAAAAAAAAAAAGTTTATTTTCTTGTTCTCTGGTGAAACAAATCTTTCACTGAAGGAATTATTTCGTTTAGAATGTGTGATGGGTAAAATAAAAGCTGAATTAATCTACAAATTGTCCACCAGTCTGTGCGTGGTCGACAGAGATGACTCTTCAATATAACCCACAAGCACAACGTGACCTGGTAACTGGAGGCTGAAGTTACACGGAAATTGGACTGAAATGAGGTAATGCTAGTTAGCAAAATCTGAAAATAAAAACTGACATTGATGAAGCTTTTGGAATTGTAAAGCTAGGAACAGAAATTCTTCTGAGATACAAGCTTAATCTGAAGCCCACATGATGGGCTTGAGGAGTAAATTTGATATGAAATTCTTCTGTGAGGCGATGCAGTGTGACAGAAAAAAGCACCACAGTGAACCTTTCTGATCGAATATTTTCCAACTCTTCTGTAACTACGGGAAAAAAGCCCACATGGATTAACATATTAATTAGAACAAAGAGAAGAGATTAAACACTATTTCCTTACCTTACCCTTGAGTACCATGCAGCTACACCTCGAAGCATCACAGCCAGGCTCTCTAAGTGCCATTTGAGTAGATGTGAAACCTCCTGGCAATGCTCCTGCCCTTCATATTTCAGAAACTCAACCAGGTCTGCTGCCGAGGCTCAGTTTTGACAGCAGCAAGGAAGCCTGAGCCAGGCTCAGCCTACAAAGAGCTGCTTATGAGGTCTCTGAACTGCCCCCAGGGACCTCAAATGAAAGTATTTGTGGGAACAGACAGAAGCAATAGGGAATCAGAGCCAAACCTGTCCTCAGTTCTAGCTGAATCAAATTCAGCCTGGCAGCAATGCCCACAAGGTTTAGGGATCAAGTGCCCCCTGTGCAGGGAGCTGTGCAGACTCTCATCAGAAACCTCCTTGTCTGGGTTGTTTCCTTTCAACCCAAGGCAGTGTTGGGTGTAAATAAGCCCCTGAGACCTGGCTTCACCTGTGCATGTATGAAAAGATTGCTGCTGTCTGCTGGGTGATGCCAAGTAGCAGATCCAGGACCTGCTACAACCATTGTGTGGGAGTGGGGTGGGCAATATGGGGTGGCCAGAGCCAGGAGCAGTCCCACCAGCTTCTAGATTTCCATGGCATTAAAGCTCATTAATGCGCTGTGGCCAGCTGAGACCAATCTGTTTATCTGCTCCAGTCACCTGCAAGCCAGCTGTGCACCAGCTGCAAGCATGGTACTGGTGCACACAAATGCTTTGTGTGACTCCTCTTTGCTTCCGTGTGTTCTGGGGCTCCACAGTCCCCAGTGCCTTCCTCCCATTTTCTTTCTGCTGCATCAAGGCCTCCATGCTGAAGCTCTGGTTTTGGGAATGTAGTTTTCTATCATAAGTCTGAAGTTCAAAATGGGGTAACCCTTCCTCAGAAGGGATCTACATGGTGTGCTGCGGGTTGACCAGATGTGCACTTGATGCTGCTCCACTCAGGATTCCCAGCACCTGAAGGGATGTGAGATCATTTATAGGGTCATCTCCTTACTGTGATGGCTCTGACAAACAGCATTCTAAATGACGCTTCACAGGGTCTGAGCACCTTTCTCACTGGGGCCACCACAGACCAGCACCTCCCTGTGAGCTGGGAGGACGCTGCGGCTGGGAGCCTGCTTCGCCCACCCCAGGCTGCCCACCTTTCAAGCTCCACGGATCCCCCAGCCCGGTGTCCTGTCTCCTTGTCACATGCTTGGTGGTCCTGCATGGGGCTGGACCCCCTGTAAGCTCCAGGCTCTTGTTGTCCTTGGCTGGGGTGGAAAGCCACTTGCCTGCAAAATCAGGGGGTGAACGAGACCTGGGGGAGCTCGGCGGCGCAGCTGATGCTGTGACCTGGGCAGGGTTCGGGGCAGGACCAGCACATGGCAAGCACAGGGTGGGGAGGGTGGGTGTTGGGGGGGAAGCATTGCTCTGCGAACCTCCATCAGTCTGAGGCTTTGGCACATCCTAACTGAGAGCAGTATTTTGTGTTGAGTATCCCTTAATGGATTTATTTATTTATTTATTTATTTAATGTGGCTTTGTCTTACTGCTTGGTTGAGCCCCTGCAGAGTTCTGGAGTTTGCTGTTCACTCTGACAAAATGTTCCTAAGCTTAATCCTGTTGAGTGAAAAACACCTCCTGTAACTGGTTTTAAATTTGCCACCTGCTATTTTATTTAATGCTTCTTATCTCTTCTATTGAAAGAGACAGCAAACAATTAGACTCGAATGTCCTCTTCAAGACACTCCCAATCCTACAGAGCCCTTCCCCAAGCCTTCAGTCACCGCCCTTCCAGACTGGAGAGCCCTCTCTTGCACCATTCTTCCTTGCATGGTTATTTTTACCTTGGCCTTGGTTTATTTATTAATTGTGTATTTATTTTGATTATTTTAACCTTGCCTTTGTTCATTTTTGTTGGCTCTTTCCAAAGTCCCTCTAGTGCCCATAAGAATATGTGGAAGGTGAGAGCATCTGCAGCTGAAGGCTGTCAGATCAAGACCTTTTCAGCTCAGTGTGTAACAGGGAAAGGAGAAAACAAAACCAAAATCAAAAAACACAGACAGAAAAAAAACCTGACAGGTAATGGGGATGAGCAAAAGCAAACTCTTCAGTTGCTAATTGATGGGCATTAAAAACTCCAAGCACAACTTTGGAGAGGGTCATCCTGACCTTTGTAGCTAGTAAGAGGAAGAAAGTGGTGGACATAAAGATTTGGGACATCTGGGGGTCCTATGGGACAATGCAAAACAGACCGAGGGGAAGCAGTAAGGGTGGGCAAAGGGGAGGGTGGAAACCAAGGAGAGGGGACACAGAAGGGGCTGACTGCAGCCACACAGCAGCTGCACACCAGAGCCGATGGCAGGATCCATAGCAGAGTGCTGGCAGCAGCCGGGCCGTGAGCTCTGGGCTGAAGGCTGTGCAATGGGAGCTGAGTGTCACAGCAAGAGAGCCGCCACCTCAGTGCTTTCTGCCCCAGCACCACTGTGTATGGCGTCCCCACCATCAGTGTGGCACAGCGCTCACGTGCCTCTTGCCAGGTTGTGCAAGAAGCTTCCACCTGCACTGACAGCTGGGATGAAAACCAGTCAGACATGGGAGAGTTTGCTGAGAAGTCTTAATATACTATTCCTGAAATATTTCCTTGAGCATTCCCTTCACTGCTCAAAGCCAGCTGTATGATCTCTGCCCTCATGCAGGGCTCTTTCAGTATTGTGCTTCAGTGAACTCTGGCTTACAGTCATACAGAGAAACTGGCAGAAACGACATTTTGTGTATGCTAGAATCCTTTCTAGACTCATCGCTCACTCACGTGCTCTCTGACAGCTAACATGGCCTGTACTGAACCCAGCAGCTTGTTTTTCTCCAAGCATCTTCCAAAAAGTCATTCAGTCAAATTCCATGCATTCCACAAGCTGGAGAATGCAGCATGTTCCTCATGTTTCCACCAGCTTCTTCCAGTGGCTACCCATCCCTGCTGCTTTCTGGCCTCTGCCCTGGAATCTGCGACTATTCTGGAGGCAGGCAGGAAGCAAACACACCTGGAGAAACCCCTGCTGGTAGGGCTGGCCTTGGACTCAGCAGCGTAGGTGGTGAGCTGCCATCCTGATCTCAACAGCATGGGTATAAACACAAAACAAAATTAAGGGGCTGCTGCAGTTCCAGAGGAGCATGATGTGAGCGAGCGGTGTGTTTGGGCTAAGCCTGGCTTTGTGATGACCTGCATGAAGAAAACAACTTGCCCGTTGTGCAGAGAATGAGGGAACTTTATGACTGAGACTAGATGAAAAAAGCAGTATTTATTTTCCCCTGAGCCCTCTCATACTTGCTTCACATTGTTCTGCCTGAAAGCAACTTCTGCACAGACACCCCTGACTCAGGAAGCATCAGACAGCTTGGGCACCACTGCATGTCCAGCCCTGACACAGCACTGCTCACAGGCGCCAGCTGCCCACGTGCCCCCAGCACCTCGGGAGACACCCTCTGCCTGCAGTGAGCCGTGTGCCATCACAAAGTGCCAAATGCCAGCTCTAAGGTTGTTCAGCTGTGCCTGCACTGAGCAGCAGCTGCAGCTACAGACCCTCCATGCAGCACGCCTGTCCTGCGCTGCCTGTCCTGATTGCATGCTGGCGTGGCACCTGTGGCAGAGTGCAGAGCTCGTATCTGCTCACACGGTGCCCTGCAGTGGCTGCATGGACCTTCCCTGTGCTTCCCTGGGGATTGGGCTGGCAGCAGG
>CM021731.1:206535181-206563211 GCA_011075105.1 Heteronetta atricapilla | reverse complement strand
CTCGATGCAGCTGATAGCCCCTGCTGATAGCCCTTTCAGCCCCTGCTTCAGCCCATCTTCAGGAATGTAGGAGGCAGAGCTGGCACGGACCTGAGCTCCAGCTAAAGTAGGCATGGGGATTCACAGCAGAGAAAAAAAAAAGAGTTAAAAAAGGTTTGGAAATACACTCTAGAGGTTGGATAAAGCAGGTGTGAGAAAAGGCAAGGACAGAGCGGGTGGATACTGGTGCCTGTGGTCAGCACAAGACATTTTCCTGCATATCGAATTCAGCTAAAAGAGCTTCTCTGTGTGGCAGCTTCCAGCACCCAACAAAGGAGACGGGTTTGCCTTCCAGCACCTGGGCCCTATACGGGATGAAGGGTGCTCAGTGCCATGCTGACCTGATTTCCTTTCTTGTCCCCCCAGCTCCTGGGAGACATCCTCATCATTGTCTTGGCCGCGCACTTCACCAAGGACTTCACCCCTGCCTGCCAGGCCACTTGGCAAAAGCTGGTCGGCGTGGTGGCCCACGCTCTGGCCTACAAGTACCACTGAACGCTCCAGGGGAGGATGCAGCTGTAACAGTCCATAAAAATAAAACCAAACAAAACATTTTCTGAGCTTCTTGGTGTGCTCCTGTGTCTCTGCAGCTGCTTGCGGGAGGGAGCGGGGAGGGAACAGGGGACACAAAAGGGGGAAGAAGGTCTCAGGGCTGCTGGGAGCATCACAGTCCAAAAAAAAAGCAGTCAGACTAGCCTAAGGGAGGATGCTCCTCCTGGCTATTTGGGCTCTCTCCGGAAGGCACCAGCCCGCTCACTGCTGCCTTGTCCTGCCTGCCCAGCTGGGCTCATATCAGCCACCCTGAGCCCCATGGACAAAGGGGTGCTGGGGGCATTCCGAGCTCCAGGGGGACATCTGGAGATACTGGCCTACCAGCAAGCTGTGGGCACATCCTAGCTCACCGAGAGCTCTAAGCTTGCTGAAATTGCTGGGGAGAATTTCTGACCTATTCTGCACAGGAGGCCAAGCTGCAGGGCCAGCAAGAGCCCTCTGGCCCTAAACCTCTCCCCCTGCACTGCGTGCAAGGATATAAATTTGGAGAGATTCATTCGAGACAGCTTAGACAGAAATGAGAGCTTTCGTAGTACTAATGTATCTTCAAGAAGATGATAAAAACGTTTTTAAATGTTAACAGTGAAAATGCTCTTCTCATTAGCCTTGGGCATTTTGATCAGAACACACTTCCTGCAAGATGATGTGAATGGTCTGGGGAGGAGGGGTCGAGGGCAGCTTTTACATGGGACTGATCAGAGCATTTTAAAGTCAGATTAGCTTAATGAACAATGATTTTTCACTGTAGCGGAAGGATTCAACATAAGCACATCGGTTTCAGGAATGCTTTTTCAGGAGTAACTTAAAAAACAAAAAGGACAGATGTCTGTGTCTCAGAATGATGGAATCATTGCTTTGCAAGATTTAGGAACAATTTTTCTGCTTTTCTGCAGATAAAGCAGGGATTTGTACACATGACCATCTTATGCCAGACAGCCCTCCAGTCTGACAGGCAGAGGAGCCAGCCCTGCCAGCAGTGCCCAGCACATCCTGGGCTGGGGGGGGATAAGAAACCAGTCCAGCTTTCCTACAACACATCATTCTTTCAGTCAGCAAATGGGCATTTCAGCACGATTTCAGGAGGTAAGACTGTACTCGGTGTCTTGGGTTCACTCTAGTTAAAGAGCGTTACCACCAAAGAGGAGTTTGCCACCAAAGAGAAAAGGTCACCTGCACTTGAGGGGCCAGCAGCACATCCCCTGTGTTTGGCAGAGTCTCTGACGGGTTCCCTCTTCCTCTGGGGCCTGGTTTTCTGCTGGGCTTGGTGGGAACCTCTCGCCCAAGCAGCTCCCTCCCAGGAGGGGCTTCAGCACCAGCAGAGCCCCGGTGCATCCCGCTCCCTGGCCGTGCACTGCAGCCAGGGCTGGGATGGTCTTGTTGGCCTTATCCTGCCAAGGAGCAGGATTCGTGCTGTGTTGCAGAGCCAGAAGAGGTGTTGCAGTGTGCCAGACTTTCTGAGCAAGAGTTGTCCCTCTCTTGTGTGAGCAGGAGCAAAGGTATGAACCCTAAGGACTCACCTGACCCAAAACAGTGCCCAGTGCTGAGGCCTAAATGCCAGGCTAGATGGACAGTGGACAGCACGGCAGTGTTAAAATGACACTGCCCAGTCCTAGCAGTGCTTTGGCAGTAGACTAACTTCTCTCTGCTGAGGACACAGGGTCAGCAGTACATCCTTCCTTTATACCAGGGGAGTGGAGCCGAAGTCCTTCCACCAGCTGGCAGGAGAGCAGGGAACCAAACGCACACTTGCAGGCCACAATGCTCTACAGACCAGTGCCCTGGGGAGGAGGGCCCAGCCTCACCAGCACAGCGACGGGGAACAGCAGTGCTGGTGCTTCGCCGTGAGCTCAGGGCATTTCTGCAGTGGCAGTGCTGAGATGCTCTGGTGGATGCACTCAGCTCCTTGACCAAACTCGCGGTAGTTTGGTTTAGGATCTGTAGGCGGTAAAGGCCTGTACCCTGAACAGGCCCTGAACCTCTTCAGTTCCAATCTGTTCTTTGAAACCCACACAGGACCGGGTTTCATGGTGTGCTTTGATGTTCATAAGCGTGGAGACCAGAACATTCATGGTGCAATTAACACTTGAATAGCAGGAGGTGCTTCCAAGACTAATTTCTCAAGGAACAAAAGAAGTTGTGGGCACAAGGAGCCATGTGCTTACCTTTTCCCTCTTATGTAATCTGACAAAAAGCCAAACACTTTATTCCATAAGCATGGCAGTCTCGGTGAGCCTTTTTTGGAGTTCTCCATCCTTGCAGTATCTGGCTGCAAGGCGGTGATCCCCCTTTGAGTTGGCAAGCATCTCAAGGATATTCCTCAAGGGTGAGAGGTCCCTTACCAACTGCAGACCTTTGGTAAGTGACCGGCATCATGCATGACTTGTACCACAGGGAATTAACATCTTGCATGGGAAACTTTGAATTATTATTATATCCTCTGTGCAGTAAGTAATAACTTGAACCTTGCCATCAACCTTTGTTAAATCTCACCTTTGCAATATTTTACTTCAGTAAACTGTTCTTGCTATTACATTTGGCAGTGATTCTGTAGACAGTTTAAATCTTGCCCCTGACAGATGCTGGGAGCCGCAAAAGGCCCCGGTGACAGCAAGCCATCAGCTTGCTCCTTTGCTGGGTTGATGGCAGTTGGCTTGTGTTCAGGACGTCACTTCTGCCTCGCCCTCTGTGACACCGTTTGAGTGAGCCCTGCCTGCTCCAAGTCCCAGGAGCACTGTATGATGCTTTTGGAGCTCAGAGCCACCTAGAAGTGGTTCCCTGCCAAGGCAGTGCCGGCTGCCACAGGGCGAGTTCACATTCCCATCTTGTTGCCTGCTGCGTCCGTGCCAGGAGGAAGCAGCCAGGTCCTGCCCTCCGCTGTGAGACCGGGAGATGCTGGCACAGAATGGAAGGAGCCTCGACAGGGCTGTTCAGATGTGGAAGGAAGATCACAGCAAATAAAGTGGGAGCAAACACACCCGCAAGGCAGACTGGCTCCAGACTTCAGAAATTGCGTGTTCTGAAGGAGAGAGAAGAGAGGCTGGCCTGGATCCAGAGGCTGGGTACATCTGCCGCTCCAGCTGATAAGGGCACGGGTAAAGCTTGGCGCAGGACACGGCCTGCTGCAATCAGAGTGACCAATAACCTCTGCTTCCCTTGTAAAGGCCTGGAGCTGTCTTTTGCAGCCGGTGGGATGCTTTATGTGCAAAATGGGAAGGTTCCTGTCCATGGAAGTGGGCATGACCCAGTGTGGGGCCACGAGATGACGAACCACACAGGGGGCCCTTCCACCCGCATCGGAGACAAATGGAAGGATTTTGGAGGGAAGTGTCCTGAGCACTGTGAAATTCACCCTACGCAGACAGCAAAGGGGCCCCCGCCTCCCTCCTTTGTGAGCGTGGCTGGGGTAAGGCCACTGCAAAGTATAGCTGTGGGTGCAGGAGGGGACTGAGATCTCCCTCTGACGCTGTGAACTGGAAAGAAGCTACAGAAACGGCCTCCACTTGGCATATCATGATGATTTCTTCCTCCCTGCCCCCCAGCCGGTGTCACTGAACAGCCCCCTCAGGAGACATCCCATGGCTGGCAGCTCTGAGCATGCAAACACTGCTCGCCAGGCCTCAAATCATAAATCAGGTGATTTTAAAATGCGTTTAAAATTAACTATGTCCTATGGAAATGCATGCCATGGAGGGATCCCTGAAGAAGACCCCCAAAATCAGAGCATAGGGCAGGGACTGTCCAGGCTGTTCTGCCTTTGCTTTTTGCCAAGCGTTTCTCTGTTGTCTCACTGTTCGGCAGAAACCTCGGGCGTGCAGTGCTGCTTACAGAGGATGCTTGCAGCGTCCTGTCTGAAAATACCTGTCGTTCTCACATACAGCTTCAAGGCTGTATCCACTTTGCTGTGAGCTTTTGCCTCTGATGACATTACGGACCAGTGCCCAACTGTTGTAAATGGGTGCTTGCAGCCTCGGAGCCTACCCAGATCATTGTGCATGACATGTTAAAAAGTCTTTGTGGCTGACAAATTACAACTAAAAAGCCCTTGGAAGTCAGGAGGTGAAACAGGGAGTTTCATCTCGTGCTTTTTCTTCTCTCAGCTGACAGCCGATAACTGCCCTGCAGCTCTAATGCTGGAGATCATGTGAAAAGTGCTTTGAAGAAGTCACTCACTAGGAAGAGACAGAAGGGACAGCAGGAGCACCACTAATGCTGCTGCCCACAGCAGCGAGTGAGGAGCTGTGTGGGCTGGGGAGGGACAGGGCTGAAGGAGGAGGAGAGAAAGAAAAGTAAGGCAAAGTTCGGCAAGCCTCAGGAGCTGTTCATCCTTTGCTTCATCTCTTGGTTTAGCAGCTCACCTTGCACCTTGGGCATTTGGAACTGCCCTCGTGGGACGGGGCACCTGAGCTGGTCTGGTGCTGAGGTATCACAGGATGGGGGCCACCAATTCACCAGTCCACCCTGCTAACAAAGAATCTGGAGCCCTGTCTGCAGAGCAATTTCTTGGCATTACAGCCCCCGCATTTCCTATCCTACAGTACCTCAGGACTCTGTTTGCAAAATGATACTACTTATACTTTTCTTATTCTTTGATGGCCTCATCTATTAGTAGGAAACACCTTGGATCAAGATGCTCTGCCAAGTAGGAGGACGACAACTTTCAAAGGTATGCCAGCTGCAGAAAGGAATGGTGTTGACCAGAGGAAAGGCTGGAGGAACTTAGTGACCGTTTAATTTGGAGCAGGCTGATAAGAGGCAAGATAGCACCCTTCAGATTTGTAAAGACTGCTGCCAAGGGGAGGACAAGAGGACAGACTTCAGCCTGCAGGCAGTGAGAGAGCATTCCTGCAAGGCTATTTCACAGGGCTGAGTTATTTTATGTGAACAATCGATCTGATCGAGACAGCTCTACCAATAGCAGGAATGCTGCTTTGCGAGGACATCACATTTCTTTTGGGATATGGGATATGCTATTTATCAGAAGGGCCCCAAAGTTTTGTCTGTGCTGGTGTCTGATATAGCAAACCATCCAACTTTTGCAATGCAGGCAAGGTTTCAGCACGCATTTCTGCTAAAAGCCTGAAAAAAACATATGGTCACCTATTCAGTTCAGACTTTTACATGGTGAATACCCCGTTTCCAGTTTTGGCAGGCTCAAAGTGTGCCCCAAAGCCACCCAACCATTACATTAGACTAAGGGACAGTCATCAGCACCATACAGTAACGAGGCATTTAAAATCTGAAATAAAGTTGATGTTGTATTTTCCGCTTCCTGGAGGGCAGGCAGAAGAAATTGGCATCAGAGCGTTTCTGCAGAGCACAGCCTGGTCCTAGCCTCCCACCGGATCGGGTGGGACTGGCTGTCCGTGTGGGTGGTGTGTCTGGCTCCCGCTGCTCACAGGACGAAGGCTAGGGCTCACACCCTGCTCTTGAGAGCCACTCGGGACCATGCCTCCCAGCAGGGTTCATTTTCTCTGACAAGGAACTTATGCCAGAGATGGTCAGCTGCAGAGCTGTGACAGAACAGCACAGACAACGGCTGTGGACAACTGCAGCGGGCAAAAGCAATGGACAACAGCTGTGAAGCTGTTTGTTAGGGCTGAGAAGATGGAGGATCTTGCATGTAAAGCACAATGCCTACGTTTGGGAGTAATCATTGTGCTCCCACCTCCCAGAAAGCCTCCGATCCTTCAGGCTGGGGCTGATGATGCTTGGAGCTGCTCGGGATGGATTCCAAGGAGCGCAGGGTACCAGTGCACCGTCAGGAGTCTGAAACCAAGGCCAAGGCACAGGCTGCAAGCTCTGTGAATGTTGCTGCCTGTCCCATTGGATCTCCTCTGCACCTTCAGGCCTCCGGCTCCTGCTGCAGCACGGGTAACCCGTGGCCGTGGAGGAGCTCCACCTGCGCTTGGGGCTGCGTCTACAAGCTCGTGGGTGCGAGATGCAGCTTGTCCACTCAAAGGCAGAGGGGGGAAAGGGCCTCTTTTCCCCCTGGACAGGATCCAAAATTGCTATCTTTCTTAGTGCAGCCAAGCTCCCTCCCCAGCCCCAACCAATGGCAATGTCAACTGAGATTAGGACAAGCTGTTACTAGTGTATAAAAATCCCTGGAGCAGGCTTTGACTCCACTTCCCAGTAATTGTTCAGAGAAGCCTCAAGCAAGCCCTCTTGCTCAGCACCATGGTGCACTGGACAGCCGAGGAGAAGCAGCTCATCACCGGCCTCTGGGGCAAGGTCAATGTGGCCGACTGTGGTGCCGAGGCCCTGGCCAGGTAGGTCCGGCTGCCAGTCATCAGCTCAGCTCACAGGAGGGAGCGTTATCAGTGTCTGTGTCTGATCGTCTGCCCCCTTCTCTCCTCAGGCTGCTGATCGTCTACCCCTGGACCCAGAGGTTCTTCTCTTCCTTCGGGAACCTGTCCAGCCCCACCGCCATCACTGGCAACCCCATGGTCCGCGCCCACGGCAAGAAAGTGCTCACCTCCTTTGGGGAAGCTGTGAAGAACCTGGACAACATCAAGAAGTGTTTTGCTCAGCTGAGCAAACTCCACTGTGACAAGCTGCACGTGGACCCCGAGAACTTCAGGGTGAGCTGCGCTTGGACTCCAGCCCCAGCAGAACAGAGGTTTCTGTCCTCTGGAGAGGGCTCTGGGGGTCTGGCAGCCAGTGAGACCCAGAAGCAAATCCCTGGGGCTGCCTGAACCTAGGCACCTGCTGAGGGCAGGGGCGGTGGAGGGAGGAGGCAATAGGCATATTTGAGGATAACAGGCAGGAGTTCTAGGGCTGAGGTATGAGAGAGGAGGGACCCAAGCAGGTGAGGTGGGTGGCATGAAATGCAGTCAAACACATGCAGGCTGCGGAGCGAGCAGGGAGGAAGCAACATGAGCTTGGAGCAGCCAGAAGAGAAGAAACTGAGACAGGATTGAAGGAAAGAGCTAAGCCTGGGCACGAGGGAATAGTTACTCCAAGACAGAAAATAAACATATCCATTTCAGCAGGAGGAAAGGATCTGAGCCAAGAAAAAGCAAGGAGAAGGAGGGAAGTGAAAGCAAGGATAAGCCCAGCCAGAGCAAGGACACTAGCACGGCAGGTGTAGGGAAGGTGTTTGGGGAGGGGGATCCAGCACACTCGGGCATCCTGGTCAGGGCCAGAGATGTGGGCATGGTGCTCAGCATGGGGCTGTGATAAATCAGCTCCTTGCTTTGCATTGAATCCTCGATCGGTGCATTCTGACCACAGCCACAGCCCAGGTGGTGTGTCCTGAGTGCTGGGAGGGTGGTGGCGCAGAACCCTGGGCTGACAGCTTCTCCTCCCTCCACCGCCAGCTCCTGGGTGACATCCTCATCATCGTCCTGGCTTCACACTTCGGCAAGGATTTCACCCCAGCCTGCCAGTCCGCCTGGCAGAAGATGGTCCGTGTGGTGGCCCACGCTCTGGCTCACGAGTACCACTGAGCTTCCTGCAACCATTCGCACCAGGAGAGGCTCCCAGATCACGGGGAAGCATCTTCTGGGGCTGCTGGTCTGTAACTGCCAAATAAACACCAACTGCTTCATCACACAGGGCGTCTGCTTCTCTGTGGGAATGGGGTGGGGGGACCACGGCGGGGTGCTGGGAGCAGGAATGAGGTGCTCACACACATGGGGTACCACAGGCTACGCCTTGTTTCTATGAATTCATGCTAGTGAGACTTGTCTAAGCTGGAGAACCCAGGAAAACGTTCAAGACTAGAACAAATAAAGACACTACTAAACACATACAGAAAAACTGGTGGTTTATTGAGACATCAGGCAACACCACTGGGTTTCACGTTTTAAGCCTTTCACAGATAAAGTGGAACAAATCTTTGCACAAAAATGTGCAATGGGAGAAATGCCAGTGAGATTAGGTCTGTTTGTAGCTTCTTTCACAGAAGGAAGCATATTATTTTTTTGGTCCTTGTTTAAATTATCATCAGATTACTAGACTGTAACAGTCACAAATTATATTTTGCCACTATTATGGCAAAAACTATGACAAAAATGTTAATTTCATTTACAGGAAGGACAGAGTACTTGTTTGCAATGGCCCCTATATTTAAGTTTTCACTAGAAAAAGAAAGTTCCCCAAAGTCTCCTCGCCATGCAGAGGGTCATGTCCCTCGCTGGTCTCCGGTCCCCCTTTCAGCCTGGTGGTGACACTCACAGCATCCCCACGGCATGGCGAGTGGCTCAGGGACACGTCTGTGGTTTCGGTGCCGTGAACTCCTCTGCCTGCGCCCTCCCACCCCTTTATCAGGGAGAAGGCAGAAGGCATGGCTGTGGAGCAGGTGTGCCGAAAACATTGCGCTTTTCAGCATGGAGGGCTGGGGGGTGCCTGGGGCAGGGTCCTTTGACCAAGCCCCTTCCAGAGCAAGCATACGGAGCAGAACTGGTGCTGCAGCTAACAGTGGCAGACGTAGCCCATGGCCAACACAAAGGCGTTGCTCCATGGTCACGTAGCCACCCTGGGCCAGCTGGTGTTCCTTTGAGCTGCCAGCTCCAGCTGGATGAAGTCCAGCCCCTGGTCCTGCACCCATCCCACCTCCTCCAGCTCCCGCTCACTGGAAGCAGCCCCAAGGGACCCCGCTGCCTCTCCCAGCACTCACAGGGTCGCCGCTGCCTGCTGCCGCAGATCCGCACTGCCACCAGTACACCCAGTCTTCCCCACCTCGCCCGGGGCCATCTCTGCCAGCCAACATTGTGCAGGCAGCTCCTGGGCACTGTGTTACGGCACTTCCCTTCCACGCTGTGTACTTGGCCTCTGCTAGAAGGCTCTGTGAGGCAGGAGCCTCTGCAGCCAACTGCCCGTGGTTCCCCTATTGCTACTCTACTGCCAGCAAAATGTTAAACAGCTGATAGAAAACAAGGAGAACCCAAACCTAGCAGGCCCTGCAAGAAGAGGACAAACTTCTTGCACGGGGCTGGTGCCTTCAGAGCCAGGACCCAACAGCCCCAGGTCCTGCTCTTCTGCCTTGCCTGGCACACACCACTGCGGTCGCAGCAGCCGAGGGGCACCAAGCCTGGCACGCACGTTCCTCCCGGGGCTTCGGGGGGACTCGCAGGGTGCTGTGCTCAGACTTTGCGTGGAGATAAATGCCGCCCTCCCGCAGGGCGCTGCACTGCTGGAAATCAAAGACGGGGGGCAGGGTGGTGGCGGATCTGGGCACCGTGCCCTGGGGCCCCACCCTGACACCGCGTCCCCTCCCTTGGGGTGCCAGGGCTGCGGGGGCCCCTCCCGGGACCCAGCCAATGGTGGGGTGCAGGGGGAAGAGGAGGGGCCCGGCGGAGCGTATAAAAGTGGGGACGGGACAGCCGCTCGCCAGCGTGCGATCCCCGCGGGAGCAAGAGCCGAGACCTCCTCCGTACCTGCAGCCACACGCTACCCTCCGCCCGACACCATGGTGCACTGGACAGCCGAGGAGAAGCAGCTCATCACCGGCATCTGGGGCAAGGTCAATGTGGCCGACTGTGGTGCTGAGGCCCTGGCCAGGTAGGTCCGGCTCCTAGACACGGGCTCGGCTGCACCTGCATGGAGAAACCGCTGCAGTCACAGGAGGGAGCATTAACGGGGTGTGTGTGCTTGTGTCCCCCCTTCTCTTCCCAGGCTGCTGATCGTCTACCCCTGGACCCAGAGGTTCTTCTCTTCCTTCGGGAACCTGTCCAGCCCCACCGCCATCCTTGGCAACCCCATGGTCCGCGCCCATGGCAAGAAAGTGCTCACCTCCTTCGGAGATGCCGTGAAGAACCTGGACAACATCAAGAACACCTTCGCCCAGCTGTCCGAGCTGCACTGCGACAAGCTGCACGTGGACCCCGAGAACTTCAGGGTGAGCCACACTCCTGGCCAGGGCACCCTTCCCCTTGTATCTCCATGGGGAGTTTTTCCCTGTGCCCCCAAGCCATGTCCCCAGTCCCACAAGTAGATATTCCAGTGCTGGAGGAAGAGAAGCTGGTGGTTGAGGCGAGGGGCAGAACCAGAAGGACGGGCAGGGAAGGGACCTCCATGAAGCTCGGGGAGAAGGGACCAAAGGGGCTGAAGGGCCATCGGGAGGGTGAAAGCAAGGATGCAAGGGGGCAGGAAAGGCAGTGAGGAGGTGGTTGCAGTGCAGAAAGGGAGGGGAGCATAAAGTGAAAGCAGTTGTTGGAGCAGGAATAGGTCTGAGCCAAGGGGAAAGCAAAGGAGCAAGAGTGAAACCTGGCATGGAGGAGAAAGGAGAGATGAGTGATGAGAAAGTGACAGTGCCTAGATGCCAAGAGCCAAAGAGGAGTGGGACATGGGTGGAGAGAGTTTTGTTCCCACATCTCTGCAGATGAGAATCTCCCGGTGGGGTAGGAGACCCAGCAATTGTCACTGGGGCTGTTAGGGATCCCCCCATGCCAGTGGGAGCTTGCCCTTGGTGCCAGAGTGCTTCGCTTTTGCCAGCTCCCTGCTGCTCAGCAGACGCCCAGCTGAGCCTCCTGCTCGGGAGGATTCCCAAATGAAGACAGAAGGGAGAAAAAAATAATCAACAGTATTGTTGGAGAATTTTTGGTTACTCATCCCATACCAGTAGCAAAGGGAAGAAATATTGCCTGGGATCAATGGTTGAGATGAAAAGCTTTGGGGTCAGTGGCCCAGACTAAACAGGGGCTGGTACTTTTCGTATGTTGTACATTTTGCGATTTAGACTGAACAAGAGGATTAATGAGTTTAAGGTATGTTGTCTTAAAAAGGACTGCAGTTTGCGGGGAGGTTTTTAAGCCTACAAAACGTCTGTAGGTTTCCCTGGGGCTGGTGCAAGTGTTGGTGCAGGGATCGGCAGCCTCCTGGGCACTGTTAACCAAGGGCGCTCATGTTCCCACAGCTCCTGGGTGACATCCTCATCATCGTCCTGGCCGCCCACTTCAGCAAGGATTTCACTCCCGACTGCCAGGCTGCCTGGCAGAAGCTGGTCCGCGTGGTGGCCCACGCTCTGGCCCGCAAGTACCACTAAAGCGCTGGCAGCAAAGCTCCCAGAACATCCTCCAGCTCATGTCACGCACCCGTGGAAATGCTCGGGAGCCGTCAGCTTGTAACAGCCCAATAAAGCTCATCCTGTGAAGGCCCCTCTGTCTGTGTGTCCCTGGGCGGTGGAGGGGCTGGGGGCTGGGGACCCGCAGGACGGGGCTGGGGGCTCGGGCAGGGCAGGGCTTGGGCGTCGGGATGTGCTGGCTCCTTTTCCTCTCGGTGGTCTGCTGGGTGGCTGTGTGGGGGCTGCCCCTGGAAATCAAACTTAGAAACCTGTGTACTGGGTGGGCACAGCCCTGCTGGTCTGGGCTCGTCTGCTGGGGAGGTTGCGCTGGGGGAGATGTCTGTAGTTTACTGTGAAACCAGGGGGGTTTCTCACAAGCCCAGGGGAATGCAGAGGAACCATATTTTTTTTAGGGAGGATAAACAAAATGAAGACTTTAATCCTCCCCAGCCCATTTCTGGCATAAAGCCTACCAGAAATGAGCTGACTCATACTGGCCTAGCAGCCAGCTGGGTGGGGACAGGTTTTAGATAAACATTTTGCTATCAAGACCTGTCCAGACCTTGTTTATGCACTTCTTTTTCACCCTTTGCTGCCCATTCTGCACTGTGGGTGGGGGCTGAGGGTGGGGAATCCTGCTAATCGTGGATAGTGGTGACTATTAATAATTTTCGGTAAGTGAAAATCAATCGACTTCTTGTATGTGCAAAGCTGTTTGGGTGTTTAAGCGTGCACAGAGCAGGACTCTAGAGTGCAGACTGTCTGTCCTGCTGGAACTGAGCAGGGGACAGCAAAGGCATCCACCAGCTAAAAGGACACGATTGCTTTTCAAAGGGGAAAAGAGGGCATAACCATATACCCCAGCATGTCTGACAGCCCGTCTGCACTGCCCCTGCTTCCCCACTGCTTCATCCGTGTTTGTGGGCATCCCCCTCTCCTGCCCCTGACCCAGTGGGTATCAAAGCCCTCGGGGACCCATAAATCCCCTTCTCATGCACACCATGACGAAGGGCTGTGTTGTTGCTGGTGTCAGGGCTTACACTGAGAACATGAGAAGATTTTTTTATTTGGTCAAAAAGTGCTTTCTTCCTTGCAGGGTGTCTGGGGGGGCACAGAGTGTCTGTCTTGTTCAGGTGTCACACAAAAAACACAGACTCTTGTGATTTTTTTCATAGATGTCATGGTAGATTTTCACAGACTTTCATACAAACACGATTCTTCACAGAATTCAGGCAGAAATGACAGTTATTTCAACACGTTGGTCTCCTCCTGCCTGGCAAAAGCAGTGTCTGGGGCTGGACGTGAGCCACCCGAGCCCCAGGCTGGACCCTGCAGGAGAGCGGAGCCGGGCACCTCCCGCCGCTGGGGTCCCCTCCCTGGGGTCCCCATCATGCGGCCACACGGCAGCACAGAGACTGTGCCCACCGGTAGCTTCACTCCCTGGTCCTGGTGCCCCCATCAGACAGATCCCTTAGCACAATCCACGTCCCATGGCAAACAACAGGACGGTGGCAGATTGTTCCATGTGCCTTGGGATGAGGCTCACAGACCCTGTACTTTCAGCAGAGACTCTGGTTTTGGGGGTTTTGCCCAGAAAGCAAAGCAGGCGAGCCCCCCAGTGTAGGGGCATTGCTCCTGGGGAGGGTGCATCACCCCTTGTGCTCAGGGGCGTCACAGGGGAGCGATCCTCATGAAATCCAAACTCCTCAACTGGCAGAAAATGTGGCACACGCCAGCCTCACCAGGGCAGGATTCAAAGGGAAAGCCCCTGGCTGGGCATCCCTGAGCTGAGCTTTTGCTGCCTTTTGAGCCCACGGCAGGTCCTTCGGTGGCAAGCCTGGTGGTCAGAGAATATGTCACCTGCTCTTTATGGGTGAGAACTCAAGCAGAACTCGGCTGAAAGCAACAGTCCTGTTTGATCTCTGCTCCCCGTACCACCACATAGCAGCTGGCTGCTCACCTTACAGCTGAGGGGAGGGCACGGGGGCGAGCTCTGCCAGCTCCGACAGCAAAGCTAAAACTGAGAGGTCAAGTTCTGCTGCAGGAGGAGGACAGCAGGGTTAAAGCAGATTTCAGCTGCAAAGCCCCAGCACCCCTTGGGCCCTCGGAGCAGCTCCAGCACTCCTGGTGGTGTGCAGGGACTGGAGTCCTGCAGTGCAGGCATCCCTGCTGGTTCCCACACTGGCTGCGTTTTGGCAGGGGCATTCCTCGTTTGGCTGATGAAAAACTAGGCAGGACTGGCAAAGGCACAAGGCTCATTCTGCATGAGTCCCGTGCACGTGTTTTAAATGGAGATGGGCCCTTGTGCAGTGACTTGTGCAGCCCTTTTTTCTGCAAAAGGGCCTAGGTCTGGGATGGGAAACGGTGACCTGACAGCTGTGGGGGGGGGGGGGAAGGGATAAAGCCCTTGAACTGGGGATAACCCGAGGCCCCTTCTCCGCGTGCCACACCCTGGCTGTCCCCTCCTGCTCCCCTCCAGCGCGGACCCCCACCCACCCGCAGCCAATGGCCCCGCAGCGCGGGGCGGGGAGGAGCTGCCGGCAGCGGATAAAAGCCCCCAGGGGTCTGCGGCTCTGCTACAAGGTCCCAAGGTCCGTGTCCTCCTGCAGCCACACGCTACCCTCCGCCCGACACCATGGTGCACTGGACAGCCGAGGAGAAGCAGCTCATCACCGGCATCTGGAGCAAGGTCAACGTGGAGGAATGTGGAGCTGAGGCCCTGGCCAGGTAGGTCCGGCTCCCGGGCATGGGCTCGGGTGCACCTGCATGGAGAAACCGCTGCAGTCATGGGGGTAATGCTAATGGGGTGTGTGCTTGTGTCCCCCCTTCTCTTCCCAGGCTGCTGATCGTCTACCCCTGGACCCAGAGGTTCTTCTCTTCCTTCGGGAACCTGTCCAGCCCCACCGCCATCATCGGTAACCCCAAGGTCCGTGCCCATGGCAGGAAAGTGCTCAGCTCCTTTGGAGAAGCCGTGAAGAACCTGGACAACATCAAGAACACCTACGCCAAGCTGTCCGAGCTGCACTGTGAGAAGCTGCACGTGGACCCCGAGAACTTCAGGGTGAGACGTTTTTGCAGCCTGAGCCCTTTCCTGCATAGTGCTTTGGTTCAAAACTGGGGGGAATTGCTTCCCACACTGCTGCCTGGGTTACTTTCTGTGGCTGGTGGAGGCAGAGTGCCTGCGTAGTATCCAAGCAAGACAACACACGGTGAAGTCTTTGCAAGACAGCAGGTGTCTTTCAGGCTAAATAGTCCCATTTTTTGTGGCAGTGCAGGAATGGGGAGGAGAAAGTATTGAGAGCTTGTAACCTAAAGGAAGCAATTGGGCTGAGGACATAAAAAAGCAAACACAGAGGAAGGTATAGCATAGGTGGTGGAATTAGAGGTGGAGAGATGCTAAACAGAGTATTTAAGGAAATCATAGGTCCTATAGCAAGGTAAGCAGCTAATCTGCCCTAAAATAATAGAGCAGATCTCTGGCTTGTCCAGCATGGGCCCCTGTCGGGATGGGCACTCTCTCCTCCCCTAACACTTATAAATAAAAATAGATGAATTTATTCATTTACGTATAAATAAATATAAAAAAGAAATACAAGCAGCACTTGGAAGGTTGGTTGTCGGGCCAAACTGCTTTAGCATCCCAAGAATGCAGGAAAACATTTTTAGAGCTTTTTCCCCACCCACCTCCCTTTTTGTTTACAAATGAAGCAGACAATTTCTTTCTCCAAACCCAGGGCTTTCTGTGGAAAAACAGAATTTTGTCCTAGCAGCCTCAGGGAGCAGGCACTGAGCCACACCACGCAGCCCAGAGGCTGCTGAGGGTGGGAAGGGGGGCGTGCAGGGGGGCTTCAGCCTCGGGGAGAAGTCAGACGAGACCCCTGGGCCGCTGGGGGGATGCTCCACGGCCCGCTGCGATTCAAGCAGCGCTAACCCTGCCTGTTCTCCACTTTCTCCTCCAGCTCCTCGGAGACATCCTAATCATCGTCCTGGCCTCCCACTTCGCCAGGGATTTCACCCCCTCTTGCCAGTTTGCCTGGCAAAAGCTGGTCAGTGTCGTGGCTCACGCGCTGGCCCGCAAGTACCACTGAGCCTGCCGGCACCGCCCGGGGAAGGGCCCCTCCGCACCGCAGCACCTCTGGGTGCCAGCGGGCTGTAACCCCCAATAAACGCCTCAAATGTCTGCAGTCTGCCTGTCTGTGCTGGGGGGGCTGCCAAACGCCGCGGGGGTGAGCTTCTTGCAGCCCAGGGTTGCTGCGGATGCGTTTCTGTAACCCCAGAGTGCGCCCTGATGTGTGCCCCTGTGGGGCTGGGAGGGGAAAACCCACCCAGCGTGCTGGCAAGGGGCCGTGGCACTGGGAGGGCTGCAGGAGCATCTGGGGGTTGCAATGAACCCGGGCCTCTTCTCCCGACTCCTGGTTCATGGGAAAGGAGGTGAAGCCACACGGAGCCCACAGCTCCCCGCTGAGCCGTGGCTGCTCAGGGCCCGCTGTCCCCTTTTTGGGGCATTGGGTCTGCCTTGCCCGCTCCCCCGGCTGGAATTTTCCTCCTCCCTGCGGAGCAGATGGTGCACTGCGAGAGGGGAAACCTCTGGACTCAGAGTGCTGGGAGGCTCGTGTCGTCTGGCCCGGCAGGAGACACTGGTCCACCACGGGGGGATTTGTAATGCCAAGGCACAAGGCAGACATCCCCAGGGGCCCCCAAATGGAGTTCAGTTCCCACCAGCGCCCTGCAAACAAAGCCCACCACACTAAGGGTGCCCAGGCTTTGCCTTGCGCTCCTTTCCCCATCCACCAGGCCCCCGTGGTGCTTGGAACTGGACTGGGGGTCAGGCTGGGTGGTTTGCTCTGTGGGACGAGGATGAAAAGGTCAATTTTCATTAGCTATTTTGTTACCCAAAACAGGGAAGAAAAAAAAAAAAAAAAAAAAAAAGAGAAAGAAAGAAAAAGTGTCCAGGGCTCTGTTTATCTCACTCCTACGTCTTGCCTTAAACCAAGACTGGAAACTCCTTGAATAAAGGGGCTGATACCCAGAGCTGCTGTCACGGCTGTGACAGACATTTCTGGAATTAGCAGGGAGGATATGGTTGGTTTGGGTCCTTATCTCCCAAAGGCATGACCTATCATCACCTGGATTCAGCAGGCTTCTCCTCTGCACCTGACCTGCAGATTTCTGTGTAAACGATAACAGGGGTCCTGGAAATGCTGCTGTGGCAGCACGGGCTGTGCACTGCTGAGGTCTGAGCCCCGAGCTGGCCCTGCTTTGAGCAGGCACTGGACCAGAGACCCCCAGAGACCCTCCCCACTTGCACTGTCCTGTGGTTCTGCACCTGGAGCGTGCAGGATGCTTGCTTGCTTTTAGTCACCTCTGGATTTCTTTGAAGGGTTCCGTAAAGGAATGACTTGAAGGTGCCTTGCAAAAATACTTTGTCCAAGTGCTGTAAAGGACAGGATTCACGAGAGGTGGGTGGAGGATGTAGGTGTTTCTCATCACAGTGTGAAAGATGAGGGTAACTCTTTCCCAAAGCTGTGCAGCATGGACAAGACAAGCATCGATGCTGCTGAGTGCTCTGTGCAGGGCAGCCAGGTCGTAGTGGGATGGCTGCACAGGGGGGGCAGAGGGCCATCAGTCATCAGCCCCTCCAGGGACATGGCAAAGAGTGCTGCTGACCCCAGGAAGGCAAGGGAGCAGCTAAGGAGGAGCTGAGCCATGCAGGGCATAGCTCAATGTCCATGCACCTCCTAGGACCGCAGTACTCCTGGCACAGTAAACACAGACCATGGTCAGTGAGGGTCAGCACGGAGATGTGATGCACGTGCTGCTGGAGGCTTCGGTCTGCTTTTCTAGCATAATAACACAACTTCCAATGTCAACAGTGAAGTAAGCAGAACAAACCCAAAGAAAGGTAACACGCTTCACGCCTGGGAGTCCAGGCCATCAAAAAACTATGACCAAGGGGCTGGTTGTGTGCACACCTCATAAGGTGTTCCTGATGTCCTCTCATTTCCTGGGAACTGCAATCTGTGCAGCCTGGATATGGCACAAGTCTTGTTTTAAAAGTGATGGAAAACCCCTGAATCCCTGTGAATTACACCATGCAGCACTGAATTGATGGGAAACTCTTCTCGTCCTCACTAGCAGGTTGATGGATTGTTCTCCTCTGTCATAGCAGCTTCTCCCAAACCTGAGACAGCGCTGCAGACCTTTGGTGAATGAACACACCGTGTTGCTTTGGACAGAAGGTGAGGGAATTTCCACAGTGACAGCACAGATTAACAACTGAATAGATTGCATGAGAGGAATGTTAAAATTGGTTGGAAAAGGGATTAGGAAATAATGTTAAACTGTATAAATCAGAAAACAGTTCTGAGCAGAGGTTGCAGTCTCTGCTCTTCCTCAGCCATCAGGTGATGGCACAGCTCCTGGAGCTGCCCTCCTGTGAAAAAGGTCACACAGCTTTGCACGTAGCTGGATGGAAGATAAAGCTTCTTATTTGTCTCATAATTGATCTCATGCTAGATATCACGTGCAGTGTTTGCAGGTGTGAAGGGAAAGAATTAGTCAAACATCCATGCTAGGATAATAGAATCACTGCAATGAAAAATGTGGTGGTGGTGGATTTCATGCTTATGAGAGAAGCGTTTGTGTTTTCTCTACAGGGTTATTCTTGCTAACAGCTGTGACATATTGCCTGTCTACTTGAAATAAACCCCTAAAAAAATTGTGCTAATGGAACTGATCAAACACCAGAGCCTTTTATGGAATCCTTATTCAAAGTTTGTGTCAGTCTACGGAGCAGGATACCAGAGGACTATCAGGTGTAATTATTTTTATCTGTTCTGATCCCCACACTCACCACTATAACAGGAGCAGAAAAAAAAAAAAAAAAAAAAAAAAAAAAAAAGTTCATTTTATCTTTCGGCATAAGCCAAAAATACTCTTAAACTGACTCTATGCTGCCCCTGCTGGGGTTATTTATACATAGTGAGGCAAGATTTTATGCCTCCAGAAGGAATTCTCTGTCAGGAGCATCAGCGTCAGAGCATTTCAGCACACAGGTCTCTCAGCTGTCAAGCTTTGAATATAACCATAACAAAATTCAGCCATCCCCGTGGCATGTTTGTTGTGTTTTCCCACACAACTTGAAACGAGGATGAATGGTAAAGCACATGTTCTTGTTTTGCAAAAGATGCTTGTTGCTTCTGAGTAGTAAATAAAGATCTTGCTCTCTCTAAGCAGCAGCACGGAAATACCCCAGCTACCGAGGGGCTCTGTGCTCCTGCGGTAGCTGTTTCTGCTAGTTTTGTACACTGCACTTTCTGGCACAGAGGTACTATGGCAGAGAATATCTGTCGGTAAATCAAGGGGGGTCATTTTCAGACTGCCCAGCCCCTAGGGGAAGGCTGGAATTGATGGGTGAGGCTGGAGGGAGCAGGCTGGCTTTGCAGCCTGGTTTCCGTAGGCCAGGTTGTGCAAGGGCTGGCTGGGAACAGGACCACATTTTTTTTTTTTTTTTTCCTGTTTTGCCAGCAAAATCTGATGTTTGAGAAATATGATTTGCATATTAAGAGATTTTTGATCTATCCCCCTTGGTAACTTTGGAGAAATTAAGGTTTGAAATTCCAGAATGACTTATCTTGGCTGCTCTGCCTCATCTTTCCTTTTTTTTTCCTCCCTCTCTCCTCCTCCCACGTCTGTTCAGTGCCCTTCCAGCCCAAATTCTCTTCTGTAAGAGAATTAGACACATGCTCATTTGCCATTCCAGACCTGAACTGCCAGGGATATAGCTTCTGAGATGATGAAGCAGGAGTTTCTCTTCCATATCCCAAGGATTCCTATGGCCAGAAGAGCACAGGTTTTCAGTAGCTGGTCAAAAGCAAACACACAAATTAATTTTATTATTATTATTATTATTTATTTTATTATTTTTTTAACTTCTCCTCTCCAGCCTATTAGCATGCCTCCCTTAACCTTTATTTGTCCAGGCTGTGTACCTGCCGCCGTGCAGAAAGGCCCCCATGCTCCACCCCACAGAAATGAAGACCTCCTGCTCTAGGGACACATTCACCACGCAGTGAAAAACTGCTGGGAAGTTAATGTGATTTTGATGTAAAACTGTCAAACTTGAGCAGCTGACAGGGCCTGGAGAAACACTACCTTTGTGCATACAGCAGAGAAGTGAGGATGAAACGAGGGAAGCCCAGTCCCCAGGAGGTGCAGCCCCGTCTCACCACGCAGCACACTCCTCTGCTACCTGGGAGCGTGCAGACGGGACAAGAATCTCCTGGATCCTGCCCAGGCTCACGGCAGGGCTGTGGAGCACCTCCTTGGATGGAGACTTTTAGCAGATGTGCACTCGTGCCACATTCTCCACATAGCAGCCATGCGCTGCCTGGTTGTGTCCCAAACACCCGACCAAGCAGCTCTTGCTCCCGCTTTGCCCCAGCCCCGTCCCACAGATTCTTCCAGGGAACAACCTTCTTCCACAGAAGGGAATGCTTAAATTTGTAATAGTTCTATTTGGGATGTTTCTGTTTATTTTGTTAATATATTTCGTTTTACACACATGAAGTTTTCAGTGTCTGACAACACTAGAGAGAAGGAGCCATGAAAGGACTTTTATCTTCTTGAGAAAGAAAGAAGAGTGAGACACCACTTTTGCACTAAAAGGCTTGGCAGGTATGTGTGTGTTTTTCCAGGGGCAAAAAAATCTAAAGATGCCCTCTTTTTAACCCAAATTCAGTGAAGAAATCTAAGTAGTGTTTCCAGAGAGTCATGCCCCTATCTTACCTTCAGACCTAGCTGACAGGTGCAGAGCAGCAGTTTCACCCTAGAGCCACACCTACACTTGGGGCAAATAAATGACCTTTTTCAATATTTAAGTTTCTAAAAAATCGTCATAAAAAGGAAGAAAAAATAGTGAAAAAACAGCTTTTTTATTATTATTTAGTGTTGTGACCAACATTCCCTAAGCAATTAGGGTTCTTGTGTTTGCTGTTGCAGCACTGATCCCTGTGCTGCTCCCAGGGTACTAATGGGAGTACCATCACCATCCTGGACTGTTTGCATTTTATGGCCTCAGCCCCTGTAGCAGGTCCCAGGTGACTCTCACTGCTGCTGAGATTTCACATGGGCATTTATAAAAACAGACAGCTTCTTCCGCATGTGCAACACTGGGGCAGGAGCGTGATTCCCTCTGCCTCTTGTGCCTAAGGACTCTGGCCAAGCAGAGGTAAGGGCATCTGAGGCAGCCATGTGTTTCCATGTCAGTCTCAGTTCATTACCAATGTTTTAATTTTGTAAGCATCATTTTCCGTTCAGATTTTGTAATCAGGGAAACAAAGCTATCAGAGATAACTTTGTTTCACAGTTGGCTTGCTTATCTCTCACTGCACTTTCCTGCAGCTGTTTCATGCTCTCCATCCATCCATCAATCCTCTTCAAACCCATCACCCATCCACCCAGGCAGCTATTGCCAGCACAGCCTTGACTGCGTCTCCATCAGTCCATCCATCCATTCACACGCATTTTCATCACCTCTTCCCACCGCACTGTCTCCTCTCTGTGTTCTCCACCGCTCGTGTGCCTCTTGCCGTGTCACAGGGGCACTGCCGGGGTGCAAGTGCAAGACATCCACTGGAAGAGGGAGCAAACATTTCTGCAGGGAGCAGCATCCAGTGATATAATTGCATATTTCAGACAGGACTTGAGGCTCTGAAACCAAATTCTGAAAACTGCTTTTTCATGGGTCTTTCACAAAACACAGATTATGTCCCACCTGCTGATGGGGCAATGTCTCGATCCTGTCCCTGAAGTGCCTGGTGCTGAGCACGCTTGGAGACGGAGCAATGCAGCAGGTGAAACAGCTTCTCTGCTGCTGGCTTACGGGGAGCCTGGCAGATGGTGCTGCGAGGCACGACTCTGTCGACAGGCTCCATGTTCATCCCTCCGGGCAGGGGCTGAGCACCCACCACGGCCGGAGCACCCACGCCTCCCCCCTGGCACAGCACCGAGCTGCATGGTGGAAATTCGTTCGAGTGCAGAGGCATGGCTCGTGTGTCTGACCAAGGACAAAGAGAAAAGGAGGCTGGGAGGAGCAGACGAGGGATATTCCTTCCTCAGCCTCAGCATGGAGCAGTCAGGCTGAACGGGGTGAAGCTGGAGGGGCGCGGGGGGGACAGGATGGGATGCCCAGGCTCTGGGGTGGTCTGCACCCTGCGGGTGGAGGACTGGTCCCCAGCACTGAAGTCCCTCCCTGTGCTGGAATACTAGCTGGTAAGGAAAGCCATTCTTTTTGCAGTTTATTAATATTCTGTCAGGCAAGAGCACTTGATGATACAGAGTGAGAAGCATAACCTTTTTGTTCTTTCTTTCTTTTTTTTCTTTTTTTTCTTTTTTTTCTTTTTTTTTGCTGGTAGTCTGAAGCACATTTATAGATTATGAAGATGAGGAACATGTTCAAGTCTGAAAACCAAAACTCAAGTACCTAAATCTGTATTTTCATGTTGAAGATGACCAGAGCACCCTGGAAAGCTGTCTGCTAATTGAGCTTATCAAGCTAATTATTTAGCTGGCAAAGTAAAGAGTGGAGGCACAGATGTCTGGAGCTTTGTATGAGAAGTGGGGCAGTTGGAAATAGACTAATTCCATTTTTCACGGCACATTAATGAATTTAGCCACATGCCCTCCAATTAAACAATGCCGTGTTCCTTGTTTGCATGGGCAGATGGAGAGTGAATTCCTTGAGTGCCGAGTTATGGAAAAGTTTAACTTCTTCCTCATCGGCTGTTGCAGCCCCTGAAAAGAGCAGCAGACAAGACAATCAAACCATCTGCACAGGCTGGAGGAATGTTTTGCAGCATTTTGTTTCACCCGCA
Source organism: Heteronetta atricapilla (assembly GCA_011075105.1). Classification (NCBI taxonomy): domain Eukaryota; kingdom Metazoa; phylum Chordata; class Aves; order Anseriformes; family Anatidae; genus Heteronetta; species Heteronetta atricapilla. The sequence goes on along the minus strand of CM021731.1, from coordinate 206,540,741 downwards.
GCTCCAAAAGGTGCAGGTCCTGTAGCCTGGGTTTAAGCCCTGTCAGCTCTGCGTTGCTTTTATGAGCTGTGCTTCAGAGCTCTGCATTTCCCCGAGGCACCCGTGGGCTGTGGGAAGCTCTGCGCTGGCAGCTCTGCAGCTGAAGAGAGCTCTCTTTGAGGGAGCGTTGCTTAATCCTGCCCATAACTGCTAGCTGTAAAAACAACATTCCTGCTAAGAATTGTGGGTTTTGTATATATTACTAACACGCGTATCAGCTGAAATACCCGTCACTCGGAGTAGCTTGATGGGCTGTCACTGAGAGCTGTAGGAATGACAACAAAGACTAGAATAGTAAATATTCTCTGAAGCAAAGAGAAATGATAGCATTCTAAATTCACCAGTGCCTTACCGAAGTTAGACTTAAGGGAGTGACCATGTCCCCCTGGGGTCAGAGCGGGTGACAGATGAATTTTGGTAATTGCTGCTGTTTCTGTACCTCCCAGATTCCAGGGTGAAGGACTCACAGAAGCACCGAATGCTTTGGGTTGGAAGGGGCCTTACAGCCCACCCACTGTCCCCCCCATGGGCAGGGACCCCAGGCTGCCCAAAGCCCCTTCCAGCCTGCACACAGGTGAGCTGTGTGCACCAGGGACTGAGCATGGAGGTACGAGAAGGGCTGGGGGACTGGGGGAAGCCGCAAGCAGCCTGCTGACCCTGTGTGGGGAGCCCAGGGGGACCTGGTGGAGCTGGAGAGCGGGGCCCGTGTGCCCGGGTAGGACGGCCGTGTGGCCTGGAGACGGGGAGAGGTTGCAGCAATGTCCTGGGAGGGATGCAGCCCTGGTGCAACAAATGATGCGACTATCTACTGTATAGGTGAGGAGCCCTGGGGAAGCAGGAACAAGGGCTGAGCCAGCATTGCCACATGCCAATCGCTGCTCTGGCACATCTTCAAGGAAGAGAGAAGAAATGAGATCTTCACGACAATCCCCCAGACTGCGTCTGGCCAGTGGTTTGTTCTCATTGCTCTGTGAAATCTAAACCTGCTCTACCTTTGAATTGTTTATGGGAAAGGGTCCCGTAGCCCACGCCCAGGGCGAGCATGTCTCCAGGGAACAGCAGCCATGCCCTGGCTTTCCTGCTGGCAGGCATCCCCGGGATGGCTCGTTCCCACCGCTGGGTTTTCATTCCTTTTGGTCTGATGTATCTGATTGCAGTGCTGGGAAATGGCATCATCCTGCTGGTCGTGAGAGCCCATCACAGCCTCCACGAGCCCATGTACTACTTCCTTTCGATGCTGGCCACCACAGACCTGGGCCTGACTCTGTCCACCCTGCCCACCGTGCTGTGTGTCTTTTGGTTCCACGCCAGAGAGATCAGCTTCCCGGTCTGCCTCGCCCAGATGTTCTTCATCCACGCCTTCTCCTTCATGGAGTCCTCAGTGCTTCTGGCCATGGCCTTTGATCGCTACGTGGCCGTCTGCTTCCCACTGAGGTACTCCTCCATCCTCACGGGGGCCAGGATTGCGAAGATTGGGCTGGGGATCGTTGGCCGAGGCACTCTGACACTGCTTCCACTAATCTGCCTTCTTACGCGGCTGCCTTTCTGCAGGTCCCATGTGCTTTCTCACCCCTATTGCCTGCACCAGGACATGATACGGCTGGCATGCACAGATGCCACCTTGAACAGCCTGTATGGCTTAACTCTGGTGTCGATGGTGATCCTGGACTCGCTGCTCATCGCCTGCTCCTATGCCATGATCATTAGGACCGTGCTGGGCATCACCTCTAGAGAGGAGCAGGCCAGAGCCCTGAACACTTGTGTTGCTCACTTCTGTGCCGTCCTCATCTTCTACATCCCTTTGGCTGGCCTCTCCATTATACACCGGTACGGGAAGAACGCCGCACCCATTAGCCATGCTCTCATGGCCAACGTCTACCTTTTTGTCCCACCCGTGTTGAACCCCATTCTCTACAGCATGAAAAACAAGGCCATTCGCAGGGGCTTCCTCAGGCTCCTGCGTCAAAGAGCGGCCTGGCCTGGCCATGGCTGGAGGCATTAACAGGGACACTTGCACACACGAAATGCCCAGAAAAAGTGCCAGGTCAGACATAAGCAGGAGTTTAAGGTCATTGGGAAGAGCACCTTGCAAATAACGCTGACAGCTGAATGCTGAACGCATCCACAGCAGGAATTCAGCTAGGAAGCGGGTGGACTGCTGGGTGACCAAGGTGGGCTTCACAGCAGGTGGCTAAGAAGCTCTTGATTAGTTTGAAATTGGTATGGAGGAGAGATTACACCAAATAAGTACCAGTGAATTATCGGTAACTCCCAGGACCAGGTGTTTCTCACATGAATCTGGAAGGAACTCGGATGTGAAACTGCAGAGCTGCTGGGCAGGGTGCATGACTATTTCAAATGGCCATGATGCTGGAGGACGGGCAGGGGCTTCACTGGGTCCCTGAGACCTACTGACCGGGGGGAAAATTTCTGTTCTTGGCTGCGATAAAGAATAAGGTCATCAAGCATACTGGTAAACACATCTGGGTAAAACTCTTGCACACTCAGCCAGGCTACTACAATGGTAAATCCTGCCACTCACAGCATCCAGGCTTCTGTGAGGGTTGCTCCAGCTGGAGGGATCTCATGGACATAATGCACCTGGATGTCCCAAAAACTTTGACTGAAGAAAAATACTTTGTAAGGGAAGTGGAAGATACCCTCTTCTATGGGAAGCTGATTAAACTAAAGGTTCATTATTTTCAGCCCAGAGAAGAGTCAGCAGTGGCTTACCCAAAGGATGTCTCCTAGGGCTCATTTTATTCTACATTTTCATCATCCTGGACAAAGGAGTGCACAGTGAATGCTCAAAGCTTGCAGAAGACACAAGGCCAGCCACTGTACTGATGCAGTCTTCTGTATATTTATAATATTGTTTATACTTTCATTGCAATAAATTTGGGGCTCCATGTAGGCGTGTTTCCTCTTACTGTAACAAGCTTTTGAGCGTACCACCGCCCCAGCACAGTGGGAGACTTGGTATCACCTCCGTGTGGTAAGTTATATTTCTCCGGTCAGCCACAGGAGATGAGGAATCCATGAGGACTTGTTAAACCCAATGCTCTACCCTGCCCCAGCCGAGGAGGGGGGCTCAGCCTGCGGAAGGGGGCTTTGTGCTGCTAGGGGCACAGCAAAACCTCAGCAGGTAACCTGTAAGACACTGATGGCCACTCAGTTCTCAGTCCGACTTGGAATACATAGAGTATGTTTTGTTATTTTCCTGTGATTTTCATGTCCCCATTTATGCTTCAGGAAATACCAGTGTTCCTGTATTGTTCTCAGTAATGACAGGTTTATGGAAGGGAAAAAATGAAGCCAGGAGTTTCCAGCCCCAGTGAGGAAGCAATCCTGCTTTTGGCGATGGGCCCTGTGCTCAGCAGTACTGCAACCAGCACTGCCACGACGTTCTGTTGGGTCCTAACCCCACGGCACTGCTTTGCCTTCCTGCTCTCTAACCATACACCACAGCAATCCCATTCAGATCAATGGAAATCAAGGCAAAGGGAGGTACGGGGAGCAGGCAGGATCTTCCGGGGTGAAACCCACCCCAACCATCTGCCTTAGGGTGATCCGAGTTACGGACCAGGCTTGGCCATACACCCACGTCCTTAGATCTTCACAGCCCCAGCCTAGCAGGTCTGGCCGCAGGCGTACAAATCTTGGATAAACCACTATTGCACACACGTAGAGCTATTCTCTAGTGCATGGCTGAGCACACCTGGGAAGCATTAGAAGTTACCCACATGTGCTTCAGGACGGCTGCAGCCGACCCAGTGTCATCGAGAACATGAGAAACCCTCACCCCACAGCTCCCTTGCTACGTCCTGCTTGTCTAAAGGGAAGTGCCATTAGCTTAGGATCCTCAGGCAGTCACGGGTCCTGCATTGACAACCAGGAATGGGATTAATGTATGTGGATACAGCAAGACTCCTCTATGCAGCAAGGCGAGTGGTGGGGGCCTACCAAGAGGGTGTCCCCCCCACTACATAAGGAGTTAAAAGGTCCACGATTCTCAATGACCAGGTACCAGGATGGATGTGGAGGTTTCACTGTGCCAGGCAGCTGAGCTCCACCACATCTGCTCTCTCACTCCCCCTCAGAAGAGGAGGGGAAGGAGAAAAGGAAAGAAACAACTCCCGGGTTGAGATAAGGACACTTTAATTAAAGGAAAAATAATTATATGGGGAAAATTATCATTAATTAAATAATAATACTAAACGGAAAAGGGAAAGGTGAAAATGGGAAAAAAAATAAGCAAAGGCCATGTGGAATTGCAGAGGAAAGAAACTCCTCTCTCCTTCCCCCCACCAAGCAATGCCTGACCACGTCCTTGCAGCAGGGCCTCAACGCTCGCAGCTGCTGTTTGGAGGGACAGACGTCTTCGTAATGAGACCCCCACCCCTCTCTTCCCCTTTCCCACCTTTTACTGCTGGGTGTGACACCAGACGGCATGGAATATCCCTCTGGTGCTTCAGGTCCGCCGCCTGGTGACGTCCCCTCCCCAGCTCTTGCCCACCCCCGGCCTGCTGGCTCCGGGGGCTGGAGGAGTCCCGGTGCGGTGCCAGCACTGCTCAGCAGCAGGCACAGCAGCGGTGTGGTACCAGGGCTGCTCTGGCTGCACGTGCAGAGCACAGCACTGCATGGGCTGCTGCGGGGAGCACAGCTCCAGCCCGGCCCGGCCCAGCACAGTGGAGTAGACAGTACCTAAACTATTATTCACCAGGTGCTCTAACGTGTGTAAAACCTTGTGTCTTCTCTGTATGGCATCAGTGCCTTCCTGTAGTGAGAAATTTGTGTGTCTCTGAGAAAGAGTTTAGTCTCCACACTGTAAATAATGTGATCTGGCACAGGGAGTACAAGGAGGAAGATATTGGCCATGAAGACATGAACCAGAGTAGAGGTATTTTTCCCAAACCTGTACACAACAGACAAGCAAATCATCAGGATATAATAAATCAAAACAGCACAGATATGAGAGACATAGGTGTTCGGGGCCTTGACATTCCCTTCCTTTGATGCAATACTCACTGTATTCTTAATGATTATGACATGGGACAGCATGATAGACAGCAAGTCTAGCCCACAAGTGGCCAGGAGGACAAATAAACCATGCATGCTACTCACCTTGACACCTTCATAGGACAGCTGAGTTAAGTTGGGTGCATACAAAATCACACGACCATTAATGCTGGAAAAGCCCTCCAAGATCACCTGGTCCAACCACCCCCCTACCACCAGTATCACCCACTAAGCCATGTCCCCAAGCACCACGTCCAACCTTCCCTTAAACACCCCCAGGGATGGTGATGCCCACTTCCCTGGGCAACCCGTCCCAATGCCTGACCGCTCTGTGAGCAGAAATTTCTCCTCATTGCCAACCTCAACCTCCCATGGCACAACATGAGTGATCCAGCACTTGGGACCAGGAGAACAGAGGGCAGTAAGAACCATTCATCTTTTATTTTTCTTTTTTCTTCCTTTCCTTTCCTTTCCTTTCCTTTCCTTTCCTTTCCTTTCCTTT
>CM021731.1:206515560-206531815 GCA_011075105.1 Heteronetta atricapilla | reverse complement strand
TGTGCGTTGGGTCTGGCTGGGAAGGAGTTAACTTTCCCTGCAGCAGCCCAGGCATTGCTGTGCTCTGCAGGTGTAGCTGCAAGGCCCTGCTGCAAGGACGTGGTCAAGCATCACTTGCTGGTGGGAAGCTGAGAGCAATTTTCTCCCTCTGCACTTCCACACAGCCTTTGCTTGTTGTTTTTTCCCCTTTTGCCCTTTCCATTTTTTTCTCTTTAGTTACATTATTTAACTATGAATAATTTTCCTTAATAATTACTTTTTTCCTTTAATTCAATTATCCTTATCTCAACCCGTGAGTTGTTTCTTTCCTTTTCTTCTTCCCCTCCTCTTCTAAGGAGGGGGAGTGAGAGAGTGGTTGTGGTGGAGCTCAGCTGCCTGGCATGCTAAAACCACCACAATGTGCTCTGTAATTTTTGTTTTGCTCTTTCCTCCTTCTCTAGCACTCCCTTCCAGTGTTCATTGTTTTGGGCTCTGGGCTGACCTTTCCAAAGAGTGATATGCCATGCCCTCGAGGGATTACCCACTCATCTGCTCAGCACTTGCTAAGCCATATGTAGGTAATGCATCTAATTTTGGGCCCAAGCATAAACACAAAAACATTGACAAGGGGACCGTGTTCATCTGATGGCTACCAGGATGGCTGAGGCTGGAGCACAACCCAAGAATAGAAAATCAGCCTTCCTCTACCCATGAAGAGGTTGTCAGAAAGATGGATCCAGGCTCCTCACAATGTGGCATGGCAAAAGGATGGGAGACCACAAGCGTAAGTTAAAACAAGAGAGGGTCAGACTGGATATGATGAGAAACTTCTCCACGGTAAGGACAGTCAAGCACTGCAATAGAGGTCCAGAGTGGTTGTGCAACATCCATTCTCGGAAGCTTTCAGCAGCCAGCTGGATAAAGCCCTGTCCCGCCTTGTCTGACCCCAGAGCTGCCCCTGCTTGGAGCAGCAGTTTGGATTAGAGATATCCGGAGGTCCCTTCCTGAGTTACCCTGTGATTCTGTGATAATCTGCGACTGGTAGAGACCTCTGTGGTCAAGAGCACCTGGGTCTCTTGATAGAGTGTAGATCAGCATTCTTAAAAGTACCTGGGGCTGCTCTGGTCATCCTCACCTGCTGGGTTTTGTGCACAACTGACTTGCTCTCTGTAACTCACTTGTGTACCGACAGCCAGTGTGCTCCAACTAGAGATCACACAGCCCTCTCACTGGAGGAATTCCAGGGGCTGCTGCAGAGTCGGTGTGTGGGAGCAGCAAACACGTCCCTGCCCATGGCAATGCATCCCAGATGGCTTTTGAAGCTCTCCAGGGAGGTGGACTCCACAGCTACCTCAGGGACGAAGAACACAGTTTGCCATAGTCAATAACAAGACAAGAGTTGAAACCAAGAGGAAAAAGAACAAATTGCTTGTTTGTTGTTGTGTTGTTTTTTTCTTCCTATTTTTTTTCAGCTTCATAAATAGAAAGAAGGGAAGACAAAGAGCATAAACATTTTCCATGGATTAGCAAAAAAAAGAGATGAGAATAGCTTTAAATCTGCATGTTTCATTGCAAAATCCTATTATATAACAAATATACATCATAATCCTATTATAAAATATAATCCTATTACACAACATATCTAGGGCAACAAAGCTGGTGAAGGGTCTAGAGAACAAGTCTTATGAGGAATGGCTGAGAGAACCGGGGTTATTTAGCCTAGAGAAAAAGAGGCTGAGGGGAGACCTTATCACTCTCTACAACTACCTCAAAGGGGGTTGTGACGGGGTGGGGATCAGTCTCTTCTCCCAAGCAACAAGTGGTAAGATGAGGAAATAGCCTCAAGTTGCACCAGGGAAGGTTTAGGTTGTATATTAGGAAAAAATTCTTCACTGAAAGGGTTGTGAGGCATTGGAGCTGCCCAGGGAAGTGCTTGAGTCACCATCCCTGGAGGTCTCCAAACGACACATAGATGTGGTGCTTAGGGACATGGTTTAGTGGTAGACTTGGCAGGGCTGGCTTTACAGTTGGACTTGATGGTCTTAGAAATTTTTTCCAACCTAAATGATTCTATGATTCTAATATCCCTTCCCAGGATCTTTAACCTTTTTACAAAATATGAAATGGTGACACTGAAAAATGTTACATATAATGTTTTTTCATGCCCCAGAAAAACATTGTTGGAATGTTGCTTTTTGATGTGTGAGCCCATGGGTTGGTGGCTTCCATAGCATTAAGAGATTTTTGTAGTAGTGTCCCACTGGTAGAAAAGTCATGAGAATAAAGGGAGAAAGGGCTGTGAGGTATCCTAATTTCATGTGGAATATCTTGGAAATATAAGAAAAAAAATGAAATATGTATGCATGCAGTCAAAAGGTACATGTCAAAAGTACAGAACACCTTCAGCTTGGAAACAGTGCTTCCTTAGGCTGGGTAATATCACTTATGTTTATAACTTTTACTTATAACTTTTTATAATTTTATAATTTATAACTTTTCTCTTGTGAGACTGTCATTTTCTTAAATATAATTATTAATGGAAATTATGTTCAAAATCAATTCCAATAACTCTGGGCCTGAAGTTTTTCTAGAGTGTCTGGTACAAGGTGGCTGAACTGCTTTAACTGGGCACCCAGTATGTCAGAACAAGACCACAGGTGGAGGACTTCTTAAGTGTGTATCTGCCTCTATAATGTTACTGACTATAATTAAATTGGCCAGAAATTTTGCAAAATATTATTGGAAAGTGAACATGTCACAAGGACAAGCCATGAATTAATTAAATCATTCAAAAAACAAACAAACAAACAAACAAACAAACAAAAAAACACCTGTAGTATTCACTCAGCTCTGCAAATGCTATGGGGGAGAAGGGAACAAAGTGCAATGTCAAGACTTTTTATTAGTTTGCTGATCCATTTTTCCTTCCCACTACATTACCTCCTGGATCAGGGTTGGATTCAGATCATTTTAGTTGATTCACTCTAAGTTTGGTGGGGTAAGCGCTCTTGAAAGGAGTTTACAATTGCTATTTACCTTTTACCTTGTGGTAGCACCTTTGAGTCTCCTACCACGTGCTGGGTGCTGCACAGAGGATAGCCCCCACTCCAAAGACCCTGAGTGTAAAACAAGTTGAGGCTTTGTGAGGAAACAGGAGATGACAGCAGAGGAGAAGTCACTGGGCAGTTCTGTTGTTGTAGATGTGAATTAAATTCAGGATCCTCCTTTGTATCTCTTTGGTCCTCACCCCATAGATGATGGGGTTGAGCATGGCAGGCACCAGGATGTACATGTTTCCCATGATGATATGGACCAGTGGAGCCAGGTCCTTCCCAAACCTGTGCACCACAGACAGCCCAATCAGCGGCACGTAGAAGGCCAGGACCACACAGATATGGGCAATGCAGGTGCTGAACACCTTGAGCCTCTCCCTCCATGAAGCCAGCCGCAAGACAGACTTGAGGATCAGGAGGTAGGAGAGGCAGATGAGGAGGGCGTCCAGTCCCATGACCAGCAGGATGGCGGTAAGGCCATACACCACGCTGGGAGTAGTGTTGGCACAGGCCAGGTTCATCACGTCCTGGTGCAGGCAGAAGGAGTGTGACAGCACCCGTGATCTGCAGAAGGGAAGGGGCAGGAGGAGCAAAGGCAAGGGCAAGAAGAAGAGGACTCCTCTGGCCATGGCTGCCAGCCCTATTTTCACTGTTGTGGCATTGGTGAGGATGGCAGCATGTCTCAGTGGGTGGCAGATTGCCACATACCGGTCTACAGCCATGGCCAGGAGGATGGTGGACTCAATGGCCGAGAGGGTGTGTATGAAGAACATCTGGATGAGGCAGGCACTGAAGCTGATCTCCCTGGTATTGAACCAGTAGAAGGCAAGGACACGTGGCACTGTGGATGTGGACAAGGCCAGGTCGATGGCAGCCAGCATGCAAAGGAAGAAATACATGGGAACATGCAGGCTGGGCTCCGTCTTCACGATGAACAGCACTGCGCAGTTGCCTGCTACTGCCATGATGTACACGGAGCACAGAGGGATCGCCACCCAGAAATGGGCAGCCTCCAAACCTGGGATGCTGGCCAAGATGAAGGAGGATGGGCTGAGGTCAGAGCTGTTGGGGAAGGGCATGGCACTCAGTGTGAAGTGCAGTCATGCTATGCCATGGCACGTCCTCCACTGCAAGGGAAAAAGAAACAGCAGCATTATAAATCCTTTCCCATGGCTATGAATCCCATGGGGCTGTGACTGTGAAATGCAGTGGTATCTTATAGTTGCCGTACTAACACGGAGAGCTCCTCTCTTTCTTCTTTAGCCCAGTATGGCTATATACAGCAATGCATACCGAGCAGCCCTTGAAACTGAACAGGAATTGCTTGAATTCTTTTAAACGCAAAACACTGCTAAATCAACGTTTTAAATGATAAACCCAACAGCTGAACTTTTTTTCTTTTTTCTTTTTTTTTAAATCAACATCAAAAAAAAAAAAAAAACTTTTTTAGTGCTTCCTGTTAAACTTCAGTTCTGCTTGAGTTTTTCCATATGTGCTGTTCTGCCCTGTCAGAAATGTACTCTGTTAAACTGTCTGTGCTGCCTCCCACGGTCCTCCATTCCCAAGTACTGCAGCACAAACACCGAAATGCACATATTTGTTTGTTTGTGCTCATAAATTGGGGATTCATCCTTTTGTGTCTGAAAACACAGATGGAAATATCAGAACTGCAGAGAGAAAAATCTGATGGTTGTTCACCTTATTCTGTATCTGTACACTGTCCAGTAGTGCTGTGGCATGAGCAGAATGATCAGGAAGATATGCAAAAGCATTTGCTTTAGGTGTCCTTTTATTCTCAGGGATCAGATTTTAAAAAAAAATACTAGGATTTAAAAGTGCTGGGAGAGAGCACCAATTGCTGAAGCAACACTGGTGTTACAGTCCGAGAGCCGCACATCACAGCCTGCCCGGGGCAGCCCCGGAGGACCTGGGACAGAGGCACAGACCCTGCCGACTCTCACAGAACTGCTGTCTGCAGCATTACTGAGCTTTCTGATAATGGATTTCATGCACATTCCGTGTAGAACATGGATGCATAATATTTTTAATGCAGGCTATTGATACAAATGATTTTAAAAGTAGCATTTGGTTGCAAAAAAAAAAAAATCTTTTTTTGCTGCACATCTGTGATGAAGCACTTGCCCTAAAATAGCAATCATAGCTTATTTCCCTGATGTGGGTTTTTTCCATCTTGAATCCATGATAAATAAAGCTCATATACTAGCTTTTTATACACATTTTAGAAACAACGTAGGTGGACTGTTACCATCAAGTTGCCTGAAAGCTATTCTAGAAATGAATTTTTCAGCAAACCACTTATGTTAAGATGCAAGTGGAATGAACAAACTGCTTCAGTAATTGCCAACAAGCATCTGAGCCAACTTACCTGCCAGCCACTGAAATGTAATTATAGTATGAATCTCATTGCAAAAAATCTGCCTTCCTATTCATTTCTTTTGAGAGAATGTGACTGGGAGAGACACACACACAAAGTAAATAATCCCTGGGTGTTTCAGTTCATCATTAGTTCTTTGGCACTGATAAATGCGTTGAGGTTTTCAGAAGCAACTAACAGTTTTGAATATCTTGTGTAATGAAGACCAGGTACATAAGGAGTTTGCCTTTTGTAAAAATTTGTCTGAGACCAATTTCCCAGGATGAAGCTGGCATTCATAGGCAATGGGACAGTCTTCTCCACAGAATAATCCTCTCCAATGCTACCAACTCTAATGTGGCAGTGAGAGGGGAATATATACCTCCTCAAAAGCCCTTTGAGCCATTTCCTTATTTTTCAAAGTCTCCAATGATTTCAAACTTCCTGAAAAGAAACACTCATGAAAGGCTTTCTTAAGACCTGTTTTCTTAATGAGTTGGGACCAGTTTGCTGCAGAGGTGAACTCCACTCATTCCCACCAGATGACATCTATGTAAACTGTCCCGAAGTGTTACACATAAGGACACTTGTGATGGATTTGGCCTGATGACTTCAAGGAAATATGCTGCTTTCTAAACATAGGTGCTGCAAGATCTGCAGGGACGCCTGCCAGTAGGGCCAAAGGAGTTAGGAAGAAGATGAGCTCGGAGATGAACTTTTCTGCTTGTGCTCTCCTCTAGAGCAGCCTGCAGCCCCATGACACTCCTGTGGTACAACGTCTTGTCCTGAGCAAAAGGAAGGCGTTCTCCTCTGGGTGCAAAACCTAATCAGGAGGAGCCATCTACAGAGGGCTACCAATGTGGTAATGAGATATGGAACCTCTTCCAGCACCCTAACAGACTGTATAAAACCTGACTTGCAAGATTTTTTACCTCTTCTATATTTTAATAAACATTAGTAATTGCAACTCCTTGTTGTGAATTGCTGCATTTTGGTAGCTGCACCATGACCTCCCTTCCAACCCTCTGATTCAGCGTCTTGGAGCTTTTCACCTCTGGGATGATATCTCCTGAGGATTTTGATCTCTATGTGCAGATTTCAAAAGATGAGTACTTCTGGGAAATGGGCCAATATTCTTAATACAGTGCCCAGTGTTATTGATACTTGTCTTCTCCTGTTACTAGAGCTGATCAGAATTTTTCATCTGAACTTTTTCTCCTTTTAAACCCTGGAAAGTCATATTGACTGCATTTGTTTTTCCTTATCATCCCCCCTCCCAGAAAAAGTACACATCGAGCCAAGATATTACTTGAGAAGGAAAAGAGAAAAGAAACATTAAGCTTTTTTTTTTTTTTTTGAAACAAAGTTAATATTTCAACTTAACTGATGGTTTGCGGTAAAGTTTTTGTTTGCTTGTTTGTTTGTTTTCTAGCTGTTTGTCATCACTGGTAAGCATTTGTACCTGCTTGTAACTCAGCTGCTTTCTGTTTACAAATGCCCACAGGTCCCGGCTAAATCAGTTGCTCTGGGCAGGTGCTCGCTCTGCTTGGAGTCAGACCAGCCTGTGCTACAATTAGCAGAACATGGCTTGAGCTTCATCCCCCTGCCAGCCACACCATCAGCCTGTTCCTTGACTCCAGGGACAGCCCCGGCTGCTGGCTGCTGGCCCTGACCCAGGCCATGCCCTGGCTCAGGTGAGGGGACAGCACTGGCCGGGGCTGATGCCCACCAGGTGGTGGAGTACCACCCTGCCTAGGGAGGGAGAAAGGATGTATGTGGATGTGTCTGAGGTGTCTCCAAGATGGAGAACTGTCCTTATTCCTCTTCCAGTTATGGTGTAGACAAAAGCTTAGAGCATGGCAGGGTGTGCAGCAAGGATCCACAACTATGTATGGCTTTCCTTCCCTTCTTTCTTTACCCTCCTTCTCTTAAACCTTCCTCTTCCACTTCCCCCTCTCTTCCTCTCCCTCTCCCTCTCCCTCTCCTCATTAAGACATGCCTGTGGTATATCTCACATGGCTCTTCCTCTGCTTCATAGGAAATAGATTTGTTGGCAAGTACTGTAAGCACGGAACAAAGCGCAGAGCTCAGGGCATCACAGAATAGGAATTAGTAGGTTTAAGTGGCTCATCTATCTTTTTTTCTCACAACAGTTGTTAAACCACAATTAACTTTCACATTCCCAGAGGCAGCTACAAAGATCTTTGAACATATGTTCTTAAAAGACAGTACCTTATAAAAGTTCTCAGATCCTGAACATCTGCTTGGTACCCTTCAGCTACACCAGCTGGGAAGCAAACAGGGAGACAGATGAAGCTCTGATGAACTGGGTGATGAAAGTGCACCAAATGCACTGCAAGATTCACTGCGCTGTGATCTCCAGCTGTGCTAATGCATCTCCTACATGTTTTCCTCAGGCTCTCCAGTGCCACCCAAATGTATGTTTGCTTGCCATGGCAGAGTCCTTGGGCTTTTGCTGCTTCTGAGAACAGTTGTAGCCAAGAAACACACTAGTCCAGGGAGAAACTCTTTGGAAGTTTTCAGCCTGGGAGCAGTACTGTGCAAAGATCCTGGGAGCTGAGTATCTCCCCAGCAAAGCTCTTTTCTAGGCTTTTCTGCTGAAATATTTCTTTGTTCCCTTAGTCTTCTGATAACGGCTGGCTACCAGCACCATGCCTTAGATGCTGGAGCATATATACTTTGAGCAAAGAGTCTCAGTGCAAGCAGGAGCTGCTGTGCCTACTGGCCAGGCAGAGGTTATGATGGTGCTCTACTGAAAAATATTTCACCCTGTGCAAGGGCCCAAAGGGATCCTCAGCAAAGATCCCAAAGGGATCCTCAGCAAAATAACTAGCACAACACAAAGCAAAGAGTGTCCTGGGAGTCCTCCGCTTGGGAATCTTCCCTTCTCCCTTTTCATTTTTTTTACAGAGAGGTTCCCTCATTATTATTTTCTCTTTTTGTTCTAGGTACCATGTTGAGTAAAACAGAACAGAAAAAGACACCAACCCTGAAATATGAATATTCATCTGAAATATGAAGTGCTTAGCAACAGGCAGAGACAGCCCAACTCCGGTGTTCAATCCTGCCCCTAAACCCTTTGATGCTTCACTCTTCCAAGGTGAATACTGAACATTTCTTCTTTTAAGCTACCAAAATACCATAGAATCATAGAATATCCTGAGTTGGAAGGGACCCACAAGGATCATCGAGTCCGACTCCTGGGTCACCAAAGGACTACCCAGAAATCGGACCCTGTGTCTGAGGGCATTGTCCAAACGCTCCTTGAGCTCCAGCAGCTCGGTGCCGTGACCTGGGCAGCCTGTCCCAGTGCCCGACCACCTCTGGGTGCAGAACCTTTCCCTAACCCCCAGCCTGCCCCTCCCCTGTCCCAGCTCCATGCCGTTCCCTCGGGTCCTGTCGCTGTCCCCAGAGAGCAGAGCTCAGCGCCTGCCCCTCTGCTCCCTGTGAGGGAGCTGCAGGCCGCCATGAGGCCTCCCCTGGTGAGGGAGCTGCAGGCCGCCATGAGGCCTCCCCTGGTGAGGGAGCTGCAGGCCGCCATGAGGCCTCCCCTGGTGAGGGAGCTGCAGGCCGCCATGAGGCCTCCCCCCAGCCTCCTCTTCTGTGGGCTGAACAAACAAAGTGACTGCAACTCCTCCTCATGCATCTTGCTCTCCAGACCCTTCCCCATCTTTGTAGCCCTCCTTTGGACATTCTCTAATAGTTTTATGTCCTTATCATACTGTGGTGCAATATGGCTTAAGACCAATGAAAATACAGCTCCATCTTTTGGAGGCATGAAAGATTTAGGGTATTTCTGTTCTATCTGCGGGAGGAAGCAAGACAGGAGGGTTGTGAACTCTTTCTGTTCTGCTGGCTGAGGCCCATCCCATAGCAGAGGAATAAGATGCTGGGAGACGCTTAGCTCGATCTGTGACCTGCCCCCAGAGGCCTCCACTTCCCATCCCTCTGAGGGGTACATTTGGTGCCTGGTGGCTCTTAGCTGGATGGTTGTAGTACGTGATCCGTAATGCCAGGAAGATTAACCATTCCTATTGCATTTTTGAAACCCCTCTTTTTCAGCAAGAGCCCCCCAGGTACCATCTTGAAGCATATCTAATACAATCCTATGCTCTAGTAGAGAAAATCCTGAAGACTGTAAGTAACTCCAACCTATAATCTCTGCATCATATAAACAGAAATAAAGAAGTAAAGGAAAATAAATAAATAAATAAATAAATAAATAAATAAATAAAACTTAATCTTATCTTTTGACCTTTTACAATGAATACGTCTTTTATTGAAAATATTGTACACATAAATTACATTCAATGCAAGACAATGGCTGGAACATTAGACCATTAGACTTGGTAATACAGTAAGGTTCAGTAAAATAAAAACAAGGTGCAAAAGCAGCAAGGTTTCTAACACTGTAGATGTGTATTGCAGTTTAGAGATACAGATGAAGATGAAGGTAGAGCTGTTTTTTAAGGAGGACTAAGAGTGTTGGGGGCTCACTTAACATGACCTTCAGAAAAGTCTCTGTGTTCAAACTTTGGAACTGAGCTCCATCTTGTGGGGTGTTCCCAGCTGAACAAAATGACTGAGATATTCAGAGTGGCTTCAAGCTCTTGGCTCAAGCCAAGTGGAGCTCCAGTGTAGTTTGATGTCTTTAGCTATCTGGTGGTATATGGTGAGGGAGCAATCAGCCCATTCAAGGGAGCCCAAGTCAAGTTTACACACTGTCTACTAGAGTTTGCATATCATGCATAACATGCATTGCAGATATTCCTTGATCCACCCTATTGTGTAGCTTGAAAGAGAAGGCCATTTTCCTGTAATTGTCTCCCTCAAACTGGGGCTTCCATTTGTGTGCATCACTATCATAAATGCTTGGGGCATTTACAGGCTGTTGGAATGGATGAAAGATCATGCTAGGACAAAACATGGAAGATCACAGCTCTGGGTTGAGGGACAAAGTCTGAGTGGATCTGTGGTTCCTTTGTCTGGCAGTGATCCCCACGGATGCGGCACCAAGAAACTGGTCCACTAACTCTGACCAAGAAACCAGTCCACTAGCACTCTCTGGCAGAATTGGTGGAAGAAGCTACCAGTCGGATTCACTCTTCCTCCACAGTGCCCTGAACAAAGCCTCACGGATGTGGCTAGATTTTATGCTGTAGATAATGGGGTTGAGAGCGGGGGGAATTATAAGGTAAGTGTAGGCCACTAAAGTTTTAACTAGAGGAGGAATATTCTTTCCAAAGCGATGAATCATAGACAGTCCAATCATTGGGATGAAGAATATTAGGACAGCACAGATGTGGGAGACACATGTATTCAAAGCCTTGAGACACTCCTCCTTAGTTGCAAGGCCGATAACAGTTTTAATGATCAGGAAGTAGGACAGCCCAATGAAGATTAAGTCCATCCCCACAGTTGATAAGAGAATAATCATACCATAGAAGACATTGACCTTTATATCTGCACATGCTAGGTTCATGATATCAGGATGGAAGCAAAATGAATGAGAAAGCTCGGTCTTACCACAATAGGTTAATCTTTTGAGCAAGAAGGGTATGGGAAGGAGGGAGACCATGCCTCTCAATATAATTGCTAGACCTATTTTTATGACAGTTGTCTTGGTCAGTATAGATGGATATCTCAGTGGATGGGAGATGGCAATGAAGCGGTCAAACGCCATTGCCAGCAGCACAGAGGATTCGATGAAGGACAGTATATGGATGAAGTACATCTGAGTGAGGCAAGCATCAAACCCAATCCTTCGGATATTAAACCAAAAAATGCCCAGAGTAGTAGGCAATGTACATAAAACCAAGCCCAGGTCAGTGACTGCCAGCATGGAGAGGAAGTAGTACATTGGTTCATGAAGACTTTGGGTCTTCTTTACGATGAATAGGATCAGGCAGTTTCCCAAGAGAGCAATAAAGTAGAGTGCACAGAAAGGGATGGAGATCCAGTGGTGAAGGGCTTCCAGGCCTGGGATGCCCATCATGAGGAAAGCTGAAGGCTGATAAAAGGAGCCATTGAATTCCCACGTGGTATGTGAGTCATGCTCCATCCCAGCTCAGATCTCACATGACCTATACCTAAAAACAAATCAACAACAGAAACTCCACATAGTTGGACTCTCCACTGAATACAGAACTGGGTAATGACAAGCCCCCCATCCCTCCACCTCCCCACCAACCTATGCAGATGCCTCTGTGCTGTTTAAGCCATCATTAGAATTACCATAGTGTCACATATGACTACACTCTCAGCTGTCCATTAAACTATAACATGAAGGAAAATAATGAATATTTATTCTAAAAATAAAAAGATTTTTTTTTTTAAATGAAATTTAAAATGTTTCTGGTGAGTGCTACTACTTTACTTTTGTCCACAAATTCCACAGGTTGAATTGCTCTGCTGAGTAAACAAATGCTTTTTCTACAGTCATTCCAACCAAGACTAAGCTGCTAGGAAACTGGCTTGGTTTTGGTGCTAGCTGGAGATTGAAGGACCTGAAGATGGTGAAAATTACGTCTTGGTGTATGTTATCAACATTGGAAACCGATGAGAAAATATAACCGAGAATCAGGCAATTAGACACCACTGATCTCAATTCAGAAGAGCAATGACCCAGGCTGAGAGGTGAAGGAAAGAGGCTTGGTCAGCCTGTAGAAGACCTCTCAGGGATGTGAAAACGGCTTTCCCCTACCTACAGGGAGGCTATCAAGAATGCTCTTCATAGCAGTGTGTGGCAGGAGGATACTAAATAACATGTATAAGTTGAAACGAGTGAAGTTTGGACTGGATATCGGGAGAATTGTTCCTCCATGAGGATGGTCAAGCATTGGAGCAAGTTGCCCAGGAAGGTGATGTGATCTTAGAAGTTTTGAAGACCTAACTGGATAAAGCCTTGAGCAGCCTCATCTGACCTTCTACATGGCCCTGCTCTGAACAGGATGTTGGACTAAAGATCTGAAGTCTTTCCAACCTGAATTTTCCTACCAGCTTATGAGCATGTGCTGTTACCATAGGTTCCAGTCCTCTTGTAGGATTCAGCCTTCTCAACACTATCCAGATACCTATACTGCATGAACAACAATGCACCCTAGGATGCTTGAGAGGCTAATGGGTTTCCTGAGCCCTCTCTGGACCTTCTGTGACTGAAAGGCTCTTTGGATGGATGGGGAAAAGCAGCAGATGTGGAAAACAAGAGCCATTTAAAGGAAAATAAATATTTGTGGGTTAAGACTTAATGTACTTTCTGTAGGATATGAAAAAAAGTAAGTCAAAAAGTACCTGAATTATGAGCAAGAGGATTAACCACAACACATTTCATTTTTGAATAGACACACGTATCCTCCACAACTTATTCATTATGTCCCTAATATGATTTTGCTCCATTAGATTCTTAGCCTGTAACCTGATTCAACCCTCAAATAAATCCCAAAGCTTGCCAAGGATAAACATCTTCCTGCTCTGGGACAAAAGCAGCATGTAGCTGATGGCAGGTGCAGAAGAGCCCCATAGCCACTTCCTTTCTGCTCAGTCATCACTGCAGCCACACATCAGCACCACGAATTGCCTTGGCTGGCACGCAGCCCCGCTGCCAGTTCCAAAGTGACAAGGCACAGGAGGACCTTGTCAGAGCAAGAGGCACAGCCGTGGGTGAAGCTGCCTGCCACAGGGCAGCTGGTGCTTTCCCTGCCGCATCGACAGTGGTAGAGGTTGGCAAAGGAAGCTGTGCAGGGGAACCTTGGGTCCCAGTTGGCAGCTTTGCCCTCCCCTGAGGTAAGACCTGTCTCTTCCTGCTGATGCCACAGCATCTGATCAGTGAGAATTGATCTGCAGACTCGTGCAATTTGGTCTCACCTGGAGACTGGGTAAAAAAAAAAAAAATACAAGTGTATGCATGCACCTACATCTGTCTGTGTCCTTCAGAGCAGCATATAGCAGATACCCAGGACTTTCAGAGATACTGAGATCCAACAGTTTTCCAGGGTTATGGAAGTAGATAAAGAGGAAAGGCTGCACACGGGGAAAGAAAGGACTGGTTGTGACCAAATGGGTCTGTCAGGGACTCTTCTCCTGCAAGAAAGCCTCCATGCAAAACTGACTTTGACACTGGCAACTCCTACCGTGCCACACAACACTAAAAGGAATTAGCTCTGCTGTTCTCTGAGCTGTGTCTGCTTTGCTGTGTGCTCCTACGGGTTACAGAGAAGGATCTCATTCCAAGCATTTTTTCCCCTCCATGTTTATGAGTGTATGTGTGTATGTGTACAAGTAAATAAATATGTATAAATGTATAAAATGCTTATATAAAATATAAAAGCATACGTATTTATGTACATTTATGTATTTAATACATTTTTACATGTGTGTAAATACCATATAACACACACATATGTTACATGTCCCAGCTGACTACCACAGGGGAAGCAATTGCACTTTTCACACTGCAACCCTGACAAGGAAGCCAATGCCCATGCAGAAGGGTATGAATTTAAAGATTAATGACAGCACCTGAGCAATATTCACAACTGGCCTAGGAGCAACAGCAAACTGTGCTCCTGCTCGGGGCACTTTCCAGCTGCACCACCCTCCTTCACTCTCCATCACTCCAAGGCCACCTTCTTGTCTGTGTCTGACCTTGGTTTTCATGCAGGAGTTTCAGCAAAGTCTTGATGCTCTAAGGGCATCTCCTCAGCCTAGGCAAGCATGGGGGCTGGGGAAGGATGAGACCAAGACCTCTGTGTTTGAGCATCTGAGTGGAGGCTCAGCTGATGGGCAAAGGATGCTTAGCAAAGGGACTCTGGGGACACAGCACCCACAAAGCCAAATTCCTGTTGACTTTAAAGGCAAGAACAGGAACACGCCATTCCCACCGGCTGAGCTGGGCCATCAGACGGTGGGAGCGCTGCCTGACCTGTGCACCAAGCCCATCCCGCAGCAGTGAGCAGTGCCACGATGGCTGGGTCATCCCCAGTGGTATCCCAGCTCTGCTGCATGCCAGCACTCCCCAGCAGTGCTGACATTGCACCACCCACCCCACCCAGCGCTCCCAGCCCCACGGAGCCCCTGCAGTGCTGTGGACACCCCGGCAGCGCTTTGGAGGCGCGCATCCCCACCCACGAGGGGTCCTGCCCCATAAACCACAGCCGCTGCACTAGGAAAAGAGGGAGTGCGATGTCCGTGATGAAGAGGATGCTAATTGCCCAGGGAACTTACCAGGCGCAGCGGGGCCCGTGTGCTTTACGACCTGCGATGCAGAGGAAGAGCCCGTGTCCACACGCAGCGTGGGGAGGGCAGCGCTTATAAGGCGCCCCGAGGACTGGCCCGTCCTGGCCTCGCAGCCAATCAATCGGGAGCCGCCGGAGCCCAAGCTCCCCGTGCGTAAACAGCATGAGGCGTACGAGTGAAAATAGTGTGTGAAGTAAATGATCTTTTCCATTTATGATGCTCTCCCAGCAGGCACGATTTTCTCCTGATAGTTTATTGGGCGACGTGTTTATAGCTCCCTGTGATTTACGGCTGGCAGTGCTGCAGCATGCTGGCAATACCCACAATTTTTATTGTGAGAATGGATCTGTAATGCAAATAATAATAAATTTTGCAAGGAGTGTGCTTGCAGCATTTCTCCAAGGGAATAAAAGAGGTGAAATGGTGCTGGCTGTCCTCCCTTCATAACCAGTGAGACATGAAATGTTTAATTAAAATCATAACATGTTGCACAATAAAAACAAACTCAATATTACAAAGCCAAACAGACACATTAGCAGATATCCTCTCAGATGTCTGTTGTATCTAGATGTCTCGTGGTAATAAATTTATCTTTACCACCTCAGCTGTGATGTGGAAATTGCCATTAACCCCTATTTCTGTGGCATACAAGGGCAGATCTAATGGTTTTCCCCATTCTTGTATGAGGCGTCTATGGTAAATCCAGTCACTGGACCTAAGAGATACTTCTGTAGTAGGAAATTAGACCCTACTGGGGCACTGCCCACTATCAACACCAGTCAGTTTTCCTAGTGCTCCCTGGTATGGTGCCGACCTGAGCCAACAGCACTTCAGCAACTCCCAGGCAGGGGTTCAGGAACCTCCATGGGCAATTTGCCCGTGGCCACCTCTTTTTAGAGGCCAAGGGGTTTGCTACCCTGATCACAGGCCTCCTGTTGCCAGCTGGCTGCAGCACCAAAGAGCAGACAATTTACAAGCACAGGTTTAAGGCACTTGCCTGCTGTGGTTGTTAAACCTCACGGCCAGACTTGTGGCTGAATACACTGAGTCTTCATGACACTCATCCAGCTGGTCCTGGCATAATTTTGTTATTTCTAGATGTCTGACATGCAAAAAAAATAGAGAGGAAGAGGAGCTATGAAAGCTAAACAACATTGGAGTGAGCATGATTAGAGGTGTGGAATAGAAACAGGAATATTGGACAAGGACACTTCAGCCTTGAGAAGAGACAATAAGGCAATACAAGAAAGGTTCATAAGGTAATGAAAAGGGGAGAGAAGATAAATCTGGAATGATTCAATTTGTTGACACTGGATGATGTGGCCAAAAGTGTGTGTGTATATATATATATATATATGAGCCAAAAGTGTATATATATATATCTTCAAAAAAGTATTAAGCATATTAATGTATGAGAGATTCATTGATTTCTATTAAAACATGATGGCCAAGGCGTGGCCTTCCTGGGAAGCTTCTACGCTGACTGCTAGACACTGCGGTATGTGCCAAGGGAAGGACCAACTGCAAATAACCTTCCTAAATGCCCATTAACACCCAACTGCAAATAACCTTCCTAAATGCCCATTAACACCCA